>CM060351.1:3970375-5170375 GCA_030545235.1 Helianthus tuberosus | reverse complement strand
TAACCATAGTTGCTTCCACCCCGATAATTCCCTTGATTGTAGTGTTGACGAGGTGCAAAGTTACCTTGAGCTCCTTGAAAGTTTGGGTTAGCTTGGTTCGACGGATTTCCATAGCGAAAATTTGGGTGGTTCCTCAAACCCGGGTGATAGGTGTTGGAATTCATGTTGTTGTAATTCCTATCACCCCCTCCTTGACCTTGACCTTGAACCGCATGAACTTCTTCATATTGCCCTTCCACCATTCCTTGGCAATTTTCAGCCGCATGACCTATTTCATTACACAATGCACAAACATCATAAATTTGGTTAGTAGTTTGAGCATTACCATCATCTATTGCGTGCACTTGAGGTCGGGCAATGGCCGGTCGCGCTCTCCTCGATGCTTGAGCCTTTCTCTTTGATGTAATTGCCATATTCTCTAAGAACTCCCAATCATCATTCTCATAGTTTGTGCCGAAAGTCCCACCGGTAATGGACATTAAATCCCGAGCATCTTCGGCACTCAACCCCTCGTGGAAGGCATTCATCAACTCCCATAGTTCAATCCCATGGTGAGGGCAATTTTTAATCATCATATTAAAACGTTCAAATGCCTCATGGAACATCTCACCATGTTGTTGTTGGAAGCTCCTCAGCCCTTTTCTAGCATCGTTGGTCTTTTGGGCAGTATAGAATTCGTCTAAGAAAATTTGTTGCATCTCCGCCCAAGTGTATATAGATGCTGAAGGAAAGTGTGGAACCACTTCTTTGCCTTGTCCTCCAAAGAAAACTGAAATAGGACCAACTTGACATCATCTGCCGAAAAACCTTGACTCCCAAAAGTATTGCAAATTGAGTCATAGGCCTCTAAATGGAAATACGGTTCCTCCGTTGCTAGCCCTTTGTATTTCGGCAAACTTTGCAAAGAATTTGTTCTTACTTCAAAGGTTCTCCCTTGATTGTTGTGAGGGATAACCACCGGTGAAGGGTTTTGAGTAATTATCGGCCTGAAATGTGCTTCTATTCCCCGTGCTTGTTCCCTAAGATGCCTTCTTGGAACACCCAATCGACCCCTTGGACGAATAGGACCCATAGGTCTTGGTATATGCCCTTGTGGTGCGAACGGTGGTTGAAATTGTTGTTGTGGCATCGGTTGGTGTTGAATCGGCCTTTGGAATTGAGGTTGTACGTTTTGCGGCCGAACTTGTTGCAATGGAATAGGGCGTTGCAAAGGTGGCCCTTGTGGTCTTGGCCGAATATGTTGCGGTATGAGTTGTTGTTGTGGCATCCCACCTACACTCGCCATTCCTTGAGATTGACCTTGCACATAACCGAACTCTCCTTGATCAACATACCCTTCATAAGCGTACCCATCTTCATCATAGCCCTCAAAATCTTCGTATCCTTCCTCATATCCATCTCCCCCTATACCCGAAGTTTGCCCAAAGGGAAGAGTCTAGTATTGAAAACCCGACTGGTTTGATGGTCTAAATGTTGAAGTTGCATGAACGACCGTTGAACCTTGGGGTATTGAATAATGTGAAGATGACTGACCCGAAACTGGGAAGAAATGAGTGAGTGGTGGAATCGTAGTGGATGGGCTAAAAGTAAGACTAGGTTCGACTTGAGTAGTGTTTGGTGGTGTGGTGTTAGTTGGTGTAGTGTCATGAGGTGGAGTAGGATTTGTAGTGGTATTAGGTATGGTTGTGTTTGGTGATGGGTGTGTGGAAGTAGGTATGAATGACGAGGTCGTTTGACCCGTTGTGGGTGGTACTTGTGTTTCTTCCATGATATTTCTTGGTGTAATGGGTGAAGTAGGTGAACCAATGATTTTGTTTTCGCGTAGTAAAACTCGGTTTTGCCTTAGTGTTCTTTCGATTTCCGGATCAAATGACAATGGTGAAGCTTTGTGAGAACCTCTAGTATGCATGCACCTGTAGAACCTACACACTAAACACACCAGTGTAAACCCGAAAATAACAAAGCAAAACTAACAAACTGACACACGTTGCGCACTACTCCCCGGCAACGGCGCCAAAATTTGACGTGTTTGTCGTGGTACACGCAAATTTAATCCCAATAACAACTATAATATAGTGGTAATAGGGTATCGAACTCAGGGAGTATGTGGAAAGTGTGTTGATTTTATAGCTTTGCAATTAACTACAATTAACCTAATTTGCAGAAAAATAAAGATCAATGATTTGGATTGTTGTTTTAGAAAACTAATTGCGAATCAAAATTGGTTGTTAAGCAGATTAAGAGAAAGCGATCATCCTAAACTTCCGGTTTGCTTTTGACACTACAACAAAAATGGCTTTTTAGGACCTTTTCTGTGGGACGCTTGTAAAAGAGGGTCCTAAAAAACTATTTAATAGGACTAATGAACTTTTGGGGTCCTTTTATAATATACTCTACTAAACTGGTGTCCTAAAAAACTATTTAATAGGATGGATGATTTTTTGGGGTCCTATTATCATATAATTTAATAGGACACTTAAAATGTAGATCGTAATAAAGTACTTTATAAGACATTTAATTGTTAGTGTCCCATTATGTGGTACTATATTAGGACACTTGATCATCTGGGGTCCTATTATAACATAACTTAATAGGACACGTTGTAGTTAAGTCATAAATGTTCAGTGTTATAGGACCCTTTCTAGTCGAAGTCATATTAGAACTTAACTTAATAGGACGCTTGACACTTGGGTCTTATAACTTTAAACTTTATAGGACGCTTAATCAGTGTGGTGTTATTATAATAAACCGTAATAGGACACTTGATATTTGAGTCATAAAACATAAGTTTTATAGGACGTTTATTTGCTAGAGTTTTATAATAAAACTAGGTTATTGACCCGCTTTAATCATGGCCTGTGAGTGGTGGTGGTGGTGGTGAGAGGTGGTGGTGGTGGTGGTGGTGAGTGAGTGGTGGTGGTGGCCGGTGAGTGGTGGTGGTGGTGGCCGGTGCGTGGTGGTGGTGAGTGGTGGTGGTGGCCGGTGAGTGGTGGTGGTGAGTAGTAGTGGTGGCCGGTGGTGGTGGTGGTGAGTGGTAGTGATGGCCGGTGAGTGGTGGTGGTGCTGGTGGTGCTGGTGAGAGGTGGTGGTGGTGAGTAATGGTGGTGGCCGGTGGTGGTGGTGGTGTTAGTGAGAGGTAATGGTGAGTGGTGGTGGTAGTGGTGGTCGGCGGTGGTGGCCGGTGTTGGTGGCCTGCAGTGGTGGTGGCCGGTGAGTGGTGGTGGTGAGAGGCGGTGGTGGCCGGTGGTGGTGGCCGGTGAGTGGTGGTGCTGAGTGGTGGTGGTGGTGAGTAGTGGTGGTGGTGCTGAGTAGTGGTGGTGGTGCTGAGTAATGGTGGTAGCTGGCGGTGGTGGTGAGAGGTGATGGTGAGTGGTGGTGGTGGCCGGTGAGTGGTGGTGCTGAGTGGTGGTGGTGCTGAGTAGTGGCGGTGGCCAGTGATGGTGGTGGTGAGTAGTGGTGGTGGTCGGTGGTGGTGGTGAGTAGTGGTGGTAGTAGGCGGTGGTGGTGAGAGGTGATGGTGAGTGGTGGTGGTGGCCGGTGAGTGGTGGTGGTGGCCACTGGTGGTGGCCGGTGAGTGGTGGTGGTGAGTAACGGCGGTGGCCGGTGAGTGGTGGTGGTGGTGAGTAGTGGGGGTGGCCGGTGAGTGGTGGGGGTGGCCGGTTTCGATTAATAAATAATAAACGAGCCGAACTTGAAAAACTACTCACGAGCCGAGCTCGAGCTTTAGAAATACATATCGAAACTAGTCGAGCTCGATCTCTCTGCAAATTAAACTTTTTTCACTAAAACTTTTTAATAAATTTCCCGCTTTTTTCACTAAAACTTTTAAATAAAATTTCCTTGAAATTTATTCCCTCCGAATCACTACCCTAATTCCCTAAAAATATTAGTTTTCCCTTAAAAATCTTCAGTTTCACAAAGCCAGTTTCATCTATTTCTTTGACCATCTCTCTGATGTCGGTTCTCTACAATGACAAATTGATTTCATCAAGATTCAATTGCCATCAACCCAATAACACACATCTTCATCATCCAAGGCTTTTCTACTGCACCAACTATCAGTTATAATCTCTCTCAGTTCTCTCGATTTTCACTTTATTTAGGCTACATATTTGTTGGATTTACTAATATTAATCGATTTTGAGTTCAAGTTAACAGTTAGGTTTATTGTTTTTGGTGATTTTAACATATCTACATAGCGACTATGATATCAATAGTTCATTTCTTTAGAGATTTAGGTCAAAACTGAAAATACTTTGGGGATTAGTGACATATCTCGGTGAAACTTGCAGATTCAGAGATGACATGATATTAAAAGAGACGACGTATGTTGACAAAGGTGAGATTCAATGTTGACTATGAATGTGTTCAGTTTTATTGCAAATGTTAAAATTTAACCAATGAATGTTTCAATTTAGTGTTTTTTGTTGTATAAACTTGTGATTATGGGGCTCCTTTGAATCAATTTTGACATCTGAATAATGTTCATAACTAATGCACATCACTTGCTCGATGAAATGCCTGTGTGAGACTTGCCTTTCACTAAATAGACTAAAGATGCATGGTACAGATTGGATAGAAACCAAGAGTTGGGGAGAGTAAACTCTTAACAATAAGTTTAAAAGTAAAGAATAAATAAAAAACAAACAAATAGACCCAACGGAGAGGCGAAGAGCTAAGAAAAATAGGATGAGTGAGTAAGTGGACGGTTTTATGTTGATTTGTGTCAATTTGAAGATTGCAGAAGTAGCAGGTACAATAACAATTCTTTTTAAGAAATAATTGATCATGTTTGAAATTTAATACATTTAATACATGTATCAAACCGCTCTGTGTATTTGTATATCTTTTTATTTCTTGAACAATTTCACATTAGTCTTTTCATGATTGATATCGGATTTTCAGGTATTCCTTTCAGTTTCTTTGGGGTGCTCTTTATACGTAGATCACCAACATAGAACCCACAAATGTGAGTTAATAAATTCATATAAATCAATAATCGGTCTTTATTCTCTTAAGAAGTTTTTATGTACTACATTTACAAATGAAAGTTTCTTGTGGTTTCTTTTTTTTTCTTTCATAGTTGCAAGGTGTTACGGGTCTCTCTGTGCAATGCTATTTTTATCTGTTTCATCAACTTCTAATTAGATATTGGATATCTGAACTCCTTTAGGAAAGAGTGTACCCTTCTATGCGATTTTCAAGCCTATCATTTCTTTTCTTTTTTTGGGTGTAGAAGTTGGGGAAGCTAAAGCTCCAGGTGTCCAAGGTTTCAGGCATGTTTTTGTAGTTTTGATTGGTTTACTCTCTTCCTTAGCTGGTGGAGTGAGTTATTGTTTTTTAAGGGCTGCAGCAAAGGTCTCTGACCAATCTATGTAAGAATGCTTTATCGTTCTATGGTCTTACGATATTCGTTTTCTCAAACTAAAAATCTATCTTTATTATCGTTCTATGCTCTTATGATATTTGTTTTCTCAAATTAAAAATCTATCTTTCTAAAATATCTTCCATTATTATTTCAAGGGTACTATATGTTCATTTGGTCTACACTCTGTTGCTACTGTAATTTTGTTAGAATCATTAGAACACCATTTGATTGCACTTGAGTGTGGTCAGTTGCGCCTAATACGCACGCACTTAAGTTACCATGACCAATAATTCAAATTCACGATTAAGATAACTGACATATCTTTTTAATTATCCCAAATTGTTATTGTGAAATAAGCCACTAGCATGATTGGATTTTATAACTAAAAGATTACTAGAAACTATTCAAACATTATATATACTGGTTTTTCTTATAGCTTGTTTAGTACTCTCTCGGTTCAATCAAACCAAAAACCAATAAATGTATTTATTTTTCAGGTTGCATTGTTCTAGTAATGGGATACAGGATCATCACAAGTAGCTCTGTCATTTGGTAAAGTCATCAGATGTTTTCTTGTTATTGTTATAACTTGTTGCACCATATGTTTTAGACCAGAAAAAAGAATTGGAGTGAGGTGTGCTTGGCCTATGACATGTATACTTTGAACAGACTAGGCGTGTAAATGAGCCGAGCTACTCGACCTCAGCTTGAAACAAGTCAGTTTTCGAGCTTAAACGAGGCCAAGCCCGACCCAAACAAAATACGCTTGTTGAGTAAAAGAGCCCGAGCTTCACTTATCGAAGTCTAGCCACATCGCCAGGCTAAACGAGTCCATTACTTTTACTATTTTTAAATAGTGTATTAAATTATAATAAATACCATTTAAAAATTATGAAATATATTTAATATTAGTTAAAAGTTGTATAACTAATAAAATAATTGTATTAAATTAAAATAATTACTATATTAACCCCTAGGGGTATAAACGAGTCGAGCCCGGACTTGATTAGACTCAAGCTCGAGCTCATTTAACTTAGAAAGCCCGGGGTCGGCTTTTAGGTAGCTTTCAAACTCGGGCTTGGCTAATTAATTTATGTTAATTATAAATGTTTTTTATATATAATATAGTTATATTTTATAATTTTTAAAAAAAGCAATTATTATAATTTAATATATTAGTTAAAATTTGTATAAATAATGGACTCGTTTTGGCTCACGAGGTGGCTAGAGCTTGATAAGTGAAGCTCGGGCTTGTTTACTCAACAAGCTTATTTTTAAGTTTGGGCTCAATCTCGACATTGTTTAAGCTCGACTCGTTTCGAGCTAAGCTCGAGTAGCTTGACTTGTTTACACCCCTAAGTACTTTGATCTTTGCTGATGTTGAATTTAGAATTTATTTCAATAAATTATGGAGAAGGCTCCAATTTTAGACTTCTCTTTAGGCCTCTAAAATGGCTTAGTCGCCCTTGAATTGATACGGTATGTTTGCTTTTATACTTGGTCAATGAATTTTTTATCGGATGAATTTATGCATCTTATGATTTGTAGCATGAAGATATAGATGGTGAAGATAGGTTCTTTGATTTCTCTATAATGTCTTTCTTGCTAGTTTCTAAAAGTGCACAAGCACATTTCTAGTTCATGAAAAGGTAATGGTTTTGGATGTCTTCCTTGCTAGTTTCTAAAAGTGCACAAGCATATTTTTAGTTCATGAAAAGGTAATGGTTTTGGATTTGCTGAGAAGGTTAGATTTTGTACAATTGTCATAACTCACTACTGATTACTTTTACTTGAATTGCATCCTTTTGAACTTGTTTCTTAAACTAGAAAAGACCATGTGGTTTATTTTCTACAATTCAAGATTGTATTAGTGCATCCATCACATGGCCTTATCCATTCATCTCGGTATGTATTTGTTAAACTCGTGATACAAATAATTTTAATATCATGGAACTTAATGCTTATACATGGATGGTTTATTTGTAGGTAGTCCATGAGGATGGAGGACGCATGATGACTCAAGATTTTATGCTTCTTATTTCTCTATTTGCTTTTAATTTCTTTGTTAAATGTTAAGACTTTATGTTAGATAATGTTATAACTTATTTATGGTTAGTGTTTTTGTTATGAACATGCTTATTTGAAATATAATGAAGTTTTATTTCTTTCATTAGTTGATGTTATACAATAACTATTAGGATGTTATATGTTGATGGTTTGTTAATAAAATTGGTTTTATAATCTTATTTGGGATATTAGGACCATTTTCTTGATATTAAAGTAGCTATAACGTTACATCATAAGGGTCCTATAAATGAATTTTTAAGGACGCTTGTATGTGTATCAAAAGATTAAAAGTAGGTAATCACATATTAGAACATTGTAAAAGTGTCCTAATATGTTTCTTTTTAGGATGCTATTTAAGTTGTCTATAGACATATTATGCGACCATAAAATTGGTTTCATAATCTTATTTGGTATATTAGGACCTTTTTCTTGGTACAAAATTAGCTATAATGTTACATCATAAGGGTCCTATCAATTAATTTTTAAGGACGCTTGTAAGTGTATCAAAAGATTAAAAGTATGTAAGTACATTTTAGAACATTGTAAAAGTGTCCTAATATGTTTTTATTAGGACACTATTTTGGTTGTTCAAATACATATTACACGACCATAAAATTGGTTTCATAATCTTATTTGAGATGTTAGGACGCTTTTTTAGTTCCGGGATTTATTACGACCCCTTTACATGAAACACTTTTACCGTTGGTCCTATTAAATGAAAGGTCCTATAAAATAGCATTTTAGGACGCTTTTGCGCGTACTAAAAACCCAGTTTTCTTGTAGTGTGACAATTGTGTTAAATTCACTAGAAAGAATCACATAGACATGATTCATGTATGATTGTTTGTTGTGATAAAAGGGAACTAAGTACTCGGATTATAAACATGCGAGGTTGTTACCCGATAACCAATTGATTAATATCCAACCCTAATCCCTCCCGTGATATCTCAATTGTTAACAACACCAAGAACGTACGATTTAGGATATGATTATAACATCAATCAACAATTTACAAACAAACATTCACACACCATAATAAACAACTGCATTGCAAGTCTATTATTCTAGAAATATGAATCCAAACACAAAAGTCATAGACAAACCTTCAATTCAGGATGATCACCATAAGTTTAGCCGGACATAGCTTGGTGAATCATCATAACAACAAGTTTAGTGTTCATATGAATCGAAAACATAAACCGAATGTTAGAAATTTTTTGCAACCAAGTACCCACAGCCAAAATCGCCTCTAGGATCCCCCAAAACCGACCAATCATGAGAATACTTGAAAAGACACCATAAAACTGTTTTTAATGAGCGGTTACACGTTTTCGCGTCGCCTCCACCGTAACTTACGGTGCCACCGTAAGTTACGGTGGACCATGTCTTGTTACGGTAGCTTTAGTCTGAGTTACGGTGAGTAGATGGCCAAAATCAGGTCCACCGTAAATTACGGTGGAACCGTAATTTACGGCTACAACCTGATTGTTTTGCTTTGCTTCCAATGTAACATGTGCCGCCCAATTCCATCTTCACATGTGTTGTGTTGGAGTCCAACCTGTTCTGCCGTCTTGCATGTGTGCGTGGATCCAACCCAATGATGAAAACAATCGGCCCACTCCAAAGCCACATTAATTGTTTTTGTCTTTCCCTGCCTATCACGTGATTACCCTCTCATATTCCAAGAAATCAAGAATGATGATGTTGCATTGTTGTCAAACCTCCACTCAGCCGCCACTTTTATTTTATGTTTACATATGCCCCTTGCTTAGATTATATCATGTATGATGATGATGAATGTATGATGATGATGATGATTTTGATGTTGAATCTTGTTCTTCGATGTATGCCGCCCATGTGCGGCCCAATGTCTCCAGCCCACATGTATGCTAGCCCAATCACAAGTCTGCATGTGCGGCCCAACAATTGTCTCTCAATTCCATGTGACTGCCAAGGTCCACGTGACTTGTTGCCTCTTCTTTGTTTTGATGTGCCGCCAAAAACCAAACAAACACCTAGGATGAGTGATAATGATGTCGTTGAAAAATGATGAATGACTTTAGTGGTTTTGTATTCCCCAAGACACATGTACATATGTGCTTGTCTCTTAGCCCCATGTGATGTTAATGATGATGGTGTCAGCTCCTTTTTCTCTGCGTAGATGTTGATGAGATGTAATGTTGCTGATGATTTGGTGATAATAAAATTCCTTCCCCCCAAGTCAAAAGTGTTTCATGTGTGTCGCCTCTTTCAACCTTTCAACCGTAGCCTACGGTTCTAATTTAACCGAATTAAGCGATTTACCTGTAAAACACACGAACACTCGTAGTTATCACATCCACGATACATAACCGTGTAAAATATGGGATATGCACGTATTTAGCTCATTTAAGGGTTGTCCTACGGACCACCCGTCAACCCGTACCGTTTCGACCCGTACCGTTTCGACGGGAACTGTTTTGACGCGAACCATTTCGAATCGAACCGTTTCGACCCGTACCGTACCGTTTCGACCAGTACCGTTTCGAATCGAACTGTTTCAACCCATACCGTTTCGCCCAGTACCGTTTCGAATCGAACTGTTTCGACCGGTACCGTTTCATGTTTTAAATAAAATAAGGAAAAAGTGTTAGAACTGTGTGAATGCAATACTTCATTTTCATGTTTGTTCATTGTCAAAAACCCAGTATTAATTAACAAAACTAGTTGATGCCCCGCCCGCGTTGCGAGGCGATGGCCGAATAATTCTCAACCAATTAAAAAACAGTACTATAGTTTTGTTAGAAAGGAAAACTAAAACGGTGACAAGATCGTAATTTTTAGTGGGGGTAAAATCATACTTTTTAGCTAGGGGAAAACCATATTTTTATTTTGAACTGGGGGAAAAAACGTAATTTTGAATTGAGGGTGAAAGCGTGATTTTGAACCGAGTGGAAAATCGTAATTTTTTTACATGCTACAATTCATTCATTACAGAAAAGACAAAAAATAAAGCAAAATAAGTTGTTGTGTATATAAAACCTCATTCAAACGAAATACAGTTTACTTGTTGTGTGTATGAAAAGTAATATAAACGATGCAATTACTTGCATTGCTACGGGATTTGATGAGCTCGGTACGAACCTGTACGGAAAATACCGTTACCGAAATCCCGAAAAGTGGGTACTGGTACCGAATATACCTGGTACGGTACGGATCGGTACCGGTACGACACCGACATTTGAGGGTAAAAACAGATGAATACCGGTGTCGAACCGGTATCGAAAATATACCCGATTTGGTAAATTCGATACCGATACAGGTACCCGATACCAGCTCATTCATTAATGATGTTAGCATCCATTAAATTCAATTTTTAATACTATATTCATTCAATTATCTTTATTTTTCATTTAGTTTTCTTTTTAATATATAGGATTTAATACTATAGGGGAATGTTCATTTGAGAAGAAATTTAACGTGAGAAGAAAAAGAAGAAAGGGCATAATGGTAAAACATTAAATAGTTTATAACTCCTCCATTAATTATGTTATCTCTCATTAATAAAACAAAAAACATTTTATTCCTACACATTTCAAAATTTATCTTACATATATCCTACACTTACCGAAATTTACCATACGCATATCTAAATTTATCATACACATTTAAGAATTTATCCTACATATACTAAAATTTATCCTACACATGTCGAAAATTATCCTGCATCCTAAAATATTTTATCTTGAAATAGTATATTTAAAAGTGAGTTACAATTTTAATTAGATAGCTAATTAATTACAATTAGAAATTTACCTATATACCCTTATTAATAACATTAAATACACATATTAAATGAAGTAAAATGGAGTATTTCTATTGGTTTAAAACTTATTCTTTTTATTCTTACAAATTTTTTCTTCTCAATTGAACCCTCCACTAATACTATATTCATTCAATTATCTTTTTTACCGTTTATTTAATTTTCTTACAATTATCTTTACTGTTCATTTAGTTTTCTTTTTAATATATAGGACAATTAATATACAGGACAATATATAGGACAACAATAAACCTACATGCATATTATCCTTTTTTTTTTCCAATTAGAAGATATAATATACATGCATATTGAAATCAGAGAATGATAACAAGTATTGAGCTCATATTATCTGCTATATCAAAATGAAAAATCACCATACAAACACCTCTTCTTAGACTATGGGGTATGGGGCGGGGGTTGGCTGAAAACGCCCAAGCCACCACCCCGGGTGGGTTTGGGTTTGAGCGTGGCCCAAGGGACGGGAGTTTAAAGCCGGGCGTGGGGCGGGGCTAGCGATCCAATGTGGCCGGCTCCTATTCGCTTTTAGTAATTTAATAAAATTTAGGTTTTTTTTTAATGTTGTGTGTACTTTTTTTTTATTTTTGGTTTTTTATTTTATTTTTATTTTAATAAACCTGCCAAGCCATGCGGGCTAGCCACGCCCCGCCATACCCCACAGACACGTCACTCACCGGCGCGCGGGGGGGGGGGGGGTCGAACTCCACGTGTCAACTCATGCCCCCAACCCCCGCCCCACCATACCCCACGGTCTTATATAGAGAGGGGGAGGAATCTAGAACCTAACCAACTTAACAAACTCAAGCTAAGTGCCTCTAACTAACTAGATGTACATACATTTGACACATACACACTACCCCTTGATGTACAATCACTTTTTTTTATTTTTGACCCGAACCAAAACAACCCCTTTTTTAATTGACCCGTTTTGACCCATGACCCGACCTGTTTGCCAGGTCTAGGAGTGGGGAAGATGAAGTGGGTAGGGTGGGTGATGGGTCACATATAAATTGTAAAATATTAATTATATTTATTTTAACTTTTTAGTTATTAATTTGACAGTAAGGGTATTTTTATCATTTCACACGCACCTAACACCAAAAACTAACCTCCATCCATGCCAGTGACTATCCGGGAACAAAATTCAAAAACTTGGGGACTATAGGTGTAATTTAGAAAGTTATGGACTATAGGTGAAAAAATGAGCATACCACAGGGACTATCCGAGCATTTTTCTCAAACATAAATATGTCGATCAAGACCATTTACAACACTGTTTCGGAAAAATATGTGAGAATGAGTTTTCACAAAATGGGAAACATGATTATTTTTCTAACTTTTGACATAAATATATGTAACTATTGTTAATTCGATCATTAGTGTTTGGGTTTGTATTCTACTATATGAGACTTTCGTAACAAATCAAACTGCGTCCAAAACAGAGCTAAAATTTGAGATATCGATGGTCAAAGTTATATGTTAAAATTTTGCAAAGCTGCAAAATTAGGAGAAAATGTGTGGGAACTTATCCCATATGCGAGGAGAATGAACGCAATGTGATGCTTTGATGGGTGCACTTGGCACAAGGCACCTTTGTGTTTTTGAAGGTTGGCTCAAACAATACCCAACAAGAAAAACTTACTTTTTAAGAATACGTTTATGTAATTTTGAATGAAAAAAATAATCAGACACAAAACTTCTTTATATAAAGTAAATCAATCGCACACATATTATTTAATTGGAAAGCTTCAATACATAACTACAAAGACAACTAGGGACCACATGATGTGTATATACCCAGCTTCAAACACGGTAAACCAAAACATACATGATCCTAACTCCTTTTTGAAGAAACAAAAACAAACTAGCGTTTATACCACAAATTTAATTAACCAAATTCAACAAAAGTAGACCAAAACATAAAAATCTAGACGCCAAGGGTTACCTTGTGTTTAGAGTGCCAATTTTTGTGCACGTCATCAACAAGACGCAAATACCATATTGATGAGGTTAAACACCATCCTCAATTTAAGTCACCGACCATCATTTGTCAATCTCATCAATCTTCTCTTCATCTTCTTCGTCATCATCAACTTAACCACTAAATAAAAAAAAGATTTCATGAATTGTGTTATGTATACACATAAAGAAACAAGAATCATATTTTGTATATATATGCTATATTATATATGGACTCATAAGTCTTTCTAAAACATTATTATGGTAGCAGAAATAAGTTCATATGAATTTTGTAAATTTTCTTCCACTCTACGATTAATTATAATGATATATATATGAAATGAAAAAATCAACTGAAACAAAATAACATTTTTAAAAAACCAAATATACTTTAGTCATTCGTTTTTTGAAGTCTGAAACTACAGACACTACTCTTTTGGTAAACAAAAGAAATAAGCTCACGTTTGGCCATCTTAAGGAAAGTGAGATTTAAAATGAAAATTTCGCCTGGTTCATTTTACAATTAAATTAATTTTCTCAATATTATTAAAAATAAAAGTAAGCATAATAGATCGAGGGGTAGAAAAATAGTCTTACCGTGGATCAATTTGGATACTGGGAATGTGAGAAATTTTATGCCAGTCTACACCGATCTCCTTGTCATACCTTTTCCTTAGATGCTTACATCCACTTATTTCAAGTTTCTTCATATCCTTGAAACTTTGAATTTCATCTGGTAGGGAAACTAACTTCTTACAGCAATCTAATGATAAAACCTCGAGTTTTGGAAGGTGACTTGGCAAGGAATTCAAAATTGGACACTTGAAGATGTCTAATTTTTGTAAACAAGGAAACATAGTGGTGGTGTCTCCTAACATATTTGTGTGGTCATCATGGAAACACTTCAGTGATTCCATTTCTCTCAGGTAAATGACCCTAAGATTGGGTAATCTCCCAAGTGCTGGAATATGCTCACATTTCTTACACCCGTAAAAGTCAATTTCAACCAAATTCTTTAAATTAACCATCCAACTCGGAGAAATAATCTTTCCCATGTAATCCAATATTCTCAATTCCTTGAGACTAGAAGTCGGTTCTAGTCCCTCGAGAACCTCTTCATCATGTGTAAACATTTGTTGTATACGTCTAGAAGAAGCATCTTCTGACCAGTCTAACACCAAACCTGACAAATTTGTTTTGCATTTGAGATTGGCACTCTTGGCTTCACTTAAACCTCCAACAAACACTAGTCCAGCTATCTCTAAATTCCCCTCAAGAAGATTTAGACTCCCCAATTCCCCCATTTTGGTCACACTCTCTTCCTTGCTTTTGTTAAGAGGAAAAAATGGAAGTGTTCGGAGACTAGATAGTTCTTTGATTCCACGTGGCAAATGAGTGAGAGGACAGTCAGTGATGTCCAAACGTTGAAGATTCCTCATGTATCTGAGGCCTCTAGGCAACTTCTCCAATCTACTACAATATTTCAGAAGCAGCATTTGCAAGTTTTGGAGATAAATAAAGGACTCACATAAAACTTTTATACTTGAGTACGATAAATTCAAGTATCTTAAATGTTTGAGTTTGCAGACTGATTCTGGCAATGCATTCAGGTCGACATCGCGCAAGTATAATACCCTTAGATGCACGTGACTGAAAATCTGGCTAATGTTACATTTATACCTGTCTCCGTCTCCGAACATGAATACCGACCTTAATGATGTTAACTTGCCTAACTCTTGCGGTGAAAAGTGATAATCTGGACATGATGAGCTCAAATGAAGGACCCCATTTGGTATTATAACCTCCTTGCCGGGCTCTATGACTAAACAATCATCTCCCATCACAAGTCGTGCCATGTCATGTATTAGATCATGCATTACATATTCATCATCTTGGGAGTTAGCCTTAACAATGAAGAAGGACCTCCAAACCAAGCAATCAAAAATATCTTCCCCAAGCATATACAAGTCCTTTCCTCGTTTGGGTGGAATAAAACCGTTTGCCACCCACAACGTAGTCAATTCATCCTTTGTCATAGCATAACCTTTAGGAAACAAACAACAATAAGTAAAGCATCTCTTTAGATGTGGAAGCAAGTTATCATAGCTTAATTTCAAAATAGCAGGCACCACATTAATTTCTTCCAACTCCCATAAGTTGTTGTCGTTCACATGTTGCCAATAGCGTGTACTACTTTTTGACCACATTAAGCTACCCAAAGTTTTCACCGCCAAAGGCAGCCCTTTACATTTCTCAACAATCCCCCTTCCAATAGGCTCCAGCTCACTTATGTCACCCCCTTCTCTTCCTTGTGCAAAAGCAAGCTTCTTAAATAACAACCATGCGTCCTCTTCCGATAAACATCCTAGTTTATGTTGTAACTCAGGAACCTTAGCCATCATTCGAGTTGTTGTTTGTAACCGCGTTGTCATCACTACAATACTTTCTTCAGCCCCACAACTTAATGTGTCACTTAACTTCTCCCACTTAGCCTTTTCTTTCTCTTCAGCCCAAACGTCATCCAGTACAATTAGAAATTTCCTCCTCCTTAATTTGCTTTGCAGGTACTCTTGCAACTCTTGCAACGTCTCTAGTTGTGTATGTGTACACTCCTTTTCATCTATTGATTTAATAATTTTTCTCATTATCTCTTTAACCTGGAAGTCTTCAGAGATGTAGACCCAACATTTTAAGTCGAAATATTGATTCACCGTTTCGTGGTTATAGACTAACTGAGCCAGAGTAGTCTTTCCCAAACCTCCCATACCCCATATACCGTACACCCGAACCTCCCCATTCTCATGTTTCCCTATATCCTTGTTACATATATCTCCTATTACCATATCCCTTTCTTCATTTCTTCCCATGATAACTGAAGTATCGTGTATAACCGAGCTTGTTTCCCTATCTGGCATCTGACCCACAACTTCAGTATCGTCAACATGACTTGTGGGAGCTGAAGGGGTCAAATCTAACTTAAATCTCTCGGAGTTTATGACATCCAGCTTACTTTTTATGTCTTTTACCTTGTGAGCAATCCTAAGACGGATCATGTATTTATTATGGTTGGAGGAGAAGAAGGCTCTTACCCTGGGTTTGAAGCCCCTTTCTTTCTGTAGACGTTGTTCTTTGTATAGACTTTGCAACAAAGCCTCAGTTGAGATGTCGTCTAGCACATTTTCAGCCTCCAAGGATGCTGATCTGAGACGCTTAAGCCACACCTCTACAGCGTTATTCTTGACACGTTTCTCTTCTGCGTCTTGAAGAACAGCCTGGATCTGCTCGAAATCATTCTTGAGACTCAAAATATCGTTTTTGAGTCCCCGAAGCAGAGCAAGCTCTTGGGTAGCTACAGAACCGAGTGTCCGCACCACCTCCTTCACAAGGACCGAAACAAGCGCATCTGCCATGATAACTGTTTCAAAATGAAAGAATCAAAGAAGTGTACGTTCTGGAACCAAAGTAAGAAAGTGAAGAGAGCTTAAGCAGCCTGCCTAGTGGTAGGTCTGAATTTTCACTTTATCCCTTGTTTTTTAGTCAAAGTATGACATGCTTTAGATTAAAAAAAATGGTACTACTTTCTACACCCCTATTTACTTTTTTCACCCCCTTCTCTCACATACTTACTCGTGGGGCCTGTGTGGTACGCACAGTTTTCCTCTCATAAGGGGGTGTAATCAGGAAGAGAGGGTGTGTATAGAATGAACCAAAAAAAAATGGTAGGTCTAGATTTGCACTTTAGCCTTTGCTTTTTGGTTTAAGTATGACATTGCTTTAGATTAAAAAAAATGGTAGGTCTGGATTTGCACTTTAGCCCTTGCTTTTTGGTTAAAGTATGAGATGCTTTAGTTATATTTAATTATCAAATAATTAAAGAATTGATATACTATATTAAAGTTTTCCCACTAGGTCGTAAAGATAATTAACGTGTTTATAGTCAAAACTTTATATATAAAAATGGATTATTTGCTTAATATTATATATATAGCTAATACTTTAGAGTAAAACCACTTGGTTAAAGAAAATGCTTATAGGGACTCAGGGCGTTAAACTTTTTGATTTTGAACTTAATTGGTTAAAACCATTAAAACACAATGACTCAAAAAGTAATTTACTCTACTTTATATATAAAAAGACATTATTTGCTTAATAGTTAATATATATACAGAGAGAGAGAGAGATCAGATTTCATTGTATGATATGTTTTGAAAGTAAATAAAAGCATATATAACTCACCTTCGCAAGATAATATATATTTATACTAGGTTATAAGTCCGTGTATCAAACAGGCTGAATACAGAAAAATTCATATAGCATTGAAAATTTAAAAATTATAGAATGATATTTTTGAGACACTTTTCAAATATCGAAATAAATTTTGTGTCGTGTACGATCATACCTTGTGACGTTTACCAAGTTTATAAATATGAAACATTTAATCCATCTGTAAATATACATGTTTTAAAATAAAAGTAATAACAATTACACCATAATCATAATAAAAAAAACCACATATTAACAATAAAATCCAAAACACCATACAAGAAAATCATAATAAAAAACCACATGTTAATAATAAAAACCAAAACACCATACAAGAAAATATGATTGGAACTAAATGTCATTTCTAAATTAAAAAAACAGATAGTACGGGACTTAGAGTTTGGGCAGGAAAATTTTGTGAAGTAAAATATGATAGTCACACGTCTGAGAGTTTGTAATAATTTAATAGGTAGTAGATGTAAAATTTGTTTTGTAGACAAAACAAAAACTATTATCTATAACTTAGTATTAAGCACCCTTGCGTTGCGGCCGGGGGGGGGGGGGGGCACCAATGCCATAGTACTGCCAGCGACCATCAATACTTAAGTTGTGGCGTATTAATGCGAAAAAAATTAAAACAAAACGTAAAACATATAAAAGAATAACTAAGTCGATCTAGGACCCGTGTATTATGATGAACCTGTCAAATGGGAAAAAAATAGACGACGCAAAAACATTTAACCACACACGCACGTTGCGACGTGTTAACTCACAAAATTTAGAACATAAAACGAAAATTTTGCGAAAAATGTAAAGTATAGAGGGCCATAATCAAATAGTTTTTGGTTAAAAGTAAAGAATTAAATAGTTTTGGGTTAAACGTAAAAAAATTATTATTATTTTTTTTTTTGAAAAACCCCGAAAGCATAATGTACAACAACTTATGCCTAAATATGTTGAAAAATATAGTATTAGGTAATATAGTATTAGGTAATGGGTAATTAGTTGTTGAAAAATAGAACAGAATTATCCTATATATTATCCTATATATTAAAAAACAAAGCTAATGAATAGTAGTTGTCACATCATAATAAATAGTAAACTTTCCTTATTGGTTGTCATAAATAGTAACTTCAAGTCATCTTTTGTTGACTTTTTTCCCCTCCTTTTTAAGTGTGTATATATATCCATTTTCTTCATAGTTAGGTAGATTATTCATCATGGTGGAGTGGTTTTGTGGTTGTACGTGTTTTAAAGAGACTCAAGTTCAAATCATGGGGTCTTTTTTTTTTTTTTTTTCCATTTTATGCTTACATAACTTCACGTCATCTTCCTTTTTCTCCTCTTTCACACGTTTTTCTGATTGTATTTATACAATTCTTATTCCTTATTTGTTGGGTTAGTGGATGCTTAGATATCGCAATAGTCGCCATCGCCAGGAGTTACTAACTCGCTTGCTACCAACGGCTCTGTTGTATGAAAACTCCGCTTGTCAACGTAAAAATAAGATACTAAATAGCACAACTTTAATAACAACCAAGTATTTAGTCGCAATAAATAGTTTGTGATCTTATCAATTTGAAGAGTGTTGTCTATATCTATAGTTATACGGTTAACTCTTTTAAAATAAAGTATATTAAAATGAGAACTTGTTTGGTAGTTAAATTAATGTTTCTAAAGGATCGAGTTTTGGACGAAATGTGATTAAACATGTTTGATATATTCGGATATCAAATTGAGGGGGTGTTAAAAATATTAAGAGTAAATTTCCGTTTTGCTCCATGTGGTTTGGTCACTTTAACGGTTTTGCCTCAAACTTTTAAAAATAGCCATTTTACTCCCTGATGTTTTGGTTTTGTTGCCAGTTTGCTCCCTGGCAAAAAAAAAACCGAAACATCAGGGAGTAAAATGACTATTTTTAAAGGTTTGGAGCAAAACCGTTAAAGTGATCAAACCACAGGGAGCAAAACGAAAGTTTACTCAATATTTAATTTCTCTAATCCTCCTTTTATACTGGGTTGAGCATTTACTGTGGGCCGTCTCCTCTCCTTAGGCTTCTTGATGGGCTCCTTAGTGCGGCCTCAAGATTCTAGAGAAAAAATTGTCTTGATATTTGATTGATTTTTTACATATTTCTTAAAGAGCGTTAGTGGGTGTAAAGTTCTTTTATATAAAAAAAATGTTTTATACATATACAAAAATGATCAAGTCAAATTTACATATTTCTTAAAGAGCGTTAGTGGGTGTAAAGTTCTTTTATATAAAAAAAATGTTTTATACATATACAAAAATGATCAAGTCAAATTAAAATAAATATCGTTTTTGAAAATATTATAGATGATTAATGTTTTTTCTTCAAACTTGGATAGAAAAAAATTTATGTTTCTTATATATTCATAGAGAAATATCCATACAACTTTTTCCTTTCTGATCAATGTATAGAAAAAAATTTATGTTTCTTATATATTCATAGAGAAATATTCATACAACTTTTTCCTTTCTGATCAAAGCTGTTCAGAAAAAAAGGTTTTTTCAAAAGAATCTGCAGGGTGGTAGTATCAATCTTCAGAGCTCTCCCCGAAAACTTTTAAAAAAATTTAGGCCTCGGGCGACGAAAATAATTGGGCCCAAAATTTTGGTTAAGGGTAAATGAATTATAAAATTATTAATTAATATATAAATTAATAATTATTAATTTATCGATTAATTAATAACTCTTTTAATTAATAAATTTTGATGGTCCCAAGTGTATTATTTTATAGAATTTCTACTGTAATAAACAACCACTAAAGGATTAAAAAAATACACATGAGACCCACCATTTACCACCTCACCTCACCCCACCACCCCTACCCCCACCCCCTCCCTTTTTCCCTATCCACCTATTCTTTGTTTGACACCATTCATTTTATTACTTTGACACTCACTCACACTTTTGTGTGTAAAATAGAGTCACAGAGAAAGAAGCGGGAGAAAGAGAGAAGGCGGAGATGGAGGGTGGCTTGCCGGCCAACCACGACGGAGTCACAAGCACCGATCTCCACCGACGATTATCCGGTGACGACGGCGATTCTCCGGCGATAACAGTTTGTTTTATGTCGGGGTCGTTCATGGCGGTTGGAGATGATGATGATAATGTTGGAATTCTCCAGCGGCGACAACTAGCCGTGTTCAATCGGCTACTCATATGCTCTGTGTGATGAATTGGTTTGAGATTTGTTCACAACTTTAACTAATTTAGGTTTATATTCTAGTTTTGGTTGCGTTTTTATGGATCTAGATGAAGTGCTCATATGGTTGTCCTAAATTTCTTCCGATTCAATTGTGTTAACGATTTTATGCTTCCTTGCACTTATTATTTCAGCTTGTAGAAATGGGAATATGCTAAGCCACGTATGGTTATTGCTTTTTTTTTGTTTATATATTTTGTTTTGGGATTGTTGGTTACTGAATTACCGGATGAAGATTAAGGTGATTAGACCACCTGTAGTGGTAGCGGAATTGGGCGTGGATTGTTCCAAAAACGCCCACCACATCGCCCCTGGGGTGGTAGCTGAAGTTTAAGGTTATAAGACCATGCGTAGTCGTTAGCCCAATAAAGTTTTCTGCCATGTGGCAGTCCAGTCAGCATGGGGGCATTATTGGGCGTTATTGCAAAAGTGGCGTAGCAGGAATAATGCCCAATAACGCCCCTTCCAATCATTACACAATTATTATTTTTTTTAATTAAAAACTTAAAATATTGGCTGTTAGCCCCTTCTAGCCGTTACCCAGTTTCTCATTGGTCCAACATTGCCCCTTTCAGCATTATTTAAAAAACGCCACAACAACTTTTTGCCAAGAAAACGCCCGAACACGCCCAGGTGGGGCGTCGTCTCGGCGTTATGGGGCGTGTTTGGGCATTATTTTTTATGAAAAACGCCCGGTTACGGGTGGTATAACATATGTTTTGTCTAGTAATATTTTCCTTAGGCTGTGTTTGTTGTAATTGGTTGGTTAAATCATTTAAATGGTGTGTTTCTTCCTTGCCGATTTTGGAATTTTGTTGTTCATTGTGTTGTTGTTGATGTGTAACAGGTGCTACTGCTGGTGGAAGATTACATTGTCATCTTTTATGCAGGTAAATTTCTTCCTTTATTCACTGATGTATTGAGAAGGTATTATGCTGTCAATGTGGTGTGTCTCTGTTTAATTTTGTTGTTCTGTTGGTGTTTGTTAAGCTAATAAATCATACAAAGCAAGTCCCTGTTTTAATCGTGGAAATTTTTAAAACGATTCTGGTTAGCATTACGGAATGTCTCTGGTTAGTCGTTGCAACACGTAAAGGCCAGCGGGAGATGTGTTCAGCCTTTTAAGCGGTTTTATTAAAAACTAAAAGTGAATGAGAACAAAAAGTTATCACACAATCACTCGAAAGAAAAATAGATGTTTAGCTTGTTAAAATAAATGTTGTTTTGAAAACCTTATTGATGAAGAATGTTTTTTCTTCAAACTTGGATAGAAAAAAATTTATGTTTCTTATAAATTCATTGAAAAAGATCCATACAACTTTTTCCTTTGTGCTCTAAGCTGTTCAGAAAAAAACGTTTTTTCAAAAGATTTTATGTTTCTTACATGGAAAACACCTTAAATTGTTTGAAAAAGTGAAGAGAGTGTGGTATGAAGTTCAATAGAGTTATGGGCTGGATGTTTCCACTATATGATCAACCTCATTCTACAGATGTTCTGGGACGCTTCTTGAATCTGGTTTGCTATTGTTTTTATTTATTTGGAAGGTTTCAATTGCATTTCATCCACGTCTAAAATTTTGTGATCTAATCAATTTGAGGAGTGTCGTCTACAAAACGTACGAATAGGGTGAAAAGGTAAACGTGATGCCATTTTCGTAATTATTTACTCGTAGAGTAATTTTTCAAAATTACCCAACAAATGATCTTGCAGGGTAATTTTGTAAAATATTCTTGTGGGGTAATTTTGATCTTCTAGAGTAATTTGGTAGAGTATCATAATTACTCTACAAATGATCGTGTATGATAATTTTGATGTTGTAAGATAATTTTGATCTTGTAGGGTAATTTTGTAGAGTATCATAATTACTCTACAAGTGTATCAAAATTACCCTACAAGTTTCAAAATTACCCTACATGAACATTTTACAAAATTACCCTACAAGATCATTTGTAGAGTAATTTTAATAATTGCCCCACGAGCAAATAATTACGAAAACGAAACCGCGTTTTTTTTGTTTTTTGTTTTTTCATGTCTTTCGTAAGATATTTAGGTTGCTTTTAAAATTATATGGGTTGGTTTGGGTAAGATATTTTAACTAAATGGGTCACAATGGGTCACTTAAAATTCCATCTTGTTATTTTCGGGTCAAAGCGGGTTGACAACATTAAAGAAATGGATCGATGTGGGTTAGTGTCTAAAAGAAACGGGGCAGGTTTCGGAACGGAATGGTTTCGAGACGGGTTACGGCACGAAACGGGTTTTAGATTGGAACCGGTTTAGTTCAAATTGAGGTTCGGGCCGAGACGGGTTTCGGCACGACGCGGGTTTTGGATCGGAACGGGGTCGGTTCGGGTCGGGTTTCTGGCCGACATGGATTTTTGCACGGGACGGGTTTTGGATCGCAGCGGGTTTTTGGCCGACACGAGTTTCCGCACGAGACGAGTTTCGGCTCGGGACGGGTTTCGTACCGTTTCGATCCGTACCGTTTCGAATCGAACCGTTTCGACGCGTACCGTTTCGAATCGAACCGTTTCGACGCGAACCGTTTCGACCCGTACCGTTTCGAATAGAACCGTTTCGACCCGTACCGTTTCGGGCAGTGGCCTCTTGTATCAGCTATTGATGTTGACCCGTATTTTAAAACTTTCTCGATGGGTGGAAAAAAGTCGAATAAAGTTGTTTATAGTGTCGCGTTTCTTATTTTCTTGATCTTGGTAGGTCTTGTGGCTGAAAAATGTTTTACAGGCCGAAAAAATGAACGACAAAGGTGAAGACTTTACTTCTCTTTTAACATTTTTGCTCCATTTCTTCAACTTGTTGCTGATGCAAAATGCTTTCTGGACAGTTTTTGAAGGGATGGGGCTTGAAACGATTTTGTTTACGTTTTCTTTGAAACAACTAAAAATTGCTACAAACAACTTCAAGGATTAAAACAAAATTGGGGAAGGAGGTTTTGGGGATGTTCAAAAGGTTATAACACGTGTTTTTAACCTTTTACAAAAGGGCCAACTTGGGTTATTTTAGTTTTGTGTTTGTAATGTGTGTTTGATGGCTGCAGGGTACATTGAGTTATGGCTATGTGGTTACAGTGAACCCAAAAAGATATGACACTGCAGAGTAAATTCAAGAAGAATGAATGCATGTCAAGGCAAAAGCCATCATGTGTAAGAATAAGCATATATACTGTTTCTGTTTCGACCCGTACCGTTTCGACCAGTACCGTTTCGACCCGTACCGTTTTGACCCGTATCGTTTCGAATCGAACCGTTTCGACCCGTACTGTCTCGGCCAATACCGTTTCAAATCGAACTGACGCGAACCGTTTCGACCCGTACAGTTTCGACCAGCACCCTTTCGAACCGAACCGCTTCGAATCGAACCGTTTCGACGCGAACCGTTTCGACCCGTATCGTTTTGAACCGAACAAAATTGCCCCTTGATGTACAATCTCTTTAAAAAAAACATTTTTAACCAACCCGACCCGAAACCCGTTCCGACCCGAACCTGTTTGGACCCGAACCAAAACAACCCCTTTTTTAATTGACCCGAACCCGTTTTGACCCATGACCTGACCCGACCCAACCCGATTCGTTTGCCAGGTCTAATAAGGTTGTTTGAACGTGAACTTAACACTTAAAATAAAGTATTTTAAAATTACAACTTGTTTGGTAGTTAAATTAATGTTTATAAAGGACGAGATTGATTAAAATTATTAATAATACTAAAAATAATAATATTTAATCTAAATTAATATAAATTCTTATTATTAATAATATTTAATCAAATCTAAAATCTAATATAATAATATAAAATGCCGACATTTTAATTTAAAGAATCTTAACCCACTATAGAATTTTTCTTCTTAATTTTCTACTTCAAATAGAATAAACTAACCTACATTCAGTTTTTGTTGAGAAGGTATGTTTTTTTCTCTCAATGTTGAGAAGGTAGAATTTTTCTTCTTAATTTTCTACTTCAAATAGAATAAACTAACCTACATTCATTTTAATTCAGTTTTTGTTGAGAAGGTAGAACACGAATATCTATTATTTAAAGAGTTTGCAGATGGAAATTGGTGATTTTCTATCCAATAGTGTGTTTAAACCAACTGGTGATGTTTAGGAGATAATAGAAGTAAATATATTTTATTTAATTTAGTTGGTTATATGTTGATTAAATAATCTATCTATACTTACTATATAATAAAAGAAACCTGTTTTGAGACACTTGTCATTCTCTCATTTAATTGATTAAAATTATTAATAATACTAAAAATAATAATATTTAATCTAAATTAATACAAATTCTTATTATTAATAATATTTAATCAATTCTAAAATCTAATCTAATACAAATTTTTATTATCAATAATATTTAATCAAATCTAATAAGAATTCATACGAATTCCAAAGTTGATATTAACTTTCAAATAATTAAAAAAATCCGCCTAACATCACAAATGTTTCTGTTAAATTCGATTTATTAATTTGTTCAACAATCACTATTATCTTTATCATTCAGTACGGTTAACCAATTTATCATAATACAACCTCCCACCTATTCAATCATATGATTTTTCAATCTTATATTAACTAAATAAATAAAGATTAATATTCAATCTTATCCTACTTTAAATATAAAAAAATCCGTTAGTTCAGATTAATATTCAATCTTATCCTACTTTAAATATAAAAAAATCCGTTAGTTTTTTTGGATATTTTTTTTTATTATTTGGTATATAAAATCATATTTATTCAACCCATGTAATACACGGGGCTTTTTAAAAATATAACTTTTTTATTATTTGGTAAACAATGTTAAATTTATTCAACCCGTGTAATACAATGGTTTTAAAGATATAATTTTTTTATTATTTGATATATAATATTACATTTATTCAACCCGTACAATACATATGGTTCTTATAGATATAACTTATTTTATTATTTAATATATAAAATTGCATTTCTTCAACCCATGCAATAAAGGGTTCAACCAAATTTTCAAGGGGTGCAGTCAGGATTTTTACCTCGAAAATACACTAATTTTTTTTTTTTTGAAAGGGGGCGCCCACTCAACCAAGCCAAAGCTTGGGTCTACCCTTGTCTACAAGTGTTCTTCGTTTCTTCTCTCAAACTCCTTTATGTTTCTCTGTGTTCTTCACTACTTCTTTTAGGATTTCATATTGTTTTTTTTTTCAATTTTGTGACTATTGACTGTGGTTATAATTTTTAATTGTAATCTTGTGAGTTGAAATAAAATAAGTTTGATTCAACATTCTTGATAGACCGATTAATAACAAACAAGAGTTGGAGTTCAATTTTGATAACCTTTAATTGTGATAGCCAATAGGATTGGTTGATTAGTATGTAGGCTTCAAATCAAAGTAAGAGATTATGAACGCTATCTATCACTAATTTATTATGGATGCCATTTTACATGAATTTAACTGTTACAAAAGGTACTTATTACATAATAACGTAATTACATACTGATACATAATCACATGACATTACACTTATTACATATGGTACGTAATTATGATGTAAGGTCACATTCAACATTTGTTACTGCTTGCACATACGGTACATAATTACATACTGGAACATAATCACGTAACGTTACACAAATCACGTAACTTTATAGCTTGTAAAATGCTATTTTTAAAAATTAAGAAAATTATAGAAATATTCTGCTCAAATTAAAGAGAATGAAATGTTCATCAATAAGGTGTAATTTTATTTAAAGAAATACTATCTTACGGAAAAGTTATAGCTGTTTGAAAATCGAGAGTGAAGTAGGTTCAAAAGAGAATAACCATAATATCCTCCCCTTCTTAAATTGAAAAAGACACTTATTAATCCCATATTATGTCCCACACTTTGCATTTGCACAGAAAATCTCTTTTGTATATGATATCTTATTGTGTTAATTTATAAAGTAACTAATGATAGAAATATACAAGTGGGAGGATATAGTACAATGTAGCAATATCACGTGATGACACCTTGGGTAAATATGGTACAGCCAAGCAACCTAAAAACAATCTATCAAGGCTGCATTGAGTGGTTGTACAGTACAACACCATGCATTACATTGCACATCCCATGATCCCTAATACCATTTGGACTCAAAATACTACCCCACAATGTCCACATCCAAGACAAAGGTAGGCCCGGAATGTGAAATGATAAAAATGCCCTCATGTGCATTGCACATGACCAGATTAACAAAAAAATCTAACTGGGTTTGGCCTAAATGTCATAATGTGCAAGATTTTGGAACATTAAGTACAAAACTTGTCAACTTTTGCGCTAAAGGACAGCGTCTCTATTTGGTGTAAACATAAAGGACAAAACGTGTAATTTACTCATTTTGTTTTTTATCGTAAACACACACGAATCTTTGAATTTAGTAATTTATACTTTATTTTACATTTCAATAATGGGTTGTCAATTTCAATTTTTCAAGAACTTAGCCAAACATGTAAAACATAAACATGTCAGTATATAAATTTTTCCGTATTTTTCTTAAACAACTTAAATTACATCACATTCGCCTTTTGCAAGGCTCGAACCCTTAACCACGAGGGGAGTAACACCACAGAAATACATAACCCAATAGCTTTGCCAATTGGATCTAACTCCCACTCCGCATTTTTTTTTGTATTATCTATATTTGTGTTTTTGTCATGCATCAATAAGTACATAATACAAAAACAAAAAAAAAAAAAAAAAAAAAAAAAAAACCATAAACCCAGGAAAGTGTACAACCCAAAATGCACTACATTAGTGGATATCCAACCCAAATTCCCCAAGAACTCATGCACAAAACATAAATATGTCGATAAGACCATTTACAGCACTCTGTTTCGGAAAAATATGTGAAAATGAGTTTTCACAAAATGGGAAATATGATTATTTTTCTAACTTTGGGCATAAATATATGTAACTATTGTTAATTCGATCATTAGTGTTTGGGTTTGTATTCTACTATATGAGACTTTCGTAAGAAATCAAACTACGTCCAAAACAGAGCTAAAATTTGAGATATCAATGCTCAAAGTTATATATTAAAATTTTGCCATGCTGCAAAATTAGGAGAAAAGGTGTGGGAACTTATCCCATATGCAAGAAGAATGAACGCCATGTGATGCATTGAAAAAAAAAATGGCACCTTTGTGTTTTTAAAGGTTGGCTCAAACAATACCAACAAGAAAAACTTAGGTTCTGTTTGTTTTTTCCTAGAAGCTCTTCCTGATGTCTTTTGTCTGCGCCGCGCAGACGCGCGCAGACCTTTGTGGTTTGCAGCTTGTTTGTTTTCTCGCAGACCTTTCATTAAAAAAGGTCTGCGAGAGGTCTGCTTCAAACAGACATTCAAGCTTGTCTTCAAAGATCTTCACACCTCTTCTCACCTTCTCCTCTTCTCCCTCCAGCCTCTTCTGCCACCAGACCGCCACCACCTCCACTCCGCCACCACCTCCCACCCCTGCTCCGCCACCGCCACCACCTCCAGCCCCACCTCCAGCTCCGACACCCTCTCTCTCCTCCACCCGACACCCTCCAATCACCTCCATATCAAAATCGCCGTCATCATCATCACAGGAACCACAACCACCGCCTACACCACCGTCTCTCTCTCTCCTCGAACTTTCTCTCTCTGAATCTCTCTCTCTCTGGATCTCTGTTATCATCATCATCGAACATCATCGTCATCATGAAATTAGGGTTTCAAAAACCCCCAAATCGGAGATGTAGGTGGTGGTTGAACGACGGGGGTTGAACGACGAAGTGGTGGCGATGGTGTAGTGCTCCGCCCGCAGTCTCTCTCTCTCTCTGTTTCAAAAACCCCCAAATCGAAGTGGTGGCGGTGGTGCTTGGTGGTTGAACGACGAAGTAGGGGTGGGTGGTTGTTCTTGGCGGTAGATGATGGCGGTGGTGTGATGGCGGAGGTGGTGCGGTGGTGGTGCTATATTGTAGAGGGAGAGAGTAGAGAGAGAGAGTTGTGGCAGTGTGTGTTTTGTGTGTGTGTGTGAAGTGTTTTTGTAGAAGAAAAAAAAAACAAACCCTCTTCTCCTTGCAGACTGCAGACATTTGGTCCACCTCTTCTCCTGCAGATGCCTGCAGATGTGGTCCGCAGACTGCAGACCTTTTCTCGCAGAAAAAACAAACAGAACCTTACTTTTTAAGAGTACGTTTATGTAATTCTGAATGAAAAAAATAATCAGACACAAAACTCCTTTATATAAAGTAAATCAATCGCACACATATTATTTAATTGGAAAGCTTCAATACATAACTACAAAGACAACTAGGGACCACATGATGTGTATATACCCAGCTTCAAACACGGTAAACCAAAACATACATGATCCCAACTCCTTTTGGAAGAAACAAAAACAAACTAGCGTTTATACCACAAATTTAATTAACCAAATTCAACAAAAGTAGACCAAAACATAAAAATCTAGACGCCAAGGGTTACCTTGTGTTTAGAGTGCCAATTTTTGTGCACGTCATGAACAAGACGCAAGTACCATATTGATGAGGTCAAACACCATCCTCAATTTAAGTCACCAACCATCATTTGCCAATCTCATCAATCTTCTCTTCATCTTCTTCGTCATCATCATCTTCAAAACTAAATAAGAAAAGATTTCATGAATGGTGTTATCTATACACGTAATGAAACAAGAATCATATTTTGTATACATATGTTATATTATATATGGATTCATAAGTCTTTCTAAAACATTATTATGGTAGCAAAAATAAGTGCATAGGAATTTTGAAAATTTTCTTCCACTCTACGATTAATTGTAATGATATATATATATGAAATAAATAAATAAATCAACTGAAACAAAAAAACATTTTTAAAAAACCAAATACACTTTAGTCATTCGTTTTTTGAAGTCTGAAACTACAGGCACTACTCTTTTGATAAACAAAATAAATAAGCTCACGTTTGGCCAGCTGAACCAGAATGTGAGATTTAAAATGAAAATTTCGCCTGGTTCATTTTACAATTAAATTAATTTCCTCAATATTATTAAAAATAAAAGTAAGCATAATAGTTCGAGGGGTAGAAAAATAATCTTACCGTGGATCAATTCGAACATCGGGAATGTGAGAAATTTTATGCCAGTCTACACCGATCTCCTTGTCATACCTTTTCCTTAGAAGCTTACATCCAAGTATTTCAAGTGTCTTCATAAAATTGAAACTTTGAATTTCATCTGGTAGGGAAACTAACTTCTTACAGCATTCTAATGATAAAACCTCGAGTTTTGGAAGGTGACTTGGCAAGGAATTCAAAATTGGACACTTTTCAATCTCTAATTTTTGTAAACAAGGAAACATATCGGTGGTGTTTCCCAACATATTTGTGGCGTCATCATGGAAACACTTCAGTGAATCCATATTGCTCAGTCTAATGACCCTAAGATTGGGTAATCTCCCAAGTGCTGGAATATGCTCACATTTCTTACACCCAGCAAACTTGATTTCAACCAAATTCTTTAAATTAACCATCCAACTCGGAGAAATAATCTTTCCCATGTAATCGTATATACTCAATTCCTTGAGACTAGAAGTCGGTTCTAGTCCCTCGAGAACCTCTTCATCATGTGTTGTAGACATTTGGTGTCTACCTCTAAATAAAGCATCTTCTGACCAGTCTAACTCCAAACCTGACAAATTTGTTTTGCATTTGAGATTGGCACTCTTGGCTTCACTTAAACTTCCAACAAACATTAGTCCAGCTATATTTAAATTCCCCTCAAGAAGATTTAGATTCCCTAATTCCCCTATTTTGGCCACACTCTTGTTTAGAAAAGGAAATATGCTCTTGTTAAGAGGAAAAAATGGAAGTGTTCGAAGACTAGATAGTTCTTTTATTCCACGTGGCAAATGAATGAGAGAATAACAGTAAGTGATGTCCAAACGTTGAAGATTCCTCATGTATCTGAGGCCTCTAGGCAACTTCTCCAATCTCCTACAATTTTTCAGAAGAAGCATTTGCAAGTTTTGGAGATAAATAATGGACTCACATAAAACTTTTATTCTTGAGTACGATAAATTCAAGTATCTTAAATGTTTGAGTTTGCAGACTGATTCTGGCAATGTATTCATGTCGACACCATGCAAGTATAATACCCTTAGCTGCACGTGGTTGAAAATCTGGCTAATGTTACATTTATAGTACATCTCTCCGAACATGAATATTGACCATAATGATGTTAACTTTTTTAAATCTTGGGGTGAAAAGCGAAACTCAGGACATGATGAGCTCAAATGAAGGACCCCATTTGGGATTGTAACCTCCTTGCCGGGCTCTATGACTAAACAATCATCTCCCATCACATGTCGTGCCATGTCATGCATCAGATCATGCATTACATATTCATCATCCTGGGAGTCAGCCTTAACAGTGAAAAACGACCTCCAAACCAAGCAATTAAAAATTTCTTCCCCAAGCATATACAAGTCGTTTCCACCTTTGGCTGGAATAAAACCGTTTGCCACCCACAACATAGTCAGTTCATCCTTTGTCATAGCATAGCCTTTAGGAAACATACAACAATAAGCAAAACATCTCTTTAAATGTGGAAGCAAGTTATCATAGCTTAACTTCAAAACAGCAGGCAACATATTAATTTCTTCCAACTCCCAAAAGTTGTTGTCTTTCACATGTTGCCAATAGCGTGTACTACTTTTTGACCACATTAAGCTACCCAAAGTCTTCACTGCCAAAGGCAACCCTTTACATTTCTCAACAATCCCCCTTCCAATAGGCTCTAGCTCACTTATGTCACCCCCCTCTCTTCCTTGTGCAAAAGCAAGCTTCTTAAATAACAGCCACGCGTCCTCTTCCGATAAACATCCTAGTTTATGTTGTAACTCAGGAACCTTAGCCATCATTCGAGTAGTTGTTCGTAACCGCGTTGTCATCACTACAATACTTTCTTCAGCCCCACAACTTAATGTTTTACTTAGCTCCTCCCACTTGGCCTTTTCATTCTCTTCAACCCAAACGTCATCTAGTACAATTAGAAACTTTCTCCCACTTAATTTGCTTTGCAGGGACTCCTGCAACGTCTCTAGTTGTGTAAGTGTACACCCACTTTTATCTATTGATTCGATAATTTTTTTCATTATCTCTTTAACTTGGAAGTTTTCTGACACATAGACCCAACATTTTAAGTCGAAATATTGAGTCACCGTTTCCTGGTTATAGACTAACTGAGCCAGAGTAGTCTTTCCCAAACCTCCCATACCCCATATACCATACACCCGAACCTCCCCATTCTCATGTTTCCCTATATCCTTGTTACATATATTTTCTATTACCATATCCCTTTCTTCATTTCTTCCCATGATAACTGAAGTATCGTGTATAACCGAGCTTGTTTCCCTATCTGGCATTTGACCCACAACTTCGGTATCGTCAACATGACTTGTGGTAGCTGAAGGGGTCAAATCTAACTCAATTCTTTTGGATGTGATGTCATCTAGCTTCCTTCTTATGTCTTTAACTTTGTGAGCAATCCTAACACGGGTCATGTATTTATTATGATTAGAGGAGAAGAAGGCTCTTACCCTGTATTTGACTCTTTGTTTGTGTAGACTTTGCAACAAAGCCTCAGTTGAGATCTCGTCTAGCACATTTTCAGCCTCCAAGGATGCTGATCTGAGACGCTTAAGCCATGCCTCTACAGCGTTACTCTTGACACGCTTCTCTTCTGCGTCTTGAAGAACAGCTTGGATCTGCTCGAAATCATCCTTGAGACTCGAAATATCACCTTCGAGTCCCCTAAGTAGAGTAAACTCTTGGTTAGCTACAGAACCCAGTATCCGCACCACCTCCTTCACAAGGACTGCAACACCCACATCTGCCATGATTACTATTTCAGAACGAAAGAATCACAAATTTGTGTATGCTGCTCAAAGATTGATAGTAATTCAAGAACTGAACGTTTGGAAACAAAAGCAAGAAAGTGAAGAAATGGAAAAGTCAATCCACCAGCTACTTGCACTGTGTGGTTAACGCATGATTGCATGAACATGTGGTCTGCATTATTGCAAGGATTGGATAAGAATTCTTTTTTAAAAGCATTTCTTTTTTATTTTTTTTCTAAATAAGTTTTGAGCAGGGATGGAGCTCGGTATCAACTAGTACCGGAAATCCAAAAAAATAGGTACCGGTACCGGTACGGAAAAAATACCCGGCTCGGTACCGGTACGAACCAAACTTTAAACCGATCCAGCTTTGGTTTGAGTTCACACCACTTGTGTTGGCAGGCGTTTAAATTGTGTCGAGCGTTCCCAACGTATTGTTGGTATTGCTGGAACTCTTGTCCCCAATACGCGGTTTGACCGCGTTGTAACGTACGTTGTGAATCGACGATCGATGTGACAAGTGCGATCTCCTCCTCCTCCGTCCAATGCACCATGTTCGGTTTTTTTGATCTTGGTTTGGTTAAAAAAGATTTGTTATTTGGTGTGAGATTGGTTGAAGAAGATTTGTAAATAATTGTGGAAAAAATAAAGTTTGGAATTGGTATTTATAGGTAAAAATTTGTAAATTTTTTTAAAAAATTGATTTTTAATTCAAACCCGTCATTCCCAATGGCTACGGCTAACGGCTACCCCAAGCGGTCCAACGCCACCACACAATCCTAGCCAGCCAGCTCAGACTCTCCCCCCCCCCCCACGCCGGGCCTCAAAGCCACGCTAGCGGGGCAACGCCGTGACCAACGCTGGTACGGTGTGGGATAGCCAGCATTGCCTGGCATCCCCGCCCCAACCAACGCCCCGCACCCGCTAGTCTTACATGCATCACTACTTAATTACTAGATATGATCAAATCAAACATTTTTAACAAGTTTTAAAGATTCCTTACAATCTCTAAACTGTTACAACTCAGAAGTGTTAATTGAATTTGGGTAACCTTTTGTGCTCAGTTTGTGGTGTAGATGATGAAGAGTCAACCACTTACTGGTCAACTGCCCGTTCACCTCTTCCATTTGGGCCAAACTGTGTAGATGGGCCACCTTGTGTAAATATGGTAGAGCCGCCCGACAACATAAAAATAGCCCATCAAGGCTGCACTGACTGGTTGTACGGTACAACCCCCTATACATCCCAATTGATCCTTACTCCCAAAGTCCCATTAAACTCAAAAGTACAACCCCACATACCCTACAAGAGAAGAAAACAAATATACACAACCCCACAATGTCCACATCCAAAACAAAAGTAGGCCCGAAATTGACAATGCAAAATGAATAGGTCAAGTGTACAACCCTACAACGCACCACATTACAAGATATCCAACTCTACAACTCCACGAGGACCACAATGCACATAATGCAAAATACCTTTGTTTTCATAATTGGACTAGACCAAGTATTGTTGGCCCAGATTCGATAAACACGAACACAATAAAACATATTTGATGTCAAAATTCGATTGCCACTCTTTCATTATTATAAACTCAACTTGACAAATAAAACTGAATACATAATCCTCTACGAGACACAAACTTATCGTAACCCAACTCAAACTCTATTTAAATAATCAAATAAATCTAAAGATACAAGTTAAACAAACTTTATCTTCGTTTTTTCCTCAATTTACTTTTGAAATAAACCAAACTTTATCTTAACCCAAATTAGTCCAACACCAATAACTGGTATTTTGAACCGCCTTTGTTTGAACCAGTAACAAGTCCAGGTGGTCATATTGGATTTCAAATTATATGTATTTTTCATTGCTTTTTTCTTCCCAAATTATATGTTCTTTATGTACACGCGTTCTGACTTGATGCCAGATGAGTCAGTATCAAGCTTCTGTTGTCGGTAAGGATGAGCTCGGTACCGAAAATCCGTAAAAGTAGGTACTGGTACCAGTACCGAATATACCGGTACGGTACCGGCATTTGAGAGTAAAAACCGATAAGATATCGAACCGGTACCGAAAATGTCAAAAGTCAATACCGAATCGGTACCGAAAATGTACCCGGTTCGATAAATTCGGTACCGGTACTGGGTTCCATTTGCTCATCCCTAGTTGTCGGTTTTGTTGAGAAAACCGGACGAATTCTTGACCCGTTACCTAAAAACATCACAAAAGTCAAAGATGAATAAACTGTAAATTACATTAACCGTATCCACTAACACACATAACAAAGTGACGTACTTGAGCGTCTTTACTGGTTCTGTTTATCTTGGAAGATTATCGTTCTCGTGATTCTCGATTCGTGATAAACCGAAGCTGGACTCATAGCGGTTAATTCCCGTAGTTGTTGATCCAAAAGGTGAAAAGGGTACTTAACGAACCACCTCCGTTGCTGACGTCAAACTATTTCTGTTAATCTTATCCGTCGATCGGGAAATTGGAGATGTGAATGTAAACGAAATAACATCCAATCCGTTAGATTTAGTTGGAACTTTTCCATTTCTATCATATTTAGCAGAACCCTCCTTGTGTTTCTAGCGACGAACGGCACCACCGTAACCACCGTCGCACGCCTCCACTGCAACGCAATCGGTTGCGAGGGATCTCAGTGTTCAGAAAATCCGAAATCCGAAATCCAAACCCAAAAAACCTTTCCGAATTCTTATTCGGATCGGATTTGGGTCTTACAATATAAAAAATTCGGATTATTCGGGTATCTGGATAAACCGAATAACATTTAATATGTTTTTAATAAAATAGTGTTCCAATACTTAATTAATATTAGTCCAGCCCACATGAGCCCAATACTAAACCGAATAACATTTAATATATTTTGAAGACTATGTTTTGAACTTTATTTTAATGAATACTAGGTTAGAACCCCGTATATTACACGGGCTGAATATATATAATTTGATATACTAAGGAATAAAAAATTACATTTTTTTAAAAACATGTGCATTGCATGGATTGAATAAACAAAGAGATGCATAATCATTTAGATGTTTTTTTAGCTAAAAGAACACACAAAAATACGCAGGAATAATATATTTCATCTAAATAAGTGAGGAAGAAAGGAATTAAAAAAGGCCGGTGAAGAATAATGAAAAGTCGAATGTATTAATATTTTAATTATATATTTTGAAGATAATTTTCTATGAAGTTAATAGATTATTTTTATATATCTTTGAAAATTTATAAGAATAAAATAGCATATTATCTGTTTCAAAATAAAGATGACGAATTTAAATTTGATTTTTGTTATAGTCTTATCATTTATTAATATCTATATATAATGAATATATTAGTTATAAAATAATCTATCTATATAATAAAAGAAACCAATGGAGAGACACTTGTAATTATTCTAGACCATCCTTAATTGTAGATAATTATTATTTAATTTAAATTATTAAATATTAATTAAATTAATATAAATTTTATCAACTCAAAATTATTGGCATAAACTTAACTTCAAATCGTAAAATCTTATCTAAACTAAAAAGCATTGTTTCACTTAACATGGCCAATGATCTCTAGATCAAGTGGTGGAGGGCTTGTATTTCTCTTGAGAGATGCAGGTTCGACTCTCACTTGGTGCAGAGTGAGTCACTGGTGGGCAATGATAGGAGACACAGGGAAACCTGGGTTGGATCCTTGAGCCAAACGGGTTTTACCGGTAATTTCACCGTCGTGCCTACGGGCGGGTGGGTTACCGGGTTTTCCCCGGAATTGGTGGTGGACTCGGGTTACTCTCAGAGTACTCCTTTTGTCCAGTGGGTGCCCCGAGAGTGCTCGGAATTGAGTTTGTTGGCCGTTAAAAAAAACATGCATATAATTTATTGTTAATATTATTATTGTTAACTATGAGAAATTATATTAAACAACTTATTAACAAACCAAAAACTTTTAAAAAGTATTAACCTAATTTATAAAATAATAAAAAAAATCCATTTTGATTTAGAAATATTTTTTTAACAATAGATAAACACATGTAATACACAGGATTTTTAAAGATATAACATTTTTTATTATTTGTTAGAGTAAACTGCCATTTTGGTCCTTGTGGTTTGGCCAGTTTTGCTATTATAGTCCAAATCTCAAACTTATTATATATGGGTCCCTGTGGTTTGCATTTTGTTTCCATTTTAGTCCAAAACTCAAAATCTCTGAATTTTGACTGTTTTAATGACCCTTTTTTGTCCTTATCTAAAGGGGTAGTTTGGGCATTTAATTTTCATTAATGTAATTCAATAATTAAAAAAACCACATAATATTAAAACCCACAATACATCATCATCTTCAACCTTCCTACGCCAAACACCCCTAGATCTCTGCCCATTTATCTCTCTCTCTCTCTCCCCCTTCTCACCACACACCACCACCATCCCCACCGCACCTCTCCCCTCTCCCGTCGCTCTCCCCTCGCCAGCGTCTCCGACACTCCGCCGCCTCCTCTCTCACTCATACACACTCCATCAAGAAAGTTGGCTGCAATTACTCACAGATCTAGCATATCTTAACAACAAGCAATGGATTCTTGCTTCAGATCTCTCACCAGAATTTCAGATCCAAAACAAACATCACGCGCCGTCGTATAACCACCTACTCCCCCTCATCAGGAACCGTATTCAGATCCAAAACAACCAAACCCTAATCCCTAATTCATCTTCTTCATCTTCTCCCCCTACAACTTTCACCAAATTCACCACCACTGTAAACCACCGCTCAAATCCACAACAACCCCACCTCTGATCACCACCCACATTCCCAAATTTTCAAATCCAACATTTCCACCATGGCACTTTGTGGGTTTGCATTTCCAATGAACCACCGGTAAAGATCAGTTCCCAAATTTTCTTGTTCGCACAAACCATTTAATCAGGTTTGATGGGCTTTAGTTTCTTATTTTTCAACTTTTTTTGAGGAAAAAACAAATGTAAAAATTTAACCTCCACTGTATCACCGCCTGGAGTTATTTGGGAAAAAAGCTTAAAAATAATTGGGAAAAATTTAACCCCCACTGTATCACCGCCTGGGTTTGCATTTCCAATGAAACAAATGGGTTTCATTTATTTGGGAAAAAAGCTTAAAAAGATCATAAACTGTGAACATAAACATAAAAATGGAGATGATGGTGATAATAGTGGTGGAGTTGCAGGTGTGTGTGATATATATATAGAGAGAGAGAGAGGGGAGAGAGAAGAAAGAGACAGATGCGTGTTTAGAGAGAGAGAGAGAGAGTGTGCAAATGGAGAGAAAGTAGTGGTGGTTGATCTGATGTATGTGTGTGTATATATATATATTAATTTTTGAATTAAGAAAATGTTAAATAAAAAGCAAAATGACCAAAATGCCCATGCACTACAGGACAAAATAGGAGGTTGCAACAGTCAAAAAAATATGGTTTTTGGATTTTGGACTAAAATGGCAACAAAATGCAAACCACAGGGACCCAGATGTAATAAGTTTGAGATTTGGACTAAAGTGGCAAAACTGGCCAAACCACAGGGACCAAAATGGCAGTTTACTCTATTTGTTATATAAAATTAGATTTATTCAACCCGTATAATACACGGAGTTTTTTTTTTTAAATATAAGTTTTTTTATTATTTAGTATATAAAATTACATTTCTTCCACCCGTGAATACACAGGGTTTTTTTAAAATATAACTTTTTTATTGCATGGTATATAAAATTACATTTATTCAAGCCGTACAATAAATGAGGTTTTTAAAAATATATTGTTTTTTTATTTAGTATATAAAATTATATTTATTCAACTCATGTAATACACGGGGTTTTAACCTAGTTATTTATAATTAAGTAGGGAAACCAGCCTAAAGAGTTAAGTGGGTAAAAGAATTGTGTATCATATGTTTTTTTTTTTTGAACTATAATGAATCAAATGTTACACGAGTGATTTTCCATATAATTCACTAGGTTAAAACCAGCGTGTACACGCGGTTGAACAAAAGAGAGTAGTTTAATTTTGTTTGGAATTAATAAAAAGAAGAAAGAAATTTTATTCTATATTAACAAAATATAGTTAAAAATATATAGGATAGTTTAAAAAGTACAAAATGTAATTCAAATTTCAATAAAAATCTCCTTATACACCACATTTTTTTGTCTTACTTGTAACATTTCCATCCTCATCTCTATGAGAATAAATAATAAGGTGGATAAGGATATATCTTATTAAACGATTTTATTTATACTAATCTTTTATGGATTTACATTATTAGATAAACTATATTTTTAAAATAATATTAATAATGTAAAGTATTAAAATAGATTTTTTAGGAATGATATGGTCTTAAGAGATTAGATATGAGTTATCTATATTATATGATCATCCTTAATATTTTAATTTATTTAATATAATCAGTAATCGATTAGTAGTAAATGGGATTAATGGATTAACGTTATCCTTCTGCGCAATCGGTTTTCTATCCGGAATTTTTTACCGGTTACTACCCATGCTTGGCTGACAAGATTAAAAAAAAAAAAAAAAAAAAAGCTAAACTGCATTTTAATCAACAGTTTAAACTTTATATAAAAAAGAGTAAATTACACAGATTGTCCTTTAATTACACCCTAAATTGCAGTCCCTGCCCTTTCCCTTTAATTTGTGCATTCCATGTCCTTTAAATAACAAATTTGCACACTCCTTGTCCTTTTCTCCAAACCCCATCCAACAACCCAGTTAAATGCACTCATGTGCCTCTCACATGATGGGTAAAATTGTAAATAACCTTCCACCTACCCTTAAAAACCCCAGGAGTCTTCTTCCTCCCCCACATAAATTCCAGGAAGTGTTTATAGTCTGATGATGATGTCTTTGTTACCGGTCTTGGTTTCGGGGAAGACCCACCTGTCAGTTTGGGGTTTGATGGTGATTCTTTGAACACCGGGGTAGGTTTCAAGTCCAAGCATGTCGATTTCGTTGTCGAAGTGACCGATGTTGCAGACGATGGCGTTGTTCTCCATCTTCTTCATATAGAACAATTACCAACTAAACTGATCAGATCTAGATCAGAAATACCGTAATTCACAAGCATAGATACATGCAATACCAGAACGCTGAACGCCTACTAAATTTGTGCACACCACATGTTTGATATTATTTCTCTAAGAACAAACATATCAACACAATTCCTACTACTAAGGTCAAATCAAAGAATTATCAACTAAACTGATCAGATCTAGGCCAGAGATGCAGTAGTTCACAAGCGTTAGTACATATAATACCAAATCTATCTACACTATAGCATACTAAACCATTAATGTGAGACAGATATCTGTAACAGATCTAAACAAGAAATCAAACTTAATTTGTGCACACCACCTGTTCGATAAAATTCATCTAAAAACAAACATGCCAACACAAATCAACTACTAGTCGGTGCAGATTCAATCCAATATATACAACAGTGCAGTTCAAATTGATCAGATCTAGGTCAGAAATATGGCAATTCACAGGCATTAATACATGTAAAATAAGATCTAGCAAATGAAACAGTTATCTGTAATAGATCTAAACCAGTTGAGGGCAGTCCCTGCAATTTATGTGGGGAGGAAGAAGACTCCTGGGGTTTTTAAGGGTAGGTGGAAGGTTATTTACAATTTTACCCATCATGTGAGAAGCACATGGGTGCATTTAACTGGGTTGTTGGATGGGGTTTGGAGAAAAGGACAACGAGTGTGCAAATTTGTTATTTAAAGGACATGGAATGCACAAATTAAAGCGAAAGGGCAGGGACTGCAATTTAGGGTGTAATTAAAGGACAATCTGTGTAATTTACTCTATAAAAAACGAATGTGAAGCTGGAAATACTTCAAAGAACATTGATTAATTAACTTCTCCTTTTTTTATCTCTTTGATTCTCCAATATTTAATAGCTCGCTTCTTTGCTTTTAGGTGCTTATTGCTTAATGTTTTTATATCCACCAAGCGGCCAAGCCTCCTCTCTTTATTTCGTTTACTAAGGTTTCAGGTGGCCTGAAGTTGGATACAGTAACCGATTTCTGGGCAGACTGTTTCGGCTTCGGCTCCGTTTTGGTAATAGCCTAATTGATAAAAAATAACCTAACTCAAGCAATACGGGAAACAAAAATACCCGACGATTCATTAACCATAAAGTATATAGTTAGGGTAAGGAATAGATAGTCGTAACATATGAACGGGCCGGTTTAAATGAAGTACACTTCTCATTCATATTTCTTGATAATATATGATAAGGCAAAGTTAACCAAATACTTTAAATAGGAATAAAAATATCCATCAAAGTAATATAAAGTCAACATGCCATAAAAAATAACCAACATAAAATTCCCTAGTTTTGGTTGTAGATAAAAGTATCAGAGGCTTAAAAAAACTGTTATCATGCTTAAAAAAACTGTTATCATTCTGAAGTTGAAAGTAGGCAAACTACTTTTCAATTTTAGAAATCAAAAGTTTGTCTTTTGATTTAGCCTTGACATCATCTTTTGTTTCACATTTTCGACTTTTTGTGGGAGAAAATGAAGACAAGTTGTGTTTCCAAGGTGTGTTTTCATACTCTCATTATTCTTGGGCTGCGATATAGGATAATGAATCCTAAAAAAAATAAAAGTAAATAAAAATTGAAAAAAGAAACAATAGTAATTAATTATTAATTAAATATTCTATAATAGGCACAACATACAGAAAGAAACAGATCATTCTAAGATTGCTCCAACATGTTAATTCCATTGATATAAAACCTAAACTAAAATTGAATTATTTTTCCTGGAACAATCGAGTCTTAATCACACAAAACTGAAACTAAATTCGCCACAAGCAACTACAAATTATGTCAACCGAAGTTTCCTGGAGAGAGACTTAAGGTGTTAATCATACAAAACTGATACTAATATGCAACAAAAGGCTACAAAATTAAATATCATTGCAAAAAACCTAGCTATTATTGATTATGCAGTAAAATAACTTTAACTTACAAATTGAGCCTTAATTCTACAAAACTAATATTATACGCCAGTCGAATCGCATATAATCAATCAAACAGCAGAATATCAATCAAATTGTAAACTACGACAACAATAACACATAAAAAAAGTAAGAATACTCGTAACAGAGAAACTTACAGCGTTAACAGAGAAATGCGCAGGGTGAGAGGAGAAGAGAACGGAGGCAATATCGAAGAAAAGAAGAGTAAAATTAACTGAAACGAAGATCCGGTAGGAAAAGAAGATGCGTAAGCCGGAAGAACCACCACCAAAAGCATCGCTGGGATCTGCGTCCTTTTATTCATTATTCTTAAAACATCATTTCAATTAGAGCAAAGATAGCAAATGGCATCAAGTTTTTTCTTTATTACTGGTAATGCTTACTTGAAAATAATCATTTAAGAGTTTTAATATCTCCTATACCTATTTATTATTAAATTTCGGTGATTTAAAAAAAAAACATAGAATCCATTTACTTCATAACTTACTAAATGACACTTGGTTTAGTGGTATTCAGATATGTAAAATAGTGTTTTTTTATAGGCTAAGAATTCAAATCTCATAACAAACACCAATGCCATTCAATTAGGTTAACAAACTTGTACAATATACATATACAAAATCAAATTAATCACAAACAAATTTAAAACAAAAACAATTTCAATACCTTATCATCTGAATCACTCACCTTCTTGCGTTTTTTCCTCTTTCCTTTTCATGGTACAACTTCGTTATTCAGTCTTCATTCTCTGTACTCTAGCATAATTATCATCGGTGTGTAAGTTAGTGGACTTTAAGAAAAAAGAAAGAAAGAAAGAATACAACAACTAAAGAGAGAAAACAAAGAACCTCCTCGAGTACAGATCCAAATCAACCCTCACCTTATCTCCTTAAAAACCCTAAATAGAATACATCAGTCGCACTATCCCCTTTCTTCTCTAACCCCGATCACCGGAGAATGCACTCCGGCCGGCGACGAATCCCGGCCACACCACAGCCTCAACGACACCCTCTTCCTCACCCACACTCACAAAACCCTCTGTTCATGTATCATCCTCGTGCACACACACACACACACAAAATCTGCACATTCTCTATAGAAAGAGAGAGACAGAGAGCATAATTTAGAGGATCATTTAAGAAAAAAGAAAGAAAGAAAGAAAGAATAGAACTAAAAGAGAGAAAACGAAGAACCTCCTCGAGTACAGATCCAAATCGAATATATCCACCGTTACCTTATGTCGCTTCATTCTCTCGCAGAAACCCTAGAATATGAAGTGAGTATGTTGATGGGGGATAAAGAAGGTAAATATTGAAATTGCAGAGTTGGTGGCTGGAGGATGAGGAAGGATTGAGAGGAAAGGTGCTTAGGTGATTTGGGAAGATCGGTGGTAAAGGTGGGGAAATTAGGGTTTGAATGAGAAGTGGGTCATGGATCACCTACGGTATTGACCCAGTTTCATAACCCAACCCGGTGAACATTAAGAGGGGGGGAGTCTAGAAGCCCTGTTGAGTGACACGTGTCCCAAAACTGGTTCCTTTTATTATAGTAGATAGATTTAGATAAAACTAATTTTATCTAGAATTTCTAAATTTAAAACACTTTGATATTTGACGCATTAGAGATTAAAGACAACATCCCAGCCATTTAAGAAAAGAATATGTTTGGTTTGCACATGACTAATGTGATTGGACATTCACTGAACCAAAAACAAATCTAGGAGACCATATCGCATGTAAAAGATTTCATCTTAGGGTGAAGGGAGTGGTGCGGTGAACAAAGCGGCAAAGGAGTTTGCCGCGCGGCAACACCGCCGCCGGCCTCCTTTGCCGCCCGGCAAACATGTGAAATCGGGGAGCACTTACCGATCGGGAAAAGGGAATGTTGATGATTGATGTGTGTGTTTGTGTGTGCAACAATTTATTTAACATATAATTTATAAAAAAAAAAAAAAAAAAAAGTTTACCACTTTCAAGTGTTTAACCACTGCCAACACTTTTCACCAAAGTTTAAACTTTTTACCCTCTCTGACGTGGCACACTCTGATTGGTCCATTTTAAAGTTTGTCACTTTCACCTGTTTAACCACTCCCTTCACCCTTAGTGCTTGATGACACCATCTTAACATCATGTTTTGCTCAAAATGTACATACATGCCTATGGGCCCAGAACCACTAGCAATTAATGGGTCTACAAACTGATTTCTGCTTATCATTTTTAGTCCTTTATTAGTGCATAATCGCTACATTCACAAGTAAATGGATCAAAATTTCAACCTGTAAATATAAAAAAGTAGAAACCACAATGCCATTTACTAACCGTAATTTCTGGTGTTCTTGTTTCAAGCCATCAAGTTCAATCTGCAGATCGGGTAATTTTTCCACATCAGCACGTATCTTCTTCAACTCTTGACCAGACTTCTCAATAACTGTTCGATGATATGCTTGAAAGAAAAAACAACATCAAAATCGAAACTTACTTAATGGGGTCACCGGAAATAGCAAAAATATATAATGCTTGCAAAAGTAAAACGGTCAAACAACGTCAAAATCGAAACTTACTTAATGGGGTCACCGGAAATTGACTTAAGATGTGCAATTTGTTCAGTTTTGATGGATTCAAACATCTGGATTCGTTTAGGGATGACTGATTGAAGTCATATTATCATCAAATTCACATCAGATTTGCATTTCATTAGATCTGTATCAGATCATGGAGATATAGCGTGTGACGGAGTTTCCGATGAGTAACGTTGATATCGGACCGAGAAAACGGCAACGTATTGGCTGGGATGTTGTTCATCCGGCTGCGAAGGTATAAGATCTGATTCGTTTTGTTCAGATTTATAGATCCGCCACACAGCCAACGCAACCACTCGCCGCCATAGTTCAGGCCATTACCATCGTACACCACCACATCTGCCGCCGTGGACCAGTTGGTTGTCGCCACTGCCATTGAACCTGTTGTTTTTCCTTCACCCAAACGAATCGGAACTATACGGTTGAGGATTTTGGAATTAGGGTTTGTAGATAGAAGATGAGAAGGTATACGATTGAGGATTTTGGAATTACGGTTTGTAGATAGAAGATACTAAAGAAACTATGCAACATTAACAATATAATTAAATAAATAACATTAAATAATAATAATAAAGATAAAAGAAAAAGATTATATATTAACAATATGATTAGTTTGATATTACGTTCGAAATTATTATTGTTATTTAATTAATTTATTTATTTAACATAGATAAAAAGGAAATAGGTGAGAAAGCATGAGGAAGTGACATGTGTCCCAAAACAGGTTTCTTTTAGTATATATATTATCCATCACAATTTTGAAGTAATTATTGTGAAAAAAAATAGTGAAATAAATGCAAATGAAACTTTAGATAATGTGAATAAACCCACCATAAAAACGTAAGAGATTCACTTCAAAACATTCAAATATTTTTTTATTAACAAATATTTGAGTTTAAAAAGTCAAAAGATGATTGAAATAATCATTTAGTCTTTATCATTTATTAAAATATTTATAAAAAATAAGTATTTATAGTTAAGTAGGAGATAATTAAGGAGGCGAGAGAGGTGAGAAAACAGAAAAGTAGATAACTCTATTGAATTTAAACTTTGTATTTGTGTTTTAAGACTTAAGACTAGTTCCTATTTTTCGGTTTTGTATGATTATTTTGAATTTAAACTAGTAAAATGCTAAAACCAAAAATTAGAGAAAATTAAAATTTGGACAAAACTTTATTTGGTTTAATTTGGATATTCGGATATCCGTTTGGATTATTTGGATTTATCCGATCCAAATTGAATTCGAATAGATATGGATCGGATTTCGGATAGGTTCCTAAAAATTGCAAATCCGAATAATCCAATTTGAATAATCCAAGTAATCCGTTATCCAATCCGATGAACACCCATGTGTCACCATCTCACTTATGTTTTCAGAAATAAAAATTATGGGGTCTCCACCCATTACTGGGCTGCTGGACTTTAAATAGGCTAGACTTTAAAATTATTGAATTAAAAGTTATTGACTCGACTTTTTAAGGGGTCTTCTATTTACACACCACTATAATCTTATTTTGACATTCCTATTTGTATACGGGCCGTATAGTCTTATACGGGCCGTATAAAATGTTTATGCACAGAATTTAATGCGGTGGAATGTTTTTTTTGTTTTTATATGTATACGGGACGTATAGTTATATACGGGCCGTATACAGATATATACGAGTAATATAACTTTATACGGCCTTCATAATTTTGTTTCGCAAGTTTGATAAGGGTTTTTAGTTTTGAAATCTGTATACGGGCCGTATAATGTTATACGACCCGTATAGCCCGTATAGAAAAGTTAATTTTTTGGTGCAATCGGTAAACCGTTTATTAAGTTTAGTTAATTTTTAAATAGTGTTGTATATATCGGATTATGTTACGAGTTTGTAGTTCAACGTATTTATAATGTTTAATAAGTTTCCACTTTGTAAAACGATAAATATGTGATATGATTATGATAAACTACGACAACAATTATTAAACAAACAACTTAACATCTAAACATAAGATTAATATTTAAAATGTTTTACATCTAAAAAAACAAAAAGATAAATTTTATACAATGTTTCAAACGTAAAATAACAAAAAAAAAAAATACAATAAGCAGCTACGGCGGTGGTGGTGGTGGTGGTGCAGCGCCAGCTCGTGGAGGTAGATGCACAATCGCCTCGACCATCCACTGTACATCCCCTCTGACTACAGCTACATCCGACTCGACCTGTGGGAGTCTCGACTCGACCTGAACGAGTCTCTCCTCCACCCCCGGTGGAGGCATCACACGCTGCCTCACGCTCCGTCGAATGTACAGGCGATCACCCTTTACATCCTTCGCAGCTACCTGTGATCGATCGACGGTATGATCGACCTCTCATGTACCCCGCCTCCCTCTCTGTCGCCTCCCCTTCCATCGCCTCCCTCCCCCTCGCTTCCCTCTCCCTCGCCTCCCTCTCCCTCATCCCCACCATACGCCCAAACCAGCCCTTGTCCCTCGACTTCGTGAGTCAAACCCATCGATTAGGTTGTGCCCCTCCCAACTCTGTCAAGCTGGAGTGTTAGGGTCATATCCTTTGCCACCTGCGGGGACAAGAGGCGAGTGAAATGCTTCGCCAGACGGGTGACGAAGCCCCCACAGCTGATGTGGGAAGAGGTACGCTTAAAAGTGTACTCGGCGAAATATGCGGCCAACCTGTACGCCAAGTTGGTTTCCCCGCCGGTAAGTAAGTCTTGCAGGTAGAATAGGTCACTTTGGGTGACCCATTCCCTACTATCATGACGACCGGCGATCGTCACGTCGATACACCGATGTAGGTATCGGTGTAACGGGTCGTAAAAGCAACTCGCCCGCGCCTTTGGGGATCGCGAACTCCTCGGACCCAATAGTGCCCCACCAAGGCCACAACACGTCACTGGACGTGTTGATGTGCGCATCAAAAAATGCCTGGGACACTGAGTACTCCTGTGAGTACAGACCCAAGGCAACGACGAACTCAGGAAGCGTCATCCTCTGAGTCTTGCCGCAAATAGTAAAAGCTACGGCGGGTGTCGTCAAAAAATGTTGTAAACCCCCACTCCGGGTGTCCATAAATGAAAAGGTACATGAAAACTCTAAAGTAATCTCCCTGTGGGCCCGCTCTGTGGCGGCATCAAATAAGTGGTCCCACGCAGAGTTACCTGGCATGAACTCCCGGACCCGACCGATCGATCCAATATCGGTCAAAAACTGAATGTCAATGGTCCGAGGCGCATCCAGCTCCATCTCTCGTAATCTGCCTAAAACCCTATAGGCAGCCGTAGCTCGGGGGATTTCGCAAATAAACTGCTCCGTCTCTTAGATCTTGTGCTGTGTTTCTTAGATCTTGTACGGTGTGGTTAAATTGCTAGCATGTGTTGTGTTTCTTAGATCTTGTACTATGTAATTCAAACTTTATGGCAAGAAAGACTCTCCTTAGCCACAACCCCTCTGGGCTGGGCTCTTCATAACACTAGGGGGCTGGATTTTGGGCCTTAGTCAAGGCTCCAACAAGGCGTTCCTACGCCTACAACCACAAATCAACGTCCCCCCGCCCCCCCCCGCCCCCCCATTTGCAGGCTCGCCACAACAAACTCTTGAAAACTAAAGTGACTTCCAGTTCTAGACCCTTCAAAGTTCAAACAACCATAATGCCCCCACTTGGGTCACAGGCCCAAGTTACTGAGCCCGGCAGCCTTCATATGATATGATCATTGTTGCCCTTAAAAAACTAATAATAAAACGTTATGGAACACAAAAAAAAAGTAGTTGGAATTAAGTGTGTGTAGGAGACTTTATCTCACACGCATAGATAAAGTTAGATGGGACATAAAATAGGTGCTTGTCGAATTTTGGGTTGTTCGAAACGGTTTATTAGAATTTAAAAGTTTAAAACCAATATATGAATTTGCTAGAAATTTGAGTAAGATTATTTGAATTCGAGTAAACTCTGGGTTTACTCGACTTATTCGAATTAAGAAAAAAGATACAAAATAAATAAAATGGTAAATTACTTTTTGAGTCCCTGTGTTTTATAGCTTTTAACTACTTGAATCCAAAATCAAAATGTTTAACGCCCTGAGTCCCTATAACCACGTTGCTTAACCATTTGAGTCCAAATTTCGAACACTGTTAGAATTATTTTGTTAAAATTTGTTAAATGACCAAATTATCCCTATAATTAAAAAATAAATAAAAAACTAATTTATTTTTAGTTTTCTATTTCTCCTTCTCTCTCTTATAAACACCGGATCTCTGCATTTCTCTCAGTCTCTCTCATCTTTCATTCTCTCTCTAAACCTAAATCATCTCCATCCCACCACCACTGCCACCACCATCGCACTACCGCCACCTCCAAACACCTACCACCACCAGTGCCGCCCCACTGCCACCACCATCCCACTACCGCCACCTGCGAACGCCCACCACCAACGTCTCACCCCCATTGTCGAGAACCCTCCACCACCGTCGTCGCCCCACTGTTACAGGTCGCTGCTATACTATTTTAATTTCGAGGGTCAGGGTTTTAAATTTGGGGGTTTTGTTTATTTTAGTAATATTTGTCACTTTCATCGATGTTGGTTCCAGTTAGGTATTTAGGAACCACAATAAAGTATCTTGAAGAAAGATGCTACAAAGAGTTGTGGTGAGATCATATCCATTTGGTTACTCTTATTACAGAGGTGTATAGTAAGCTGATTTGCATGTGCGAAGAGCAAATGGAGTATTTTGCTGTGAACCTGATGAATGTTTCGATTGAACTTTTGGATGATGCTAAACGTGATACGGTCCAGATAATTGGATTTCAGACTCTTGTTAGATTCATCTATAGTCAGGTGGATGGAACTTACACATATAATCTTGAAAACCTGAAGAAGATGGTGGTGTGGTGGTGGTGTGACGGTGATGGTGGTGGTGATGTGGTTGAGAGAGAGATAAGGAAGAAAGAGAGAGAGAGATGAGGAACAGAGATAGAAATCAGTGTTTGTGTGTTTTCTCTATATAATAATAATAACTAGGATTACGACACGCCGCAATGCGGCGGGATTCTTTAGTTATAACTAAGTCAATCTAGGACTCGCACATTATGTTAAACCTGTCAAACGGGGAAAAAATAGACGATGTTGAAACGTTCACTCACACACGCACATTGCTTCGTGTTAACTTGCAAAATTTAGAACGAAACGTAAAAACATTAAACCAAAGACGCACGTTGCAATGTGTTAAGTCACAAAATTAGAACCAAGCATAAAGCAAAAAATTTACGGAAAATGAAAACTATAAAGGAACAAAGTTGAAAGTAAAAAAAGTTATGAGGATAGATTGCAAAAGATAAAAAGTTTTGGGTTAAAAGTAAAAAAAAACAAATAGTTTTGAGTTAAAAGTAATTTATGAAATACTTTTGGGTGAAAACTAAAAAAAATCATTTTTTTTTTGGAAAACCCCCAAAGCCAACGTTACGACAAACATATGCATAACCATTTTTTCTTTGAAAACCCCCCCAAAGCACACCCCGCGTTGCGGCGGGGCGTAAAACGGTGTCAAATGGTACTAATGTCACACAACCGTCATCGACCACCAACACTGACTCGACCTAGGATATGCGTGTTGCGACGAACCTGTCAAACATGGAAAAATAAAGGTAAAAACATTGAACCACACATGCACGTTGCATCGTATTGACTCGAAAAATTTAGAACTATAAGTAAAACGAAAATTTGCGAAAGAGGAAAAGTATAAGCGACAAAAGTTGTGAAGTTAAATTGCAAGTAATCAAAAGTTTTGGATTAATGTTAAGAAAACAAACTATATAGGGTTAAAATTGTAAAAGGTAAAAACCTTTGAGTTAAAAGTAAAAAATAAACTTTTTTTTTAAAACACCCAAAGCACAATGTACAAGTGATGATACACAAAAAAAATGCAAAGTTATATATGGAATAATAATAATAATAATAATAACAATAATATAATATTATAATACAGGGGCATTTTGTCTTTTAATAAAAAACTAACGAAAAATTTAACGTGGCTAGAAATTTGGACTCAAATGGTTAAGAAAAGTGGCTATAGGGACTCAAGGCGTTAAACATTTTGATTTTGAACTCAAATGGTTAAAGTCTTTATTTTGTGTCACTAAATGTAAATGAAATTGAAATTTTGTTCCTGAACTTTTTTAAACGTGTATAAAGTTTTTATACGCATTTTTTATATTACATCATAATAAAAATGTTTTTTATCTTCAATATAACTACGGTATGTTGTAAAAAAATACAATTTTTTTTTACCTGATGTTCATATGATGGTGTATTGTTTGAAACAGACACATATTATTTACGTGTGTGTTTTTAGTGCATGGTGTTTTTAGGTCTTTTCATGGTGTTATTGGTATGTAAAAACGAAGAACACTATGTTTTAATTTTAGAAACTAAAGTTCTTTTATCTAATCGTAATTTTATTTTATTTTTAGCTGTTACATGATGTTTTACCTATTGTATAATAACTAGTTAGTGCCCCGCCCGCGTTGCGGGGCGATGACCGAATAATTCTCAATCAATTAAAAAAACACTATTATAGTTTTGTTAGAAAAAAAAAACTAAAACAATGACAAGACCGTAGTTCTGAGCTCAGGGCAAAACTGTATTTTGTCGAGCGAGTGGTAGGCAGCTCCTTGACATGGAAAAAAATTTAATCCAGTTAACTAATAAAAAAAAACACTTTTATAGTTTTGCTAAAAAAAACTAAAATGATAGCAATACTGTAATTTGAACTGAGGGCAAAGTTGTATTTGTTGACGTTGGTAAAATCGTAATTTGCCAAAAGTTAAAGTGATAGCAATACTATAAATTTGAACAAGAGACAAAATCATAATATAACTTTGCACTAAGGACAAAATCATAATTTTAAGCTGGGGACAAAACTATATTTTTAATTTGAACCGGGGCAAAATCAAAATTTTGAACCGAGGGCAAAATCGTAATTTTGAGTTGGGGGGGCAAAAGCATACTTTTATTTTGAACCGGACAAAAACATAATTTTAAACTGAAGGCGAAATCATAATTTTTTAAACGGGGCGAAAATGCAAAATCATCATTTTTAGTTTGGGGCAAAAGCAAAAATTTATTTTGAACTGGGGCCAAGAATGTAATTGTAATATGGGGATAAATCTTAATTTTGAACCGAGGGCAAAATCGTAATTTTGAGCGAGGGACAAAAACATAATTTTATTTTGAAGTGGGGGCAAAAACGTAATTATATTTTAAATCAAGGATGAAACCGTAATTTTAAAACGAATATAAAACAATAAAACGGTTGGTCGAATAAGGAAGTGCCACGCAGCTGCGTGGCACTATTCCCTCAAACTTACTTTTGTATTCCCTCAAACTTCCTTTTGTATATGTAGGTAATAACCATAAGTATTATATAATTTAAACTAGTTATATTCCCTCGCGCTTCGCGGCGGAAAATCGGTTGGTATTCGTTATGGTACCGATACTCGTAAATGTAATCCAAAGAGAACACCTTACATCGATCGAAAACAATAAAAACAAATATCGATACCGATACTGATGTTGTTCAATTTAAATTGCTTTGATTCGTTTGTGTTCTTTCTTATTTTTATTCAACATTACGATACAAATTTTATTGAAAATGAACACTATGCTGCTATCGTACCAAAACGAACGGAAACCGATTGAACAACATTTGCATCGATACCGCTATTTATTTATATTGTTTTTGCTTTGGATAAGCCGACACCGTATCACTACCATACCGTACCAAACTGAACTTGACAACATCAATACAGGTATGTATTCATTGTTATGGTTTCCTGTTTTATAATGGATTACATGCCGCTACCGTAGTGAATCGGGCGTACAACAACGGTTTTGGTACCGATATTTATTTTATTGTTTTCTCTTTCAATAAGTTGACGTTGTATCGCTACCATACGAAACATCGGTACCGGTACCTAGATTCATTTTTATGGTTTCCGGTTTCTAAAATTCGCATTTATATAACTATATCTATAACATTAATGGTAAAAAAAAGAATAAAATTAGGTGTAGATTTAAAATTACTAAAAGATCTAATTGTAAATTACTATTAATTAATAATTAAATACTTAAATATGTTTTGTTACTGTTCATGGAGACTTTGTTATATTTTTTTGAATATTTGAATTTGAATGAAAACTACTGTTCATCAGTAGTTTTAATTCATATGTATATATATTTGAATTTGAATTTGAATGAAAACTACTGTTCATCAGTAGTTTTAATTCATATGTATAATGTATAATGTATAATTGTTGGCAAAATTGTGTGATAAGTTTGATACAAAGTTGTGGGCATGTTTGTAGTTATAGAAAGTCAAGGTTTAGGTTTATGTCAATTTTGTAATTATAAAAGTCAAAGGTTCTTTATCTGACATATGAAATGCCATGTGCACTTATATTAGATATGTCGATCAGGGTAGTAGGACTGTAGGAGTGTGTTGTTTGATGAAGCGACGTGCCGGTAAACAAAACAACGATATATAACCGTATCATTCAACTATGAAGCTTGATTTGGGCCAGGAAAGGCCCTGGCCCCCAATTTTTTTCGCTTAGAAGTATAATATTTTTTGAATTTTTACAAAAAAAAAAAAAATTCTATATGTGTTGGATCCCGCCCTCAAATATTTTGAGTATGTCACACTCTGAATTTTTCTTTTAAAAGTTTTAGTCTAAACTAAGCCCAATAACCTATACCATTTACCTAACAAACATAAAGCCCAATACACCTAAGAAACCTAAAGCCTAACAAAGTAATAAACCCATGTTATTTAAAGAAAATAACAAGCCCACACTTAATCTCTAACCTAATCGACGGGAATTTGGGCAATTGGGGATTTCGTCGATTTCAAGGCACTACCATCAGTTTCCCCTCCTCAATTCGATTCGTAATTATGTAGTTTTTTTTTTTTTGAAAGGTAAATTTCATTAACAAACAACCGCCAACCCAAAACGAGCCGACGAAACAAAACACACAAGACTAATTACATATTAACAAAGGAGCACCATTCCTCCCATCCTATGCCTTTGTGTTTGGACCTATTCGAAAACGAAAAGAAACTTAACGCCTTAACTTCACTAACTATGTTTTCAAATCTATTCGAGGAGTTTGTGAATCTCGCGTTATTCCTAGCACGCCATATACTCCAACACGCAATTATGATGATACCTTGAACCGCATCTTTCTTCCTTTCCGAAACGTTGAGATTTTTGAACACTACGAATAAGTCTTGTATTGAGAAAGCGTATATGAAGGGGATCTTGCACCATGAGCTTATGCAATTCCAAATGTTGGCAGCCGTATAACAAGAAATAAAAACATGTTCAGCCGATTCCTCACAAGATCCGCAGAATGAACACAACGAGTCTTCGACATGAATGTTCCTTTTTTAAGGCTTCCACCGTCGGAATACTATTCAAAACGGACCTCCACACGTGAATGTTGCATTTAGCGGGAACTCATTTGCTCCATTCTAGAATGAAACCATGATCCACGGTATCGTCGGATCTCAATAAATGTTTAACAGACTTTACTAAGAAGCTACCGCCCGGATCCGTGACCCACTTCCACCGGTCCTTGTCCGCCGATAGCTGAACAACATTAAGCAGAGCCGTAATCTGACCGAGACTATCCAGCAGGCCCGGAGCAACTATCCGCGATCTCCAGATCCATTCCAGAACCTGCGAATGTCCTTGACCTTTAATCATGTCCGCAACCTTACAGTTTTTCTTTGTTTCCATGCTAAACAGATCTGGGAATTTAGTTTTTAACGGTTCGTCTATGAGCCAAGTGGCTAACCAAAAGAGAATGTCTTCACCATTACCCACACTTCCATGAAGGAATTGTCTTATTGGGTTCCCACCAATTCTAGTATTAATAACCAATTTAGCTATATTGTTCCATACCCCGGTTAGAGATCTCTTAAATGGCAAGCACTCCCATCCGACTCTAGTCACATGTAAAGCGTCAATAACTTTTCTCCATAAGTTATCATTCTCCGATTTGTACCGCCATCCCCATTTAACCAAGAGGGCCGTGTTAATCTCTTGTAGTTTATTTAATCAGAGACCTCCGTCCTTCTTAGGGAGAGAAACTTTCTCCCACCCAACCCAATGCATTTTCTTTTCTTCATCCGAGCCTCCCCAAAGGAATCTTTTAATCATCGCTTCCAAAACTTTAAAAAAAAAATAGGCGCTTTGTATATCGAGAAATAATACGTCGGCAAACTCTCCATAACCGATCTAATAATGACGACCCTACCCCCAATGGAAAGCAAATGAGATTTCCATTTGGCAAGTCCGGCCCTAAAAATATCGATAACCGGTTGCCAATTAGCAATCCGGTTCATATTAGCTCCCACTTTAAGGCCAAGATATTTGAACGGAGTACAATCCGGTCTACACCCCACCTCGATCGCCATATCTCCAATCTCTTCCGACTCCACTCCAATACCAATGAGGTTTGATTTGTCAAGGTTGATTTTAAGACCTGAAACAATATGAAAGCATCGGAGAATTCTAACTATGTTAATGACTTCACTTTTATTCCATTCTCCAACCATAATAGCGTCGTCCGCATAGAGAAGGTGAGAAATAACCGGTCCGTTGTTAGGAGTGGTTAACCCTTTGATAACTTCCGCTTCTTTTGCCCTATCGAACATACAAGACAGGGCTTCCATAACAACAAGGAAAAGGAATGGAGAGAGAGGGTCCCCTTGTATCATACCTTTGCCACACTTGAAAGTAAACGTAGGGGCCCCGTTGACTAAAACAGACGAGCTACCCGATTCAAGGACCCCCAAAATCCAACGACACGATCTATCATGAAAACCCATTTGAGAAAGGATACTAATGACAAACCTCCAATTTACGTTGTCGTACGCCTTCTCGAAATCAAGTTTTAGAAAAAAGGCTTTGGACTTTCTCTTCTTGATCCAAGAAATGAGTTCGTTAACGATAAGAGGCCCATCTAAGATGTATCTCCCGCTCAAGAAAGCCGATTGCGAATCCGAAATGATGCCATCCAAAACCTTCCTCGTCCGATTAGCTAGAACTTTGGAGATAGCCTTACTAATAACTCCAACCAGGTTAATTGGCCTATAGTTACTAAGAACAACTGGGTCTTCAATTTTTGGAACCAACGCGATGAAAGACGAGCCACTCCCGAGATTAATCTCACCGAACTCATGGAATTTAGAAAAAATTCTAGAGAAATCTTCTTTGAAACATTCCCAGAAATGCTTAATGAAATGGAAATTCATCCCATCCGGGCCAGGAGCCTTATCATCCCCACAATTGAAAACAACCTCTTTGATCTCACTCTCCGAGAACGCTTCAATCAGAAACTCACTTTCCCAATCCGATATCTTTTTTAAGTTACCACACAGAAACTCAGGTCTGACAGGGAGGTCTTCTTTGAATTTGTCTCTAAAAAAAGAAAGAACCTGTTTTTTTGATGATATTTGGTTTAGAACACCATTCACCATTAACGCTGAGCCCATGAATCAAGTTCGAAGCTTTCCTACTGTTGACCATAGCATGAAAAAACTTGGAATTTCCATCCCCATCCAAGGCCCAATTTACTCTCGCTCTCTGCTTGAGGTCTAAGTTCTTTCTAATTTCCACTTCTCTAATCAGTCTCCTATTTTCAGCCATAGTCCACTCTTCATCTTGAGTAAGACTCCTCCCTTCCATTTCAGTTTCCAGTTCCGATAATGCCAACCTCTCTGTTTCTCTTTCTTTTTGTAAAAAATCATCTCTCCACGTCTTCAAACGATCTCGAATACTTGCAAATTTCGATGTAAGGCTAATATCAGGAGGATCGAAAGACTCAAAATTCTCAACTGCTTCCTTAACTGCCTCCTCGAAGCCCGGCTTCCCAATCCAAGACCGAAACACTCTGAACGGACGAGGCCCAAAGTTAAGATCGACCAACTCCAAAAGGATCGGACAATGGTCTGAATGTCTGCCAGGCAAAACTCTAACAAATGCCGAAGGCCATTTATTGAAAAATTCCTGACAGACTAAAAATCGGTCCAATTTACTAAGTTTCTTGCCGTTGTCCCTGACACACGTAAATTTACGACCTTGAGTTGGGTATTCTAACAACCCGTTTTCATAAATGAAACTGTTAAAATTCTTCGCACTAACACGTTTGAAACTAGAATGCTTTCTCTCATCAGGATTCCGAACCGCGTTAAAATCTCCAACTAGGATCCATTTACCCTCCGAAGGATTAATACACGCAGAAATTTCTGACCATAAATGATGTTTAGCCACAGTACCCTGAGGAGCGTACACATTAACTAAATTAACCCGATCACCACTACCTGCCAACTTGCCTTTCAGAATAAGGAAATGTCTGTTCTGGATCACTGAAGTACTTTTCAAAATATTCGGGTCCCAAATACAAATAAGACCCCTCGAAAGGCCCACTGCCGCAGAGCTAGCAAACTCAAAATCCCTGTTGCCCCAGAAGCCCACTAAATCAGATTTAGCAACCAAAGCCACCTTCGATTCTTGAAGAGCGATAACACTAACCTTACTTCGATTCTTGATTTCTTTAACCCACGAAGCCTTGACCCCCCCCCCCCCCACAAATCCCTAAAAATATTAATGGACTATTCATTCATTGGAAAACAACATTCTTACCTTCGCCGAAAATGGAAGCCCTGACCAGATTGTGATGGTTACCAAGATCCACACCTAATACATTCCCAATCTTCACCGTATCCTCCGCTTCTTTTGAATCCCGAACCTGGAACGAGTCGCAGACAATTTCGACAGACTCCATAGATCTGACTCCTGTTCCTTCGCCCTCCTCATTGGCCGAAAGAGACGGGTCCGGTTCAAAAAACCTGAGATCCGCAGCCGGGTTCTCTAGATGAGGCTCCGCATTTGATTTCACAACATATTCTGAGTTGAAAGATTCCTCTCCGTTGACCTCAGCCCTAACGTTTAAGTCAAAAGAGAAATCTCCTGACTCCCTTGGTCTTTTCTTAGGCCTATCAATTAAAGATGGGTTAGAAGAAGCATTTAGGGCGGATCTAGATCTTCTGGGCCTGATTTTAAGTGAACTTTTGTTGGGCCTTAAGTTACCTTCAGTAGATGAGAAGAAAAAGACATTCTTTACCAGAGGGTTGGCCGAACCTTCCTGAGCATGGGACCCCCCATTAATGAAATTCGGCGCCATATTCACCTCGGGGTTCGAACAGTCTTCTGGAATATCGGAGCAATCAATTACATTCGTATTGATTCCTCCTCCGCCGCTAACGTCTCCCGTCTTTTCGTTATCCTCCTCTGAACCATTTTTCCTTACCGAAGAACGATCTTCCTCCACCGGAAATAGAACTACACCGGTACCACCCGGCTCCCACTCACTAGCTTCCTCTTCAACCCATATCCTGTACTGCATATTTTTCCAACGGATGGTAACTTGCTCCTGAATTCTAGCTCCATCCCTAGCTAACACCCCGATCCAACATGACGACCAATTCCCATCCTCTGTCGATATCTGAGCACCGTACACGATCTTACCGAAAAGCCCCGCAATGGAATTGAGAACGTCGGAAACAAATAAGTGTGCCGGAACTCCTTGAACTTTTAACCTTGCAAGTCTCTTGAAAGGAAGAGATTGTCCGTTCCAGATATCCAAGGACACGAACCACTTATCCCAACGAGTATGATTCAAAAGAAAATCTCCACAGACAGATTCCACAACGAATTTTAACACCACTGACAACCCACCAATATAACTCAAAGAAACTCCCGGGATTCTGGCATCGGCGATCAACCTATTAAGGTTTCTTAGCGTATCCAAATCCTTACATCTCCCCAAATGATTTTCCCATAAGATCCTTAAACGCCAAGGTTTCTTCTGGAACCAGAATATTTTTACCCTCGTCATCGACCGTACGAGTGAAGCCTACATCATTTCCAGCTGGATTGGAGAACAAATCGCTAAACTTTCTCATATCTCCCTGCCTAACATATGCATGGTTATGAATAGTATGGCCCTGTTGACGCACATTTTGATCCGGCATCTTATCGATCCTCTTTCCTACTACCGGGTTATCCACGAAAGCTTCCTCATTCTCTTTAGCAAATCTAGCTATGTTGGCTTTCAACTTGTTACCTCCCATCTTAGTCCCGTTAAGGGCCCTCTCCATTTCTTTAGCGTCACGAACATTCTTGAAACTAACGAAACCAAACCTATTACCATTTTTGTCCTTCTTCCTAGCTACGTACACCCCTGAAACTTCACCAAACACCTTGACGAATTTCGAGACCTCCCATGGTGTACTCCCTTATGGAAGATTAGTCACGAAGAATTTTGTGATGTTCTCTATCCTTGCACTGCTTCTGTTCAGGTTTCTTTCCTTCTTCCTCACATGATGTGGGAGTTCCCATGGTCCGTCCTCATCCATACGAGAAGCCAAAGGAAACTGAACCCCGAAGGCGAATGGATTCGGAGGATCTCAAGATAGAGAATAAGCTCACATTAGATGTGCAACCGATATGCAATCTAGTTAAACCTACGTCTCTATCCCAAGGACCACTTTGTCGTCGAGCCTCCGGCGGATAGTCCTAAGAAAGGAAAAAACAACGGTGTGCCAAACCCTGATCGGAGTGTCGCGCTCCGGTCAAAGATAATATTTATAAGCCCTAATTACCCTTAACAAATAGCTAGTGGTAGCAAGGGGTCGAACCACGAAGAGTATGTGGTTTGTGTATGGATTCGAATGAATTAAAGAATTGTGTCACGATTATGAAGCTTACTAGAATAATTTTGTGTTTTTGTTTATTTGGAAGATATGATTTTAAACTAGATGATGTGATAAAGATGAGTAACAACTACTAATTAACGATTGCAAGAATTTTGGATACTAGAACAATTATAATAAAAAGGAATCACACCCGGTTTCGGTAATTGTTAACCTAGGATTTCTACAAGTTTTAGTTTCAACTCAAATGCATTCGATTAACGGATTTCGTGTACCGTGACTTAGGTGCTACTAACTATCAACGCCCCGAAGAACGGACAAAAAGACACTTTGTAATCAACACAAGTAAATCCTAACAACGACAACGTACAATTACATATCACCGTTTCGCAAAGTCATAACTTTTAACATCGTTCGACAATTCACGAATTCGTAACAAATGTAATACTATTGTCAAAAGTTTCAAAAACCAAATACAAATTGTCACTAAGATGAAACAAGAACAAATTGAAACCCTAAAAGTAACAACTACCTACACCGGGGTGAAACCGAGATGATTAGCCGCTCATGGTTGATGCAACTTGATCACCGGATGCTTGGAATACGGATGGAGTCATCTTGAAGCCTTGAGAATGGTGAATGATGAGGTTTGGTGAAAGATGATGATGGTGGAAGGATTAGGGTTTGTGGATGATGGATTGATTGAGATGATGGTGATGATTCTTGATGATGATTTCGGGTTGTAGAGATGAAGTATGGTGGATGGTAAGTGAATGATGGATGATAATGGCTCCAAGAACAAAGTTTTTACTCCTAAAACATGTAACTCCCGTATTCAATGCAAAAACCACCCATTAGAACCGTTCCCATCACCCAAATAAATGAAATTCGCGTTTCAGAGATCCGCTGCCCGTCGGCGACGGCCTCCCTAAGTGCTGAAACCATCCGACGGCTTAACTGACTGTATACGCGTTTTTCTGGCCGACGGGTGTTTCTAGAGCCCGTCGGCGACGGCCTCTAGTTTTTCCAGTTTTGTCCGAAACTGTTTTCTTCATAACTTCTTCGTTATAGCTCCGTTTTACTCACCGTTTTCGCCCACGTACTCGTAATTCAGCCCTCTATCATGCCATCTTCCAATATATTCATTTTAAATCCATTAACATCCCCCAAAAACTCATCTAATCTTTGTGGTTAACCCGGTTTTGTTCATTTCACATCCCCGGTTGATCCCGTTCGCTCCCGGTGCTCCGTTTAGCTCCCAATTAGCTCCTTAAACTCTTTTAGACCTGTAAAACACAAATCCCATTAAAAGTAGGCTATTCACGATTAAAAGCTACGTAAAACATCAACTTAAGCATAAACGATCACCGGTTTTTCAACCACGTATCACATCCCCACACTTGTCTTTTGCTTGCCCTCAAGCAAATCTGTTTTCACTTTCACGTGGGTCGAACAACGAATACACATCCCATTCCCGAGACAAAGGTTAAGGTCTAGTGTCATACAAAAGTTCAAACCTTTTACAATTTTCACATATTTACCGGTTAAGTGAATAATCACATATAATAATGGTTATCCAAGATTAACCCGCCCTTAAAACTAACAACTCATGCATATCCCTCACAATGTGCTCTCCACTCGGCTTATAATTTGGCTAATGTGTATAATGTATTAGCATTTCAACAATTAATCGCTCAAAACCGATTAGAACACGTACCCGCATAGGCTTGCAACTCAATCGTTCTCCACTATTGATCACAAACACTAAGCACAAGTCATAAGGTCTTTATGAGGGTTGTAACGGGGCTAGGCTAAGGGTAGGAGTTAGGATATTTTAAAGTGGTTAAGGTGATGAAAATTCGATTTTTATTACAATTGACTATTCTAACCAAACTCACTAAAAACACCAAATATGAGGCAACAACATTCGCCTTTTATTCAACAACTATTAACACTTCTTTTTGTGTTTTTCTTCAACGATTTTCAATTCTTTTTCACAATATTTTCTGATTTTTTTTTTCAATCAAGAATAACTATACAAATATGACTCCTATAATCGAATTTCCATCACACGGGTTTAAAAGAAAAAGATTTAAGGGTTATGGGCTAGAGGGTGATCAAACGAAAGGTTTAGGCTCAAAATGGGCGACTAGGGAATTTGTTCGGGTAAGGATAGATAAATGGTTTTAAGAGAAAAGGTTTACCTAATGCCTTAATCATTCTCGTGCTTGTATTCGGTCTATAGTCTCAAACGTATCAAAAGTTGCAAGTTCTACAATACGCGACTAACGGTCCACTCAAACAAAGAAACATGTAAATGTACATCTATGATATAAAAGTGGCTCAAACCTCACGTATAAGGGTATGATATGTGATATGCATAAATTGCTAGTTCCTTAGGCGGATTATTCCCAAATAACCACCCGCTAAATACCCGTTATGCTTATTAATTTGAACTTGACCATGACAAAAGACCAAATGGGTTGTGACATCCCTCGTTGACTTGGTTACTTGTGCTTTTAAGATCGCTTTCTAAACAAGAAATTTTGAAAATTTTTTGAAATTTTCCCCCATCCCCATACTTGAGGTAAACATTGTCCTCAATGTATAGAATTTAAATGAACGGGTCAAAATCTAAAACTTTTACTACTCCCCCATCCCCACACTTGAGGTAAAAATTGTCCTCAATGTGCAAGAACTAGAGTTTTAAAACGCACAAGGGATGTGACACGTCTAACCTTCCCAAAATCTCACCCCGGAAAATAAAATACAATGTACAATCCACTTATTCCTAACTAAGAATCAAAGTAAAAGGAAACACATGCACCTGATTTGTGTCGCTTGATACTCATATCTCCTTCGCCTCTTCATAAAAACGGTTGTCCCGCGAACATGTTGTACCTACAAATTCTAATCCTTGTGTAGAAGCATGCTTCTCACAACCATCAAAATTTGTTAGTTACCTAGTTCTACCCTTTTTATGAAACATATTACCAAGCCATGTGTTATTTCACTTCGATTTATGTGGACAATAATTTACAACAACAATAAACCTAACTCACTTTCGTAGGAATCACGGCGGCATTTAGCATATGCACGCAAGCCCTTTAAACCTCCCGATAGCTCGGGAGGACGAGTAGGTCTCGTGAGGGTTATATAGGGAACACACCCACAACGTTCATTTAACTAGGCGAAAATAAATAACAACGAAATAGCAAAATTATACAATAACAACAACAAAACTACGGAGAAGAACTAAAACTAACTAAAACTAACTATAAAAAAGTATACAACAACAATTAACTTACCACCTCATGGTGGTCGAATGGAGTGCTTGCCGCCCACAAACTCCTCAAAATCACCCACCGGTGATTCATACCATTTGTTGCCAAACGGTCCAAACTTCCTCACCTCCTCTTCCGTTTTCTTTTCTAGAGGTGACTTTTTTTCTTTCTTCTTCTTCTTGACCGTCTTCTTCTTTGTTTCTCCAAACCTACCAACCATAGCACACACCTTTTTGTTTGGATTCATGTCCTTTTTAGGACACTTATCCTCACCGAGCGGGTTAGTAAATTTTGGGAAAACATTTAAATTTAACTCCCGATCCCCAAACTTCATGCTTACCGTTCCCGTTGCACAATTTATTATGGCATTAGCAGTTGCCAGGAACGGTCTACCCAGTATAACTATCGGTTGGGTGTCCTCAACACATCCAACATAGTCTACTACCAAAAAGTCAACTGGGTAGTAGCAATCATCTACCTTCACAATCACATCTTCCACCATCCCCCTTGGATGCGTGGGAGTCTGATCAGCCAACACCACGGGAGTGTTAAACTTTTTCAATGGACCAAAATCATATTGGTCGTATAGACTCCCGGGCAAGATGCTCACACAAGCTCCAAGATCTAGGAGCGCCCTCTCAATTTTAAATGTTCCAATTTGAATTGGAATAAGAGGATCTCCCGGGTCTTGAGCTTTTTGGGGAAGGGCACTCGACAAAACGGCACTCACATGAGATATCAAATCAACCGGTTCGGGTAATTTGTTGTGCCGTTTTTCGATGCTTAATTCCTTTAAGCATTCCACATGAGCCGGAACCTTTTTAATGTCATCTAGTAACGGTAAATTAATTTTAGCTTGCTTAAAACTTTCCCACCCCTCGTCCTTCGGTGGGCACCGTTCTTCACTTTTCGATGCATTAAGCAGGTTAAATTGATTTAAACAATTTTCACAAAAAGAATTTTTAGTTATGTTTTCATTTTTACTTTGTGAAATCGTTTCGTGTTCATTTTCACTTTCCGGCCCTTCACCTATATTTTCCACTACACCATCAACAAATTGTGGTAGTGGAATGCTTTCAACACTACAAACTTCATCATTTAAAAGAATACTTACCGCGCTAACGCGTGCATTCCTCACATTGCTTGTGCTAAAACCTTGATGTTTCGGGTTAACTGTAGTGTCACTTGGAAGTTTTCCCATGCTTCCCCTCATTTGAGCCATCTCTTCCGCGAGTTGGCCCACTTGCTTTGCCAATGCGTCATGTGCTTTGTCCCGAATCTCGTTTGTCTTTTGAGATTCCTTTTGCATATTCAACAAAGCATCCATTTTGGCACCCAAATCATCGCCACCGGTTTGATTGTTCGACCCGCTTCCATTACCACCTTGATTATGGTAATTCCTTTGGTAACCCCCTTGGTTACCTCCTTGGCGAGTTTGGTGCGAATACCCACCTTGATTTCCCGATTGGAAATTCGGGTTTATTTGATTGGAGGCATTACCATACCTAAAGTTGGGATGGTTCCTCAACCCGGGGTGGTAAGTGTTGGAGTTCATATCGTATTGGCTTCGGTCTCCATACACTTGATTCACATCCGCGGTGGCTTGGCAATTCTCGGTTCGGTGACCAATGTCACCACATTCTTCACATACGCTATATTGTACCGCACCCACTTCTTTCTTCTTCATGCGGGCCAATTCCCGCTCCAACGTATCAATCCGATCCTTAGAACTTGCATCACGATCGGGCCAAGACTTTGAGGTAGGGTGCTTTTTTGCTCGGTCGGCCGACTCTTTTTCTTTAGACCGCTTGCTCATTCTTTCCAAGAATTCCCAATCGTCGTCTTCGTGATTGCTCAAGAGTGTTCCATTGCTTGTTGACTCAAGACGATTCCAAGTTGTGTCATCCAAACCCCGTACAAAGCACTTAACCAACTCCCACTTCTCAATTTGATGATGTGGGCATCTCCGCATCATTTCTTTGAATCGAGTGAACGCCTCATGCAATGGCTCACCCGATAATTGGCGAAAAGACCTAATTTCGTCACGAGCATCATCGGTCTTTGCCATAGAATAGTACTCATCTAAAAATGCTTGTTGCATTTCTCCCCATGTGCGGATGCTGTTGGCCAGGAGGGTAAGGAACCATTGCTTCGCTTTGTCTTTCAATGAGAATTGGAACAAACGAAGTTTAACCTCATCTAATGCAAAGTTATGCCCCCCGATAGTGCCGCAAATAGAAGAAAACTCTGTCAAGTGTGTGTACGGTTCGTCGTTAGATCTTCCATTAAAATGAGGAAGTATGTTGATGTAATGTGGTTTACAATCAAACATCCTCCTCTCACAAACTATTGGTGAGTCGTTCTCGGTGACAACCGGCCTGAAACGATCATTCACTCCCCGTGGAGGTCGTTGATGACGATGAGGACCATTAACTTCTTGATCGACCGGTCTTCTATTATCCCGTCTTTCACCTCTTCGATCATCTCTTCTATTATCCCTTGGATTACCACCTCCCACGAAACGAGGAATCCGGTTAGGGTTTGCATTGTTGTTGTTATTATAAAACCCATCATTCCGGTTCCGTTGGTCATTGTTTCGTGGTTGACGGTTGTTCCCATAACCATCATTTCTTCCACCTCCGTAACCGTATTCGTCATCCCCAACGTAATTGGCATTTTGGTAGCCAAATTCCTCATCATCATACCTTCTTGCGTTGTAGACGTTTCCCCTATTCACGTAGCCCCAATCTTCATCATCGTTAGCCCTATCATCATAATATCCCCCGTCATCCGAATTTTCCGTATGAATACTCGCATGTTCCGGTGATTGATAACCGGGAACACTATAAGGTTCATCATCGGGGATTGCATTCCTCAAGTCATCGATGTTGAAGAATGGGTCTTCATTTGCGGGATTGCCGCGATCACGATTTCGCCGACGGTCGGAATTGACATTCCGATCATCTAGGTTAATGGGTAGGGAATTATGTCTATGAAGGTTTTGTTGTTGAGGTGTTCTTTGATTGTTGTTGGGATTTTGGTTTTGGAAAGGTGGTGTAGGTGGTCCGGTATTGTTGTTATTACCACCCGGTCGCTCGGGAGGTATGGGTTGCATATTTGGAGCGGGATAAAAGGTTCCTCGGGATTGGAATTGGTTTTGGTTGAGGTTTGGGTGATTGGAGTTTTGGTTCGCCATTGAATCGGTTTCAATGGATGGTGTATGTTGTGGTGTTTGGTTGGTTTGGTTAGAAGCAAGTGTTGCTTCTAACCGGCTTGCTAGGTTTCTTCTTGCAACTCGTTCGATTTCCGGTTCGTAGACTAAAGGTGAAGTCCTCCCGGAGTTCCGCGTATGCATGCACTACCTGTAATCTGCACAAGTAACACACCCCGCGTAACAAGGAAAAAGACACGTACAAAAAGAAAGCTAAACAAATTAAACAGATAATCACACAAATTCAAACAATATCCAAACACAAAGCGCACGCACTCCCCGGCAACGGCGCCAAAATTTGATCGGAGTGTCGTGCTCCGGTCAAAGATAATATTTATAAGCCCTAATTACCCTTAACAAATAGCTAGTGGTAGCAAGGGGTCGAACCACGAAGAGTATGTGGTTTGTGTATGGATTCGAATGAATTAAAGAATTGTGTCACGATTATGAAGCTTACTAGAATAATTTTGTGTTTTTGTTTATTTGGAAGATATGATTTTAAACTAGATGATGTGATAAAGATGAGTAACAACTACTAATTAACGATTGCAAGAATTTTGGATACTAGAACAATTATAATAAAAAGGAATCACACCCGGTTTCGGTAATTGTTAACCTAGGATTTCTACAAGTTTTAGTTTCAACTCAAATGCATTCGATTAACGGATTTAGTGTACCGTGACTTAGGTGCTACTAACTATCAACGCCCCGAAGAACGGACAAAAAGACACTTTGTAATCAACACAAGTAAATCCTAACAACGACAACGTACAATTACATATCACCGTTTCGCAAAGTCATAACTTTTAACATCGTTCGACAATTCACGAATTCGTAATAAATGTAATACTATTGTCAAAAGTTTCAAAAACCAAATACAAATTGTCACTAAGATGAAACAAGAACAAATTGAAACCCTAAAAGTAACAACTACCTACACCGGGGTGAAACCGAGATGATTAGTCGCTCATGGTTGATGCAACTTGATCACCGGATGCTTGGAATACGGATGGAGTCATCTTGAAGCCTTGAGAATGGTGAATGATGAGGTTTGGTGAAAGATGATGATGGTGGAAGGATTAGGGTTTGTGGATGATGGATTGATTGAGATGATGGTGATGATTCTTTATGATGATTTCGGGTTGTAGAGATGAAGTATGGTGGATGGTAAGTGAATGATGGATGATAATGGCTCCAAGAACAAAGTTTTTACTCCTAAAACATGTAACTCCCGTATTCAATGCAAAAACCACCCATTAGAACCGTTCCCATCACCCAAATAAATGAAATTCGCGTTTCAGAGATCCGCTGCCCGTCGGCGACGGCCTGGGGCCCGTCGGCGACGGCCTCCCTAAGTGCTGAAACCATCCGACGGCTTAACTGACTGTATACGCGTTTTTCTGGCCGACGGGTGTTTCTAGAGCCCGTCGGCGACGGCCTAGAGCCCGTCGGCGATGACCTCTAGTTTTTCCAGTTTTGTCCGAAACTGTTTTCTTCATAACTTCTTCGTTATAGCTCCGTTTTACTCACCGTTTTCGCCCACGTACTCGTAATTCAGCCCTCTATCATGCCATCTTCCAATATATTCATTTTAAATCCATTAACATCCCCCAAAAACTCATCTAATCTTTGTGGTTAACCCGGTTTTGTTCATTTCACATCCCCGGTTGATCCCGTTCGCTCCCGGTGTTCCGTTTAGCTCCCAATTAGCTCCTTAAACTCTTTTAGACCTGTAAAACACAAATCCCATTAAAAGTAGGCTATTCACGATTAAAAGCTACGTAAAACATCAACTTAAGCATAAACGATCACCGGTTTTTCAACCACGTATCAAACCCCAGCAGGCGAATGGAAGATTGGAACCATTGATTTAGAATGAGAGGTCAAGCCCAGCAGAGAGGCGTCCTCGCACGCTAACCTAAAGAACCTTTCTTCGTCGAGCCTCCGGCGGTCGGCGGGGATAGGGCGGCGGTCGGTGGGATTAGGGTTAACTTACTTATTAAACTGGTTGTATATTGTAATTCTCAAGATAGAGAATAAGGTCACGTTAGATATGCAACCGATATGCAATCTAGTTAAACCTACATCTCTATCCCAAGGACCACTTCGTCGTCGAGCCTCCGGCGGATAGTCCTAAGAAAGGAAAAAACAACGGTGTGCCAAACCCCAGCAGGCGAATGGAAGATTGGAACTATCGATTTAGAATGAGAGGTGGACAAAAACTCGTAATTATATAGTTGATGCCTTGAATCTTGTTGACTATAAATGGTGAATGAGATTTGACCGTTTGGTGCTCATGAATATCTAAATCATAAATAAGTATTTTAATGAATTGGTGGATTTCATGAATGTTTAATTTAATAAAGGCAACAAAGTGTTTTAAAATAATGATGTTGCCGATAATTGTTTTACCAATTTGGAGGTGAAACTCGCTCACTTTTTTAAAAAGTAAAAAAGAAGTTGCTGAAAATTTTGATTCCATATCCTTAATTTTTAAAGTTTAGTTAATCTATATATATCTATCTATACTTTCTGTAAAAGAAGAAATCCCAATGACATAAGAAAAGCTGATGTGTCAGCAGGAGAGGCTGTCCAACAAGGCTTTTCTTATGTCATTATTACATCATAAACCTTAATATTAAAAGACTTTAAAATTAAATGTTGACCCACATTCAAATTTCAAAGGTCTGCCGAGCAAAGGTCTGCCCACATAGAGCCTAATATAAAATATCATTTAAAATTTTGTTTAAACATTTGCCCTCAATATTTTATAATCAAACATCTGTTCCCAATAAACATCTGTCCAGATTCAAAATTCTGGCTCCACAATCAAAATTCAAAATTCAAACCATATATTCTAATCCTATAAATAAGATATAATTATCTGGCTCCACATTCAAATCTCTCTCGCTCATATCTGTGAGCGTATCTCTCTCTCAAATGCATATTTCTCGTGATTCAGCCGCTAATCTCCGATTACACTTCTTTGTTCGAATGTTTGTTGATTCTGTTTACATGTTATCATTCCAGTATCATTGTTCCAACATCGTCGTTTCAATGAAGCTTCCCATCACACATCAACCTTTCAATATTGATGTTGCAGTATCATTGTTGCAACATCGTGAAAAGTTGCATGTGCTACCTTCTTTGATGGGAGAGTTGCATTGTTCGATTTTCGTTAAATCGAAAGTCTGGTTTTCTTGCGTCAGTAAGATTTTCTCCTTTTGTAGAAAGTATAGATTCATGCAATATCGTGAAAAGTCAGATGTGCTACAACAGTTGAGAGGAGACCTTTGCATTTTAGGTTTGTTTCTTATTTTGATTAACTGTTGATGATGTTGAGAGTTTTTATTGACACTGACATTTTATAATATATTAAGATGCATGTTTATATTATTAATCAAACATCTGTTCCCAATAAACATCTGTCCAGATTCAAAATTCTGGCTCCATATTCAAAATTCAAACCATATATTCTAATCCTATAAATAAGATATAATTATCTAGCTCCACATTCAAATCTCTCTCGCTCATATCTGTGAGCGTATCTCTCTCTCTCAAATGCATCTTTCTCGTGATTCAGCCACTAATCTCCGATTACACTTCTTTGTTCGAATGTTTGTTGACTCTGTTTACATGTTATGTTCCAGTATCATTGTTCCAACATCGTCGTTTCAATGAAGCTTCCCATCACACATCAACCTTTCAATATTGATGTTGCAGTATCATTGTTGCAACATCGTGAAAAGTTGAATGTGCTACCTTCTTTGATGGGAGAGTTGCATTGTTCGATTTTCGTTAAATCGAAAGTCTGGTTTTCTTGCGTCAGTAAGATTTTCTCCTTTTATAGAAAGTATAGATTGGTGCAATATCGTGAAAAGTCAGATGTGCTACAACAGTTGAGAGGAGACCTTTGCGTTTTAGGTTTGTTTCTTATTTTGATTAACTGTTGATGATGTTGAGAGTTTTTATTGACACTGACATTTTAGAATATGTTAAGATGCATGTTTATATTATTAAAATGGACTACTACATAGAAAAATAGAAATTTAATGAAATATTTATAAAGTATTACACGCTAGAGTTAACACTTGCTAGGATTTCGTAGACTCTCGCCTTTCTCCATGTGATTTCATGCTCTCTTTTGAATTTCAGGTCAGTTAGCATGTTGCAGATTTTCTGATCTTGTTTTAGAAGTTGTGTCAGAAACTCTTCTGCATTCTTCTGGAACTCTGATGGAGGAGAGTGGAGGACTTCATCGAGCAATGCTATGCTGTTCTAGGTTTTGTTGTAATTAGTGTCATTGATTATGTCGACTTTCCTGTTTAGTTCTTCGTCTGTTCTTTATTCTTTGAGTGACCACATCAAGAATTGTGTTTTAACATCGCTCAGTGGTAGAAGCTGAAGTTTGCCATGTAGATTTTTTGTTGGTTTTCTGATTTGGAACAATTTTTGACAGAAAGTGATTTGTAGGACAATTTGTTGATGTTTTGAATCAAAAGTAATCATCGGTCTTTTATAGAGTTTAAAAACGCGTCTACATGGTAAATGAAGAGGTTAATTGTAATTGTGATAATCTGCTTTTGTTCTTTGAACTTCGAAATTTTGTCCCTTGGGTTTCTTGGTATTTAATTTTACAATTTTCCCATAAAAGTTGGGGTTTGAAAAGGTTTTTGCATTAAAAGACTGTTGTTTTGAAATATACATTAATATGTTTATATTAAATCTACACGTTTTCACTGTTAGATATTTCAGTATATAAACTCATAGTCACTTCACCTGTTTTTCATCACGTTTTCCTACGAAGATATCATACTTTCAGGAAATTCGAGTAATATAGTTTATTCAAATGGCGTCATTCACAAATGCAAAATCAGATGATTTAAAGCAGCGTTTTGTCAGGCAAATCGAGGAACATGTGTATGAAGATAGGGCTACTCTTCAAGAGCTGAAGATATGTTTTGATGGATTGCAAGTTAGCCTGTTCTCTAGAGAGCAGGTTTCCAGAGATCTTATGCTGACGCCTTCAACTTCCGTTCGTGAGCTTTGTGTTGTCAGTAATATAGAGTGCGGTGATAGAGACGTGCAGTTCATGGCGATGCTGAAGGACATACATCAAGAGGTTCAGCAATCGATGGAGTTGAAGCTAAAGTTTCTTAATTCTTGCTGTTGTTGTTAGATTTGAACTTTAATGTTGTTCAGTATTTGATGTAATTATTGGACTTTTAATTCTAATGTCATGAATAAATTTTAATTTTATGAATCTATGTTGTGTTTTAGTTTTACTTATTTAGTGTTTGAGTAAGATTTAGATTATGTTGATGTCGAATTGTGTCTGAACATCTGTTTGGTAAGTCAACAAAGGTTTAATAGTGTCAAGGGTTGGTTTGATGGTAAACAGATTATGTTGATGTTGAATTGTGTCTGAACATCTGTTTGGTAAGTCAACAGAGGTTTAATAGTAACAAGGGTTGGTTTGATGGTGAACAGATGAGTGCAAAGATAAAACAAATGTTCAGAATTTGATCATTGATAGCAGTTTTTTGAAGAATCGGTGCTCCTGCAAATTACAGAGAGTCAATATTTAGAGTTGTAAAAGGTCTGTTGTAGTTAAAGTTTGGTAAAAGAGAACATCTGCTGATGATGAAATAACTGTGTATGCTAACGACTGTTGATTTACCACTGTTGACTAAATGAATAAATTTTAATAGTATTATTCTTTGTTGTCGCATCTTCATTTTAATTATTTCAATCATTCCTAAGTATTATTGTATAATTTTGTTTATCAATAATAGTTTTTTGGAAGAATTTACCGTATATTTTGGTGTTATAAAAGGTGTGTTGTAGCTAAATTCTGACAACAAAGAGCATCTGCTGATGAATAAATGTCTGAACAACAGATGATATTCAATCTTAAAATGCTTAACAGAGGATTTGATACTAACAGTGGTTGGGCTAATAACAGATGTTAGACTTACGACTGTTGAGTTACACTGATTGAAAACAACTGTTTTTGAAACTTCTGCTTGCCTAAAAATACATCCACTGCTAAAGGGTACCGTCTGTTGTCATAATTTCTGTTTATCCTAATGACTGTTGATTTACTATACTGCTGACTGTCATCCATTATGACAACAGAGGTTATTGATTAAGCAGATGATAGAGCTTTTTAAATGTCAAACTACCAGACAGGAAATTGCCAATGAGCTTTGGAATTCTATGCAACCCATCCTTCAAGCTCAGAGGAATTTGGCTGAAAGTAACCGCAATTTCAGTTTGGAATTTATCAGAAATTTGGTTGATGCCAGGTATAAAGACACACAAGCAGACATTATGAACATTAAGGAACATCTGTTGAAACTTACTGGCTCAACCTCTACATCATCTTTGAGAAAGATGATGATGATGATGATAATGATGCCAAAAAGGGGGAGAAAGATTCACTGAGAAAGTTGCCACCAGATTCAAAAGCTAATCCTACAGAAATTGTATCCCCTGCTCAACCTAAATCCCAACCTTCTCCAAAAAAACCACCACAAAAGAAGGAGAAAATAACTTCCACACCATCATCGCCCAGTTTATCAATAGATGCTGGGAACACAAAAGTATAAGCAGATGTTTACCAAACAGCTGCTGAGACACCAGTTGTTTCAACAGAAGTTTGTCAAACATCTGCCATGATCATTTTCACTACACCAACCACAATCCAACCATCTCCAACACACAAAGATTTCCCATACATTCATCTTCACTACCAAAACATTCTCCTTCACCAGAAATCATCTCCACACGTAAGAGAAAAACTCATATCGATAGAATCACAAAAATGAACAATGATCCTCTGGTAAAGCTAACTCCGCCTAATTGGAAGAAAGTCAAAACAGTGGATTCAGATGAGGTATTGAAGTTTAAAAGAATGAGAGCAGAGCTTGTGGCTGCTGGTTATGGTCCAGTTAGATCCATTGCCAGATGGTCTAAACTGAAGATAGTTGAGACCTACAAAAAGCTGGAAGTAGGTAGAGCTGAACATTCAAATGTTCTTCAAAACCCAGTCTATCCTACAACTGCTGCTCTGTCTCTAAAAATCGGTACTTTGAAAAACCTTCTCTAATCATTTGATTTGTCTGAATCAATTGCAAATTTAGTTAGCAAACCACAATCACCAAACTCATCTTCAATAATTCTTTGCCCAAGAAAACCAACTGATCCAAAAATAGTAAAGTGGAAGTCATGTTCAAAAACCCAAGTATTGACTTTGATCAGATCAGATGGTAGTGTTGAAGAGATTAAAATGGATAGTGCATATAATCCGAATGCATACGATCTCCAAGATTTGTTGGACCTTCAACTTGAGAGGGATGATGAAGAAGACATGTTCTCCCTGGACTTTGAACTACAATTCAAAGGACAAATCAGGGAGATGTTGATGAGAAATAAAAACCAGTAATAGAGAAGGGTTTTCGTATCATCTGTTGTATAGGGAGATTGTTGGATCAGCAGTTGTTACATTGTTTGCAGTAGCATATTTAACCAGATCACAACATGTAGCAAAGGACATGTTGCTGCGTAACAAATTCTTGAGTGAGGTTTGATGTGTGTTGCTTAGGCAGGCGATCGTATGTTCTTAGTTAATGTTTGTTAAAGTTAAGTGGTATTCAAATTTTATTAAGTTTGTTAGACATCTTTTATATGTACTTATGTTTATAACAATTTATATTGTCAATGGGTGGATACTCTCTTTTTTGAATAAGAGAATGGAAATAATCATATGTAACTGATGAATTTTATTAAGTTTGTTAGACATCTTTTATTAAGTTTGTTAAATATCTTTTATATTTACTTATAGTTGTCTTTTAGCTATAATAGATAACACATTTTCGTACAATATCTATACATGTATCTATATGTTCTATCAATATGTGTTATGCATGGTTTTCTAAGAAATGACCCGTGTTTGCACACGGGTCTTACCGCTAGTACATTCTATAAAAGGAGAAATCTGAGTGACATAAGAAAAGCTGATGTGGCAGCCAGAGAGGCTGTCCAACAATGCTTTTCTTATGCTATTACTGCATCATAAAGCCTAATATATAAAATCATTTTAAAATCTATCTAAAACTCTGACCTCAAACCTCTGCTCATATCTATGTATTCATGGATAAGAAATTGAAACATCTGTCATCAAAATCTCTGCCTATATTCAAAATTCAAAATTTTGGCTCCAAATTCAAAATTAAAATCACACACGTATACATATATAACACAACTGATTCTGACTTCACATTCAAATTCTGGAGCCATTTATCTCTCTCACTCATATCCGCGAGCAATCTCTCTCACTCTCTATCAAATGCAGAATTTCCATATTCAGTCGGTTCATCTCCGATTACAACTTTTTGTACTTCACATAATTTTTCCAACATCATTGTTGCAACATCGTTGAGAGTATGTTTTTTTCGGTAATTTTGAATTTAAATTTTGAACTGATCTATTCTAATTCTCGTTTTATATTTCATCCTAATCAGAGTTGTTTGAAATTCAAACAATCAATTGCAGGTTATTTTAGGTTTGTGGATTCTTTTAAACTGTTGATAATGTTGATAATTTTTATTTTAAAGTGTTGATATATTTCAGCTTTGTTTTTTTCGAGCGAGCAGTGGGAAATTCTTCTGCATCGTTCTTGAAGTCTGATGTAGGAGAGTGGAGGACTTCATGAAGCAATCCGATCCTGCTCCAGGTTTTCTTGTATTTATTATCAATGATGATGTCGATTTTATATATTAGTTCTTCATTAGCTCAGTTGTGTTCCAGTGACTGTCTAGAGAATTGCATGTCAACATCGTTTGTGTCCGACCAGTGGTAGAAGCATGGGCTTGCTATGTAGAGTTTTGTTGGTGTTGCAGATTTTGATTTGTTTTTTTGAGAGGATAGGTTTTAAAATACAATTGTTGATGTTTTGGATCAGCCTAATCATCAGTCTTTTATAGTGTTTAAAATGCATCTTTATGGTAAATGAAGAAGTTAATGGTAATTATGATAACCTGTTTTTTTTCTTTTGATACCAGAGGTTTAAAATTTGTTCTTTCGGTTTCTTAATATTTAACTTTTTAGTTTTCCCATGAAAAGTTATTTTTGAAAGGTTTTGCATTAAATGATTGCTTTTTTAAATATATGAATTTATATGTTTATATTAAATGTACACGTTTTTGCCTCCTATATTAGTTTAATGGTGCGGTGAAATTAAGTCTGACCTTTGAGCTGTTAGCTATTTCACTATATAATATGATTGTCAGTTCACCTGTTTTTCATTACGTTTTACTACCAACATATCCTTCTTTTACATCAGACTTGAAGAAATATACAACTTAAAATGTCATCATACACTTCTGCAGACTCTGATGATTTAAAGTATCGCTTTATCAAGCAAGTTGAGGATCAAGTATATGAGGATAGGGCTACTCTTCAAGAGCTGAAGAGGTGTTTTGATGGACTGCATCTTGGTTTGTTCATGAGAGACCAGGTGTCCAGAAACCTGATGGCGATGCCTTCAACTGCCATACGTGACCTTTGTGTTGTCAGTAACATAGATTGCGGCGATAGAAATTTGGAGTTCATGGTGATGCTCAAAGATATACATAGACAAGTTCAGTACTCCATGGAGTTGAAGCTAAAATTTTTTAATTCTTGCTGTTAGATTATTAAATTTCGTTGTTCAGTACTTGATGTAATTGTTGATCTATCCTCATATGTCATAGATAAATTTTACTTCTATTAATCTTTGTGGAGCATTTTATTTTTACTAATTTTAGCATCAACAGTTGTTAGAGTTGATATCTGCTATTGTAAAGGTCTGTTAAAGTTAAATTTTGCCAAAAGAGAACAACTGCTTAAAATCATCATCTGCTGATGATTAAAGCATTATAATGTCTTCAGAACATCAAAAGTCCATTCTTAAAAAAGAACTATTTTTAAAAAAATTGTCACAAATCTTTAATAGTCTGTTGAAAACAATTGTTTTTAAAACATCTGTTTGGCTAAAAATTCATCCACTGCTGAAAGGTATTGTCTGTTCCCATAAGTTCTGTTTTATGTAACGACTACTGAGTTGCTACTATTGCCAACATCTGTTATTGTCCAACAACGGTTTCCAAAGAATTGTCAACCATTAACACAACAGAAGTTCTAAACATTTGTTATTGCCCAACAGATCTTTGTAAAATGTCTTCAGAACATCAAAAGTCCATTCTTAAAAAATAGCTATTTTTTAAATATTTTTAAAAACCTTAAAAGTTCGTGGAAAATAATTGTTAGGCAAACCTCTGTTTCTCTTAATTCTTGCTGTTAGATTATTAAATTTCGTTGTTCAGTACTCGATATAATTGTTGATCTATCCTCATATGTCATAGATAAATTTTAATTCTATCAATCTTTGTGGAGCATTTTATTTTTACTAATTTTAGCATCAACAGTTGTTAGAGTTGATATTTGCTATTGTAAAGGTCTGTTAAAGTTAAATTTTGCCAAAAGAGAACAACTGGTTGAAATCATCATCTGCTGATGATTAAAGCATTATAATGTCTTCAGAACATCAAAAGTCCATTCTTAAAAAATAGCTATTTTTAAAAAATTTATCAAAAATCTTTAAAAGTCTATTGAAAACAACTGTTTTTAAAACATATGTTTGGCTAAAAATTCATCCACTGCTGAAATGTATTGTCTGTTCTCATAAGTTATGTTTTATGTAACGACTGTTGAGTTGCTACTGTTGCCAACATCTGTTATTATCCAACAGCGGTTTTCAAAGAATTGTCAACCATTAACACAGCAGAAGTTCTGAACATCTGTTATTGCCCAACAGATCTTTGTAAAATGTCTTCAGAACATCAAAAGTCCATTCTTAAAAAATAGCTATTTTTAAATATTTTTAAAAACTCTTAAAAGTTTGTGGAAAACAACTGTTGGGCAAACCTCTGTTTCTCTAAAAATTCCGATGACCTAAGAAAAGCTGATGTGGCAGCCAGAGAGGCTGTCCGACAATGCTTTTCTGAGGTTATTATTGCATCATAAGTCTTAATATATAAAATCAGTTTAAAACTAATCATCAGTGTTTTCATAGTATTTGTTGATGTTTTGAATCAACTTCTGTTTGGATAAAAATTCATCCACTGCTGAAAGGTATTGTCTGTTTTAATAAGTTCTGTTTATCCTAGCGAGTGTTGATTTACCACTGTTTACAACATATGTATCTGATGAAGTGGTAGAAGCCTGTGTTTGCCATGTAGAGTATTGTTGGTGTTTAAATGAAGCGTTTTTTTATTTTATTTTTTTATGCCAGATGTTTAAAACTTGTCCTTTCGGTTTCTTGATATTTAATTTTATAGTTTTCCCATGAAAAATTATTTTTGAAATGTTTTGCATTAAATGACTGCTGATATTTAATTTATATTTTTTAATATGAATTTATTTGTTTATATTATAAGTCTGTTGAAAACAACTGTTTTCCAAAATTCTGTTTGACTAAAAATTCAAACACTGCTGAAGGGTATTGTCTGTTCTCATAGGTTCTGTTTAATCTAAGGACTGCTGACTTATCACTGTTGCCTAACATCTGTTGTTGCCCAACAATGGTTTCCAAATAACTGTCATCCATTATCACAGCAGAGGTTCTAACGTGGACAGATGTTAGCCATCAGATCTTTGTAACTTCTGACACATCAGCATTCACCTTTTCACTCTATAAAACACTGTTTCTTCCCCAAACAGAGGTTTTACTGTCGTCTAGAATTTAAAATTCATCAAAGCGGTTTCCACTTCTTCTTCAACACTTCTTTTTCAACCTCTCGCAAGTTTCAATTCCGATCATGGCTCTGATAATGAAAAAGCACCATAACTACCTAGCTATTTTTGAGAAAACCGAGGAAAATACTCTCTATCATTCAATGATTGATGTTCTTACATCATCAAAACATAAGGCCATTCTTACCGCCGATGCACCCATTTACCAAGAAACACTCCGTGATTTCTGGGCAAATGCGAATATTGAAGAACAAAACAATGTGGCATTCAGTATAACTTCAAAAGTCGGAGGTGAATCGGTTGCTATTACCCCCACTACTGTATCAACAACATTTGGGGTAAACGACTTGGCAGGTAAGACATCTTTCCCGAAAAATGAGATTCAAACAGAATTGATTGAGAGGGGATATGATGGACAATTGAATAAGGCAACTATGTTTAAAGCAAATTTTCCACCACCAATGAAATTCCTGTTCCATACTCTCTTAACCTGTCTCTCAAATAAAACTACTTCTTTTAATGAAATACCTTTGAAAATTCAGTCATTGGGGTATGCAATTTTGGCAAATACTGATTTTAACTACTCCCAAGCATTGTTTGCTGACTTGGTTACACATTTGAAAAACACTAAAAAGGGGAAAACTGTTGCTTTTCTTATGTTTCCTAGACTATTAAGCTACTACCTGCAAAAACATGTTTCTCAAAAAGCTTTTAAACAAGGTAAAGCTTTTAAAATGAATAGTCTAACATCTGAAACTTTTACTCGCCTTATGGCTAAAGAGTCAGATGTTTCCAAAACTGAAGCAGAAGGGAATGAGAAAATTTTAGATGAGTCCACAACTGCTCCTCAAACCTCTGTTGCTGAGCCCACTGCTCTTGGTGATCACAACACTACAACCACTGCTGTGAAACCCCCATCAACAAAACCCAAAAAGACCAAAACAAAATCCAAAACGCCCATCGAAACCACAAAAACGGGTCCTTTAGAAGATGAGATCGCAGAGGTTAACCCTGTAACAACACAAATGTCACTAGAAACCACTGTTGCTACTTCCTCACAACATGTGGAAAGATCTCAACCCTTAAACCAAACTCCTCATGATTCCTCACAAAAGGAACATGTTGTATTCACAGGGACACCACAATATGATGTCATACCCTCATATGAGAGTATGCTTATAAGCCCTTCTCCCGGGGCAATGTCTCTTTCCACAGCAATCCCTTCATCTTCTATTCCACCAAAGTTTGTAACACTACTTCAAGCTATTGACATTCAGACTCATAGCAGTCCCTCCCACGAACACTTTACTGAGAGTTTAACTTCAACTATAGTTGTGTTTGAACCTATTCAATTAGCTAACCCAGAAACAGTTGGGGAGGCTACACCTTTTGAATTTCACGTAATTCTTGATGCTATTTCAAGTGGAGCAGCTACTACAAATGTCAAATCCATTGATTTACATTTGGACAGTAGTTTCATCAGTCAGACTCCCTTGAAGGCAACCACTACTGTGTCTACCAAGTTATCCACTGGTGAGTTCAAGTTAACCACACTAAGGTAACCATTGATGCAGAGTGAAGTCTGACAAACATACCCATGTATTGACTTTGATCAAGTCTGATGGTAGTGTTGAAAAGATATCAAGGGAGAATGCACTTGGTCTTAATCCAGTTGACCTCCAAGATCTTTTTAACCTTCAGCTTGATAGGGATGAAGATGATACTGATTCCTTGGATTTTGAGCTCCAGTTCAAATGGCAAATCCAGGAAAGGTTGATGAGAGAATAAAGATCTGCTGATTTCTAAAATCTGCATATTTATAAAGGCTGTTATACATAAAAATCTGCTGAAGTCTAAAGTCTGTTGATGGAGATATCATCTGTTGAACTCAAAGAACTGCTGGAAGTCAAAGGCCTGATCAATCTTGATTTAGCTTTGGTGAAAGTTGTTGAGGCAGGTGATTGTGTGTTCGTAGTTAATGTTTGTTGAAACTTAAGTTGTATTTAAATTCTATTAAGTTTTGTTAGACATCTTTTATATGTACTTATGTCTATAAACAGTTTACATTGTCTTTTTAGGTAAATAGTTTACATTGTCAATGGGTGGATACTCGTTTTTTTTTTTATAGGAGAATGGAAATAATCGTATGTAACTGATATATTAACCGATAATCTATATTTATAGTTGTCTTTTAGCTATAATAGATAACGTTTTTTGATACAATATCTATATACCTATCTATACTTTCTATCAAAATGTGTTATGCATGGTTTTCTAAAAGCCACCCGCTAGTAGTATATAATAAAAGAAACCATGTTTGGGACATTTGTCATCATATTAGGCCATGTACTCTATGGATAATTATCATTTAGTTTAATATCTTCTAATTAAATTATAGATAATCTCCTACGAAATATTATTTAGTTTAATCCCTTCTCCCTAATTATAGATAATTATTATTAATATCTATACAAATAATAATTAAAATAAAAGGATAACAAAAGAAACCTTGTTTGGGACACTTGTAATCATATTAGGCCATGTAATCTATGGATAATTATCCTATATATTAATAAACTGATGCTTTGAACAGTAAAGAGGGTTAGTTTTGGTATTTCACCAACAACACTTATCTTCATCCTTACTTGACAAAAAAGGAACGTACTGTGCCATCTCCTTTGAATAAGGAAGACAGACTGGGAGACGGTAAAGAGAGAGAGAGTTAGGTGCCGGCCACCGATCCTTACGATGGATTCATGGTGGCGAACCAGCGGTGGTTCTATTTCCATGGTCCAGGTGGTGTACGAGGTCGACCGTAGGTGGCGGTGGAAATTGGAGCTAGGGTTCCGACCGGTTACCATATCCCACAGACGATCTGGCTTCAAGACGATGTCCCCAGTGACGTGCCACCCTGGTTACGCACTTCGTCGACGGCATAGATTAGAAGACGTCAGGGATGGTGATGTGCTCGGTTAACCCAAATGACGAAAACAGAGGATGGCTATGGTGTTTGTTGCAGTAGACAGCCACCGTTCCCATGGCGTGAGGAGAGAGAGCGGGTCAGGTGAGAAAGAAGTGGAGACACCGACGGTGCACGGCAGGCATGGAGCTCTTCCATGGAACCGAACGACATCGGAAGAGGTGGAGCTAGGGTTCCGGGGATTGGTCTCCGGTGTAATTCCTTTTATCTTGATTAAGTTCTCCAACTTTATGTTGAAATTTGGATCTCCACCATGGTATAAGTGACTGGTTACAACGACTCACGGCGGCTAGGGTTCTTAAGATTCCAATGAGTTCACTTTTTTATTGGGTGGTGCTCAAATTTGATTGTAGTGTTCAGATAGGGTTTGCTTGCTCATTGTGTTTTGTAGGTTGTTTTTGGTGAGTTACATCAATCAAAGCCAATCCCCTGTTAGTGCTCCTTATCTAGCAGGTTTTTTTTTTTATTCAATTTGGATTTTCGTTTGGTTTGATTTGTTTAGTTTATATATTATTTAAGAAGTTTTAGAGTTGTGGTTTATGAATTGATTGGTAAACTAAGGAATGTTGTTTGATTCCACAAGGTAAACAGAAGGGTGAGTGAAACACCAAAAAAACCCCTTGGGGTTAAAGTGTTGAAAATTTAATACATGCTAGATTAATCAACTCAATGTCAATCAACTAATGGAAAACGTGAGTGAACTAGAGAAGTATCTGTATGTAAGCTAAAATAATTGCAACTAATGTTTTTCATCAGGTATTATGTGATGTTATGTAACCAATGAAACTGTGAACATGAATATGTTACCACGAAGGAGATAGACGCCCCATGAATATGCCTTGATAATGATTCAATAAGGAGAACGAATGGTGGATAAGCTTCGACATGCTAAGATATTAATCACGTGAGGTATGTAATGTTTATTTTGTTAAACTTTGATGAATGTAAACTTGGAATAGAACAGACTTGAAGCGCAATCAAGTGACCTGTTAAGAAGATTTTGAATCAGTTGCTATGTGTTAATATCTTTTTAGTTAATGTGTAGGTTGGACATGTTTTCAATGGGTTCCATATGGTTTTGAAATTCTTGGTTGATATTAAATGTTGTATACTAAATGGTTTGGTGCATAAAAGAGAAAAATGGCTCGAAATACATGCAGTGGTGTATTATTCAATAAGGGGACTGAATACGCCATGTCATGCTAGGTGCCTAGGTGGTTTAGGTAACATTTTTTTTCATTTATCTAGTTTTCAAGTATGTTTTGATTATTCACGCATTTAGCTTTGCTAACTACTTTGTTCGCATATACTCTCTGGACTAATGGGAGAATCGTGATTGAATCTTGAGATGGAACTATTCAATTTAAGACCACTATAGTGCTACGTCGAATATAGTTTTTGACTTAATTTGGAGGCTTATATGGTTCTTTGCTATAACTTGGTGATGTAAACTTTATGCTTTGCGGTCAGTTGGATACATCGATTTTAATTGTTGTGATAGGATTCAGGTTACTTTGATGGGGAACCATTGAGTATGGCAGAAGTATGATGGATGTTCACAAACTGAGCCACGTTTTGAATGCTATCAAAAGGGGTACTAAACTATTGATTACTTCATCAGAGCCTATTCACAACCCAATGTTCTTTGGGGACATGTATATCAAATAATAATTACTGCTACTATAATATTGTATAATAATATTAAATTTGCAACATAATGAACTATAATATGGTTGGGAAATTAAATGTTTGTGTATCTAAATGTTTAATAACATTATGGTGCAGGTTGATGAGGACTCTAATCACAACTATTGGGAGCTGGCAAAAGACATGAGTACACCATGGACAACTTATAAACTGGATACTGAACACTCGGGTTTAGAAGTGATATAAAACGTCATCTTTTTTATGCCTTTGTATAATAAACCCAATCGTAATCGAGTTAGTTACCTTTCTATGCCGATTTTTATTTGGTTGTTCATTGAATAGTAAAACAATTCAGAATCAAAGTACTTAAGTTTCTACATCGTGTTTCTACGCCGCGCAACGCAGGCGGGTAAAATCTAGTTATCATTTAATTTAATATCTTCTAATTAATTATAGATAATCTCGTATGAAATATTATTTAGTCTAATCTCTTCTAACTAATTATAGATAATTATTATTTATATCTATACAAATAATAATTAAAATAAAAAGATATTAATGGTAGCAATTATAATTAGAACATAATAATACAATAACACTACTAATAATGATATTAATAAGAAAACAATATTTTTTGTCATATGTATATTAATAGTTATAATTAAAAAAATATAATATTTACTTATAACAACATTTAAATATAAATACAAATTAAAGAAACACTAATAAAATATAATTGATTACAAATATAAATATACTTTAGTCGCAAAATATTTCTCCTGAACCATTAAACTTTACGAGCATATAAGTGATGACAATGTACCTGCCATTTACATGTGCTCAAACTTTTTAGAAATTTTAAAAGCTAAACATTAATTACTATATGTGTTTTATTATATATTTACTTTTAGTCATTTAGATTTTAAAATCTTGATATCAGATTATCAAAGAATTTCATAACTACAATTAAACTTCCTAAAAGAATGATGATAAACGTGGATTAAGTTATTCCATTTATATCTTAAATCAATCAGATTATAAGTTTATTTAAAAATAAAATTCGGATAAAGAGGAGTTTGATAAATCAAATTTGGATAGATAGGAAAATACATGGTTTTAAAGATATAATATTTTTATTATTTAGTATATAAAATTACATTTATTCAACTCGTACAATACATATGGTTCATATATGTATAACTTTTTAATATATAAAATTACATTTATTCAACCCGTGTAATACACGGAGTTATAACCTAGTATTAATATAATTTAATGTTTGAGAGACAGAGAAAATTGAGGAAAATGAGAAAAAGTTGTTGTGGCGCTAATGTGGCACACGAAGAAATCTCGGGAGTCAGGGACAAATTCCCCCTCTCTTAAAACCAACTCCATCCATCCCCAACGATTTTTATATGGTCATTACCTTTACATATGTTAATATGTTTTTAAATTACACAATTAAAACGAGTCTTTCATTATCTTTAATCTGAGTATTATATTCCTAAAGATTTCTTGTAATTAAAAACTAGAGTTACATGCCATTTTAGTCCCTGTGGTTTGGTCAATTTTGACAGTTTAGTCCAAAGTTTTCATTTTTCGTCTATGGGTTCAAAAAGGTTTCACCGTTGCCATTTTAATCCACTGGGTTAACTTCATCAATTTTTTCACCGTTGCCATTTTATTCCACTGGGTTAAATTCATCCATTTTTTCGCCCGTGGGTCCAAAAAGGTTTCACCATGCGTAGTCGTTGGGGTGAATAATGTCCCACCCTAGGGCATTTTGCGCCACGTGTAATCCTAGTCATCAAAGGGGCGTTATTCACAAAGGGGCGTAGTGGTGATAACGGCCAATAATGCCCCGTCAATCATTACACAATTATTAATTTTTTAATTAAAACTAATTAAATTTCATTAAAGAGTTAATTGCCATTTTAGTCCCTGTGGTTTAGACCATTTTGCCACTTTAGTCCAAAGGTTTGATTTTTAACATGTGGGTCCAAAAAGGTTTCACCATTGCCGTTTTAGTCCAATTGACTTAACCCCATCCATTCACCTCTGTTAAGTCAGGGACAATTTGGTCTTTCCTAATTTTATAATAGATCATTTATTAAACCCATTTACTCAGTTATATATTATGTTATTTTCATAAAAAAAAGATAAACATAAAACCTTTCCCTCATCTCTCTTTCTCTTCCTCTCTCTCTCACACCTCCAGCCACAACCATTCACCACCACCACACTACAACCACCACCATTATAGTTACCACGATGACAAACGCCTGTCAGGGACTATGATGGCTTGTGACCATACCCGCTTCTTTTTGTGGGGCATTTTACCAAAGATCAAGCGACGATGACAAACGCCCGTCAGGGACTATGATGACTACACCCACCATCACCATCGCACCCAAATCACCACAACCACTCCCTCTCTCTCTCTACCAGACTACCACCACCATCAACCCTCCACCGTCTTCGACATCACCACCCCCACCGGAACCCTAACCCCAACCTTGCAAACAACCCAAATCAACAACCACCACTGTTAAACACACCACCCCATCCACCATCACAGAATCTAAAATAAAGGAGGATTGTTCTCGGATTCAAAACTAAGATCTTACCAGTTCTGAGTATCCGAGTATCGATGAGGAAGGTGAACTCTGGCGAAATTCAAACTCCGGCTAACACGCAGAGAATTCCGGCGAATCATGTATTTTCTGGTGAGGTCCGAACAAAATACGCAGAGAATTCCGGTGAAGCAGTCTCCGGCCATCACCACTTGCAATCGCCCAACTCCACCTCAACTGGACCACCGCCTGCCGCACCCACCCCTTCACCCACCGCCGCTTCTAACCCACCACAATCTACCGCTTCTAACCCATCACAATCAACCACCCACCCCTTCACCCACCGCCGCTTCTAACCCACCACAATCAACCACTCCACCTCAACTGGACCACTTGCTGCAATTTGATCTTGTGTGGGTAATTAGGGCTTAGAACAGATCAGGGTTTAGAACAGATAAGGGTTTGATATTTTGTCTCTTATCAGGATCGATATTCGTTTGGGTAATTTGATCTTGTTTGGGTAATTCTAGAGAGAGGGCAGACAACATTTTGTAAAGAGAGGAGGGAGGGAGTTAGAGAGAGAAAGAGAGTGCATGAACAAATTTTATTTTATATCTTTATTTTTTTTATTTTTACACAATTGCACCCTTGTTATAAGTTATTTACAAAATAATCCCTAGGGAGACAAAATGACAAAAGTGCCCTCATGTGCAAGGCACATGACCAACTTTAACAAAAAAATCTAACTGGGTTTGGCCTAAAGGACATAACGTGCAGGTTTTGAAACGTTAAGGACAAAACTTGTCAATTTTAAAGGTAAAGGACAACGCCTGAAATTTGGGACAGACATAAAGGACAAAACTTGTAATTTACTCAATAAATATTTACCAGGCATTTGCTCGCCTTAGTGTAGTCTAGGTGGCATCATCATGCTAAACAAACCAAGAATGCAAGGTATCTTTAAATAAAAATGTATCATTTAAAATAATAAGAGAAATGACAAAAATACCCTTGATTTAACAGAGGTGAATGGATGAGGTTAAGTCAGTTGGACCAAAACGGCAATGGTAAAACCTTTTTGGACTCACAGGTTAAAAATCAAACCTTTGGACTAAAGTGGCAAAATGGCCCAAACCACATGGACTAAAATGACAATTAACTCTTCATTAATTGAAAAACATTACATTCCAAAAAAAACCGGAATTAATAAAAAAATAACCGAAACAAATAAAAGAAAACCGAAACACATAAATTAAAAAAAAAACCGAAACAAAGCTAGAGTCCGTATTTTTGACGGATTTGTTCCCGACGCTTTTAAAGCCGGAGAGTATGGTCTTGGAAATTAGTGAAAGACAACACAAAATACACAAGGGATTAAGAAGATGGAGACGACATCAAAAAGTAATGGAAGGGAGATTTCCAAGATTCTTTGAGATGTCACAATTATATCTGCCAAACCCGCTTCTTCTGGAGCTAACCCTTAATGTCTTCCCGAAATGCCTTTCAAGAACACTTACCCTCTCATGCCCCATGAGATGTGCATGATACGAAAGTCTTGATGTGGAGTGGAAGGATTATGACTTTCATGATAGCAACAAATTTGTTGTACTTTGTATTTAGTTAAACATTTATGTGGCTTTGAAATTGAAATTGTTAATATTTCTTTAGAGGAAGGTAATGGCTAATTCCACTATTTTCCATTTTTTAACCGCTTGTATTTTAAACTGGCCATTTTGAAATGCACGTAAATATGATTGTTTTTGTTAGTTATTTTAAATAATTTTTTGATGACATATTATGCCATGGTGTCAAGTTTAGTGTAAATATGATACATATTGTTTCGACTTTTGATGACATGTTATGTCATGGTGATTCATTGTTTAATAAAATTTGGTATGTAAAATTTCTAAAGGCTATCCGTGTTTTTACACGAGTTTTACATCTCGTCTTTTAAATATGCTAGACTTTAAAAGTTCTGGACTAGACTTTTAGACCATCCACAAATAAAGACCATTAAATACACCTAAAAACATGTCTAGTCAACTATCACATCAGAAAAACACACATTTTTTAAAAACACCAAAAACTCACCCAATTAGACCATGTGTAGTGGTTTAGCTCAATAATGCCCCTACCATGGGGCGTTTTGCGACACGTGGCAGTCCAGTCAGCATGGGGCATTATTGGGGGTTATTGCAAAAGTGCCGTAGTGGGAATAATGCCCAATAACGCCCCTTCCAATCATTAAACAATTATTTTTTTTATAGAGAAAAGGATAAAAAAAAATAAGAAAATGAAACTTACACTTGGACCACTCCCATTGGCCACATGCAATTTTGAGTTGACCACTTCAGCGTTTTTTTTTATAACGCCGGGATCAATTTTTGTCAAATAAAACGCCGGAAAACGCCGGGTGTAATGGCTCCGGGGCGTTATTTGACGTTTTTTTGAATTTTTTTAAAAAAAATGCCTCACTACGGGTGGTCTTAGAAATCATAAAAGCACCTAAAAACAATGACATATCATAAACACCTTTTACATATATTTTTTTAATTACCAATCTTATTATTTTAATTAACTATATTAAAGTTTGAAAATATAAATTATAAAATTTAAAATATAAAGTTTATTAAAACTTTACTGTTCTAATATTATAATTTAAAAATGATTTTTAACATATATAAGTTTAGAATATTTAATTTCTTATAAAACTATTTTTTTAATCTATTATCTATTATCTATTATTATATATATATTGTTAACGAGAGTGCTGATGAATACTAACTTTCTTTTTATAATAATATATAGTTTTTTATTATTTTATTATTTAATATATTATAATAGTTTATTATTATACTTACTTTTAATAATATATTTTTCTTTTTTTAAACATATATTTCCTTTACCTTTTTTTAATAATTGTTTTTTCTAATTTTTTTGAACATATATTAATTTATCCATTAATTTGATACTTCTTTAATAATTTACGTTTATAACTTTTTTTCTAAAAACTTAAGTACGTAGTTGTGCTTGATTTCTTTCCCTGACATTCCGTTATAAGTTTTGTTAAAAACGAAGTTGTACTCAAAATAAAGTATTTATTTGATATCATAAAACGGTACGATGATAAACTAAATCGTTCTAATGGTTTGACTTTCTAAACAACACGTTTTATTTTCAAATCACGTTTGTTTTACATTATCATTTGCTCGGTTTCGTTGCAACGCGCGATATAAAAAACTAGTTATACAAATTAATATAAACTGATGATGAATAGTACTTCAACATTTTTTTAATATTGTAGTTTTTTAAGTTTTTTTTTTATTTTATTATTTTACTACTTTAATTTATTATTTTATTGTTTCCTTATCTAACTATTTTAAGTTTTATCATCTAATATTGTAGTTTTTTAAGTTTTCATTATTTTATTATTTTAAGTTTTCTAATATATAACATTTAAGATAATGTCTTAGCAACATTGATGTCCTGGCGATCTCAACGGTATAACGTCGGTATCGGTATTCTTATTATCAGAACCGTTACTGATATCCGTATTTATGGTTTTTAACCGATGTAAAACACATATCGATATTATTTTGGTCATATCGTGACTTTATTTTTGGGTTTTATTTTTCGCATGATATACCGAAAGGCGATACCGTACCGATGTCGTAATGAATCGGACCCATACCGAATGAATACCCACCGTAACGTACGGGGGAATTTAACTAGTTATATATAATGGGGGCGGTTCCCCTAAGAAGCCTGTTTTGCCTAAGTTGCCTAAGAAGCAATCTACACCATTTTTTTAAACAACCAATGGACCAGATTAGATCCCTAATATTAAACTAGATAAGTAAACAAAATAAAACGCGCGGGGGTATTTTCGTCATAAACAAAAAAATAGTACTGGACAAAAAGCAAAGCAGTTACGATTCAAAAACAGTTCTTCTTCACTCTCTCTCAAAACTTCCCAATCGCTAACAAACGTCCCCTAAAATCGACAATCAGACAGACGAAAATCGAACAAACAACAACAAAAACAGCATCAACGATGGATTCAGAGAGTACGTTCCATTTTTTTTTGCATTTTGGTGTATTCGTTTCAATTTTGTACGGTTTTTCTAAGTTTCTTCGAAATCAAATCGATTACACAGGTTCTAAGAGATCTACAAGAAGCCAGAAGCATAAAGAAACAAAACCTGATGACGATTTCGAAGGTTTGTTAAGGATCTGTAAACGAACAGATTTCTAGGGTTTTAATATGCCTAAACTGATTCATGTTCTGCATTTTATAAAACAGATCGATCGTTGTGTTTTAATGAAATAGTGCTGGTTTATTTTTTGTGCTGGTTTATTTTCTGTGCTGGTTTAACCTATGTGCTAGTTTAGTGTTTTAGAAATATCTAGCACAAAGTTGTGGTTGGTTTTCTGGTTTTGATACAAATATGTGCTAGTTGGTTATCTGTGCTGGTTTAACCTATGTGCTAGTTGGTTTTTTGGGTTCCAAATATGTGCTGGTTTACTATCTGTGCTAGTTTATTGTTTTAGAAGAAACTAGCACAAAGGGTTTAGTGTTTTCTAGTAAACTAGCACAAATTCTAGTTGGTTTACCGTCTGTGCTACTTTAGTGTTTTAGAAGAAACTAGCACAAGTGGTTTTTTGGGTTCCAAATCTGTGCTGGTTTACCGACTGTGCTACTTTTAAATTCAGGAGATAAGTAATATAAGTTTCAGTTGCTTTTTTGTGTGTGAAAACAGAGCTGTACAATCCCAAACCACTACAAATTGTACAACCAGGAGAACCAATCCCTACTTTTGATAATGAACCTTTGCATCCCATTCCACTCAAAGTTGTAAGACCAACAAAAAAGGAATATTATATGAGTCCGAAATTTTGGAATGAAGTAGCAATCTGGGGGCCAAGCTATACCAATCATCCTACTTCTGGTGGTGAACCTTCAGATCCCATAAAAGAAGAGATTGATGAGAAACCTGAAATCTCAGTTGTACAACCCAAAAAAGAAGAAGATGATGAAAAACAAAAGATCCCCATCCTACAACCTAAACATGAAGAAGATTAGGAAAAACCTATAATCTCAGTCAAGAATTTTGGAAGGAAGTAGCAATCTAGCCAGCTCCTGCTATGATCATCATGTTTATGTTGTTTGTTTTAGTTTTCTAATGTTATCAATGCTGTTATGTATTATGATCATGTTTTTCTGAACCTTATGTAACAATGATGTTTTGAATTATAAAAATCATGGTTTATTATGTATTAAATGATCAAAATGGTACTGGTTATTGTTTTTTTAATATATAGTACACTTTATAACTTGTGCTGGTTACTATGTTTCTTCTGAAATTACTTGCAGGCTCATCAGACAGTGACTTCGAACAACCGGAAAAGAAACAAAAAACAGCACTAAAAGTTGTTGCCACAAACCTTGAACCTATACGATCAACACTTTTCAAGGAATTTGATAAGAAAAAAAGAATTAGAATCAGGAACAGCCCAAAAAACCTTGCTCAATTCATGCAAGTGTTATCTGACGAACAGAAAGCAAAAGTAGATAACATGGGATTTGAAAGCATGAAGAACTTTGATATAACAAAAATACCAACTAATCTGGGATACTGGCTCACTAACAATTATGAACCTACAATCAACACACTGAATCTAGGTACACATAATGTAGTGATAACACCTAACCTAGTACAAGAAGTTCTTGGCATACCAATGGGTAAAGTGAAGGTTACGGAGACTAAACCATCAATGAGTGATCCAGTTGTTGCAGAGTTTAGAAATCAATTTGAAATTGATGATGAACTGCCAAAAATGCATCATATTATTCATGTTGTGAAAGAACAGAAGGAGAGTGGAAGGCTATTTCAACTGAACTTTCTTGTAATGTTCAACTCAATAATGGCAGAGCTCACACACGGTGGCAGCGTCAACATGAAATTCCTTCCAACATTGCAACCTGATGTAGATATTAAGGATGTTGACTGGTGCAGCTATGTGATCGACTGCTTGAACAGAAAGACAACAAGCTGGTTCCAATCTAAAGCAGCACACTACATCGGACCGATAACATTTCTAGTGGTATGTTGTAGTTATCTAAAAATGATCTATATTTATTGTTTTTTATCAAACATAATAACAAAAACTAACTTGTAAATCAATCAGTTGGTTTATGCTCATGATACATACCAAAGAACAAATCCAACACAGAAGATGATACCAGCTGTAATGTATCATAAAAATGATACAATTAAAAAGCTTGGTCCGGTGGTGGAAAGCAATAAAAGAAAGAGAAGTAAAAAAGATGGGAAACCAGCACAGAAACTCACCTTGACAACACAAACACCTACTCAAAAGGTGGTGAAGAGTAAGAAGAAAACAAGTTTGAAAGCAGCAACAACTGGTGAAACAGAAGAAAATGAAAAACGAAAGAATTTGAAGGTAAAACTGAAGATGAAGAAAAAAGCACCAGCTGAACAACCTCTATCCACATATCAAAAAATCTCAAAGGAAACTGATGAAGCTAGAAATCATTACTTTAGTGACTTCCCAGAATCTCTAGACATTACACAAAGTTTGGACATTCCACAATCCCAGGAAAAACTCTCACAAATTCCACCTACAAATCCAACAAGTGGAGTGGTAATTTCTATTTTATTGTGTTTATCTGTAGTATTACTGAAAAAAGTGCTGGTTTAGATGGTTATTGAAAAAATGTGCTACTTTTATGACATTTGTTGAAAAATGTGCTACTTTTATGACATTTAGTGTTTGGGATGTTAAATTGTGCTAGTTTATACCTAGTATATGTTAGTTTAATGTTAGAATTTGGAATGTGAAATTGTGCTGATTTATATGCTAAAGTGTGCTGGTTTAAATGGATTGTAAAACTGTGCTAGTTTGAAATGTGCTACTTTTATTGTAAACTTTTATCATGTGTATGTAAAAATAAAAATGGAAAATGTGCTACTTTTACAATTTGTGCTACTTTTACAATTTGTGCTACTTTATAAAAAGAATGTGCTGGTTATCTTTTCAGGAATGGATTTGTCTGATAAAATCCAAAACAAAAGAGCTGGACATGCATGTCAAAGAAACACACGAAATGATTGCAAAATGTTTAACAAAGTACAGAGGTGAGGAGGTTGTGGATGCTGTGGATGAGTAGAGAAAAAGATTGGTAGTATATGGTGAAAAGTACAATTTCGAGAAGCAAGAATCAGAAGCAGGGAATGAAGAAAAGAAAAAAGGAGGAAGTGGAGAGAAGACAGAAGGAGGGAATGAAAAGGAAGAAGGGAATGAAGTTAAACTTACCCAATCACAAAAAAAAATGGTGGTCTCACAATTTGATTCAACTCCTTTCAGAATCACCAGTTCAATGTGGCCAGAGATTATAAAAAAAATAGAAAAGGCAGAACAAGCAGCAAGCAGCAAAAAAGATGGTGCTGATCATGGAGTTGGTGGTGAAGAAGAAAAGGATGCAGGTGGAGAAAAGGCTAAAGATGGTAAACCTGATGGGGAAACAACAAAGAAAGGAGGTGAAGATGCTAATGAACCACCAAAGGGAGAAAGTGACACTGCTGGTCAACCAGCAAAGAAAGAAGGAAATGAGGCTGCTGGTCAACCAGCACAGCAAGGAGAGGTTTTTAAAACACCAGAAAAGGAAACCAAAAAAGACAGTGAAAAACAAGAATTCATAGGTGAAGACCTAAACGCCGGAGACCAGAAGAAAAAAAGACAAAGCAAACGTACAACTCAACCTGCCGAACCTTTATGTTCACCATATATGCAGCGAGTTGTACAAATAAAAACAAAAACTGAAAAAATTGAACAAAGGATAGCCGAATGGATGTTCTCGACAGTTGACGACCCCTGGTAAGTATAAAAACCAACAAAATCTTAATTGGATAAAAATAAGTATTTAAACTAATGTGTATTACAACAATGCAGGGGTGTTTATATTTGAGACAGCATTTAGCACAAACCTTTCAAGGGTATTTCTGGAGTCGCTTCACCCGAACTTATACATACATGTCCAAGTCCTAACAGCTTGGTCATTGGTACTAAACAGTGAAGAGGTCTACAAAAGCAAAGGTTCACCGGCAAGAGTTTTCTGCCCATGCAACATGCTGGTATGTTTTCTAATATGTGCTGGTTTTAATAACAGATTAGAAAAAGCACATTTAACAAAATGTGCTGGATTATTACACATTGTGCTGGTTTTGAAATATTAATGTTTTATTAATAGCTGGTTAGTCTAATATATGAAATGCTATTATTGTGCTGGTTCATAACACATTGTGCTGGTGCTGGTTTATAACACATTGTGCTGGTTTCTGTGCAGGGAGAAAACAATTTCAAACCAAAACTGAACAAAAAGACCTGCACACAAAATTTCAGAGAAAACATTGCCGCGACATTGATGACTACCGGGTATGAAAGTATTAGGAAAGTGGACATGTTGTTCATTCCAATACTACAAAACAAGCACTACTACATTGTATGTTTTGATTTCAAGGGAGAAGACATCAAGATTATAGACAACATGAAAGGGAAAGCAAAAGCACAAAAAATGACACGTGCTAAAAGAGTGGTAATATATTGATGCCCATTAATTCTGTGCTGTTTATTTTAATTATATTTGTGATGCTTAGGGATTTTGATTTTGAAAATTTTCAAATTACAGAAAGAAATTGTATGTGATTACCTTGAAGTTGAATACCCAACAATGCACCCAAAGATGTCGCCCTTGGAACCAGAAATAATGAAAATGTCGTGGCAAACGGAAAAGAACTTTGTAGATTGTGGTGTCTTTGCAATGAGACACATGGAGACATACACAGGGAAGCATGTGAGCAAAAAGGAATGGGATAGTGGGCTGTCGAAAGAGTCACCGGAACAAGACAAAGAGTTGGTTGAACTGAGATACAAGTATTTAAGCAAAATACTTTTATCCGACATCAACGTAGCGAAAGGTGAAATGATGGAAATGTTAGAGAAGTATGAGAAGATGGAGCCTGAAAAGAAAGAGGAATGCAAGAAAAATGCGGAAACGAAAATCAATGACAGATTGAACAACAAATATTGATTGTGTTGGTTGAACAATATAACATTAGTTTGGTAGTTGTCTGTAATATTTTGTGCTGGTTTAACAATTAATATGGTGCTGGTTTAACAATTACATTGTACTGCTTTAACAGTTATATTAGGAAAGTTAATTTTATGCTGGTTTTACAATTAATATTGTGCTGGTTTCACTATGACAATATGTGATGGTTTCATAGAAGAAGTTTAAAATTGTGCTGGTTTTATAATTGTGCTGGTTTTAAAGAACAAAGTTTAAAATTGTGCTGGTTTTAAACGGTATATTGAAAGTTGAAAAATCAAATTCTTGACAATTGCATTTAAAAATCAACAAAAACTAATAATGTGCTGGTTGAATGTTGTAAACATAATAAGAATACAAGAAATCCAAACTGAAATGAAAAAAATAACAAATCCAAATATCATGATTTCCAAAGACACACGACTAACTGCTCTTCTGGGAATCAGCAACAGTAGTCTTCATCTTACAAGTCCGACTATTATGTCCATGACCTCCACATATCAAACAACCTCTAGTTTTAGGTTTCTTTGATATTCTTGAAGATGATACCTCACGAAAAGACTTTAAGCGTTTGTTTGAACCACACCCCTTGTTTCTAATACCACTAGGTGGAAGAATGGTAGCAGAAGACGATGAACATGGCTGATCAGTACGAAGAATATTAGCTAATCTTGCATTCTTGTCAAGTGATTCTGCAGGAAGGTCAGCAGAATCAACCTTCAACTTCGACTCGATCACTTGGTCTCTATACAACGATAACAGGTCAATATTTGTAACAAGACGGTTAACAATATGTTCAGTTGCAGTCATTATCTCACGCACAATGCTGGAAGCACGTTCAACTTGATTACCAGCAGCATTTTGATCAAAACTCGAAACTTTTGTCTTTTTTGGAACAACATCTCTTGTCCAACGCCCCATAACATATTTTTTAGGGAACTCCTTTATACCACAAAGACGAAGAACACAAAAGGCATGCCTACATAGCAAACCATACTGCTCATATCGGTTGCAGCTGCATTTAATTACCATATCCTTAGGAGTAAAAAGAACCTACACAAATAACAAATGCTTTATATTGTGCTAGTTTATAACAAAGTGTGCTGGTTTATATATGTAAAATTCTAATTGTAAATATAAATCACTGTGCTACTTAAAATGTATTGTAAAAAGCAGAACATGTTTGTGCTACTAAAGGTATAAATAAATACCTCATGAAGGCCGGGAAGATTGACCTGTAGAATATAAAACTTAATTGAATCACCAACTTCTTCTTCACGCCTGCACATACAATTCTTGCAAGCAAGTCGAATTTCTTCTTGAACATCAAAAAATATCCCCCGAGTATAAATCTTTACAGCTTCCCGTTCCAATTCATAATTGGTTTTCATGGCAGGTTCTGTGTATCTGGTATCATGATCACGTTTGCTGCGCTTAAACCTCTGAGATTCCATTGCAGTATCAAAATGGCTCAAAAACTCAACTAATGACAATTTTGTGTTGGTTAATTGACCAAAAAAATGATTTTCACTCTCAGACCTAGATGTTGTACGCATAAGACCGGACATATGTTCATGACGATAGTATGCAGGAATCCAATCTGTTCTGAGGTTGTACATATCAGACAGCCAGCTGTTACTAGTAAGGTTGTACTTAATCATTAAATCACACCATTGTGTCTCAAACTGTGCTGGTTCAAGAGCATCAGTCCATACAACAGCACATATATCATCTTTAAAAACCTCATCTTGTGATAGCTCAGTACAAACCTATAACAAAAAAAAAAAAAATTAGTATATTAAAACATCAAAAAAATCCTAAAATGTGCTGGTTTATATGTTAAAGTGTGCTAGTTGATGTATAAACTTAAACTATGATGCTTAAACTGTGATGGTTTAAAGAAAGTGTGCTGGTTTAAAAGTGTGCTGAGTTATATGCCAAAGTGTGCTGGTTTAAAAGTGTGCTGATTTATATGCTAAAGTGTGCTGGTTTAAATGGATTGTTTAAAGTGTGCTGGTTTATATGCTAAAAGTGTGCTGGTTTAATTTATGATGGTTTAAAAAATTATAACATTGTAAAACTGTGCTGGTTTAAGAAAGTTACCTTTTCAGAAACTTTGATCATTATATGCCACATACACAAACGATGTCTGGTATCTGGGAAAACATCTCGGATGGCAATTTTCATTGCAGCGTCCTGATCAGTCACAACCACCTTAGGTGCAACACCAAAAGCCTTCAAAAAACTTTGAAGAAGCCATTTATATGATTCAGCAGTTTCAGATGCTAACAAAGAACCAGCAAACGTGACATTGTGATGATGATTATCGATTCCAGTGAACGGAACAAATACCAAGTCATACCTAAAAATTGAATTGATTATATTACAACTGCTTGCTGAATTGTGCTAGTTTAATAAAAATATGAACAAATGATCTACAAAAAATGAATAAAATACCTGTTCGTACGGAACGTAGCATCAAAAGACATAACATCCCCAAAGACCTCATAATTCAGTTTCATTTCTTCATCAGCCCAAAATAATCCAGCAAGAGAACCTTTTTCATCACAATAAAATTCACAAGAAAAATTCGGCAAATACAGCTTCTTCTTCATAAGACGTTGGACAGCCATGTCCACATCAAACTCTCCAATGAACAAATTAATATCTCTTTTAAAATTTTTACAACCAGTAGACGTCACTCCAACCTTATCAAATCCACCACGAATCTTTCTCATAAGGTTGAATGCCCTAACTGGACCAATATTCATCTCAGAAAAATCAGAAAGCAGTTGCTCTTCAGTGAATGTCAACTTTCTAGACGAAGCTAAAAGATGATAATCCTCTTCATCAACAAAAGAATGATTATGCTCCTCAAATACATGAGAAATTCTATAAGTATTTTTTGGAGTTAAAGACAAACGGATGTGTGCCTTACATCCGGTACGTTTAGAAGGTCTCCTCCTTCGGTCATTTAACTTTTTATCAGCACCAACACTATCATTTACCGTGTCAACAGCACAGGATGTCGCTGAACCCTCTTTCGCACAAACAAAGTACTTTCTAATCACAACACCATTTTTTGAAGATTGAGTATGCTTTCGACCCTCAAACCCAGATAACTTAGCATACTTCTTATAGAAATTAAAGGCAGAATCAATTGACTGGAAATGCATACCAACTACAGGTTTGGAAGAATCTGGAACAATAGGAGTATAATACTGATTACCAGTAGTTGGACAGATACGAACTCCTGAACAAATCAAAAAACCATAACAAATAAAAGATATCAGCACAAACTTAACAATAACCAGCACAAAAAACAAGCACAACTTTACCAGGCAAACTAGCACAAAATAAAGATATCAGCACAACTTTACAAAACTACACTTTAAAATATGATGTAATATAAAAAAACCAGCACAACTTCAAAAAACCAGCACAACTTCAGAACTACACTTTTAAATAAAAACCAGCACAACTTTACCAGGCAAACTAGCACAAAATAAAAGATATCAGCACAACTTTACAAAACTACACTTTAAAATATGATGTAATATAAAAAAACCAGCACAACTTCAAAAAACCAGCACAACTTCAGAACTACACTTTTAAATAAAAACCAGCACAACTTAGATCAAAACTAAAAACCTAAAAAGTAGATGAAATTAAAACTAGAAGGTATTTTACCATCGACAGTAGTAGACATCATTAAAATAGAGGAGGATAAATCAGCAAATCAATGAATGAAAAGAGGAGCTAGGGTTCCAGCAAATCGATGAAAACGATGAACGATTCAGCAGGATTGATCTCAATCTCGCAGGTACCGGCAAATCGATGAAACGATGAACGATTCAGCAGGATTGAGATTGAGATTTGCGATTGAATTAGATGTGGTCAGATGATGAAGCTCAATGAATGAATGAATGAAAAATATGAAAGAATGAATGAAAATCGTGTGATTAAAACTAAGTACAGATCTGTTTGAAATTTGCGTTTTCCAATATTACCCTTTCACCTAAATTAATGAGATTGCCACATGTAAGCTCAAGATTGCTTCTTAGGAAACTTAGGGAAGATTAAATTCTTAGTTGAACCTCTACCTATATATAATAAATGAAAGGATTCGGGCTGATAGCCTCTTAGATTCCATTTTAGCGGGAAAATGAGCCAGTTGTTTTTTATTCATTCGCGGAGCTCCACTTCAATATATTTGACCCGTGATTTCGGATCCTATTTAATCATCTAACAGACATTGTTTTACTTTCTAGAACCACATCCTATTTGTCTCTCCATTCTCACAACGACAATGAATACCTAATTTCTCTAAAACCCTAGGGCGATCTTCTCCCCCAAGCTTTCTTCCAATCAATCGACTTCAAGTAGGTTCTGAATCGATTGATTAGATTTCTATATCTGATTATAAAATGGAGGATCTAAAGATGGTGGTGAAATCAATATTGATTAACCCTACAGCGGCGATTCTTTCTTTTTTAAAACCCTAGATATGAAATTTGTTTTCTTTTGATCTACTCATCTTCAATCCAGAAGATTCAAGTTGCAATCATCAGGTAAGAAATCTTTTTTTAAATTTTTCCTAAATCATGCGTGTATATAATCTTCTAAATCCCCCATTCCATCGCCACAGTTTCCAATTTTTCCTACGAAACCCTAAAACGCCAACGATGATGTTCATATGAACCACCCGCTTGATCTCGCATACCATCCTTCTTTTAAATTTGATCAAGGTCAGTTGTCCATATTCATTTGTTCTTATCTTTTAATTATGCAATGATTCATGTGTTTTGGCAATCAATGATTCATAATATATCTGATGCAAGTGTTCAATTGAAGTTTCTAAAAGTTTGGATTGAAGTTTCTGGATACCAATAGCATTGACTTGCTTTCTGTTGAGGGAAAAGATTATATTATAGTGAAAAAATTTGTTAAAGGTTGTGAAAACAGCATGGTGTTTTCATCACTTCCATTGGTTATATAGAACTGGTCTGTGCGAATACAGGAAATCAATCATACGTGTCTCTATTTTATTTATAATTTCTTATTTAATGCATTAAAGATGACACATAACCAGAATCCACCCTTGAATGGGTTGACTTACATTTGTGAGGTTTTTGTAACAGGTTCATTGCATTTGTTCTGAAGAAACGAGTTTTACGAACATTTTGTTGGACCGATACAGTCTTATATACACGCATGATTTCAGCGTGGATCGAACACGAAATTACTCTTCATAGGTATTTGACATATCAATCTTAAAAATGATGTCTTTGAGGCATACAAATGCAAATACACATGAGATTTGTTTTCGTTTTTCTTTCTGGTTTTCTAAAGCTATTTTTTGGGTCTTGCTGGGTTTGAATATTTATCAATGTTTGATTACATCAAATTTTAAACCATAATGATAAATTTATTCAAACTATAGCATCTAAGCATAAAGTTATTTTGGTCATTTTCAATCTTCTTTTAGTTTATACTTTTTGCAATTGTGATTCAGTCATGTTGGTTAGCCTAGGGATGAGCACGGTACTCGTTCGGTACCTAAAGTACCGGTACCGAAAAACGGGGAAAAATCGTACCGATACTAAATATACTGGTTGGTACCAGTATTTACCAGTGTTTTACCCGTAAATACCGGTATTGAAAAACGAGGAAAATGGGAACCGGTACTGGTACCGAATATACCTGATACCAAATGCTCATCCCTAGGTTAGCCATAAGGTCATTTTGGTTATTCATTCTTTTTTTCATCCATTTATAACTATTTGTTTTATACCCTTTGCAATTAGGATCCAACTTCTAACAAATACGGATTTCAGTGGCACAAAGCATTATTTTTTTAGGTAGTAAGCTGACAACGCTATCTGAGAAACTGAATCACATTGCTCTATATTTGGTAGGGTTTAATGGGTTCCAAACCATTATTATCGAGCTCAAAGATGATGATGATGAACTATCGTGGGCTGTAAGTTTCTTTAGTATGAGTTTTTTTTTTTTTTTTTTCTAATTTTTTGGTTTACTTGAAATTTGATATACTTGATTTACACGCATGATGGGGGTGACGAGCAAAGATGATAGGGTTGTTAGTGAATCAGCAAAAATCGGCGTATATCATTGGACTCTGCCTCTTGATCTGGCTGATGAAGATGTATGCACGTTTTAACTATAATTTTCTATTTATAGTTATGAAAGTTAATTTTTTTATAGACTAGCCCTTAGGGTTCAAACCATGATTCATGTGTTGTGCACATTTTAAAAACCAGATTTATATGTGCATCTTTTAAGCTTTTCTTTTTATAGTTATGAAAGCTCATTTTTTTATAGATTAGACCTTATGGTTACAACCTGAGCCAAGGCACCCATCATTCATGTGATTTGCACATTTTAAAACCAAGATTCAGATATTGTTTTATGGGCAGTGTTTAGTTCTAAGGATTAAAATATGAATAAAGATTTATGATTTTAATCTATTTTTCTCATCCGATTTGGTTTAATTGCAGTTTGGTAGTCGTTTTCGAACAGGTTAGTAACAGTCTCCAATCGCTATTCTCGATTGCTTAGTTTCTTTATTGTTTAATTTAATCGAACCTGTTCTTTATAATTCAAGGATTTGTGATTTTTTAATGTGGATTTTTTTTATTATTGTAGATATTGCAGTACTCGGTTAAGGAGATTGTACAAATCATTGAAGTTCACCAATAGGCGTGGAAACTAAACTAGAAAATCCATTCCATCATCTACTGTTAGGATCATAATTATGGTTCTTTTTTGAATTTGTTTTTTTTTTCCTGTTTGCGTGTGTTGTGTAGATTGTGGATAGCCTTCATCTACGTTTGTGTGGCATATAGTAAGTTGTTTTTCAAATTGAAGTATTATTTATAAATTCCTATAAATTCTCTGTTTATCACAAGATTTTGTTATTCATGTAGGTAGTTGAGAGATTTCCGACAACAAGATTTTGTTGTGATCCAAAATGTGGGGCAAAACTCAGGGATGAGACTAGGGCTTTCAAGGTTTCTAAGGTAAGTAGAACATATTAATACATGGCTGTTTAACAAAATTGTAGTGTAATTATTTTGTTATCTTTATGCTTAATTTAGCTATATTTGTGTACAGTTTCTTAGAGGGGATTTTGGTCTTTGTTTAATACATGGTTGTTTAACCAGCATGCTTGGATGGGATAATACCCACCCCTCTTTGATTTTACTATTTGATCATTAGATCTAAAATATAACTGATTGCTTTGATCTCTTTATTTAAAGAATAGATAATGGAGCAATGGGAGAAGCGCTATTACATTACATCATTCTCAGGTGTACTAAATGGTGGTGCCTTGGTTGTAATGTCTAATGGTAAGTTCTGTTTGTGTTTTTGCATCCTCACACCCACCCCCACGTGATCAAATGCGTCGGAGAATCGCAAAGATGAAAGTCTGATCAAATGAGATTAGAACTGGTCAAAACTTATAAATTGTGATTAGTTAAGATTAGAAGGTGTCAAAACTTATAAAGGTGAGAATTTAGTTAACTTGAATAATAGTCACGATGATCTTAATGTGATCTTGATGTTAAAGGAGTTTCTATGAATATGTAGAACAATAAGATTGAAATTTTAAAATTTAAATAATGAAAATAAGCAATTACACAATACATATTGACTTGTACCCATGGTTGTAAGTTTTCATGGCAATTATCTATTTCAATGACGTTGAAGTCGGTTTGGGTGAAATATATTTGAACCCTGTTCAAATCGGTTCGGGTCGGGTTGAAACTGATCCGGGTCATAAAACGGTATTAAAATAATGTAATTGGGGTCATGTTGAAACAGGTTTGGGTCATAAGCCAGTATTTTAGAAAAAATATACTTTTGGGGTCAGATTCAACCCGGTATGGGTGAAAAATATTTGAACCCTTTTCAAATCGGTTTTGGTCGGGTTGAAACGGGTATTGTCCATAAACCAGTATTTAAAAGGTTTGGGTGACAAGGGGGGGGGGGGGGGGGGAATAATTGGTGAAATAACAAAATTTATAACATACCTTTCAAAAACTCTAAAAAACTAATACATTGAGAAATACCAAAATTTATAACAGGTAAACAGGCATTGAGTTTCAGTTTTTAATATGGTGTGTAATCTTCGTTTAAAAAGGCGCACCTTATGTACAAGGCGATCAGGATAGCGCGTCACGGCCTTGAGGGCACTTCATCTATTTATGGGTCAAAACTGGTCAAAGTTTGTCAAAGTTAGGGTGTGTAGGAGACTTACATGTAAAAACAAGCAAATGCATGAATATTAACAGTTTGCTTAATAAAAGGGTTAATATGTAAAAAAAATAGTGTGAGAGACGCAGCTTCAGGTTGTAAATAAAGTTTTTTTGATCGTGCGTAGACCAACATCTCGTGTACGTGATGTGCACGCCTCAGATTTTGGGACCTGAACGCCTCAGAGCGCCTCTTGCTTTTTAAACCAAGCACTGAATACATATAAAAGAGAAATAGTGTATGAGTTTTCCCCTTAATAATTCTTAAGCTATTTCCCCATGGAAATGTTTCCTATGGATCCGCTTAATACATTAACTTAAACGTTAAACTATAAATTCAATGTTGCAGCTGCATTGTTCTACTTTGCCTTCGAGGTTTATTTCATTTTTAAAGTATTTCAGGTATCCGTTAGGCGTCCCATGGATCAGATATCATGGTTATTACGAAGATCTGCACATAAATGTCATATATCCGGGAAAGGACCGTGACTTAGGTGCGTATTTCATTACTTGTATCATAATGTCATACATGTGCACATAAGTATGGACTTGGTCGAAGGAAGAGTTTCTTCACACCGAATCTTGTGAAGGAACTTAATCTAAAGGCGACTAAAAATGGTTTTCGACAGACGTTTTATATTTTCAAAAACCAAAATCTGTATATTCGATTTTGCTATTTTCGTGATTTAAAAAGAAAAGGCGGTTCATTTTAATGTCTTTTTTCCTATTCATGGGAATTCAAGAAAATAAATTCATTCTACCATTCTTTGAATTCGAAACAATGTTTAATATAAGATAGATAAAAAAAACTTAACTTTTATGATTTGTGAAGATAAAAAACAAGATAATGCAAAGAAATTGTTTGTTGATAGTTTGGGAATAAAATTATGTAATAACTTATATCTTAAATATGCATCCCTCAGGTTTGTAAATTGTCCACTGGAGATTCTTTAGATATGTCCCCACAGGATGAAACATGCATGTTGGCAAATGATGCAACAATTTTTGATATGGAGGTACATCTTTTCATTATGACAAATTTATTGTTATCACTTTCCTGTAATTGGATATTTGGATGTGTTTTGACATATTACGTAAAAACAGGGCAGGTTGAGAAAGTTCATTTTGTTCTGGGTTGAAACGGGCCAGTCGGGCTGACCCTGAAACTGTTTCTTAGTTTTGTATAAATAGTCATCATGTTTGTTATGGTTACGAAAACAATATTATCACATTAGTTAGTATATAAATCTTTTAACAAAACGTTTTAGAACCAATTTATCAAAAAAAAAAAAAAGTGTTGATTTGGAAGAAAAATTAGCTTATGGGTTACAACTAGAGGTGCACAAACTGGTATTTTTTAGAACCGAAATCGGCTCCAGGTTTGGTCAACAAAGTTAACCGGTTCTGGGTACGTTCGGGTTTTTGACCAGTTTGGCCGGTTTATTTTTTCCGGTTTGGGCGGTTCGAGTCGGGGTTTTGACCAGGTTGAGGTGGAACCGGTTTTGGTGGTTCCGGGTCGGTCCATTATAGGTTTTCATAATTTTTATTATTCGGTAATTACCTTATTAGCTATTTATTTAACCTAATTTTAGAAAATCTTTTACTTTGATTTCACAAACCCTCCCAATTTTTGGTCAACTGGATATTATTACAATTTCATATAACAGAAGCTAGCTAATTATCTGATTTCGATCATATAGTATGACTATCACTTTCAAAACACACATCTAAACACTCTCTTAATCAAATACTTTTGTTTTTGAACTATTGATTAACAATTTTGAGTGAAAAATTTCAGGTATATGCAGAGATTAACATCTAAAGTACGAATAATGGCTATAGAGGGTAACCATGAAATCGAAGAGCAAGTTGACAACACAACATTTGCAGCTTACAGTGCCCGATTTGCGTTTCCATTTAAAGAAAGTGGCTCGAAATCCACCATGTACTACTCTTTCAATGCAGGAGGCATACATTTCCTAATGCTTGGTGGCTACACTGCTTATGATAAATCATGTAAAAATCCACTCTTTTTGCATTTGTTGACTTAAAGTTTTAACTGATGGGGTTATGTAATTGTTTCATATAGCCGATCAATATAAGTGGTTGCAGAGGGATTTGGCAAAAGTTGACCGCAAAGTGACACCATGGCTTGTTGGTGTTTGGCATCCGCCCTGGTACAACACATATGTTTCTCATTATAAAGAAGTCGAATGCATGAGGGTTGCCATGGAAGAACTACTGTATAATGCTGGTGTTGATATAATCTTCAATGGCCATGTAAGTGTTGTAAGCCATAGGTCAATTTGAGTTGCTTTCAGTTTCAAACAGGTCAAAAAGGATTAGCTAACAAGGGAGTGGGTCAAATGGACCAAATTGGTCAAACTCATTGTCACCAAAGTGTATTTTTAATGTGTCTAAATTCCTTTATGATGTTTTCTAAAAGATTATTACAATCTTGTATGCACTGGTTAATTATGAAAAGCATTAAAATGGATTATTTTCTGGTCACCCCAATCTGACCCGACCCATACCAAAAATAACCCGTTTTGACATATTATCCTACTCACATGCCCCGCCTATTTTGCCACATTGTACTTTATATGATAAAAAATCGAGGTTAAGTGTTTGACTATGTAAATGAACGAATTTCTTTGACTGATTTTGGTGTTTCAATTGGTTTTTTTTTTTTTTTTAATGAACAGGTGAACTGGTACTTATGTTTTGCTGGATGTGATTTAGTTTTGTGTGAAGATAAAGATGAGGAAAAGAAGATGTAGGATTTGAATAAGCTTTGTTTGATATTCTGACCGGTAGGCAAAGAAGCAAGATAGAGGAGCGGCTGAGAAGAGACACCACTGGTGGCGGATGACGTGAAATATGTGTGAATATGTGCCCCTAGATGATGATGAAATTGATGTACATCTTAGTTATGTTGAAGAAGCATCTATATGTTTTAGACTATAAGACGAAGACTATGCTTAACAAATAGATTGAGGTGCTGACACGCCTTCTTTATATTATGTGTAATTCAATTTATTGGGATTATTATTAGTTAAATTAATTGTGATATTTAAAAAAAAAAAAAAAAAACTTTCTTTTGGCTAATGTTGTGACCTTAACTTATTGCGAAGCTGCAATGGAAATGTTAAGGTGCATCAAGTGGGCATCCGAAAGGTTTACCGAATGTGAATAATATGGATATTCAGTGTGATATTTATGCTCCGGTTTGAGTTGAATGTTGGAATATATTATGGTTATGTACAATATATGCAACTAGCCCTTCTCTCTATATCGTTCACGAAAACTTTACCATTTATATTTGAAAACCTTTAGCTTCTATAATCATTTTGTTATAATCTTTCAGGCAAGAACTTATTATTTTAATTGTTTATCATTAAATTTCTATTACAAAGTAAATTGTAAACACTAATCATAAGCAATCAATAAGCTTACAAGTCTCTGCCTATAATTTACAACCCGTGATTAAGTTTATGTAAAGTTTATAAATCTTCTTATAGCGAAAACATTTAATATGTCATACTTTTGAATGATTTTAAGTATGTATTAATCATAAATAATTATTAATATAAGTAACTTCTCGAGCCCGGAAAGCAATCCCGGGTGATAACATAGTAAAATATATATTTAAAGAGAGACGAAGATTTTTTTAAGGGTCCTAATAATTCCACATGGTAAAATCTAATTCTAATATGGTGTATACGTGCGGTCTTATACGGCCCGTATACACCATGTTAGAATAAGATTTTAGTGTGGTCGTGTTGTGGACTTGGTGGCGCACCCGAGGTGGGGGTTTACAACATTTTTTGACGACACCTGCGATATCTTTTACCCTTTGCGGGAAGACTCAGAGGATGACACTTCCCGAGTTCGTCGTTGCCTTGGGTCTGTACTCACAGGAGTACTCAGTGTCCCAGGCATTTTTGGATGCGCCCATCAGCACGTCCAGTGACGTGTTGTGGACTTGGTGGTGCACTGTTGGGTCCGGGGAGTTCGCGATCCCTGAAGGCACGGGCGAGTAGCCTTTATGACCCGTTACACCGATACCTACATCGGTGTATCGCCGTGACGATCGCCGGTCGTCATGATAGTAGGGAGTGGGTCACCCAAAATGACATGTTCTACTTGCACGACATACTTACCGGCGCGGGGGGGGGGGGGGGGGCAACTTGGCGTACAAGTTGGCCGCATACTTCGCCGAGTACGCTTTTAAGCGTACCTCTACCCACATCTGCTGTGGAGGCTTCCTCACCCGTCTGGCGAATCATTACCCTCGCGTCTTGTCTCCGCAGGTGGCAAAGGATATGGCCATATCACTCCAGCTTGGTCGGGTTGGGAGGAACACAGCGTGCGCGATGGGTTTGGCTCGCGAGGTAAAGGGACAGGGGCTGGTTTGGTCGTATGGTGAGGATGAGGGTCACGGGGGTGAGGGAGCAGAGGGAGAGGGAGCTGGGGGGAGGGAGGCGGGGTACAAGGAGGGTTGATGCTACCGTCGATAGATCACAGGTAGCTGCAGAGGATGTATACGGTGATCGTCCGTACGATCGACGGAGCGTGAGACCGCGTGTGACGCCTCCACTGCGGGTGGAGGAGAGACTCGCTCAGGTCGAGTCGGATGTAGCTGCCGTACGGGTAGATTTAGCTACTGTCAGGAGGGATGTACAGTGGATGATCGAGGCGATTATGGCTATACATTCTGGCGCGTTCCTTCCTCCACTAGCTGGCGCTGCACCACCACCACCACGATCGCCGTAGCTGCTTATTGTGTATATATATATATATTGAGTTCATTTCAGAACTCTAAATAACTACAGAACTTTCAGAACTCCTAATAAACAATCATTTTATATATATGTTTTTGTATTTAGGATCTTTTTATCATCTATTATATGTATTTCTTTGATTACATACATGTTAAAAGTAGTTTACATATGTTTAATTGCCAAAATTATATATATGTGTCATAACTAATTACATATATGTAAAAAAAACTAGTTTACATATGTGTAATTATAAAATTACATATAAAAAATGATAAAATTACTCTTAACATGTATGTAATCGTAAAAAATACACATAATAAATGATAAAATTATTCTAAACATAAAAATATATAAATAAAAAGATTGTTTATTATGAGTTCTGTAAATATTTATGGTTCTGAAATGATCTTGGCCCTATATATATATATATATAGGGGAGGGTTATCTTGAGAACGCTAAATATTGCGAGAACCGTGAGAACGAATGAGAAAACCAATCAAAACCGAATTTTTTTAATACAAACCTCGTTCTAATTAAAATACAACATCAAAAAAGAATTCACAACATCAAATAATTCATTTCTCCTCTCAAAATCACTCTTATTACAATTTTTACACATGTGTAAATATAACAAATTTACACATGTGTAAATTTTCGTTATTTACGAATTCACGTTAATTTAAATGTGTAAATTTAATTTCTTACATTGTATTCGAATAATAATGATAAGTGTAAAAAGAAATTTTGAATTTGAATTGTTTTTTACCAAGTTCTCGTGGTTTTATCATTCGTTCTCACGGTTCTCGCGATATTTAGCGTTCTCATTTAAACCCCCTATATATATATATATATATATATATATATATATATATATATATAAGTATCCGCTAAAATGAGAACCACCTCGAGTTGTAAGAACCGCGAGAACTTTTTGATCCGGGGCGAGGTGGACCAAATTTTTTTTTTCAGAAACATAGATGCATGTATAAAAACAACATTTGTAAAAAAAAAATTCAAAAAAAAATGTCGTGGGTGTAGTTTTGAGCACCACAAGTTTGTGTTTACGGGACCCGTAAATTTTTCGGCCAGATTTACGGGTCCCGTAAACACAAACTTGTGGCGCTCAAAACTACACACACGACATTTTTTTTTGAATTTTTTTTTTACAAATGTTGTTTTTATACATGCATCTACGTTTATGAAAAAAAATTTGGTCCACCGAGCCCCCTACGGTGTAGTTCTCACGGTTCTTATAACTCGAGGTGGTTCTCATTTTAGCATTCCCCTATATATATATATAGTGTGAGGTTCATTGGGGAACACTAAAAAAGTGGGGAACAGTGGGGAACCGGCTCAAACGAACTCCGATTGGACTCATTCCAGGGGCGTTGGAACCGGCTCGTCGAACCCTAACTATGATCTTTTAACCCTAAATCATAACCCCTAAACCCTAAATATATTAGGGTTTGGCTTTTAGGGTTTAGCCTTAGGGTTTAGGGTTTAGCTTTAGGGTTTTAGATTTAGGGTTTAGCTTTAGGGTTTAACTTTAGGTTTAGCCTTTAGGGTTTAGCTTTTAGGGTTTATAGTTTAGATTTCACGGTTTAGCTTAGGTTTTAGCCTTATTTTTTAGCTTTAGGGTTTAGAGTTTAGGAGTTAGGATTTAGGGTTTAGGGTTAAGAGATCTTAGTTAGGGTTCGACGAGCCGGTTCCAACGCCGCTGGAATGAGTCCAATCGAGTTCGTTTGAGTCGGTTCCCCGCTGTTCCCCACTTTTTTAGTGTTCCCCAATGAACCTTCCCCTATATATATATATATATATATATATATATATATATATATATATATATATATATATAGTGGTGATCCTACGGAAAGTGTGTTTTTCCTAGAAAGTCTAGGAAGCGATATGGGTCATCCAATGGGTGTGTTTAATGGTTGAGATCATCTTAGTGGCATTTTGGTAATATGTTTTTCTTAAAAATAGGATTATTTAATTAATCAGGGGTAGATATGTCATTTAGCTTGTTTTAAATATGGAAATAATTGTCATTCCATAACCACCCCACATTTCTTGCGATTTTTTTTTCTCTCCCTCTCTCTCTCTCCCTCTCTCTCTCTCTCTCTCTTCCTTCTATCCTTCATGAAGAAACACATCAAGAAAACACATCGTATTAATCTGCTTGCTAATCTGCATGCTGTTAAAACACAGCGTCAAGAAATCCTCCAGCATTACCAGCATGGATGGTAAAACACAGCGTATGAATCTGCTTGCTGTTAAAACACAACTGTATGAATCTGAATGCTAAAACACAACTCTATGAATCTGCTAGCTGTTAAAACACAACTGTATGAATCTGCTTGCTGTTAAAACACAACTGTATGAATTTGAATGCTAAAACATAACTGCATGAATCTGAATGCTAAAACATAATTGTATGAATCTGCTTGCTGTTAAAACACAACTGTATGAATCTGAATGCTAAAACACAACTGTACGAATCTGCTTGCTGTTAAAACACAACTGTATGAATCTGAATAATAAAACACAGCGTCGAGAAATCCTCCAGCATTACCAACATGAATGCTAAAACACAACTGTATGAATCTGCTTGCTGTTAAAACACAACTGTATGAATCTGAATGCTAAAACACAACTGTATGAATCTGCTTGCTGTTAAAACACATCACCAAGAATAAGCTGATGGTTTTGCAGTTAAATGTTAATAACCATCTCCACAATCAACAAGTGTGTTTGAAGCCATGATTTTTCTCTCTGAAAAAATTATTGAATACGAATGATGCTGGTGAAGAAGACAACAACAACAACAATCATACCCAGTAAATCCCACAAATAGCAGAACTATTAGTAGGGTCTGGGGGAGGTGAGATGTAGGCAAACCTTTCCTCTATTCAAGAATAGAGAGGCTGCTTCCTGAGAGACCCTCGGCTCCAAAACAACCAACAGACAGATAGATGAAAAACGGGCAAGTAAATCGCGTAGCAGTAGGCAGATAAATCATCAGTAAGCAACATATATGCATATATACAAGAAAATCATCATATGTTGGTCTACCTAAAGTGTAAAAGAAATCTAACCCCCCTCTCCCAAGGAAAAAGGTAGGACACATCTATACCCTCACCTACAAGTCCTTAACCTTAATCCTACGTCTCCACGCACTCCTATCATGAACCATGTCCTCAGAGAGGTGCAATTCTACCAAATCTTGCTTAAGTCTTTCATCCCAAGTCAACTTGGGTCTGCCTCTACTCCTCCTTCCTTCCACTATCATGGTTTCCACTGCTCTAACTGGTTCTGTCAACTGCCTCCTCCTCACATGCCCAAACCATCTCAGCCTCCCCTCTTTTAACTTGTCTGATATACTAGCTACTCCTAACCAATCCCTAAAAACCTCACTTCTTATTCGGTCTAACATCGTGTGGCCACACATCCACCTAAGCATCCTCATCTCCGCTACCTCCATCTTGTGCGCTTGTGTTTTCTTGATGGCCCAACAATCTGTCCCGTATAACATAGCCAGTCTAACTGCTACCCTATAGAATTTTCCCTTTAATTTTGTTGGGAACCTCCTATCACACAAAATCCCAGTGGCTGCTCTCCACCTACACCAGCCAACCTGGATGCGGTGAGATACGTCACTATCTATCTCCCCGTCCCTTTGCACAAACGATCCTAAGTACTTGAACTTAGTCGTTTGTGGGACCACTTGACCCTCAATGGTAACCTGAGTGTCCTCGTTGTCACCTGCACCGCTGAAATTACAATAAAGGTATTCGGTCTTAGACCGACTAATCCTTAAACCATTGCCTTCTAAGGCTGCTCTCCATTCCTCTAGCCTGTCATTTAGGGTTTGTCTAGTTTCAGCAACTAACACTATATCATCCGCAAAAAGCATGCACCACGGAACTGTCTCTTGAATAGACTTGGACAGCTCATCCAAAACAACCGCAAAAAGAAACGGACTCAACGCGGACCCCTGGTGGAGTCCTACTTCCACGGGGAAAGACTCTGTATCTCCTACAGGCGCCCGAACCCTAGTCACAGTCCTATCATACATATCCCTAATTAAGTCTATATACTTCCCAGGAACTCCCCTACCCTCCAAGCTTTCCCAAATCAGTCTACGTGGCACACTGTCATATGCCTTTTCAAGGTCAATGAATACCATATGTAGATCTCGCTTTTTCTCCCTATACTTTTCCATTAATCTCCGTAGAATATGAATTGCTTCCGTAGTTGAGCGCCCTGGCATGAAACCAAACTGGTTTACCGTAACCTGAGTTTCTATATGCATATGTGTTCCGTAGTTGAGCGCCCTGGTGAAGAAGAAAAGGATCGAAATAATTCTATATGCATATGTGTTTCGTGATATTTGGAAGAGATTTGGATTCAAAAAACAACAATAATTCCGAAAATCAGGGACAAAATCGGTTACATTAGAGATCATGCAATGTTAAATAATGAAGATAAATTCCAAATATAAAATTAAAATGTGAAATTACATGATTGCCCTTCTAGTTAAAATCCCTCAATGACACATGTTCAATTCTTATTCCTTCCTAGACTTTCTAGAAAAAATAGACTTTCCACCCAACTCCTACTCTATATATATATATATTGTTATTTTACGTTTGAAACATTGTAAAAAGTTATCTTTTTGTTTGTTTTAGATGTAAAACATTTTAAATATTAATCTTATGTTTAGATGTAAAGTTGTTTGTTTAATAATTGTTGTCGTAGTGTTTATCATTAATCATATCACATATTTATCGTTTTACAAAGTGAAAACTTATTAAACATTATTAGTACATTTAACTACAAACTCGTAACATAATCCGATATATCTAAATAATATGCAAACACTATTTAAAGAATTACTAAACTTATTAAACGGTTTCCGATTGCACCAAAAATTAACTTTTCTATACGGGTTTCCGATTACACCAAAAAATTAACTTTTCTATACGGGCTATACGGGTCGTATAACCTTATACGGCCCGTATACAGATTTTAAAACTAAAAAACCTTATCAAACCTATGAAACAAAATTATGCAGGCCGTATAACATTATATTGCTCGTATACAATCGTATACGACTCGTATAAAGCTATACGACCCGTATACATGTAAAACAAACAACACATTCCACCACATTAAATTTTGTGCATTAACATTCTATACGAGCCCGTATAACGTTATACGACCCGTATAAAACTAGAGATGTGTAAATAAGATTGTAGGGGTGTGTAAATAAAATAACCATTTTTTTAAATCATTGCCAACCCCTCACCCGGACCCACCACCTGCACACTACCCCACTTTCTTTCATTTTTTCTAGCTTTTGTACAAAAACATGAAAAAAATGGTGCCTAAAAACATCACCCACAATAATAAAAAACCAAAAAATATTCCACCTAAGCTTCTAAAAACAGGGAAAATGGCTATTGGGGGTGCTCTTAAAATTTGAATAAAGAATTTGGACTAGCTTTGTAAAAAAAAAACTTTAGACTAGAATTAGTTAGGCTCTGTGTATATTACAACTTTGATACATATTTATTTGAAACTACAAAATTGGTCTTAAGTTATTATAACATGGTTGGTCTCTAATGATATATATGTGCATAAAACTGGAATAAAAAGGTGTTCCAAATTATACAATCAATCACACACATTATTTAATTGGAAAGCTTCAAAAGAAAATTACAAAGATAACTAGGAACCACATAGTGTGTAATTACCCAGCTTCAAAACGTACCAGCGTTTATACCGAAAATGTTTATTAACTAAATTCAACAAAAATAACCAAAACATAAAATCTAGACACCAAAGGTTACCTTGTTTATTGAGTGCCAAATTTTGTGCACATCATGATCGAGCAAGACACAAATACCATAATGACGAGGTTAAACACCATTCTCAAGTTAAGTCACCAATTGCCATCATTCGCTGGTCTCTTTAATCCCATCATTCTTATCTTCATCTTCTTCATTGTCATCAGCTTTAGTCGCTAAATATATATAAAAATTGATTAAATGAACTTTCGTTATCTATAAGCATAATGAAACAAACATAATATTTTATAATTATTATATTATATATGGAATTAGTTATTTTTTTAAAATGTTATTATGGTAGCAAAATTGAACATTTTCTTCCACTCTATTACAATAATGATATTTATGAAAATTGATGAAAAAGAAAACGAAATTAAATAATAGGGTGAGAAAACCAAATAGTTTAATCCTTCGTTTATGAAGTATAGAAACTTCCAGTTCTACTCTTTTGATAAAGAAATGAAATAAGCCCAAGTTTGGCTAACCAAACATTTTGCAGAAAATGACATTTAAAATGAAAAGTTCTGTCTCAGCATAAAAGTTTGAGAGGGAGAAAAATAACGCTACCTTAGAGGACGAGAGATACTGATAGTGGGAATGTGAGAAATTTTAGGCCAATCCACACCCTTCTTTTTTTCATACCTTTCAGATAGAAGTTCACAGTTCTTTATCTTAAGTTCAATCAGGTCCTTGAAACTTTGAATCTCATCCGGTAGAGAAACTAATTTTCTGCATAAATTTAAGCTTAAAACCTTGAGCTTTGGAAGGTTACTTGGTAAGGATTCCAAACACGGACAGAAACAAATGTCCAGATCTTGTAAAGAAGGAAACATAGTGGTGGTGTCTCCTGACTTGTTTGTGTTGTCATCATGGAAACACTTTAAAGAATACATGTACTCCAACGTGATGCTCCTAAGACTGGGTAATCTCCCAAGTGCTGGAATACACTCACAGTTGTAACACGCAGAAAAATAAATGCTAACCAAATTATCTAAATTGACCATCCAACTTGGAGAAATATTCTTTCCCTTGTAATATTCTATAACCAATTCCTTGAGACATGGATTTGGTTCCAGTCCCTCAAGAACCTCTTCATCATTGTGTTCATTCCTATGAACTCTATTCCATTCTAAATGCAAAACCAACAGATTTGATTTGCATTTGAGGTTGGCACTCTTGGCCTCACTTAAACCTCCAACTTTCTCAAGTTTTGTTATCTTCAGCCTCTCCTCGAGAAGATTTAGATCCCCCAATTCCCCTATTTTAGCCCCACTCTCGTTACCAACAGGAAACCATGGAAGCCATTTGAGACTAGTTAGTTCTTGGACTCCTGATGGCAAATGCATCAGTGAAACAGTCTCCCGGAGGTCCAAATGTTGAAGAGAACGCATGTATCTCAGGCCTTCAGGCAACTTACACAAGTTTCTACAGTAACACAAAATCAACACTTTCAAGTTTTGGAGATAAACAATCGACTCTGGTAAAACTTTTATCTCTGTGTATGATAATATCAAGTATTGCAAGTTTTGGAGATACATAATTGACTTCGGTAAAACTTCTATACTTGAACGAGATAAATTCAAGTATCTCAGATGTTTGAGTTTGCAAATAGATTCGGGCAATGCGCTTAACTCAATTTGATGCAAGTATAATACTCTTAGATACATGTGGTTGCAAATTTGGCGAATGTCACATTTATATTTATACCCAAACATGAACATAGACTTTAGTGACTTTACCTTTTCTAAATCCTCTGACGAAAATTGAAACTTTTCATCTGGACATGACGAGCTCACATGAAGTACCTCATTTGTGATTCTAGCCTCCCTACCAGGTTGTATAACTAAACAATCATCTCCCATCACATGCTCTGCCAGGTCGTGCATCAGATCATGCATTTTATACTCATTAGATAATGTGTCAACAACCTGGAAGAAGGACCTCCAAACCAAACAATTTAAAATTTCTTCTCCAAGCACATACATGTCTATTTCTCCTCTAGGTGGAATTAAACCGTTTGACACCCACACCGAAATCAATACATCCTTCTCCATCTCAAAGCCTTTAGGAAACAAACAACAATAAGCAAAACATCTCTTTATATGTGGAAGCAAGGTATCATAACTTAACTTTAAAGCAGGCAAGACCTTATTTTCTTGCAACTCCCATATGTGGTTGTCTTTCACACGTTTCCAATCATTGCTACTGCTTTTTGACCACATTAGGCTACCCAATGTCTTCACTGCCAAAGGCAGTCCTTGACATTTCTCAACAATCTCCCTTCCAATAGGCTCTAGCTCACTTATGTCACCCCCCTCTCTTCCTTGTGCAAAAGCAAGCTTCTTAAATAACAACCATGCATCCTCTTTCGATAAACATCCTAGTTTATGTTGTAACTCTGGAACCCTAGCAATCATTCGAGTAGTTGTTTGTGACCGCATTGTCATCACTACAATACTTTCCTCAGCCCCACAACTTAATGCTTTACTTAACTCCTCCCACTTGGCCTTTTCATTCTCTTCAACCCAAACATCATCTAGTACAATTAGAAACTTTCTCCCACTTAATTTGCTTTGCAGGGACTCTTGCAACGTCTCTAGTTGTGTAAGTGTACACCCACATTTATCTACTGATTCGATAATTTTTTTCATTATCACCTTAACTTGGAAGTTTTCAGAGACGTAAACCCAACATTTTAAGTCGAAATATTGATTCACCGTTTCATGGTTATAGACTAACTGAGCCAGAGTAGTCTTTCCCAAGCCTCCCATACCCCATATACCGTACACCCGAACCTCCCCATTCTCATGTTTCCCTATATCCTTGTTACATATATCTCCTATTACCATATCCCTTTCTTCATTTCTTCCCATGATAACTGAAGTATCGTGTATACCCGAGCTTGTTTCCCTATCTGGCATCTGATCTACAACTTCAATATCATCAACATGACTTGTGGGAGCTGAAGGGGTCAAATCTAACTTAAATCTCTCGGAATTTATGACATCCAGTTTCGTTCTCATGTCTTTAACCTTGTGAGCAATCCTAACACGGGTCGTATATTTATTATGGTTGGAGGAGAAGAAGGCTCTTACCCTGTATTTGACTCTTTGTTTGTGTAGACTTTGCAACAAAGCCTCAGTTGAGATCTCATCCAACACATTTTCTACCTCCAAGGATGCTGATCTGAGACGCTTAAGCCATACCTCTACAGCGTTATTCTTGACACGTTTCTCTTCTGCATCTCGAAGAACAGCTTGGATCTGCTCGAAATCATCCTTGAGACTTGAAATATCATCTTCGAGTCCCCTAAGTAGAGTAAACTCTTGGTTAGCTACAGAACCCAGTATCCGCACCACCTCCTTCACAATGACCGCAACACCCACATCTGCCATGATAACTATTTCAAAATGAAAGAATCACAAATTTGTGTATGCCACTCAAAGATTGATAGTAATTCAAGAACTGAATGTTTGCTTGGAAACAAAAGCAAGAAAGTGAAGAAATTGAAAAGTCAATCCACCAACTACTTGCACTGTGTGGTTAACGCGTTAACATGTGGTCTGCATGCATTATTGCAAGGATTGGATAAGAATTCTTTTTTTAAAAGCATTTCTTTTTTTTTCTAAATAACTTTTGAGCAGGATAAGCTCGGTATCAACTAGTACCGAAAATCCGAAAAAATGGGTACCGGTATTGGTACGGAAAAAATACCCGGTTCGGTACCGGTACTGGTACGGACCGGTATTTGAAGGTAAATATCGGTAGCGAAACACAAAACGTCGGTACCGAAAATCATGTCGGTTTGGGAAATTCGTAAGTTCCGAACCAATTGCTGATGTGGCACTTGTGTGTGACATGGCATCTGACGTGGAAATTTTGTGTTAGAGATGTCATGTTAAAAAAAATCATATAGAAATGAGACACACACACGGGCACACGACTCGCCATGTTTATCAGGTTAAGTAATAGCAAACAACCAAGAATCCAAAGTCATCATTGTGTTTTTTCACATGTGTTTTGATTTCCCTAATGTACTTGCAACATGTGACAAAATTCCATATAAGAGAGGTCATGTAAATAGATTACAAAGAAATGAGATAAAAATACAAGGCTTACCACCTTAACCATGTAAGTAGAAGCAGCCGCCAGAGAATCCAAAGTCGCAAATGAAATTCCCTACAATACATACAATACATGTAATGGAGCAGAAAACGTAGAAATGAGATAATTGGAGTTATTCTATAAGATCATTAAGGATATGCAAGCCTTCTTAACTAATATACAAAATTCCAATTGATCCTTACTCCCAAAGTCCCATAGAACTCAAAAGTACAACCCGGTATTTGCGGGTAAATACCGGTACCGAAAATGTCAAAAGTCGGTACCGAATCAGTACCGAAAATGTACCCGGTTTGGTAACTCGGTACCGGTGCCGGGTACCATTTGCTCATCCCTAGTTGTCGGTTTTGTTGAGAAAACCAGACCGAATTCTTGACCCGTTACCTAAAAACATCACAAAAGTCAAAGATGAATAAACTGTAAATTACATTAACCGTATCCACTAACACACATAACAAAGTGACGTACTTGAGCGTCTTTACTGGTTCCGTTTATCTTGGAAGATTATGGTTCTCGTGATTCTCGATTCGTGATAAACCGAAGCTGGACTCATGGCGGTTAACTCCCGTAGTTGTTGATCCAAAAGGGTACTTAAGGAACCACCTCCGGTTGCTGACGTCAAACTATTTCTGTTAATCTTATCCGTCGATCGGGAAATTGAAGATGTGAATGTAAACGAAATAACATCCAATCCATTAGATTTAGCTGGAACTTTTCCATTTCCATCATTTTTAGCAGAACCCTCCTTGTGTTTCTAGCGACGAACGGCACCACCGTAACCACCGTCGCACGCCTCCACCGCAACGCAATCGGTTGTGAGGGATCTCAGTGTTCAGAAAATCCGAAATCCAAACCCAAAAAAACCTTTCCGAATTCTGATTCGGATCGGATTTGGGCCTTACGATATAAAAAGTTCGGATTATTTGGGTTATTTGGGTATCCGGATAAACCGAATAACATTTAATATGTTTTTAATGAAATAGTGTTCCAATACATAATTAATATTAGTCCAGCCCACATGAGCCCAATACTAAACCGAATAACATTTAATATGTTTTGAAGACTATGTTTTGAACTTATTTTAACGAGTACTAGGTTAGAACTCTGTATATTACACGGGCTGAATATATACAATTTGATATACTAAGTAATAAAAAGTTACATTTTTAAAAACATGTGCATTGCATGGATTGAATAAACAAAGAGATGCATGATCATTTAGATGTTTTTTAGCTAAAAGACATAGAAATACGCAGGAATAATATATTTCATATAAATAAGTGAGGAAGAAAGGAATTAAAAAAGGCCGGTGAAGAATAATGAAAAGTCGAATGTATTAATATTTTAATTATATATTTTGAAGATAATTTTCTATGAAGTTAATAGATTATTTTTATATATCTTTGAAAATTTATAAGAACTAGATTTTTTACCCGCCGCGCGTTGCGGCGGCGTAACAACGCATTGTCGTGGATGAGCGACGTAAGTAACTCGATTGTGATTTAGTTTTTATCATACAGTCTCTGACTCCATACACTTGTACTTCATCGGGTTTCAAATAGTCTGTCATGATTGTATATGGTATCACTATCTTTTGATACAGATTAGATCATCAAATCACAAACTTTAGCTGTCATCTAAAGATCCTCACCCCACCACCTTTTGGTTGTATGAACTTCTTCCATCTCCTCTTTTTTTATTCGAATGGCTACGTGATTCACTCACCTTCAAAGGGTTGGAAGATACTTTTGACACCAAGGATTCGATACACCGGTTTGTGATTCCCAACTCATCTGAACCATAATTGGAATGGTTTTGTGGCATGAAGAGCTACAATGCAATCTTTCCAACCATTGAGAATGCAAGAGCTGAAAAATACTTCCCAATTAGTGAACTAAATAGCCCTTTTCAACATCTTCTGTCATTTGAAGGTAGGGGTGTTCATCGGTTCGGTTTATGGTTTATTTGGTTTATTCGGTTCGGTTTATTCGGTTTTCAAAATTTTGTACCCCAAACCAAACCAAATAAGGAATATGCAAAACCGATCCAAACCAAACCAAATTCAATTCGGTTTGGTTTCGGATAGAAACCAAATAAACCAAATAAACCAAATCTAACCAAATTGCACGTAAGTAAAATTTTTCCTAATTTATATTTATATTTGTGTTCCAACTTCCGAACATCGCCACTAATTTACACCTAACAATATATGAATACAAGAAAGTCTCATTGTGAAATAAAGCAAACACATCCATAAAGCAGTCGTAGACACAACCACAAAGTTAAAGCTTCAAAACATAGATCATAGAGAATAAATAGTTAACAAGTCTAATGGCACAAAATATAAATAATCTTCAAACATGAGTCTTTCTCCAACTAGTTAACAAGTCTAATGGTATAAATATTTTGGCCTAATAAATTGTATACGATTTTTAAATATTATTAGTTTTATTTAATAATTATTTAAGTTAAATGGTTTATTCGGTTATCCAAATAAACCGAATAAACCAAATAAAATAAAATGTGGATCCAAAACCGAACCAAAAACCATATTCACAATTCGGTTTCGGTTAGAAACCAAACCAAAAACCAAATTCGTTATTCGGATCGGTTTATTTGGTTACGGTTACGGTTCGGTTTACGGTTTTTATTTGGTTACGGTTTTTTCTGAACAGAGCAGCTACGATATTGTAGGCGCTCAGAGTGATCATGATTCCGTAGCAGAACTTTACACATAACTCAAAAGCATCATTGACTCCATGAAACTCCGCGAGTTTGATCACTTGAAGTCGTGAGGATTCAGTCTTCAGAATAGTCTTTCTGCAACTGGTAGAAGTGGAACCTGAAAGTGGAAAAAACAGAGTGAAAACATAGAATCAAACAACTAACATGATACCAAAGAACATAACTTGCAATCAACGAACATGATATAACAAACCTGGCCTATGGCAACAGCTTAAACCTCCTCTTCAACCCTATCAGTTCTTTTCTTAAGTTCCTGTTATCCACAGAGCAGAAGATGCCTCTTCAAGGCATCTATTCTACATAAGACAAAAACATGGCAGTCAAGATTATGCAAATAGTTAGCAGAAATTTTCGGCAGATTACATCAATTTACAAAAAAAAAGTACAGAACCAGGTCAATATAACTAATTCCTAGACCACAAATAGTTGGAAAAATCAAAATTATTTACTAATTTAGCTGGCATATGAATTAGAATGGAAAAAAGAGAAATCACATTGTAAAGTAGGGGTGTCATACTCCATTAACAATTGAAACCAACTGAACCAGTGGCTAAAGGCTCGAACGCCATACACTCACGAATCTCATCAACATCTGCATTTTAAATCCTAACTTTATTTGGAAATACACTCTAATATCACAAGAGAAAATGGCCAAATAAATGTCGTTTATAAAGTGAAATATGCAGTATATACGTGGTTGCACATACCGTGTATAATTTAAATGGAAAAACTTCTACATAATCCGCAAATGCAAGGAAGAATATGAACAACTTAAACCAAAGGTGTAAAAAGGCAACCTGCAATGTAAAAAAGTGATGAGAATCAAGTTTGCGATTGCAATGTATAAAAATTATAAGAATCAGTGCATGTGCTTTAACAATGGATGGTGTGTTATTTCAAATTGGTTTGACCCATTCAAGCTATTTGGTTGATTGTTAAAATTACATGTCAGGATTAGGCCTGGCAAAATTGACCCACACACCTAGTTTTAGGTTAAGAAGGACCATTATTTTAGCATGTTGGGTTATGTTGGGCATAAAAAAAAAGTATGAAAGGGTTGTCATGGATCAAATTTCGTAGGATAGAAGACTCCCACGGGTCAGGATTGGTTGTGGGAAAACAACTTATGGGTCAGGATGGGTACTGCCAATTGCTTATGACTGTCCACACTTGTCACCACCGTAACCAGCACCAACCATCACTTCCGCGACAACCGCCATCAACCGAAGCCACCACCTTAGTTGCCATCAACCAACGCCACCACCTAATGCCACCACCACCACAGCCACCGTCAACCATCGCCACCACCGCAGCCACCGTTAACCATTGCAACCACCACAACCATCACCACCACCGCAGCCACTATCAACCATCTCCGCCACAACCACACCAACCATCTCTGCCGCCGCAATCACCAACAATCAACGCCACCAACAATCAACGCCACCAAAACCATCATAAGTTGTGGACACAAAACACTACACAAATCCACATCTGCGGTCATCCCGTTTGAACCTGTCAATAGAAACTGAGTAGTCAGTTTGGCTTGTTATCGAGTTCCAACCATTTCTCCAACTCTATTACGCCAAAACCATCCGGATCACCACCATTGTTGGCAGGTATGGCTGTCCTTGTTCCACTCGATTATCTCCACTGTTTGGGTCACCGAATCTGCCGTTTACCCTCGCCCCTAAATTGTGGTTTCATTAGCCAAAGATAAGAAAAAATAGAAATCACAACTTTTACAATGATTCATCAGCCAGAAGCAACTTGAAAAAAATTACTTTTGACTTTATTTAGATAAAAAGTACGACCTCTTTACTTTGACATCAACAAAATTATAAGAGCCCTAACTTGAAAACAACATACTTTTAAATACATATCTTTCCTGATTAATTCATCATTTTCACCACGTTAATTGCACCATTCATCATGCAAAGAAATACTCAATAAATCGAAAACTTTTTAACAAAAAAACTTACCAATTATCCTATTCATGACCAGATGAGAAATGCAACCAATATTCATGATATTTAACTTGTGTTGGGGAATTTCCACCAGAGTATCGTCGGAGGTTGACCTGTTCTTCATTTGAAAGCTAATCTGGCCAGAATAGGCTTCTGCATCAAAACCGTCTCTGAGAATGAGAAGTTAACCATTAACATAATCCTCTCGATTTTAAACACAAAGATGCTTGTGATAAATTTGAAACAAAACCAAAATTAATAGGGTTCAAAAAAATTACCAGGAAGAAGTAACGAACCCTAATCGTTTGTTCACCATCCGTGCTTCAATTATCGTATAACCTAAGAAAACGAAACCCTAAACACCCAAGTTAAGAAGTTGTTTTTGATGGGAAAGAAAATGAGAGATCAAGAGGAAAACACCAAACATCAAGAGGAAAATACCAAACATCAGTTTATAGGATTCGAAAATTTTAACCGGATGAATTGACGAACCCTAATCGTTTCCAGCTCCGTACTCATTCTTCAATCTGAAATGGACGACCTGGTACTCTCGATTGACTAAATCTTCACAGAAAATGGGTACTGCCGCCGTGACAGTGAGGGTTCGCCGGAGGGGAGTCGCTTTCCTTCGTAGGGAGACGTTTTGTGAGATGGGATGATCTGTGTTGGTTTACCCTGTGCGACGCGTGTTGGCGGTGATGCATTATCCACCGCCCAGGCCGGGCAATAAAAAATCAACTTTCCAAAAGTGATAAAATCAAACGCAACAGCATATGGTACAACACCTATTGCACATAATTGTTGCTAATTTATATTATATAAATAAAATAGCATATTATCTGTTTCAAAATAAAGATGGCGAATTTATATTTGATTTTTGTTATAGTCTTATCATTTATTAATATCTATATATAATGAATATATTAGTTATAAAATAATCTATCTATATAATAAAAGAAACCAATGGAGGTGCTTATTGCTTAATGTTTTTATATCCACCAAGCGGCCAAGCCTCCTCTCTTTATTTGGTTTACTAAGGTTTCAGGTGGCCTGAAGTTGGATACAGTAACCGATTTCTGGGCAGACTGTTTCGGCTTCGGCTCCGGCTCCGTTTTAGTAATAGCCTAATTGATAAAAAATAACCTAACTCAAGCAATACGGGAAACAAAAATACCCGACGATTCATTAACCATAAAGTAAATAATTAGGGTATGGAATAGATAGTCGTAACATATGAACGGGCCGGTTTAAATGAAGTACACTTCTCATTCATATTTCTTGATAATATATGATAAGGCAAAGTTAACCAAATACTTTAAATAGGAATAAAAATATCCATCAAAGTAATATAAAGTCAACATGCCATAAAAAATAACCAACATAAAATTCCCTAGTTTTTGTTGTAGATAAAAGTATCAGAGGCTTAAAAAAACTGTTATCATGCTTAAAAAAACTGTTATCATTCTGAAGTTGAAAGTAGGCAAACTACTTTTCAATTTTAGGAATCAAAAGTTTGTCTTTTGATTTAGCCTTGACATCATCTTTTGTTTCACATTTTCGACTTTTTGTGGGAGAAAATGAAGACGAGTTGTGTAGATCATAGCATCTTCCAAGGTGTGTTTTCATACTCTCATTATTCTTTGGCTGCAATATAGGATAATGAATCCTAAAAAAAATAAAAGTAAATAAAAATTGAAAAAAGAAACAATAGTAATTAATTATTAATTAAATATTCTATAATAGGCACAACATACAGAAAGAAACAGATCATTCTAAGATTGCTCCAACATGTTAATTCCATTGATATAAAACCTAAACTAAAATTGAATTATTTTTCCTGGAACAATCGAGTCTTAATCACACAAAACTGAAACTAAATTCGCCACAAGCAACTACAAATTATGTCAACCGAAGTTTCCTGGAGAGAGACTTAAGGTGTTAATCATACAAAACTGATACTAATATGCAACAAAAGGCTACAAAATTAAATATCATTGCAAAAAACCTTGCTATTATTGATTATGCAGTAAAATAACTTTAACTTACAAATTGAGCCTTAATTCTACAAAACTAATATTATACGCCAGTCGAATCGCATATAATCAATCAAACAACAGAATATCAATCAAATTGTAAACTACGACAACAATAACACATAAAAAAAGTAAGAATACTCGTAACAGAGAAACTTACAGCGTTAACAGAGAAATGCGCAGGGTGAGAGGAGAAGAGAACGGAGGCAATATCGAAGAAAAGAAGAGTAAAATTAACTGAAACGAAGATCCGGTAGGAAAAGAAGATGCGTAAGCCGGAAGAACCACCACCAAAAGCATCGCTGGGATCAGTGTCCTTTTATTCATTATTCTTAAAACATCATTTCAGTTAGAGCAAAGATAGCAAATGGCATCAAGTTTTTTCTTTATTACTGGTAATGCTTACTTGAAAATAATCATTTAAGAGTTTTAATATCTCCTATACCTATTTATTATTAAATTTCGGTGATTTAAAAAAAAACATAGAATCCATTTACTTCATAACTTACTAAATGACACTTGGTTTAGTGGTATTCAGATATGTAAAATAGTGTTTTTTTTATAGGCTAAGAATTCAAATCTCATAACAAACACCAATGGCATTCAATTAGGTTAACAAACTTGTACAATATACATATACAAAATCAAATTAATCACAAACAAATTTAAAACAAAAACAATTTCAATACCTTATCATCTGAATCACTCACCTTCATGCGTTTTTTCCTCTTTCCTTTTCATGGTACAACTTCGTTATTCAGTCTTCATTCTCTGTACTCTAGCATAATTATCATCGGTGTGTAAGTTAGTGGACTTTAAGAAAAAAGAAAGAAAGAAAGAAAGAATACAACAACTAAAGAGAGAAAACAAAGAACCTCCTCGAGTACAGATCCAAATCAACCCTCACCTTATCTCCTTAAAAACCCTAAATAGAATACATCAGCCGCACTATCCCCTTTCTTCTCTAACCCCGATCACCGGAGAATGCACTCCGGCCGGCGACGAATCCCGGCCACACCACAGCCTCAACGACACCCTCTTCCTCACCCACACTCACAAAACCCTCTGTTCATGTATCATCCTCGTGCACACACACACACACACAATCTGCACATTCTCTATAGAAAGAGAGAGACAGAGAGCATAATTTAGAGGATCATTTAAGAAAAAAGAAAGAAAGAAAGAAAGAATAGAACTAAGGGCATGTTTGGGTAAGCTTTTAGAAACAACTTATTGACTTATTGGCTTCTTGGAAAAGTCAGGATTTTGTGACTTATTGACTTATTGGCTTTTTCCCCTCACATACACCCTCTTTGCCAAACATCATTTTAGAGCTTATGACTTTTCAAAAAGCCAATAAGTCAATAAGTTGTTTCAAAAAGCTTACCCAAACATGCCCTAAAAGAGAGAAAACGAAGAACCTCCTCGAGTACAAATCCAAATCGAATATATCCACCGTTACCGTTACCTTATGTCGCTTCATTCTCTCGCAGAAACCCTAGAATATGAAGTGAGTATGTTGATGGGGGATAAAGAAGGTAAATATTGAAATTGCGAGTTGGTGGCTGGAGGATGAGGAAGGATTGAGAGGAAAGGTGCTTAGGTGATTTGGGAAGATCGGTGGTAAAGGTGGGGAAATTAGGCTTTGAATGAGAAGTGGGTCATGGATCACCTACGGTATTGACCCAGTTTCATAACCCAACCCGGTGAACATTAAGAGGGGGGAGTCTAGAAGCCCTCGTTGAGTGACACGTGTCCTAAAACTGTTCCTTTTATTATAGTAGATAGATTTAGATAAAACTAATTTTATCTAGAATTTCTAAATTTAAAACACTTTGATATTTGACGCATTAGAGATTAAAGACAACATCCCAGCCATTATATTATATTATATTATATTATATACTAATAAAATTAGAACTGAATGAATAGTCCTACTTATTTACGCTATTGTCATTTTCAAATAGTGGTTTTATTATTTATTTAATCAATAGTGCTTTGCATAGTGAATAGTGATCTAGGAAATATTAAAATATGGGGTATGGGGAGGGGTTGTGGCGTGGGTTGGGTACAAACGCCCAACTCACCACCTTGGGTGGGCTTGAGTTTCGGCGTGGCCCCTTGGGCGGGGGTTTCAGTTCTTTAAACAGTGATTTTATTATTTATTTAATTAATAGTGCTTTGCATAGTGAATTATTGTTTATTTAATGAATAGTGATTTGAATAGTGCTAGTCATCTAGGAAATATTAGAATATGAGGTATGGGGCGGGGTTGTGACGTGGGTTGGGTACAAACGCCTAAGTCACCACCCCGGGTGGGCTTGAGTTTCGTCGTGGCCCCTTGGGCGGGGGTTTCAGCCCGGGCGTTAGGCGGGGCTATCAAGATGACATGGCGAGATCTCATTGGCCAAGACAAGTAGCCGTTTGGGCTAGCCGTTGGCCAACGGCTATGTGTTTAAAAAAAATCTAGGAAATATTAAAATATGGGGTATGGGGCGGGGTTGTGACGTGGGTTGGGTACAAACGCCTAAGTCACCACCCCGGGTGGGCTTGAGTTTCGGCGTGGCCCCTTGGGCGGGGGTTTCAGCCCGGGCGTTAGGCGGGGCTATCAAGATGACATGGCGGGATCTCATTGGCCAAGACAAGTAGCCGTTTGGGCTAGCCGTTGGCCAATGGCTATGTGTTTAAAAAAAATCTAGGAAATATTAAAATATGGGGTATGGGGCGAGGGTTGTGCCGTGGGTTGGGTACAAACGCCCAAGTCACCACCCCGGGTGGGCTTGGTACCGAAAATACCGTTACCGAAATCCCCAAAAGTATGTACCGGTACCGAATATACCTGGTATGGTACGGTTCGGTACCGGTTGGTACTGGTACAGCACCGGTATTTGAGGATAAAAATCGGTGAATACCGGTGCAGAACCGGTACCGAAAATACATGACGTTTTAGTTCGAGCTACTTTTTGTTATTTGACATGTTTTGTCATCCTTATAGAACGATTTGGTTTAGCGCGCCGCAACGCACCCGCATGGTAAACAACTAGTTTTTATAAAAAAAAAAGTTACTTTTATAAAGTAATTCCACCTTTACATATAAAATGGGTGACAAACCATAATTGAAAGATATACTGTATTTTGGTTAAATGGTAAACACTTTGAAGATACTTCAATTGGCCTTACATGTCTTGAGTAAATAACTTTTACGAACTTAAAAGACTTTTTTAGTTAAATTGGTCAAATGTCATTTTACAAATGTTTTTTCACACCGTTACAAAAGCTATCAGTTAGATTTTAGAGTAAGTATATGTATAACGTCTACAAGTACTATAACACTTTGTTCCCGAGTCTCATTTAACAGGGGGAGGAGAGGAAAAAGAGACGAAAATATGAAAAAACCATGTTCTCGAGTTTCATTTAACAGGGGGAGAGGAGGGAAAAGGGAAGAAAATATGACTATATATTCATCCTCCCAAATTGGAAAGATTAGGAGAGAAAATTTTCCTTCCCCTCCCCCTGTTAAATGAGACTCGGGAACATAGTGTAAGGCCAGAGGGTGTGGGGGGCGCCACCCTCGCCACGTCAGAGGCTATAGCGCCCCCGGCGCTATACACCCACACCCACACGATTAAGAGGGGGCGCTATAGAGGGGGCTCCATGGTGGTAACGAGGGAGAAGGGGCTTTATCAGGTGGGGCCCTCACATGTCATCCAATCAAAAAATATTTTTTTTTATTTTGTTTAATAGAGGGCTCCATCCCACACCGTGCAAATTAAATGGGGCGTTATGACTGACGTGGCGCTTACGTGTCTTGATAAAGCCCCTAGGGGCTCAATCCCACACCCTCCGGCCTAAGAAGTTATAATTGGTACCAAAGAGTATATACCCTAGTGGTACAACGATGTTTTTTTTCTGAGGTTAAAGGTTTTAGTCTTGTAACGAATAGTGTAGATTTAGAAACAAGATTAAGGGTGTACCTATTCACACACCCATTTGCCTATTGGCACATCAAAAATGTGTTTTTTGTCCTATATGGATACCATGCAGTGTCGGGCTGTGGCTAAAGCGCGGCGTTTTGGTCCGGTCAACCAGACAAAGACTGACGGGTGTCTAACGGGTCTGTTGATCGGACCAAAACGCCGAGCTTTGGCCGCGTTTTGGTCCTGTCAACCAGACAAAAGACTGACTGGGTGTCAATTTTTTGTCTGGTTAACGCGGCCAAAGCTCGGCGTTTTGGTCCGGTCAACAGACCCGTCAGTCTTTGTCTGATTGACCGGACCAAAACGCCGCGCTTTGGCCACAGCTCGACACTGCAGGGTATGCATATATGACCAAAAACACCTTTTTGGGTGTGGCTATCTACACTTGGTGTGTAGATAGTTTGGGCCAAGATTAATTGATGTTTGAGTTAGTTGTACTAAAAAAAACTGCAGTTGATGATATTTATCAAGACCAAAGAGAAGGTGGTGATTGAAAATCTTTTATGGACAGTGATCTCTCATGTTTACTCACCCCTACACAGATAATAGTTTTTTTTTTTTTTAACGGCCAACAGAATCAATCCCGAGCACTTTCGGGGCACCCACTGGACAAACGGAGTACTCCGAGAGTAACCCGAGTCCACCACCAATTCCAGATAATAGTTTTTAATAAACAAATAATTAAATTCACTTTCAGAATTGTAAGTTACTAGTTAGATGCCCCGCCGGCGTTGCGGGGCGGTGGACGAATAATGAGCGAGTGTTAGGCAGCAACTCATTGACACGAAAAACAACTAAATCGAGTCAACCAATAAAAAAACAAACTTTTATATTTTTGAAAAAAAAAAAAACAATGGCAACATTGTAACTTTTAACTGAGGGAAAGTTGTATTTTTTGACTGGGTAAAATCGTAAATTACCAAAACCTAAAGTGATGGCAGTACTGTAAATTTGAGGGGGGAGGGGGGATTTGAAATTTTAATAGGGACAAAGTCGTAATTTTGCACCTAGGGTAACAGTGTAATATAAATTTCAACTACGGGCACAATCGTAATTTTAAGCTGTAGGCAAAAGCACAATTTTATTTTGAACCGAGGGCAAAATCGTAATTTTTAGTTTGGGGCAAAAGCATCATTTTATTTTGAAGGGGGGAAAAACGTAATTTTCAACTGAGGGCGAAATCCTAATTTTTTTAACGGGGAAAAATAAAATTTTTTACCTGAGGGCAAAATCGTAATTTTTAGCTGGTGGAAAAAAAATAATTTTATTTGGGACAAAACCGTAATATTATTTTGAGCTGGGGGTCAAAAACGTCATTTTAAAATGGATATAAAATAATAAACTTGTTGGTCCAATGGGAGAGTGGCAGACAAAATCGTAATTTTGACTTGAGGGCAAAATCGTAATTTTGAGATGGAGGCAAAAGCGTAATTTTAGTTTGAGCTAGGGGCAAAACGGAAAAAAAAAATTAAAAAAATAAATATGGCAGCCGCCCATTTTGGCCAATGGGAGCAGGCTGCCGACATTGTCTTTTGTAGTGTATATAATTTTGAAGATAATATTCATAATATAATACTAACTAGTTTTTGCCCCGCCTGTGTTGTGGGGCAATAAGTCGAATGTTTCTCTCTCATAACATGTGTGTCTGTGTTTCGGTTACTTGTACATACTACTCATAACACGATCTCAAAAAAAACATTACATCGAGTCAACCAGTTAAAACAAAAACACTACCATACTTTTACTAAAAAAACAAAAACGATGGAAAAACAATAATTTTAAACTGGGAACAAAATTGTAAATTTTCAGGACAAATGAGCATGTACCAGGCATGCCTGGACGAATAAAAATTACACACACCTATGCTCGCCCGCGTTGCAGGGCGTTAAATCAAATATTTCTTAGTTTCATAACATGTATGCATGTATTTAGGTTACTTGTACATACTACTTATAACACGATCTAAAAAAATACATCGAGACAACCAATTAAACGAAAACACTACCATAGTTTTGCTAAAAAAAAAAAAAACAATAACAGGTATGTAATTTTGAGCTGGGGGTAAAATACTAGTTTGTCAGGACCAATAAGCGAGTGTTAGACAACTGCTTGACACAATAAAAGTTACATTGAGTCAACCAAGCAAAATAAAACAGTACTATAGTTTTGCAAAAAAAAAAAAAAAAAAGTAAAACGATGGCAAGATCATAATTTTTAACTGGGGGAGAAATCGTAAATTTTGAAGTGAGAGCAAAATCATAATTTTGAACAGAAGGCAAAATCGTAAAAATATTTTGAACTGGAAGCGAAATCAAAATTTTAAACTGAGGGCAAATTCATAATTTTGAGTTATGGGGGAAAACATAATTTTATTCTGAACTTAGGGCAAAAATGTAAATTTGAGTTGGGGGCAAAATCGTAATTTTGAGCTAGGGCAAAAACATATTTTTATTTTGAACGGGGGGCAAAAGCGTAATTTTCGACGGAGGGCGAAACCGTAAATTTAAACTGGGAATAGAATTAGAAACGGGGTTTTGAACTGAGGGCAAAAACGTAAATTTTGAGTCAGGGCAAAAATATAATTTTATTTTGAATTAGGAGCGAAAACGTAATTTTAAATAAAGGACGAAACCGTAATTTTAAGCTAGGAATAAAATTAAATTAAATGGGTTGGTCCAATAGGAAAGTGTCAGGCAGCAAAAGCGTAATTTTTTACGGATGGTGAAACCGTAAATCTAAACTGGGAATAGAATTAGAAAGTTACATTGCTTGACACTAATTTGTCAGGACCAATAAGCGAGTGTTAAACAACTGCTTGACACAATAAAAGTTACACTGAGTTAACCAAGCAAAATAAAACAGTACTATAGTTTTGCAAAAAAAAAAAAAATTAAAACGATGGCAAGATCACAATTTTTAACTGGGGGAGAAATCGTAAATTTTGAAATGGTAGCAAAATCATAATTTTGAACAGATAGCAAAATCGTAAAAAAAATTTGAACTGAGGGCGAAATCATAATTTTAAACTGAGGGCAAAATCATAATTTTGAGCTACGGGGGAAAACATAATTTTATTTTGAACTGTGGGCAAAAATGTAAATTTGAGTTGGGGGCAAGATCGTAATTTTGAGCTAGGGGCAAAAACATATTTTTATTTTGAACGGGGGGCAAAAGCGTAATTTTCGACGGAGGGCGAAACCGTAAATTTAAACTGGGAATAGAATTAGAAACGGGGTTTTGAACTGAGGGCAAAAACGTAAATTTTGAGTTATGGCAAAAATATAATTTTATTTTGAATTAGGAACGAAAACGTAATTTTAAACAAAGGACGAAACCGTAATTTTAAGCTAGGAATAAAATTAAATTAAAAATGGGTTGGTCCAATAGAAAAGTGCCAGGCAGCAAAAGCGTAATTTTTGACGGAGGGCGAAACCGTAAATCTAAACTGGCAATAGAATTAGAAATAAGGTTTTGAACTGAGGGCAAAAGCATAAATTTTGAGTCAGGGCAAAAATAAAATTTTATTTTGAATTAGGAGCGAAAACGTAATTTTAAAGAAATGACGAAACCGTAATTTTAAGCTAGGAATAAAATTAAATTAAAAATGGGTTGGTCCAATAGGGAAGTGTCAGGCAAGCTGCCTGACACAGTGACACTATTCCCTCAACTTCAAAATGTATATGTTTCCTGACACTATTCCCTAAACTTCAAAATGTATATGTAGTGCTTGCCTGACACTATTCCCTCAACTTCAAAATGTATATGTTGCCTGACACTATTCCCTAAACTTCAAAATGTATATGTAGTAATTTCCACACTATAAATTTGCAACAATTTTGTGCATAAAGTGGTCGTATATATGGCTTAGGGTAGTTTAAAAAAAAAATGCAGTTTTCACTTTTAACCTAAAGGTTTTATTCTTTGAATTTTAACCCCAATGACTTTTTAACTTTTTATTCAAAAAATTTCATCTTTTGCGATTTAACCACATTACTTTTTTATTTTCAATTTGGTCCCTTATACTTTTCATCTCTCGCAAGTTTTTCGTTTTACGCTTCGTTCTAAATTTTGCGAGTCAACACGCCGCAACGTGCGTGTGGGGTTTAACGTTTTACGTCTTTTTTTTCCCGTTTGACAGTATTTTTCTCTGTATGACAAGTTCGTCGCAACGTGCCGGTCTTAGATCTACTTAGTTATTATCTTTTGCGTTTTACGTTTATGTCTAATTTCTTCGCATTAACACGCCACAACGGGCGTGCGTGGTTCAACGATTTTACGTCGGTTTTTCGTTCAGTGTTATGTTTTACTTTTTTAATTTTATTTTTCGAGCTTTTCTGATGTTGGTGGTCGCTGACATTGGCGTGACATAATGCTACTTGGCACGATTTTACGAACGTATTTAACCTATTAAGTTTTTTTACTAATACTTTATTTGAAGTTTACAGCTAATTCTAAATAAAAACCAATTTTAAAAGAAGTAAAATGACTAAAAAGCCCTCACATGCAAAGCATGTGAGGTAACTTAACTGAGTTTTCGGACGACGTTAGTTGTAAAAGTTATAGAATGTAACAAAACATGAACATAAAGGTTCGGTTTTTGCCGATTTCATAGTGAAAGGTATAAAGTGCAGTTTAGGTATAACATAAATGTTGATTTATGCAATTTAGTCTAAGAAAAATTATTTTTTTACGTGCATATTTTTATATACGTGTCGGTATAAATTCGATTTGCTCTACGTTTTGACGTAAACTTTTTCTGGAAACGAGTCAGGCCATATATAATATGTTTTCGTTTATAAAAAAAAAACTTTTTTTCGTGCGTATTTTTATGTGCGTTTTGGTATAAATTCGAGTTGTTGTATGTTTTGTCGTAAACTTTTTTGGGAAACGAGCAAGGTCAAATATAATATGCTTTCGTGGTTAATTTTATGAATGTTTTGTAAATTTTGTTTCGAACCAAGTGGAGTCAAATTGTGGTTTCTTTTTTCCCTTTTCTCAAAAGATCTAGTTAATCTCTTTTGATTATATGTGTCAACTTTTCCGTTATACACGTTACATTTTCTATGTATGACTCGAGTCACATATAATACGTTATTATTATACGGTATAAATTCGATTTACTTTATGTTTTGATCTAATCGCAATGCTTATATAGGTCACATTGAGTTCAATCAGATATGTCGAAACGCGTGCTTTCATATGGTTAACGCATCACATAACGTTTGAACTAATTCATTCGACGTTTGCGATGTACTCGCGCCGCAACGCTCGTGGGTCTTTTTGCTAGTAATAATAATAAACTAGTGAGATTCCCCCGCACTTCGCGGCAGGAATCAGTCGGTATTAGTTCGGTTCATTACGGTACCGACATTTGCTATAGTATCATTCCAAAGAGGAAACATAACATCAGTTGAAAACAATAAAAACGAATATCAATACCAGTAATGATCTTGTTCATTTGATATTGGTTATGTTCGTTTGCATTCTTTGTTATTATATTTCAACATTGCAATATTTTTTTTTGAAAACGGACATTGTATCGTTGTCGTACCAAACCGAATTGAAACCGATTAAACAACATATGCATTGTTAATGCTTTCCATAAACTGACACCCTATCGTTACGATATCGTACCGAACTGAACCGAACAAAATAGGTACCGACATGAATTCATTTTTATAGTATTTTGTTTCATAACACATACTTTGACCGTATCTTAAAAGTAATATAAGAATAATATGATTAAAATCAATTAGAATAATAAAACAATAAAATAATGAAAACTAAAGAAATAATATTAATAAAAAATAGTGAAGTACTGTTCATGAAAAGTTTCTATCTAGTGGGTTTTTCCACGCACTACGCGGCGGGAACTCAGTTGTATCCGTTCGGTTCATTCTGGTGCTGACACTCGCTATAGCAGCAGAAAGAAAAGACTAAAAAAAACAAAGTCGTGATATGCCTAAAAGAATACGCGTTTTATATCAAACAAAAACCATAGAAAAGAATACCGGTTCCGATATACCGATATTTGTAACAATGTTATTCGGTTGAAATCGGTTCGGTTAGTCAGGTATCAACCCTCGTATAGTTTATGATAAAAAAATATATTTTCCATATTTTTATTGCACTCGTACAGTTTACAGTTTACAATAGAAAAATACCAATCGAAAACGAAAAAAAAAAATATATCGGTTCTGATACCACCGATATTGGTACTAATGTTATTCGGTTGAAATTAGTTCGATAAGGCCCATATCAATACTCGTATAGCTTACGATACAAAAAAAATGAGTTTATTTTTTTATTTTTATCGGTGCTTGTATAGTTTACAATAGAAAAAAAACAAATTGAATATCATTGTCAGTTTCGGTTCAATTTGGTACGATAGCGTCACGGTATCCATTTTAAATATCATTGTCAATTTTGGTTCGATATGGTATGACAACGTCACGGTATCCATTTGAAATATCATTATCGGTTTCGATTCGATTTGGTATGATAGGGGCACGATATTAATTTTCAATAAAAAAACAAATTAGAAAAAATCAAAATAAGTATAATATTAAAAGTTTAGTTTTACTATTCATCATCACTTCAAAATAATATGTATAATGTATAATATTAAAGTTGTGTAGAGTGACATTCCAATAATATTGCTACTTATAAACATCCACGTATGCTAATCTTTTTTGTTTCTTTGTTAAGTGACATTGTGATAACAAAACATGACATGGATTAATTGGATTTTTCGACACTCCGTATCAATCTTTTCTTGTGACCATGGAAGGGTACGTGAAAAAGACCCTTGTGATGGTTTTGAAATTTTAAACAGATAAATTAGTGAAATAGAAATTTGTTATTTTTTAATAAATTCTTCCAAACATTTTTTTTTTATAAATACCATTATTTAGAATGGTTTAAACTGAGTGATCTAGGTAGAACATTTATGAAACTTGGTTATTATTTTAGTAACGTTTGTCCTTAATCAAGTTTTTTTTATATTTTTATTTCATTTATTTATTTATTTTTGAACAAATTTGGATCACTGAGGGTCATTAGAGTATTATCGTGGCACCAGCGGAATCACCCGATCATATCCATCTACACTCGGCATAATGACTATACACCAATTCAGAAGAAAACTCAATAAATATGGGAAAAACCCCATCGTGAGAATCGAACCTAGGACCTAATAGTCCCAAAATCTTGTCTCACCCCCAAGATGTCACAGGGTATGAAGCCATGGGCTAATCAAGTTTTATATCCTTTTCATTTATATAACTTAATTTCGATAAAAAAAAAGTCTCAAATAGTCCATATGATATGTCTGATTTATATATTCGGTCCTTAAGCATGAGAAATTACACATTTTGTTAGGGGTGTTCAGTATTCAAATTGGATTCAAAAAATCAAAATTCGACTCGATTCGAATTAGATTATCAAGGTTTAAATTCTGTTGTTAAGAATTTGAATTGAGTTCAGATTCGAATACGAATTTATGATTTTCAATTTGATTCGAAACTCGAATTCAAAGTATACATATTATTATTTTTTATTTTTAAATATAGGCAAAAGCTTTTAATTTTGGGCCAAAATCTAAATAATCATCGCCAGGTGCGGGTTCTTCACTAGTTTAAGAAAAGAATATGTTTGGTTTGCACATGACTAATGTGATTGGACATTCATTGAACCAAAAACAAATCTAGAAGACCATATCGCATGTAAAAGATTTCATCTTAGTGCTTGATGACACCATCTTAACATCATGTTTTGCTCAAAATGTACACACATGCCTAGGGGCCCAGAACCAGTAGCAATTAATGGGTCTACAAACTGATTTCTGCTTATCATTTTTAGTCCTTTATTAGTGCATAATCGCTACATTCACAAGTAAATGGATCAAAATTTCAACCTGTAAATATAAAAAAGTAGAAACCACAATGCCATTTACTAACCGTAATTTCTGGTGTTCTTGTTTCAAGCCATCAAGTTCAATCTGCAGATCGGGTAATTTTTCCACATCAGCACATATCTTCTTCAACTCTTGACCAGACTTCTCAATAACTGTTCGATGATATGCTTGAAAGGGTCAAACAACATCAAAATCGAAACTTACTTAATGGGGTCACCGGAAATAGCAAAAATATATAATGCTTGCAAAAGTAAAACGGTCAAACAACGTCAAAATCGAAACTTACTTAATGGAGTCACCGGAAATTGACTTAAGATGTGCAATTTGTTCAGTTTTGATGGATTCAAACATCTGGATTCGTTTAAGGATGACTGATTGAAGTCATATTATCATCAAATTCACATCAGATTTGCATTTCATTAGATCTGTATCAGATCATGGAGATATAGCGTGTGACGGAGTTTCCGATGAGTAACGTTGATATCGGACCGAGAAAACGGCAGCGTATTGGCTGGGATGTTGTTCATCCGGCTGCGAAGGTATAAGATCTGATTCGTTTTGTTCAGATTTATAGATCCTCCACACAGCCAACGCAACCACTCGCCGCCATAGTTCAGGCCATTACCATCGTACACCACCACATCTGCCGCCGTGGACCAGTTGGTTGTCGCCACTGCCATTGAACCGGTTGTTTTTTCTTCACCCAAACGAATCGGAACTATACGGTTGAGGATTTTGGAATTAGGGTTTGTAGATAGAAGATGAGAAGGTATACGATTGAGGATTTTGAAATTAGGGTTTGTAGATAGAAGATACTAAAGAAACTATGCAACATTAACAATATAATTAAATAAATAACATTAAATAATAATAATAAAGATAAAAGAAAAAGATTATATATTAACAATATGATTAGTTTGATATTACGTTCGAAATTATTATTGTTATTTAATTAATTTATTTATTTAACATAGATAAAAAGGAAATAGGTGAGGAAGTGACATGTGTCCCAAAACAGGTTTCTTTTATTATAGAGTATAGATATTATCCATCACAATTTTGAAGTAATTATTGTGAAAAAAATAGTGAAATAAATGCAAATGAAACTTTAGATAATGTGAATAAACCCACCATAAAAACGTAAGAGATTCACTTCAAAACATTCAAATATTTTTTTATTAACAAATATTTGAGTTTAAAAAGTCAAAAGATGATTGAAATAATCATTTAGTATTTATCATTTATTAAAATATTTATAAAAAATAAGTATTTATAGTTAAGTAGGAGATAATTAAGGAGGCGAGAGAGGTGAGAAAACAGAAAAGTAGATAACTCTATTGAATTTAAACTTTGTATTTGTGTTTTAAGACTTAAGACTAGTTCCTATTTTTCGGTTTTGTATGATTATTTTGAATTTAAACTAGTAAAATGCTAAAACCAAAAATTAGAGAAAATTAAAATTTGGAAAAAACTTTATTTGGTTTAATTTGGATATTCGGATATCCGTTTGGATTATTCGGATTTATCCGATCCGATCCGAATTGAATTCGAATAGATATGGATCGGATTTCGAATAGGTTCCTAAAAATTGCAAATCCGAATAATTCAAGTAATCTGTTATCCAATCCGATGAACACCCATGTGTCACCATCTCACTTATGTTTTCAGAAATAAAAATTATGGGGTCTGCACCCCTTACTGGGCTGCTGGACTACCTTTTAAATAGGCTAGACTTTAAAATTATTGAATTAAAAGTTCTTGACTCGACTTTTTAAGGGGTCTTCTATTTACACACCACTATAATCTTATTTTGACATTCCTATTTGTATACGGGCCGTATAGTCTTATACGGGCCGTATAGAATGTTTATGCACAGAATTTAATGTGGTGGAATGTTTTTTTTTTGTTTTTATATGTATACGGGACGTATAGTTATATACGGGCCGTATACAGATATATACGAGTAATATAACTTTATACGGCCTTCATAATTTTGTTTCGCAAGTTTGATAAGGGTTTTTAGTTTTGAAATCTGTATACGGGCCGTATAATGTTATACGACCCGTATAGCCCGTATAGAAAAGTTAATTTTTTGGTGCAATCGGGAAACCATTTAATAAGTTTAGTAAATTTTTAAATAGTGTTGTATATATCGGATTATGTTACGAGTTTGTAGTTCAACGTATTTATAATGTTTAATAAGTTTCCACTTTGTAAAACGATAAATATGTGATATGATTATGATAAACTACGACAACAATTATTAAACAAACAACTTAACATCTAAACATAAGATTAATATTTAAAATGTTTTACATCTAAAACAAACAAAAAGATAAATTTTATACAATGTTTCAAACGTAAAATAACAAAAAAAAAATACAATAAGCAGCTACGGCGGTGGTGGTGGTGGTGGTGCAGCGCCAGCTCGTGGAGGTAGGGGGAGCCAGAATGAATAGCCACAATCGCCTCGACCATCCACTGTACATCCCCGCTGGCTGCAGTTACATCCGACTCGACCTGAGGGAGTCTCGACTCGACCTGAACGAGTCTCTCCTCCACCCCCGGTGGAGGCATCACACGCTGCCTCACGCTCCGTCGAATGTACGGGCGATCACCCTTTACATCCTCCGCAGCTACCTGTGATCGATCGACGGTATGATCGACCTCTCATGTACCCCGCCTCCCTCTCTGTCGCCTCCCCTTCCATCGCCTCCCTCCCCCTCGCTTCCCTCTCCCTCGCCTCCCTCTCCCTCATCCCCACCATACGCCCAAACCAGCCCCTGTCCCTCGACCTCGTGAGTCAAACCCATCGATTGGGCTGTGCCCCTCCCAACCCTGTCAAGCTGGAGTGTTAGGGTCATATCCTTTGCCACCTGCGGGGACAAGAGGCGAGTAAAATGCTTCGCCAGACGGGTGACGAAGCCCCCACAGCTGATGTGGGAAGAGGTACGCTTAAAAGCGTACTCGGCGAAATATGCGGCCAACCTGTACGCCAAGTTGGTTTCCCCGCCGGTAAGTAAGTCTTGCAAGTAGAATATGTCACTTTGGGTGACCCATTCCCTACTATCATGACGACCGGCGATCGTCACGCCGATACACCGATGTAGGTATCGGTGTAACGGGTCGTAAAAGCAACTCGCCCGCGCCTTCGGGGATCGCGAACTTGGTGTCGCGAACTCCTCGGACCCAATAGTGCCCCACCAAGGCCACAACACGTCACTGGACATGCTGATGTGCGCATCAAAAAATGCCTGGGACACTGAGTACTCCTGTGAGTACAGACCCAAGGCAACGACGAACTCAGGAAGCGTCATCCTCTGAGTCTTGCCGCAAATAGTAAAAGCTACGGCGGGTGTCGTCAAAAAATGCTGTAAACCCCCACTCCGGGTGTCCATAAATGAAAAGGTACATGAAAACTCTAAAGTAATCTCCTTGTGGGCCCGCTCTGCGGCGGCATCAAATAAGCGGTCCCACGCAGAGTTAGCTGGCATGAACTCCCGGACCCGACCGATCGATCCAATATCGGTCAAAAACTGAATATCAATGGTCCGAGGCGCATCCAGCTCCATCTCTCGTAATCTGCCCAAAACCCTATAGGCAGCCGTAGCTCGGGGGATTTCGCAAATAAACTGCTCCGTCTCTTAAATCTTGTGTTGTGTTTCTTAGATCTTGTACGGTGTGGTTAAATTGCTAGCATGTGTTGTGTTTCTTAGATCTTGTACTATGTAATTCAAACTTTATGGCAAGAAAGACTCTCCTTAGCCACAACCCCTCTGGGCTGGGCTCTTCATAACACTAGGGGGCTGGATTTTGGGCCTTAGTCAAGGCTCCAACAAGGCGTTCCTACGCCTACAACCACAAATCAACGTCCCCCCGTCCCCCCCCCCCATTTGCAGGCTGGCCCCAACAAACTCTCGAAAACTAAAGTGACTTCCAGTTTTAGACCCTTCAAAGTTCAAACAACCATAATGCCCCCACTTGGGTCACAGGCCCAAGTTACTGAGCCCGACAGCCTTCATATGATATGATCATTGTTGCCATTAAAAAACTAATAATAAAACGTTATGGAACACAAAAAAAAAGTAGTTGGAATTAAGTGTGTGTAGGAGACTTTATCTCACACGCATATATAAAGTTAGATGGGACATAAAATAGGTGCTTGTCGAATTTTGAGTTGTTCGAAACGGTTTATTAGAATTTGAAAGTTTAAAACCAATATATGAATTTGCTAGAAATTTGAGTAAGATTATTTGAATTCGAGTCAACTCTAGGTTTACTCGACTTATTCGAATTAAGAAAAAAGATACAAAATAAATAAAATGGTAAATTACTTTTTGAGTCCCTATGTTTTATAGTTTTTAACTACTTGAACCCAAAATCAAAATGTTTATCGCCCTGAGTCCCTATAACCACTTTGCTTAACCATTTGAGTCCAAATTTCGAACACTGTTAGAATTATTTTGTTAAAATTTGTTAAATGACCAAATGATCCCTATAATTAAAAAATAAATAAAAAACTAATTTATTTTTAGTTTTCTATTTCTCCTTCTCTCTCTTATAAACACCGGATCTCCGCATTTCTCTCAGTCTCTCTCATCTTTCATTCTCTCTCTAAACCTAAATCATCTCCATCCCACCACCATCGCACTACCGCCACCTCCAAACACCTACCACCACCAGTGCCGCCCCACTGCCACCACCATCCCACTACCGCCACCTGCGAACGCCCACCACCAACGTCTCACCCCCATTGTCGAGAACCCTACACCACCGTCTCACCTCCACCACCACCGTCGTCGCCCCACTGTTACAGGTCGCTGCTATACTGTTTTAATTTCGAGGGTCAGGGTTTTAAATTTGGGGGGTTTGTTTATTTTAGTAATATTTGTCGCTTTCATCGATGTTGGTTCTAGTTAGGTATTTAGGAACCACAATAAAGTATCTTGAAGAAAGATGCTACAAAGAGTTGTGGTGAGATCATATCCATTTGGTTACTGTTATTACAGAGGTGTATAGTAAGCTGATTTGCATGTGCGAAGAGCAAATGGAGTATTTTGTTGTGAACCTGATGAATGTTTCGATTGAACTTTTGGATGATGCTAAACGTGATACGGTCCAGATAATTGGATTTCAGACTCTTGTTAGATTCATCTATAGTCAGGTGGATGGAACTTACACATATAATTTTGAAAACCTGAAGAAGATGGTGGTGTGGTGGTGGTGTGACGGTGATGGTGGTGGTGATGTGGTTGAGAGAGAGATAAGGAAGAAAGAGAGAGAGAGATGAGGAAGAGAGATAGAAATCAGTGTTTGTGTGTTTTCTCTATATAATAATAACTAGGATTACGACCCGCCGCAATGCGGCGGGGATTCTTTAGTTATAACTAAGTCAATCTAGGACCCGCACATTATGTTAAACCTGTCAAACGGGGAAAAAATAGACGATGTTGAAACGTTCACTCACACACGCACATTGCTTCGTGTTAACTCGCAAAATTTAGAACGAAACGTAAAAACGTTAAACCAAAGACGCACGTTGCGATGTTTTAAGTCACAAAATTAGAACCAAGCATAAAGCAAAAAATTTACGGAAAATGAAAACTATAAAGGACCAAAGTTGAAAGTAAAAAAAGTTATGAGGATAGATTGCAAAAGATAAAAAGTTTTGGGTTAAAAGTAAAAAAAAACAAATAGTTTTGAGTTAAAAGTAATTTATGAAATATTTTTGGGTGAAAACTAAAAAAATCATTTTTTTTTGGAAAACCCCCAAAGCCAACGTTATGACAAACATATGCATAACCATTTTTTCTTTGAAAACCCCCCAAAGCACACCCCGCGTTGCGGCGGGCGTAAAACGGTGTCAAATAGTACTAATGTCACACAACCGTCATCGACCACCAACACTGACTCGACCTAGGATATGCGTGTTGCGACGAACCTGTCAAACATGGAAAAATAGAGGTAAAAACGTTGAACCACACATGCACGTTGCATCGTATTGACTCGAAAAATTTAGAACTATAAGTAAAACGAAAATTTGCGAAAGAGGAAAAGTATAAGCGACAAAAGTTGTGAAGTTAAATTGCAAGTAATCAAAAGTTTTGGATTAATGTTAAGAAAACAAACTATATAGGGTTAAAATTGTAAAAGGTAAAAACCTTTAGGTTAAAAGTAAAAAATAAACTTTTTTTTAAAACACCCAAAGCACAATGTACAAGTGATGATACACAAAAAAATTGCAAAGTTATATATGGAATAATAATAATAATAATAATAATAATAATATAATATTATAATACAGGGGCATTTTGTCTTTTAATAAAAAACTAACGAAAAATTTAAACGTGGCTAGAAATTTGGACTCAAATGGTTAAGAAAAGTGGCTATAGGGACTCAAGGCGTTAAACATTTTGATTTTGAACTCAAATGGTTAAAGTCTTTATTTTGTGTCACTAAATGAAATTGAAATTTTGTTCCTGAACTTTTTTAAACGTGTATAAAGTTTTTATACGCATTTTTTATATTAAATCATAATAAAAATGTTTTTTATCTTCAATATAACTATGGTATGTTGTAAAAAAATACAATTTTTTTTACCTGATGTTCATATGATGGTGTATTGTTTGAAACAGACACATATTATTTACGTGTGTGTTTTTAGTGCATGGTGTTTTTAGGTCTTTTCATGGTGTTATTGGTATGTAAAAACGAAGAACACTATGTTTTAATTTTAGAAACTAAAGTTCTTTTATCTAATCGTAATTTTATTTTATTTTTAGCTGTTACATGATGTTTTACCTATTGTATAATAACTAGTTAGTGCCCTGCCCGCGTTGCTGGGCGATTACCGAATAATTCTCAATCAATTAAAAAAACACTATTATAGTTTTGTTAGAAAAAAAAACTAAAACAATGACAAGACCGTAGTTCTGAGCTCAGGGCAAAACTGTAGTTTGTCGAGCGAGTGTTAGGCAGCTCCTTGACATGGAAAAAAATTTAATCCAATCAACTAATAAAAAAAAACACTTTTATAGTTTTGCTAAAAAAACTAAAATGATAACAATACTGTAATTTGAACTGAGTGCAAAGTTGTATTTGTTGACGTTGGTAAAATCGTAATTTGCCAAAAGTTAAAGTGACAGCAATACTATAAATTTGAACCAGAGACAAAATCGTAATATAACTTTGCACTAAGGACAAAATCATAATTTTAAGCTGGGGACAAAACTATATTTTTAATTTGAACCGGGGCAAAATCATAATTTTGAACTGAGGGCAAAATTGTAATTTTGAGTTGGGGGGCAAAAGCATACTTTTATTTTGAACCGGACAAAAACATAATTTTAAACTGAAGGCGAAATCATAATTTTTGAAACGGAGCGAAAATGCAAAATCATCATTTTTAGTTTGGGGCAAAAGCAAAAATTTATTTTGAACTGGGGCCAAGAATGTAATTGTAATCTGGGGATAAAATCTTAATTTTGAACCGAGGGCAAAATCGTAATTTTGAGCGAGGGACAAAAACATAATTTTATTTTGAAGTGGGGGCAAAAACGTAATTATATTTTAAATCAAGGATGAAACCGTAATTTTAAAACGAATATAAAACAATAAAACGGTTGGCCGAATAAGGAAGTGTCACGCAGCTGCGTGGCACTATTCCCTCAAACCTACTTTTGTATTCCCTCAAACTTCCTTTTGTATATGTAGGTAATAACCATAAGTATTCTATAATTTAAATTGTTGGCAAAATTGTGTGATAAGTTTGATACAAAGTTGTGGGCATGTTTGTAGTTATAGAAAGTCAAGGTTTAGGTTTATGTCAATTTTGTAATTATAAAAGTCAAAGGTTCTTTATCTGACATATGAAATGCCATGTGCACTTATATTAGATATGTCGATCAGGGTAGTAGGACTGTAGGAGTGTGTTGTTTGATGAAGCGACGTCCCGGAAAACAAAACAACGATATATAAGCGTATCATTCAACTATGAAGCTTGATTTGGGCCAGGAAGGGCCCTGGCCCCCAATTTTTTTCGCTTAGAAGTATAATATTTTTTGAATTTTTACAAAAAAAAAAATCTATATGTGTTGGATCCCGCCCTCAAATATTTTGAGTATGTCACACTCTGAATTTTTCTTTAAAAGTTTTAGTCTAAACTAAGCCCAATAACCTATACCATTTACCTAACAAACATAAAGCCCAATACACCTAAGAAACCTAAAGCCTAACAAAGTAATAAACCCATGTTATTTAAAGAAAATAACAAGCCCACACTTAATCTCTAACCTAATCGACGGGAATTTGGGCAGTTGGGATTTCGTCGATTTCAAGGCACTACCATCAGTTTCACCTCCTCAATTCGATTCGTAATTATGTAGTTTTTTTTGAAAGGTAAATTTCATTAACAGACAACCGCCAACCCAAAACGAGCCGACGAAACAAAACACACAAGACTAATTACATATTAACAAAGGAGCACCATTCCTCCCATCCTATGCCTTTGTGTTTGGACCTATTCGAAAACCAAAAGAAACTTAACGCCTTAACTTCACTAACTATGTTTTCAAATCTATTCGAGGAGTTTGTGAATCTCGCGTTATTCCTAGCACGCCATATACTCCAACATGCAATTATGATGATACCTTGAACCGCATCTTTCTTCCTTTCCGAAACGTTGAGATTTTTGAACACTACGAATAAGTCCTGTATTGAGAAAGCGTATATGAAGGGGATCTTGCACCATGAGCTTATGCAATTCCAAATGTTGGTAGCCGTATAACAAGAAATAAAAACATGTTCAGCCGATTCCTCACAAGATCCGCAGAATGAACACAACGAGTCTTCGACATGAACGTTCCTTTTTTTAAGGCTTCCACCGTCGGAATACTATTTAAAACGGACCTCCACACGTGGATGTTGCATTTAGCGGGAACTCATTTGCTCCATTCTAGAATGAAACCATGATCCACGGTATCGTCGGATCTCAATAAATGTTTAACAAACTTTACTGAGAAGCTACCGCCCGAATCCGCGACCCACTTCCACCGGTCCTTGTCCGCCGATAGCTGAACAACATTGAGCAGAGGCGTAATCTGACCGAGACTATCCAGCAGGCCCGGAGCAACTATCTGCGATCTCCAGCTCCATTCCAGAACCTGCGAATGTCCTTGACCTTTAATCCTGTCCGCAACCTTACAGTTTTTCTTTGTTTCCATGCTAAACAGATATGGGAATTTAGATTTTAACGGTTCGTCTATGAGCCAAGTGTCTAACCAAAAGAGAATGTCTTCACCATTACCCACACTTCCATGAAGGAATTGTCTGATTGGGTTCCCACCAATTCTAGTATTAATAACCAATTTAGCTATATTGTTCCATACCCCGGTTAGAGATTTCTTAAATGGCAAGCACTCCCATCCGACTCTAGTCACATGTAAAGCGTCAATAACTTTTCTCCATAAGTTATCATTCTCCGATTTGTACCGCCATCCCCATTTAACCAAGAGGGCCGTGTTAATCTCTTGTAGTTTATTTAATCAGAGACCTCCGTCCTTCTTAGGGAGAGAAACTTTCTCCCACCCAACCCAATGCATTTTCTTTTCTTCATCCGTGCCTCCCCAAAGGAATCTTTTAATCATCGCTTCCAAAACTTCAAAAAAAATTTAGGCGCTTTGTATATCGAGAAATAATACGTCGGCAAACTCTCCATAACCGATCTAATAATGACGACCCTACCCCCAATGGAAACTAAATGAGATTTCCATTTGGCAAGTCTGGCCCTAAAAATATCGATAACCGGTTGCCAATTAGCAATCCGGTTCATATTAGCTCCCACTTTAAGGCCAAGATATTTGAACGGAGTACAGTCCGGTCTACACCCCACCTCGATCGCCATATCTCCAATCTCTTCCGACTCCACTCCAATACCAATGAGGTTTGATTTGTCAAGGTTGATTTTAAGACCTGAAACAATATGAAAGCATCGGAGAATTCTAACTATGTTAATGACTTCACTTTTATTCCATTCTCCAACCACAATAGCGTCGTCCGCATAGAGAAGGTGAGAAATAACCGGTCCGTTGTTAGGAGTGGTTAACCCTTTGATAACTTCCGCTTCTTTTGCCCTATCGAACATACAAGACAGGGCTTCCATAACAACAAGGAAAAGGAATGGAGAGAGGGGGTCCCCTTGTCTCATACCTTTGCCACACTTGAAAGTAAACGTAGGGGCCCCGTTGACTAAAACAGACGAGCTAGCCGATTCAAGGACCCCCAAAATCCAACGACACGATCTATCATGAAAACCCATTTGAGAAAGGATACTAGTGACAAACCTCCAATTTACGTTGTCGTACGCCTTCTCGAAATCAAGTTTTAGAAAAAAAAGGCTTTGGACTTTCTCTTCTTGATCCAAGAAATGAGTTCGTTAACGATAAGAGGCCCATCTAAGATGTATCTCCCGCTCAAGAAAGCCGATTGCGAATCCGAAATGATGCCATCCAAAACCTTCCTCATCCGATTAGCTAGAACTTTGGAGATAGCCTTACTAATAACTCCAACCAGGTTAATTGGCCTATAGTTACTAAGAACAACCGGGTCTTCAATTTTTGGAACCAACGCGATGAAAGACGAGCCACTCCCGAGATTAATCTCACCGAACTCATGGAATTTAGAAAAAATTCTAGAGAAATCTTCTTTGAAACATTCCCAGAAATGCTTAATGAAATGGAAATTCATCCCGTCGGGGCCAGGAGCCTTATCATCCCCACAACTGAAAACAACCTCTTTGATCTCACTCTCCGAGAACGCTTCAATCAGAAACTCACTTTCCCAGTCCGATATCTTTTTTAAGTTACCACCTAGAAACTCAGGTCTGACAGGGAAGTCTTCTTTGAATTTGTCTCTAAAAAAAGAAAGAACCTGTTTTTTGATGATATTTGGTTTAGAACACCATTCACCATTAACGCTGAGCCCATGAATCAAGTTCGAAGCTTTCCTACTGTTGACCATAGCATGAAAAAACTTGGAATTTTCATCCCCATCCAAGGCCCACTTTACTCTCGCTCTCTGCTTGATGTCGAAGTTCTTTCTAATTTCCACTTCTCTAATCAGTCTCCTATTTTCAGCCATAGTCCACTCTTCATCTTCAGTAAGACTCCTCCCTTCCATTTCAGTTTCCAGAGTTTCCAGTTCCGATAATGCCAACCTCTCTGTTTCTCTTTCTTTTTGTAAAAAATCATCTCTCCACGTCTTCAAACGAGCTCGAATACTTGCAAATTTCGACGTAAGGCTAATATCGGGAGGATCGAAAGTCTCAAAATTCTCAACTGCTTCCTTAACTGCCTCCTCGAAGCCCGGCTTCCCAATCCAAGACCGAAACACTCTGAATGGACGAGGCCCAAAGTTAAGATCGACCAACTCCAAAAGGATCGGACAATGGTCTGAATGTCTGCCAGGCAAAACTCTAACAAATGCCAAAGTCCATTTATTGAAAAATTCCTGACAGACTAAAAATCGGTCCAGTTTACTAAGTTTCTTGCCGTTGTCCCTGACACACGTAAATTTACGACCTTGAGTTGGGTATTCTAACAACCCGTTTTCATAAATGAAACTGTTAAAATTCTTCGCACTAACACGTTTGAAACTAGAATGCTTTCTCTCATCAGGATTCCGAACCGCGTTAAAATCTCCAACTAGGATCCATTTACCCTCCGAAGGATTAATACACGCAGAAATTTCTGACCATAAATGATGTTTAGCCACAGTACCCTGAGGAGCGTACACATTAACTAAATTCACCCGATCACCACTACCTGCCAACTTGCCTTTCAGAATAAGGAAATGTCTGTTCTGGACCACTGAAGTACTTTTCAAAATATTCGGGTCCCAAATACAAATAAGACCCCTCGAAAGGCCCACTGCCGCAGAGCTAGCAAACTCAAAATCCCTGTTGCCCCAGAAGCCCACTAAATCAGATTTAGCAACCGAAGCCACCTTCGATTCTTGAAGAGCGATAACACTAACCTTACTTCGATTCTTGATTTCTTTAACCCACGAAGCCTTGACCCCCCCCCACAAATCCCTCGAATATTAATGGAGTATTCATTCATTGGAAAACAACATTCTTACCTTCGCCGAAAATGGAAGCCCTGACCAGATTGTGATGGTTACCAAGATCCACACCTAATACATTCCCAATCTTCACCGTATCCTCCACTACTTTTGAATCCCGAACCTGGAACGAGTCGCAGACAATTTCGACAGACTCCATAGATCTGACTCCTGTTCCTTCGCCCTCCTCATTGGCCGAAAGAGCCGGGTCCGGTTCAACAAACCTGAGATCCGCAGCCGGGTTCTCTAGATGAGGCTCCGCATTTGATTTCACAGCAGATTCTGAGTTGAAAGATTCCTCTCCGTTGACCTCAGCCCTAACGTTTAAGTCAAAAGAGAAATCTCCTGACTCCCTTGGTCTTTTCTTAGGCCTATCAATTGAAGATGGGCTAGAAGAAGCATTTGGGGCGGATCTAGATCTTCTGGGCCTGATTTTAAGTGAACTTTTGTTGGGCCTTAAGTTACCTTCAGTAGATGAGAAGAAAAAGACATTCTTTACCAGAGGGTTGGCCGAACCTTCCTGAGCATGGGACCCCCCATTAATGAAATTCAGCGCCATATTCACCTCGGGGTTCGAACAGTCTTCTGGAATATCGGAGCAATCAATTACATTCGTATTGATTCCTCCTCCGCCGCTAACGTCTCCCGTCTTTTCGTTATCCTCCTCTGAACCATTGTTCCTTACCGGAGAACGATCTTCCTCCACCGGAAATAGAACTACACCGGTACCACCCGACTCCCATTCACTAGCTTCCTCTTCAACCCATATCCTGTACTGCATATTTTTCCAACGGATGGTAACTTGCTCCTGAATTCTAGCTCCATCCCTAGCTAACACCCCGATCCAACATGACGAGCAATTCCCATCCTCTGTCGATATCTGAGCACCGTACACGATCTTACCGAAAAGCCCCGCAATGGAATTGAGAACGTCGGAAACAAATAAGTGTGCCGGAACTCCTTGAACTTTTAACCATGCAAGTCTCTCGAAAGGAAGAGATTGTCCGTTCTAGAGATCCAAGGACACGAACCACTTATCCTAACGAGTATGATTCAAAAGAAAATCTCCACAGACAAATTCCTCAACGAATTTTAACACCATTGACAACCCGCCAATATAACTCAAAGAAACTCCCGGGATTCTGGCATCGGCGATCAACCTATTAAAGTTTCTTAGCGTATCCAAATCCTTACATCTCCCCAAATTATTTTCCCATAAGATCCTTAAACGCCAAGGTTTCTTCTGGAACCAGAATATTTTTACCCTCGTCATCGACCGTACGAGTGACGCCTACATCATTTCCAGCTGGATTGGAGAACAAATCGCTAAACTTTCTCCTATCTCCCTGCCTAACATATGCATGGTTATGAATAGTATGGCCCTGTTGATGCACATTTTGATCCGGCATCTTATCGATCCTCTTTCCCACTGCCGGGTTATCCACGAAAGCTTCCTCATTCTCTTTAGCAAATCTAGCTATGTTGGCTTTCAACTTGTTACCTCCCGTCTTAGTCCCGTTAAGGGCCCTCTCCATTTCTTTAGCGTCACGAACATTCTTGAAACTAACGAAACCAAACCTATTACCATTTTTGTCCTTCTTCCTAGCTACGTACACCCCTGAAACTTCACCAAACACCTTGACGAATTTCGAGACCTCCAATGGTGTACTCCCTTGTGGAAGATTAGTCACGACGAATTTTGTGATGTTCTCTATCCTTGCACTGCTTCTGTTCAGGTTTCTTTCCTTCTTCCTCACATGATGTGGGAGTTCCCATGGTCCATCCTCATCCATACGAGAAGCCAAAGGAAACTGAACCCCGAAGGCGAATGGATTCAGAGGATCTCAAGATAGAGAATAAGCTCACATTAGATGTGCAACCGATATGCAATCTAGTTAAACCTACGTCTCTATCCCAAGGACCACTTTGTCGTCGAGCCTTTGGTGGATAGTCCTAAGAAAGGAAAAAACAACGGTGTGCCAAACCCCAGCAGGCGAATGGAAGATTGGAACCATCGATTTAGAATGAGAGGTCAAGCCCAGCAGAGAGGCGTCCTCGCACGCTAACCTAAAGAGCCTTTCTTCGTCGAGCCTCCGGCGGTCGGCGGGGATAGGGCGGCGGTCGGTGGGATTAGGGTTAACTTACTTATTAAACTGGTTGTATATTGTAATTCTCAAGATAGAGAATAAGGTCACGTTAGATGTGCAACCGATATGCAATCTAGTTAAGCCTACGTCTCTATCCCAAGGACCACTTCGTCGTCGAGCCTCCGGCGGATAGTCCTAAGAAAGGAAAAAACAACGGTGTGCCAAACCCCAGCAGGCGAATGGAAGATTGGAACTATCGATTTAGAATGAGAGGTGGACAAAAACTCGTAATTATATAGTTGATGCCTTGAATCTTGTTGACTATAAATGGTGAATGAGAGTTGACCGTTTGGTGCTCATGAATATCTAAATCATAAATAAGTATTTTAATGAATTGGTGGATTTCATGAATGTTTAACTTAATAAAGGCAACAAAGTGTTTTAAAATAATGATGTTGCCGATAATTGTTTTACCAATTTGGAGGTGAAACTCGCTCACTTTTTTAAAAAGTAAAAAAGAAGTTGCTGAAAATTTTGATTCCACATCCTTAATTTTTAAAGTTTAGTTAATCCATATATATCTATCTATACTTTCTGTAAAAGAAGAAATCCCAATGACATAAGAAAAGCTGATGTGTCAGTAGGAGAGGCTGTCCAACAAGGCTTTTCTTATGTCATTATTACATCATAAACCTTAATATTAAAAGACTTTAAAATTAAATGCTGACCCACATTCAAATTCCAAAGGTCTGCCGAGCAAAGGTCTGCCCACATAGAGCCTAAATTAAAATATCATTTAAAATTTTGTTTAAACATTTTCCCTCAATATTTTATATTCAAACATCTGTTCCCAATAAACATCTGTCCAGATTCAAAATTCTGGCTCCACAATCAAAATTCAAAATTCAAACCATATATTCTAATCCTATAAATAAGATATAATTATCTGGCTCCACATTCAAATCTCTCTTGCTCATATCTGTGAGCGTATCTCTCTCTCTCAAATGCATCTTTCTCGTGATTCAGCCGCTAATCTCCGATTACACTTCTTTGTTCGAATGTTTGTTGATTCTGTTTACATGTTATCGTTCCAGTATCATTGTTCCAACATCGTCGTTTCAATGAAGCTTCCCATCACACATCGACCTTTCAATATTGATGTTGCAATATCATTGTTGCAACATCGTGAAAAGTTGCATGTGCTACTTTCTTTGATGGGAGAGTTGCATTGTTCGATTTTCGTTAAATCGAAAGTTTGGTTTTCTTGCGTCAGTAAGATTTTCTCCTTTTATAGAAAGTATAGATTCATGCAATATCGTGAAAAGTCAGATGTGCTACAACAGTTGAGAGGAGACCTTTGCATTTTAGGTTTGTTTCTTATTTTGATTAACTGTTGATGATGTTGAGAGTTTTTATTGACACTGACATTTTAGAATATATTAAGATGCATGTTTATATTATTAATCAAACATCTGTTCCCAATAAACATCTGTCCAGATTCAAAATTCTGGCTCCACATTCAAAATTCAAAATTCAAACCATATATTCTAATCCTATAAATAAGATATAATTATCTAGCTCCACATTCAAATCTCTCTCGCTCATATCTGTGAGCGTATCTCTCTCTCTCAAATGCATCTTTCCCGTGATTCAGCTGCTAATCTCCGATTACACTTCTTTGTTCGAATGTTTGTTGATTCTGTTTACATGTTATGTTCCAGTATCATTGTTCCAACATCGTCGTTTCAATGAAGCTTCCCATCACACATCAACCTTTCAATATTGATGTTGCAGTATCATTGTTGCAACAACGTGAAAAGTTGAATGTGCTACTTTCTTTGATGGGAGAGTTGCATTGTTCGATTTTCGTTAAATCGAAAGTCTGGTTTTCTTGCGTTAGTAAGATTTTCTCCTTTTATAGAAAGTATAGATTCGTGCAATATCGTGAAAAGTCGGATGTGCTACAACAGTTGAGAGGAGACCTTTGCATTTTAGGTTTGTTTCTTATTTTGATTAACTGTTGATGATGTTGAGAGTTTTTATTGACAATGACATTTTAGAATATGTTAAGATGCATGTTTATATTATTAAAATGAACTACTACATAGAAAAATAGAAATTTAATGAAATATTTATAAAGTATTACACGCTAGAGTTAACACTTGCTAGGATTTCGTAGACTCTCGCCTTTCTCCATGTGATTTCATGCTCTCTTTTGAATTTCAGGTCAGTTAGCATGTTGCAGATTTTCTGATCTTGTTTTAGAAGTTGTGTCAGAAACTCTTCTGCATTCTTCTGGAACTCTGATGGAGGAGAGTGGAGGACTTCATCGAGCAATGCTATACTGTTCTAGGTTTTGTTGTAATTAGTGTCATTGATTATGTCGACTTTCCTGTTTAGTTCTTCGTCTGTTCTTTGTTCTTTGAGTGACCACATCAAGAATTGTGTTTTAACATCGCTGGTGTCTGACCAGTGGTAGAAGCTGAAGTTTGCCATGTAGATTTTTTGTTGGTTTTCTGATTTGGAACAATTTTTGACAGAAAGTGATTTGTAGGACAATTTGTTGATGTTTTGAATCAAAAGTAATCATCGGTCTTTTATAGAGTTTAAAAACGCGTCTACATGGTAAATGAAGAGGTTAATTGTAATTGTGATAATCTGCTTTTGTTCTTTGAACTTTGAAATTTTGTCCCTTGGGTTTCTTGGTATTTAATTTTACAATTTTCCCATAAAAGTTGGGGTTTGAAAAGGTTTTTGCATTAAAAGACTGTTGTTTTGAAATATACATTAATATGTTTATATTAAATCTACACGTTTTCACTGTTAGATATTTCAGTATATAAACTCATAGTCACTTCACCTGTTTTTCATCACGTTTTCCTACGAAGATATCATACTTTCAGGAAAATAGAGTAATATAGTTTATTCAAATGGCGTCATTCACAAATGCAAAATCAGATGATTTAAAGCAGCGTTTTGTCAGGCAAATCGAGGAACATGTGTATGAAGATAGGGCTACTCTTCAAGAGCTGAAGAGATGTTTTGATGGATTGCAAGTTAGCCTGTTCACTAGAGAGCAGGTTTCCAGAGATCTTATGCGGACGCCTTCAACTTCCGTTCATGAGCTTTGTGTTGTCAGTAATATAGAGTGCGGTGATAGAGACGTGCAGTTCATGGCGATGCTGAAGGACCTACATCAAGAGGTTCAGCAATCGATGGAGTTGAAGCTAAAGTTTCTTAATTCTTGCTGTTATTGTTAGATTTGAACTTTAATGTTGTTCAGTATTTGATGTAATTATTGGACTTTTAATTTTAATGTCATGAATAAATTTTAATTTTATGAATCTATGTTGTGTTTTAGTTTTACTTATTTAGTGTTTGAGTAAGATTTAGATTATGTTGATGTTGAATTGTGTCTGAACATCTGTTTGGTAAGTCAACAAAGGTTTAATAGTGTCTGTTATGGGCAAAATTCTGAGCCCAAATCCTGAGAAATATCTTGGATTATATATTGGTTATATGATATCTGTTCATATCCGGGATGCTGATTCAGGATATTGGTAACATCCTGAATGGTATCCTCAGGATCACTAACGGATTATGTGCAGGTACATGGGTTGGAAGCTAGCAACGTTCACAAAGAATTATTTCGCTGAAGACTCGGTCCAAGTCGTTCAAATAGGGACGTTGAAGCCGCATTACTCGGTCCACAACGTTAACTATGGAATATTCGGAGTATCCCACATTTATAGGAATTATCGTTTGTAGTTTGTTACTATAAATAGGTGGGTATACCAGATCGAATAGGACATCACAGGAACACTCGCTACACTCTTACACTTGTTCTCTAGCAATTTTCACTTTCGCACAAAAGCATTGTAACACTTAGCGATCTGGTCTATATCCTGCACTGTATCCTGAAGTTTAAAGCAATAAGAAGAACAAGGCAGCTGCGATTGTCAGCTCCCGAGGTTTTATGCCGGCGATCTAGATTGATCAAGGGCTTTCCTCGTACATCTCGTGTCATCTCCTTTTACTTTTTGTTCATTGTTTGATCGTAGATACAGCTCAATATCCTGAGCCGTATCCTGAATACTGTTTTTCAAAACAACTTAACCAGCATATTTTCAAACACACTTTTTAGCACACTACCTCACTTAACTAATTTGATCACTTAATTGCTTCGGTAATTTTTGACCAAAACAATTTGGCGCCCACCGTGGGGCGAGTGGTGCTACTTTTACTAAAAATCTTTGTGAAATCGCTAATCGGTTTTCTATTTTCAAAAATTTTTGCCACATTGTCTACAATGGCCTCAAGATCAAACATGAGCTCCTCCACTGTGTCTGCTACGACTTCTGCTACTACCGGTTCGGTGCTTCCACCACCTCCTCCAAGGATGCCAACCTCTTCACAACCTCAGGATATTATCCCTACTCGGAGTGTTCAGGGATCTGCTCCCATTTTAGCTTCTAATGTGTTGGGATTGAACCCTATCAGAGGAACAGATAATTAAAGCCAAAACTGGATCAGAGCAGTGGATCAAGAATAAGCAGACGTTTACAGATTAGTTCATACAAATCTCTCCCCTTGAAAGTGGCTTTGTATAAGCTGACCTCCTATCTACTGATCTTACCAAGTGCTGATCCACAACTGCTGCCTTGCATCTACTGCCGAATGTTAAAGACTGATGGAAGACCAAAGCTCTGCTGACTCAATCTACTGCCTTGAGTCAAGTACTGCTGATCCGGACAAGCACTGCTGGGTTCACAGCAGTGGAAGGATGCAGCAGCTGTTTAAGTGTCTTTTATGTAAAGAAATGTAATAGCAGTAGTTACTACATCAGTGTTTGTATAGATCAGAGGTTAGAGTTTGTTAGGAGGTTAGATGTCACTTTCATGGTGACGTCATCTAAGATGCTCAGTGGTTTGCAAGTGCCTATAAATAGTTCAGTACTTTGTACTGTTCTATCAGCTCTTTCACCACATCGTCTTCTTTGCACGAACAAACTACTGAGCTCTGGCTGAGGGGGAGTTTGCATTCTTACATCAATCATTGTAATCGTTGTTGAAATAAATTCAATCTTTCGATTCATTGTGTAAAGATGTTTGATAAAAGTATTACTCTCGTTTGATTGTATGCAAAGTTTTCTTTCATCTTATTTCCGCTGCACAACTCTTTCATTTCCATCTTAATTTCAAACAAAAATACAATAAAAAAGAAACTCAGATCCAACAATTGGTATCAGAGCTTGGACAGTCAAATTTGATTTAACAATCATTTTGACATAAATAGTTCAGCTCATAACTGTTGATACTGATCGTTTGTTCGTCCGTTGAAAAACAGAGCAAGGATTAATCACCATTAAAGTTGATTTCTCAGTGTCTGTAAAACAACAAGAATGACGTCACAATCTCAGGATGATAAAAACAACATCGGCTCACTTTTTAAACCACCTATGCTAAAAAGAAATGAGTACAACATCTGGCAGAGAAGGATGGGTCACATCCTTGCTCAACAAAGCACAGGTTGTTGGAGGTCTGTCATTTATGGTCCCCATGTTCCTTCAGTGCCAAGCGCTGAAGATGCTAAAAAGTTTGTTCCAAAACCAGTTGAAAATTATACCGAAACCGACTTTCAAAAGATCGAACTAGATGCTAAAGCTTTTAGCATCATAGCATCAGCGCTGCCCAATGAGATATATGCTGGACTGTTACACTGTAACAGTGCCAAAGAGTTATGGGACGCACTTAAGGAACAGTTTGGGGGAACTGAAGAAGTCATAGAAAACAATAGGGAAATCCTGAACCAACAGTATGAAACATTTTGCTATGTTAAAGGCGAATCACTAACGCAACAATTTGAGCGTTTCAGTTGTCTCATCAGTGAACTGAGGCTTGTTAACACCACTTTTACAAACTCAACTCAAAATAGCAGGTTCCTCAGGTCACTGCCAGAAAAATGGGACACCATAGCTTTTGTCACCCGAAATTCACCTGAATTCAAGGATCTGACCTTGACCCAACTCCACGGTCGACTCCTGACCTATGAAAGGGAGTTGAACCAGAAAAGGAGGTTACAAGAGTCAGGAAAAGTTACCGATGATTACACTTTCGGTAATACTGCTCTTCTGGGTCAAGAAGAATCTGGGAGCAGTGGTAAGGATCAGGGTTTTGATCACTTCATTGACATAACTGCTGGTACAAATTTTAACAACCCTGATCCTCACTCTGCTAGTTATGCATTCACTGCAAATGAAAACCAGATGTCAGACAATTTAAGTTTTGAACTAAATGATTTGCAACATTTTGATCCCACTGATTTAGAGGAAATGTACATCCTGCACCAACTGGCTTTGCTAAGTGTCAGAACTAGCAAGTTCTACAAAAGAACAGGGCGAAAATTCCCAGGTTTGCATGGGAATCTAAGGGTTGGGTTGGATAAATCGAAAATCAAGTGCTATAAGTGTAATAGGTTGGGACATTTTGCTAGGGAATGTAGGAGTCAAACTACTGGTCCCATAATTACTCATCCTAGCTCAAATCCTAGACCTCAAAACCAAAATACTGTGCACTATGCCCAATATGCCCCAGCAGCTCAAGTGAACACTGCTCACTATGCTGATGCCCCTGTGCCAGTACATTATGTCCAAACTACTGTTCCACAAATCCAATATGTTCAAACCCCTGCTCCACAGGTACAAGTGCAACCTGTTGCACCTCAAACCACTGCTCCAGCAGCAGCACAACCAGATCAACAAAGTTTTTTCACTCAAGGGTTTGTTGACTGGAGCAGTATACCTGAAGACCTTAATGATGAAAATTTTGCACTCTATGCTTCTAATGATTCTTCTCATGATGAGTTTTGTTTGATGGCATTAGAGTCAATACAGGAGGGGGTTGAAACTGAGGAGGAACAGCAGTGCTTTGAAACAGTGGAAGAGGTGACTGAAGCAGTGGTTACTGCTGTGGCTGGTGAACTACTGTTGGGAGAAAGTTCAGGTACCCTGATTGAACCAATGACAGGTCCATGGTCCATAGAGGACAAAGAAGAAGAGAAAGAAGAAAAGGCTGGTGAAAAGAAGGTAAAAGCTGATGATGGTGAAGATTATCAATGTGATTGTGCAATGATGGCAGCTGCCAAGGTATCTCCTCAAGTTCTTGAAAAACTGTGTTCTGACAATTGCATAATTGCTTTTGCTAACATTAAAGAGGTGAATGAAAACCTTCGGGATAAAATCTTGTCTGATGAGGTCAAATTTGAAAGCTCTTTAAAAGAACTTAAAAACAAATTGACTGAAAAAGAAAAGGAAATCAGCTGTCTAAAAGAAGAGCAAAGCATCACCAAAACCTAACTTCAAACTATGGTAGAAAAATACCAAAGTTGCAAAAAGGAGTTGGAATCCACCCAGATTACTTGTGAAAGATGGGTGGAATCCTGCAGAGGATATGAGGTGATGCTTGCTAAACAGATTGAAAGTAATGTGAAATTTGGGGTTGGGTATAGAAAATATGATGATGAACACATTGCTTGTGAAAAATCTGGTCAAAACACTGATGTAACCACTGAGTTCATCCCCACAAACAAGAATGGCCAAGCAGTGAAAATCACTGACAAACTTGGTAACAAAATCACACTTGGCAGAACAAGGAGTTCCTCAACTTTTGAAGAACTTGAAAAATATCAGTTTAAACCTACCTGGTCTGACGAGTGTGATATTCTTGAAAATTTCAAGCCAATGGACTTTACATCAACTGATGGTGTTAAAGCTCCAAAAGCTAAAGTCATACCTCTCAAGGACATCCCAGCAGTGGTTAAAACCTCTGCTGCAAAGGAGTCTGAAAAGAGAAAGAAGAAAGAAAAAATTGATAACTTGTTTTGTGAATTCTGTGAAAAAATGAATCATCTAACAAAAGATTGTTTCCACTTGAAAGCTTATGATTTAAACAAAACAAGTGTCATTGTTTCAGCAGAAAGCTGCATTGTTTGTGGTAAGACAAACCACAAAACTCAAGCATGTGTGTACCTCAAAAACTTTGATGTGAAAAAGAATGAGTACATGGCTAAAACATCCTTGAGTCCACCTTCATCATCAACATCTGTCAAATTTACCAAGAAACAACCACTGTTTGTGCCAGTTCAAACAGCTGTTACAAAACAGCTGAACCAAACATCTGTCAAAAGAGATGTTCAGGTTACTGATGCACCCCCTGCCAATCAGTTCAGAAAAGGCAGAGAAAAACAGTCTTACCAAAGGATTCCTCACGTTTATGAGGCCTACAAAAGGCCTTCTAAACCCAAAGTGAACAAGCATCCTTTTGGTTACCAGCAGATGATTGGTCAGGACCCACAACAGTGGTTAGAGAAACACTGTCCTAAAACAGTTCAAACCCCTGACCTAACCACTGTCCATCACTCTGCATCCATCCCAGACACTGTTGAGACCCCATCCAAAGCCTTGTTGGCTTTGGAGACCTTAATGAACTAATCCTTTTACTTCATGTGCAGGGAGCTTTTGCATGCTTTGATAGTCTTTGGTATGTAGATAGTGGAGGCTCTAGGCACATGACAGGATGTAAAGCCCTCCTCAAAGACTTTAAAATCCATGGAGGGGGTGATATATCCTTTGGGAATAATAGTAAAGGGAAGGTTCTGGGGTCTGGTACAGTGCAATCTGGAAATGTAAAATTTGAAAATGTCAATCTAATAGACAATCTAAAATTCAACCTTCTGAGTGTGTCCCAAATGAGTGACAAGGGATTTGGGTCATTCTTCACAAAAGACTGTTGTAGGATTGTTGGACCGGAAATGGTCAAAAAGATTGAAGCAATAATCAAAACAGGTCAAACTAAACTTGTTGCTCAAAGAAGTGGCAATGTTTATGTTGTTGACATGTCAAAAGAGTGTCCCAGAGCTGATGCCTATCTGTTCTCAGCTGCCTCTAACAAAGAGACAGAACTTTGGCACAGAAGGCTGGGACACACAAATCTTAAAACAATCACAGAAATTTCAAAAAATGGTTTGGTGAGAGGCCTACCACAAAAATTGTTTTCATGTCCTGAACATCGCATTTCCTGTTTAAAAGGAAAACAGCATAAAAGTTCTTATAAGTCCATTGAAGAGTCCAAAACAACCCAGTGTTTGCAAATGCTACACATGGATTTGTTTGGCCCAGTTCAAGTCATGAGCCTTAAAAAGAAAAGATATTGTTTGGTTATTGTTGATGACTTTTCTAGGTTCACATGGACTTTCTTTTTGCACTCAAAAGATGAAACTGCAGGCATCTTGCAAGACTTTGTGATACAGGTTGAAAAGCAATTTGACCTTCCAGTGAAAAGCTTCAGGAGTGACAATGGCACAGAATTCAAAAATAGGGAGTTGGATGCCTTCTGTGTGAAGAAAGGGATTGTAAGGCAGTACAGCATCCCAAGAACACCAGAGCAGAATGGGGTAGTGGAAAGGAAGAACAGAACTCTGATTGAGGCTGCCAGAACCATGCTTGCAGATTCAGGTTTGCCATTAACTTTCTGGGCAGAGGCAGTAAACACTGCTTGCTATGTTCATAACAGAGTTTTAATTAACTCCAGGCACAAAAAGACTGCCTATGAAATTCTGTATAACACTAAACCACTAATCTCATATTTCAAAGTGTTTGGCTGCCCATGCTTTATTTTGAACTTAAAAGATTCCATTTCAAAATTTGCAGCCAAAATTGATTGTGGTTATCATTTGGGATACTCAACCACTGCCAAGGCCTACAAAGTGTTCAATACACGGACCAAGGCAGTGGAGGAGACTTTGAATGTAAAGTTCAATGAACTTTCATCAATGAAAATCCCAGCAAACCCTACAGATCTGTTTGACCTTGAAAAATTCACTTTTGAAAATACTGCTGTCAAGACTAACAGTGCAGGTCCATCAGAGGATACAACACCAGACTATGGGTATGAAATCATCATCCCTCAAAGGTCTGCCACAAAGGGAAAAGCACCAGCTGTTCAAAACAGTTGTCAAAGCTCAACCATTGCTACCTCAACAGTTGTTGACCAAAGTAGCCCATCAACCACTGCTTCCACATCCTCAAACACTGCTGACAAAAGTCCTCAAACAGTGGATAAAAGTCAGCAGTTGTCCACTTCATTACCTCCTATACCACCACCTTTTGAAGCCACTGCTGGATCATCAAAGTCCCCAGCAGTGGTTAGCTCAGATGATACACATTTGCAGCCTTCACCAACCAATGCCATCATACCATACCAAGGAGATTTAATCTTCTTGAGATCTCATCCACCTGATCAAATCATTGGCAACATAAATGAAGGGGTGCTCACAAGAAGCCAAACCCAAAACATTTGTCTTTTTGCTGGTTTTCTATCACTCCATCAGCCAGTCAAGTACCAAGAGGCACTGAAAGACAACAGCTGGGTAGAAGCCATGCAAGAGGAGCTCCAACAGTTTAAAAGACAACAAGTATGGGAGCTTGTACCACTGCCAGAAGAGGTTAGTCCCATTGGCACAAAGTGGGTCTTCAAGAACAAAACTGATGAAAGGGGTATTGTTGTCAAGAATAAAGCCAAGCTTATGGTTCAAGGTTACAGACAGGAAGAGGGGATTGACTATGATGAAACATTTGCCCCTGTTGCAAGATTGGAAGCCATTAGACTGTTCCTGGCCTTTGCTGTCAACCACAATATGAAGGTGTTTCAAATGGATATCAAAAGTGCTTTCCTCTATGGTACAATTCAAGAAGAGGTGTATGTTTGTCAACCTCCAGGTTTTGAGGATCCATTTTATCCAGATCATGTCTACAGGCTAAACAAAGCCTTGTATGGCTTGAAACAAGCACCAAGGGCCTGGTATGAAACTCTTTCCAACTTCCTACTCTCAAATGGTTTCAAAAGAGGTACCATTGATAAGACATTGTTTTTAAAATGGAGAGGGAAGGATTTAATGATTGTCCAGATTTATGTGGATGACATTATTTTTGGAAGCACATGTAACTCAATGTGTGAAGAGTTTAGAGAACTCATGACAGCTGAGTTTGAAATGAGTGCTATGGGTGAGCTGCAATGCTTTCTTGGTCTCCAAGTACAGCAATTGCAAAATGGAACTTTCATTCATCAAAGCAAATATGCTAAAGAACTTTTAAACAAATTTGATATGAATGATTGTAAACCATGCAGCACACCCATGGCAAAAAATAAGCTGGTCATGTCTGATGAAAAAGATGAGCTGATTGACCAAACACTTTATAGAAGCATGATTGGGTCTTTATTGTACCTAACTGCATCTAGACCAGACATCATGTTTGCAACATGTGTCTGTGCAAGAAGTCAATCAGCTCCCAGAAAATCAAATCTCATTGCTGTAAAAAGGATCTTCAGATACATAAAAGGTGCTCCCACACTTGGTATCTGGTATCCAGCTAATGGGAACATCAAGCTTTCAGGTTTCTCAGACAGTGACTTTGCTGGTTGTCACACCACAAGGAAGTCCACATCAGGAGGGTGCCAGTTTCTAGGTGATTGCTTAGTTTCATGGCAAAGCAAAAAGCAAGCAGCTGTTTCAACATCCACTGCTGAAGCTGAATACATTGCTGCTGCAAGCTGTACAACCCAACTCCTGTGGCTTCAAAATCAGTTGCTGGATTTTGGTATCACTGCCTTAAAGACACCACTCATGTTGGATAGTCAGGCAACAGAAAATATCATCAAAAATCCAGTTTCCCATTCAACCACCAAACACATCGACATCAGACATCACTTTGTGAGGGATTGCTATGAAAAAGGTTTGATTTCTCTGCATCATGTCCCAACTAAAGACCAGCTGGCAGATGTGCTCACAAAAGCACTTGATACAGCCACTTTTGAAAGCTTGGTCTCTAGGATTGGGATGCTGAACATGGAATAACAAGCAACATCTTGTTTTTCTATGAATAAAAGCAACAAAATGTTTTCAGAAAAATCAAAACTCCATCCTTAAAAATAGTTAAAAATGAAATTTTTCATTAAATCCTTAAAAGTCTGCCATTAACCACTGATTGTTCAAAAGTCTGCTCTACTTCAAAAGTCTGTCCACTGCTGAAAGTCAACCCCTGCTCTCTCATTTGATAAACTCTGTTGTTCAAAAGCAGTGTCTTATCCACTGATATGCTATCCACTGATAGTGAAAATCATCCACTGCTTTCATACCACTGCCTTCATCCGTCACTTTCACAAAAGTACTGTCCTTCACTTTCAACAGGGGTTGTCACGTGGACAGTACATATTGGTCAGACCTTTTGTAACGGCTGCCACCTCAGCATTCACTTTCTTCCCTATAAAATCCCCCACTCACCATCAAAACAGGGTTTTACTGTCGAATTGAATTCTTAAAAATTCTCATCTCAAAGCAGTTTTTCATCTCATTTCTTCACAAATTTCTTCGATCAATCATCCTCAAAATGACAAAATCAAAGAAATCTTCAAAACCCTCATCCAAATCATCATCAAAAACTGCCTCTCAAAAGGCAATCTCCACTGAAATTCCACATAAACCATCTGACAATCTCCTGGGTCTTCTCACAAAACCAGGAACCACCAAAGTTTTCGATTCCATCATTGATCTCATGGCAAAATCAAAGTACAAAACTTTGATCACTGCCGATGCACCAATCTATTTGGCGACCCAAAGGGAGTTCTGGAAAAATGCAACCCTTGAAAAACAAGGCGACACTGCAACCACCATAAACTCTTCTATAAAGGGTAAAGCTGTCCAAATCACGCCACAATCCATTTCAGAGGTCTTTCAACTCGGTGATCAGGAAGGTAAAATTTCTTTCACTAAAAACGAGTTAAAAATTGACTTCATTGAGAGAGGGTATGAAGCCACAATGATGAAGAAAATTACCTTAGAAAAAGGTTATTTTCCTTCTGCAACCAGATTTTTATTTCATACCCTCCTACTATGTGTTTCAAACAAAACCACTTCTTTCAATGAAATCCCTTTAAAGATTCAAAATCTGGGATATGCAATTCTCCAAGGAGAAAATTTTAACTATTCTCGGGAAATTTTTAAAGATTTGGTTAATAATGTTGAAACAAAATCATTTTTACTGTTTCCAAGGTTCTTAAGTTACTATTTTACAAAGAAATTCAGTAAGGATGATTTAGCTGTAATAAACCAAGGTGATTCTACTCAAATAAACAGTTTAACAACTGAAACCTTTTCAAGAATGTTAGCACCTTGTAAAACACAAGCAGAGGTGCCTGAGCAGATTTTAGCAGTTACAACTGCTCCTCAGGTATCTGCTGCTGAGCCCACTGCTCAAGGTGATCAAAGCAGCAGCACAACTGCTTTGAAACCCACACATAAAATCACCAAAAAGCCAACAAAAAGAAAATCACAAACCCCCCCCCCCCCCCCCAAAACCATCAAAAAGGCATCTCTGGAGGATGAGATACCAGAGCTCCTGCCAGTGACAACACAAAAGTCACAAGAAACCACTGCTGCTACTTCCTCACAGCAGTTGGTACAAATATCTCAACCCATAGCTGAAACTCCTCCTATTTCTTCACAAAAAGAACAGGTTGTACAAATAGGGCCTCCACATCATGATGCTCTGGAAACACTCGTTTCTATCATCCACAGTCCAATGCCCGGGACACATCCTAATTCTACACCACTCATCACATCCAAAATTCCTTCACCAATAAAACCACTGTTGGATGCAATTGATTTGAACCAGGCATTATCCAGTCCTTCTCAATCACCTATTAATGAGAATATACCTCAACAACTGACTGGGTCTGATGTATCAATCTTTGCTAACCCACCAACACAACCTGAGGAGGTTACACCCCTTGAGTTACAAGTAACTCGTGGTGGCAATCCAAGTGAAGCAGCCACTACAACTGTTACACCCACTGGGTTACATTTGGACAGTGGTTACATTCATAAGACTTCCTTGGAGGCAATTCCTTTTATAGCACCTCTGCCAACCACCAGTGGATTTATTTATCCTACTGGCAACATCAAAAGGTTGTCAAGTGTTGAAGGAAGAAGACCCCAGTACCAAGAAAAAGGGGCATCAGTGGTTAATGTTTGGAGTATATTTCCTACATCTACCACTGATAAAACCACTGCTAGTGGGAAATCAGATGATCCCATTAACTTGGGTGATGATTTAAAGTACCAGAAATTGACGGATCGCATTGCAAAGCTTGATAACTCTGTTGCAGAACTCAAAAATATGCTACAACAGGTGTTACAAGTTCAGAAGGTACAATCAACTGCTGTTCCAACTCAAGCACCTGCTCCACAAAGGGCACCTGCTACAAAAGAGCTCTGGAATCTATTTCAATCTTTTCTCCAACAACAAGCTCAATTAGCAGATCAGCAACATGAAAAACATGTACAACAGCTGAGAAATACAATGGAGTCAAGGTTCAAGAACACTCAGGCTGACTTAAAGGCTCTCAAAACTCAGATCTTGCACACCACTGGCACTGCTCCTCCAAAAGTACGCTTCATTTATGACCTCCCAGAAGATAATGCCAAAAAGGGGGAGAAAATTAAGGAGTGGAAAAGGAAGGGTATAGAAGATGGTCTTTATCTTGAACCAGAGAATTCAAACATGACCAAAAAGATCCCTTTGCCAGATGGCAGCAAGAAGATTGATGTGACAACAAATGCACTAGCAGAAGCAGTTGCAAGTGTGAAAAGAGATAGAGAGGCCAAAAGGAAAGCCAGGGTGGAAAGAATGGATCATCCAGATCAGGGTACTTCTGGGTCAAAGGATCATGAAAATCCTGTTGAGGAAAAAAAGAAGCCTACTAAAAAAGTGAGGCAACCCAAATCCATACCAACCAGACGTTCAAAGTCTGCTAAAAAACCACCATACAAAACAGCTGATGCAGCAGGAGTTACAAAAACTACTGCTTGCCAAACAGTTGTTCCATCAACACACACCACTTCAACACACACAACATCCACCGCTTTACCATCATCACCACCAAAAACAACACCTGCTGACATACAGCAGAAGACAGCAGATGTTATAACCTCTGTTGTAATGACAACAGTGGTTGAAACACCAGTTGTTTCAACAGCTGTTAGTCAATCACAATCCACTGCCACAACATCTACCACCACTGTTCCATCCAAAACATCATCAGTCTCTCCTAAACCAAAAAGGAGAAGGCTAATTTTAAAAGATGATGACACATCACCACCACAAACATCTTCAAAATCTTTAGCTCTTGTCACAATACCAAAACTTGTTCCTCTCTCTTCAGTTCCAATGTACAAGCCCTTACCTCCTGCAGGTGTTCAATTTCCTCTTGAACTAGCAGCTGTTAGAGATGAAATAAAATCCTTCTACTATGAGGATGACCCTGCCAAAAGGAGTTTGCCATCAATAAAGGGATATCCTTGGCCTAAAAATGTTGATGAATACTTGGAAATCAAAGCCAAGCAAGCAGAGGATATCTCAAAAAGAAACACACAAGGGAAGTCTGACAAAGAAATTTCAAGAAATTATCAATATCTGCTCACACAAGTCAGATCCCTAGAGCAATTTGCAAAAATGTTAGTCAACAAATTTCTGAAAGAGCAGCTGAATCTCTGAAGAAAGACTACATTGAAAGCATCATGGCTCACAAAAAGTACAAAGGAGAGAGATATATGTACAAAGAGTGGACTGTTCCTGAGCTTGAAGATGAAGCTGCAAGAATTCAAGACATGATAAAAAGGAAGGTCACTCACACTCCTCCTAACTGGGCAAAATTTAGAAAGAATGTACCTGACAAACAGGTAGAACTGCAAAGAATGAAAGAGGAACTGGTTGCTGCTGATTATGGAAACAAAAGACAAGTGGCTAGATGGAAAGAAGGTGTGGTCAGGGCTACTTACAAAAAGTTGGAACAATTAAGAAAGAAAGATCCCACAGTTCCTCAAAAGCCTGACTATCCTGCAGCAGCGGTTTCAAAAAGACCATCAAAGCTGCAAATCAGGAGATCCACAGCTCCAGTTGGTGCTGCCATCTACAAAAGAAGGCCACACAAATAGCTGATTGCTGAAACCATCAAAGAGTTAATGGAAGGTGAAGACCTTGGAAAAGAGGGTATAAAGAAAATGATCATGGAAACTCTTGGTTTGGATCAAACTGCAAGTACTGCTCAGCCAGTCATGAATAGGCCAGCCTCTCCAAATACTTCTGCAAATAAACATCTCCCAAGAAACCCACCAGGCTCAAAAATACAAAAGTGGGAAACTGACAAACAGACCTGCGTATTGACTTTGCTCAGGTCTGGTGGAGGAGTGGAGAAAATATCAAGGGAACAAGCTCTTGGCCTGAGTCTTGAAGATTTGCAGGATCTCCTTGATCTTCCACTCAGCAGGGATGATGAAGATACAGATGCCCTAGACTTTGAATTACAATTCAAAGGTCAGATAAGGGAGCTGTTGTTGAGGCAATAAAGATTTCCACAAATAATGAAGAGTTTTGGCATTATCTGTTCCAGGGGGAGATTGTTGGGATTAAACCCTATCAGAGGAACATATAATTAAAGCCAAAACTGGATCAGAGCAGTGGATCCAGAATAAGCAGACGTTTACAGATTAGTTCATACAAATCTCTCCCCTTGAAAGTGGCTTTGTATATGCTGACCTCCTATCTACTGATCTTACCAAGTGCTGATCCACAACTTCTGCCTTGCATCTACTGCCGAATGTTAAAGACTGATGGAAGACCAAAGCTCTGCTGACTCAATCTATTGCCTTGAGTCAAGTACTGCTGATCCGGACAAGCACTGCTGGGTTCACAGCAGTGGAAGGATGCAGCAGCTGTTTAAGTGTCTTTTATGTAAAGAAATGTAATAGCAGTAGTTACTACATCAGTGTTTGTATAGATCAGAGGTTAGAGTTTGTTAGGAGGTTAGATGTCACTTTCATGGTGACGTCAGCTAAGATGCTCAGTGGTTTGCAAGTGCCTATAAATAGTTCAGTACTTTGTACTGTTCTATCAGCTCTTTCACCACATCGTCTTCTTTGCACGAACAAACTACTGAGCTCTGGCTGAGGGGGAGTTTGCCTTCTTACATCAATCATTGTAATCGTTGTTGAAATAAATTCAATCTTTCGATTCATTGTGTAAAGATGTTTGATAAAAGTATTACTCTCGTTTGATTGTATGCAAAGTTTGCTTTCATCTTATTTCCGCTGCACAACTCTTTCATTTCCATCTTAATTTCAAACAAAAATACAATCAAAAAGAAACTCAGATCCAACATAATGATGAAATTCTAACCTTATTTGGAAGTGTGCAGGAACAAATGAGGCAGCAACAGGAAACAAACCAAATGTTGTTGAGGGAGATACAACTCCTGAAGTCTGGCTCGAGCAGATCTGTTGAGGATATCATCACTCCGCTACAACCCAGAACTTTAAACTTCAGTTCGGTCGTGTACACTGAGGATAATAGGGGGAATATTGTGCCTAGCCTTCCTCAGAACCTTACTCCTGAAATACCCTCCTCGATCAGGATGTCAACTGTTATGGGCCATTTTCTGAATATGCATGCTGACTAATATCCTGATTTTTATTGTTTATCTATGATCAGGATACTGGACGGGGACATTGCTAACATCCTGGGTGATATCCTGAGGTATATCGAATTAATCACCTGCAGGTTAAAGACTGGGACTTGCCAACGGTCAAGTGGACTCCATCTCCTCAAGACTCGGGCGCATTTGTTAAAGGAGAGATGTTGAGCCCGAAAGACCAGGTCTCCAACGTTCAACTAAGGAATATTCGTTGGATCCCGGTTATGTAGGATAGTTAGTTAGATTTGTTTTACTATAAATAGATGGGGGCGGATCAGATTAAGGCACTCAACTTACACATTTTCAAACACTTTCTCTCTAGCTCATCGCAAACATTACACACAACACTTGTATTCGAATTACATTGTAACACATAGTTGATCCGCACCACATCCTGCACTGTATCCTGATATTTGAAGCAATAAAAGAACAAGGCAGCTGCGATTGTCAGCTCCCGAGGTTTTATGCCGGCGATCTAGATTGATCAAGGGCTTTCCTCGTACATCACGTGTCAACCTTTACATTTTCGCTCATTGTTTGATTGTAGATACAGCTTGATATCCTGAGCCGTATCCTGAAACTGTTTTCACAACTAATTTGGTTAACACATTTTTCACATACAATATTAGCACACTACCTCACTTAACTAATTTGATCACTTAATTGCTTAGGTAATTTTTGACCAAAACAATTTGGCGCCCACCGTGGGGCAAGTGGTGCTACCTTTACTAAAAATCTTTGTGAAATCATTAATCGGTTTTCTATTTTGAAAACTTTTTGCCACATTGTTTACAATGGCCTCAAGATCAAACATGAGCTCCTCTACTATGTCTGCTACAACCTCTGCTACTACTGGTTCGGTGCTTCCACCACCTCCTCCAAGGATGCCGTTTTCTTCACAATCTCAAGATGTTATCCCTACTCGGAGTGTCCAGGGATCTGCTCCCGTTTTAGCCTCTAATGATGAAATTCTGACTTTATTTGGAAATGTGCAAGAACAAATGAGGCAGCAACAGGAGACTAACCAAATGCTGTTAAGAGAAATACAACTCTTAAAAGCTAGCTCGAGTAGACCCGCTGAAGAAACTGTCACTCCTATACAGCCCAGGGCTTTGAATTTCAGTTCCGCAGTTTACACTGAGGACAACAGGGGGAATATCGTCCCAAGCCATTCTCAGAATCATACCCCTGAGATACCCTCCTCGGTCAGGATGTCGACTGTGAGGAGTTTAGGATATGCTTCAGGATATGGCCAAAATCCTCAGACCGGTAATGTGTCAAATAATAATATTCTTGCTACTAACAACAATGGCTCTTTGCAGGATGCAGGTATGACGTCAACATTTACCAGGGAGCTCCAGAAATTGAAGGACATGATATCCAGTGTACCTAGAGTGGTCCAGCCAATTCCGGAAGTATCCCAAGACAGCCACAGGATATCCCGCTTTGCATATCCTATCTATGATGCTGAACTCCCAAAAAGATTTCAGACTCCCAACATGAAGCTGTATGATGGGACTACGGATCCTGAAGAGCATATTGCCCAATATAGGGAAAGAATAGAGATTAACCCTATCCCTCCGGAGCTCAAGGAAGCATGCTTGTGCAAGGGTTTTGGGTCTACCCTGACAGGATCAGCCTTAAAATGGCTATTAAATGTCCCTCCTCACTCAATTAATTCGTTTGCTCATTTGGTTAATTTATTCAATAGTCAGTTTTCTTGCAGCCGGAATTTTGAGAAACTAACCAGTGATCTTTACAGGATAACTCAAGGGCCTCAGGAATCCTTGAGGGATTATGTGAACAAATTCAGTCGAGAATCCTTGGATATCCCGCATCTTGATGTTGCAACAGCTGTGCAAGCTTTTAAGATGGGGTTACAAAAGGATTCTCAGTTTTATCAGGATCTTGTAATGAATCCCTGCAGGAATCTCGACGAAGCTCGTAACAGGGCTTTGAGATATATCCGTTTGGAAGATGACAAGAAGATGCAGGAGAGGATGAATTCTACCTCAACCTATGAATCAACTAACAGGAAATCAGAAACCTCATATAAGCCATATCGCTCCAAGCCATATGGCAGAAATGACAACAAGAAAGTGAATGTTGTTGAAGACGAGGATCCTGAAGAATATCCTGACTTATCAGAATACTGCTTTTCTGTTAATATACCTGAGTTAATGTATGCTATGCAGGGTTTAGGGGACAAAGCCAGGTGGCCTCGAAAGAACCAGCAGAAAGCTGATTGGAAGGATAAATCCAAATGGGGTGCCTTCCATGAAGACTTCGGACATATGACCGAGGATTGCATCGCTTTAAGGAAAGAAATAAGTTACCTGTTAAGCAAAGGGTATCTGAAGGACTTACTGGGAAAAAAGAAGAATAAAGGTCAGGATCCCGAGAAGGATCCTGAACGAGCAGCATCACCACCAGCAGATGCCAAGATAATTAACTTTATTTCAGGAGGATCCGATATTTGTGGAACTTCGTATTCGGCGGCTAAGAGACATGCAAAGGAAGCTAAGAGTGAAAGGGGAGACAAACCAGTCAGGATGACTACCCTCACAACTGATAAAGTGATCACTTTCGATAGTGATGACAGGGATACTGTTCAGGATCCTCACCATGATGCCTTGGTAATAACATTATATGTGGCTAACCATTTTGTACGCAGGATACTGGTAGACAACGGCAGTTCTGTCAATATAATTCAGCTGGGAACATTGAAGAGGATGAATGTATCTCCGATGGACATTACTTCGAAGTCCACTGTGCTCGTTGGTTTCAACGGAGAAGCTAGGAATACTGTAGGAGAGATAAAGTTTCCAGTATATGTTGAAGGGGTCAACTCGATACAACGCTTCTGTGTGATGGACTCCTTATCCTGCTATAACATCATACTGGGAAGACCATGGATTCACGATATGAAGGCTGTGCCATCAATATATCACCAATGCATCAAGATCCCTAACCGTTGGGGAGTTGTCAAGGTTGAAAGTGATCAGCAGGAAGCGAAAGAATGCTACTCATCTTCGATGAAATCTTCAACCAAGCCTAATCAAGCATAGCAATTAAAGATGCGGGCCCGGGATACCTTGGAAGCTTCAGAGCAGGATGTGAAGAAAATTATCCTGGATCAGGATAATCCTGATATCTCGGTGCTCGTAGGAACCAATATCCCTCAGGATATTGAAGTGCAGTTAACTAACTTTTTGAAATGCAGGATGTCAACGTTTGCATGGAAGCATGAGGATATGACAGGCATATCCAAAGACATTATCACTCACAAGCTTGGAATTGACAGGTCATTCAAGTCTGTTCAGCAAAAGAGAAGAAAATTTGCTCCTGAGCGGAATACGATCATCCAAGAGGAAGTTAAAAGACTATTGAAGTCCAAGATGATCAGAGAAGTCAAGTTCCCAAGGTGGTTGGCAAATGTGGTCGTAGTGCAGAAGAAAAACGGGAAGTGGAGAGTCTGTGTAGACTACACGGACTTGAACAAGGCTTGTCCTAAAGATCCATTCCCTCTTCCTCATATCGATGCAATGGTAGATGCTACTGTTGGACATGAAATGTTAACGTTCATGGACGCATCCTCAGGATTTCAGCGGATTCAAATGGAGCCTTCGGATCAGGAGGATACTGCTTTCATGACACCAACAGGTATATATTGCTATACTGCTATGCCTTTCGGTTTGAAAAATGCAGGTGCAACATACCAGAGATTAGTAAACATGATGTTCAAAGATAAGCTGGGGGACACCATGGAGGTATATATTGACGACATGGTGGTGAAATCTAAAAAGGCTGAGGATCACCTCCAGGATATCAAGGGAGCATTTGATATCCTGGATCAGTATAACATGAAGCTGAATCCTGCTAAGTGCCATTTTGGAGTGGGGGCAGGAAAGTTTCTCGGATATATGGTGACAAAAAGGGGGATAGAGGCAAGCCCGGAGCAGATTAAAGCTATCTTGGATATAAAATCACCCTCGAATATGAAGGATGTTCAACGGTTAACAGGACGAGTAGCAGCATTGAACAGATTTATTTCGAGATCCTCGGAAAAATGTAAGGAATTCTATGATATCCTCAAGAAGAATAAGAAATTTGAATGGGGAGCAAAGCATGAAGCAGCCTTACAGGATTTGAAGCGATATCTCTCAACTGCACCTCTGTTGATGAAGCCTGAAAATGGTGAACCACTATCCCTATACCTCGCTGTATCAGGGAATGCTGTAAGTGCCGTTCTTATAAAAGACCATGAAGGTCGGCAATATCCTGTTTATTATGTTAGTAAAAGTTTGTTAGATGCTGAAACTAGGTATTCTCATTTAGAAAAATTGATATTAGCTCTAGTCATGGCATCGACAAAGCTTAGACATTATTTTAAGACTCATAGGATCCATGTTAAAACGAATTATCCTGTTAAAAATGTGCTTAGGAAACCAGAGATGTCAGGCAGGATGGCCAAGTGGTCAGTAAAGTTAAGTGCGTATGATTTAGTATATGAACCTAGAAATGCCATAAAGTCTCAGGCTTTAGCTGACTTTGTGGCTGATTTCAGTAGTGACATTCAGGACGAGGCAGACCTAGAAGTTCAACAGTTAGGAGAATCTTCAGGATCATGGACATTGTATACTGATGGTGCATCCAATATATGAGGTGTAGGATTAGGTATACTACTAAAATCGCCACAGGGGGACATATTACCCCAGGCTATTAGGTGTGAATTTCCTGCTACTAATAATGAGGCAGAATATGAAGCTTTAATTGCAGGATTAGAATTGGCTAGGAATATGAGTATCAAGAATTTGCAAGTATATGTTGACTCGTTGTTAATTACTAACCATTTTAATGGATCCTATGCAGTTAAGGGTGAGAAATTAATTGAATACCTCGATATTCTCAAAAAATTAGCAGGATATTTCGATGTTTTTACACTTGAACAGGTACCAAGAGAGGATAATGCTGAAGCAGATGCCTTAGCAAATCTGGGATCATCGATCAGGATACCAGAAGGAACCCAAATACCAATATTACATGTCTTGTATCCTGCAACGAATCCTCGGGATAAAGAAGTAGCGGGTATTCAGGATCCTGGAGCAGAGTATCCTGAAGAGGATCCTAAATCTTGGACGGCTCCAATCATGAGATATCTCAAGGAAGGACACACCCCCGAAAATGAAAATCCTAAGGCATTTAGGATGAAGGTATCACGATTCACTATTATAAATATTGTTTTATACAAGAAATCTCTTGCAGGACCGTATTTGAGGTGTTTGGAGGATCCTGAAGCCAAAGAAGTACTTCAGGATATACATGAAGGGGATTGTGGTAACCATACTGGGGGCAGGTCATTATTCTCAAAAGTATTAAGGACAGGATATTATTGGCCAACAATGAGAAAAGATGCCACAGAATATGCTCGAAGATGTGACGCATGTCAAAGACATAGTAACATATTACATCAGCCTGCTGAACCACTGTATCCTATTGTTTCCCCTTGGCCGTTTATGAAGTGGGGTATGGATATAGTGGGAAAGCTTCCAAAGGCTCCAGGAGGAAAAGTTTTCATGTTGGCAATGACGGATTATTTCTCCAAGTGGGTTGAAGCAGAAGCATTTGTTCAAGTTAGAGATCAAGAAGTAGTATCCTTCATAAAGAGAAATATCCTGACCAGATTTGGAGTACCAGCCGAGATAATCTGTGACAATGGTTCTCAGTTTATAAGCAAAAGAACTACTGACTTTTGCAAGAGTTGGGGAATCAAAATGATAACATCTACTCCAGTACATCCTCAAGCGAATGGACAAGCAGAATCCTCAAACAAGATAATTGTCAATAACTTAAAGAAGAGGCTTGGAGCCAAAAAAGGAAGATGGGCAGAAGAATTACCCTTTGTTTTGTGGGCTGATAGGACAACGGTAAAGAATGCAACAGGCCAAACCCCATTTTCCTTAGTAATTGGAGCAGAAGCAATGATTCCAACGGAAATGGCAATACCTACTGCAAGATCTACTCTAAGTGATCCTGAACAGAATCCTGAAGCCTTGAGTCAGGATTTGGATACTATAGATGAAAAGAGAGATGCAGCAAGGCTAAGGATGGCATCATATCAACAAAGAATATCCAGAGCATATAACAAGAATATCAGGACCAGAAGATTTAAGGTTGGAGATTGGGTGTTAAGAAAGGCTTTTCAGAATACTACTAATCCTGTCGATGGCAAGCTAGCTCCAAAATGGGAAGGACCATATGAAGTTGAATCAGAAGCAGGGAAAGGAGCATATAGACTCAAGAATATGGAAGGGGATATGCTACCGAGATCTTGGAATGCTATACACCTTAAGCTTTATTTCAAGTGAGTTTAGAATTTAATTTCTAACTCGGGATGGTATGAATTCTATCTTTTTTAAATATGTTTGGTTTAATTTATTCTTTGAAACCCAATACTAACTTAAGCATCGGAGGGGTGTTAGCCAAGCTAACACCCACCTTGGTTTAAGGATGTTTTGCAGTATATGCTCCAGGATATAGCTCCAGGATGCTCACTCAAGATACTTCGGAAGATTAGAGGATTGGCCCCCTCTCTCACGTATAAGGGATTCCGATCCCTTCACAGGTTTAAAGGTATTCACCTTTCTTCCGAATTGGGTTTAAACACCCCGCCTGGAGCGCAAGTTGTTCAGGGATAGTTCAAGGTGGCGGGACCAGTCCATGTAAAAGTGGCTGACAATTTCGTTACTGTTGGCTATATCCTGAATCCTAAAGGTATATGAGGATTGATCACCCTCTCTCACGAAAGGGTATTTTCATACTCTCTAAGGTTTAAAGGTTTTCACCTTTCTAAGTCTTGGAGTTTATACACTCCCGCCTATAGCGTGCGAAAATTTGGGATTTTCCCCAAGATACAAGGAATTTATCTCCAGTGCATTCTTGGGTTTTACTCCTGTAACATGAAAAATTGTCTATACAATGGGAACTGATATCCAGAAGATTTCTAAGTATTTGAAGACATTGTACACAGGGGACATTCCTACTAAAGCAATGGTGCAAAGCTAAAAGGATAAGGCTCGGAACTAATGCACTAAGTGTCTCAGACAGGGGATATCTTCATTGGAAAAGTTGCAAAGGGATTGAGGTTTGATAATAGGGTTATACCCTATTCCTGGTATGATCTTTCCTTTGAAAACATTGTTTAAGTTTTTGGTAAAAGGTTAAATATCCTGATATATTCTCAAAATATATTCTCAAAATACTTCTCAGAATATTTGAAACTAATACTAGTTTGAAACTTTGATAATTTAACTATTATCAAAACAGGTTTTGGAAAAGTGGATTATTTTTCACTCTTTAAAGAACCTTCTACAAAGTTGAATAAATGTTTGGAAGTCCTCTCCAATAAAAAGTTTTTATAATATACCGCTGAGCATATTGATCAGGATATTTTCATAAGATAACAATACAAAATTTTGCAAAGTTAAAAGGTACATTTAGTAATGCAAGGCAATAACAAATAAGTTAAGAGATAGTTATATTATTAACATGTCAAAAGTTATGCTTTTGGATTCACCTCAAACCGAGGCCCATCCACCAAAAGCACAATTAGTTTCTACCATACTTGTATAACGGTTGGAGGATCTATTTCAAAACGGGACCTGTCCACCTACAACCGTTACCACATTCAAAACAGGTTATACTAATCGATGACCAAGTGTTAGGGGAGGATTTTCTAACAATTAGTGATCCTTATTCGTTATCCTAATTAGTGATCCTTACTTCTGTGACAGGCGGTGATCCTCAGAAGAGCTTCAGGATCAGGATCATGGATCACTTCAAGGATCCTCGTACTGACGATTGTTTACTTATGTTTTGTACTATCTCGCAGGTATAACAAGCTTGACCAAGTCTTGGCGACATTCCTGGAGAATATTCCCAAACTATTCTGCACGTGCTTGGCCAAAAATGGACGTTGTGGAGAACGTGGGGGCTTGGCACAAAAGTCGGATAGTTAGTTTGGTAGTTAAATTTCTATTTTAAAGGGGTAACGAGCTAGTAGAGAAACACTTAGTCATTTTCTGAGTTACACACACACTCGTACAAACGCTCATACCAGCTCTCGTCCAAACACTTAGCAATTTCATACACCTTTTACACGTTACATTCTAGTGATCCTTGTACCTAGCTCGTTACTATCTGAAGTTGTAGACATTTATTCATTTATTTGAGCTTGGTGATCGGTAGTTTCCATCACCCGGGGTTTTTTGTGCCGGAGATCAACTCTTGATCAAGGGCTTTTTCCCTGTATAAATCCTTGTGTCATTTCAGCAATTTACATTGAAGTGATCCTTGTTATTGTTCTACATTATTAGCATCATACCCCGTAACATAGAGTTTGGTTGCAATATTCTCAACATATTTTTTTGACCAAAACAGTTTGGCGCCCACCGTGGGGCAATTGGTGCTTTGTCCTTAGAAAAATACGCATTTCTGTGCTCATTTTGGTTCACTACAACCAAGCAAATGGCTTCCTCAGCGAAGAATGCTTCAAATTTGATGCCATCATCCACTTCTTCACAAGGCGTCCCTCCTTTGCCTCCACCACCTTCTGGATCCCAGAAGAATGCTGAGAATGCTGCGAAGAAACCAACTCCCATTTTCTCAAGACCTCCAACTTCTTCTGCTTCTTACACTCCCACTACTAGTGACATGTTTACTTTGATTTTGCAGATGAAGGATCAGATACGGCAACAGGATAAGACCAATGAGAGGATTCTCAAAGAAATCGGAGATCTCAAGAAACAAAAGACAACGGCAGAAGATCATTCCCCACTGGTGCCAAAATCCTTGAATTTTGATACTCCAGTGATTACTTCTCAGCCATCAGTGGTTCCAGACATTCAATATGTGGGTGGACCAAAAGGAGTGCACTATGGAACAACAACAATGACCCAGGCATCAGGTTCATATTTCCAGCCAGCGGGATCCTATCCTCAGCATATGGGATCCCTCACGAATTCAGGAGGATATTCAGGATTGCAGCAGATTCAAGGATCCTCCTTTGTTCCAGGATCATCCCAGGTTCAAGGATCCTCCTTTGTTCCAGGATCATCCCAGGTTCAAGGATCCTCCTTTGTTCCTGTATCATCCCAGGTTCAAGGATCCTCCTTTGTTCCAGGATCATCCCAGGTTCAAGGATCCTCCTTTGTTCCAGGATCATCCCAGGTTCAAGGATCCTCCTTCGTTCCAGGATCGTCTCAGTTTCAGGGATCCTTCCAGATGCCAGGATCCTTGAGGAGTTTGCAAACAGGAAGTTCAGATGTCCATCAGGGAGATTTTATTCCAATGCAGACCAACGCTTCTACTAGTCCCTCGATGATTCCAGAGCCTCAACAATATGGATTAACATCCAATCTTCCTAATCTGAATCCGATGGGAGGTAACACTTTTAATAATTCTTATACTACTAACCATGGTCTTATGCAGGATCCAGGTATCAATCATGCCATGGCCAGAGAATTGCAAAAGCTAAAAGATATGATATCAAGTGTTCCAGGAGTGGTCAAACCTATCCCAGAGATTGCAGATGGGAGCCACAAGATATCTCGTTATACACCACCAATCTGTGATGCTGAGATACCCAAGAGATTCCATGTGCCAACAATGAAGCTGTATGATGGTTCGACAGATCCTGAGGAACACATAGCACAGTACAGGGAGAGGATGGAGATCAATCCAATTCCAGAAAGGTTAAAGGAAGCATGCCTGTGCAAGGGATTCGGATCCACTCTTACTGGATCAGCTCTCAAATGGCTGCTAAGTCTTCCTCCCTATTCTATTACCTCATTTGCTAACCTAGTTAACTTGTTTAATAATCAATTTTCTTGTAGTAGAAAATTTGAACGATTAACTAGTGATCTATATAGGATAACCCAGGGTCATAATGAATCATTAAGGGATTACATTACCAAATTCAGTAAAGAATCCTTAGACATTCCCAACTTAGATATAGCCACGGCTGTTGAGGCCTTCAAAATGGGATTGCTTAGGGATTCATTGTTCTATGATGATCTTGTTATGACACCATGCAGGAACTTAGATGAGGTAAGAACACGAGCACTTAGGTTCATCCGGCTAGAGGACGATAAGAGGATCCAGGAGAGGTTAGCAGGATCCTCAAAGCAGGATAAGCAAGGATCCTCATTCAGGAACAACAAGTTCAGATCTTATAATAAATCTGATAACCAGAATGTGCATGCTGTTGAACAAGAGGAGGATGATGAGGACTACCCTCCTATATCTGAATATTGTTTTTCAGTTGATAACAATGAACTAATCTTAGCAATGCAGGATCTAGGCGATAAAGCTAGATGGCCCCGGAAAAATGACAGACCAGCTGTAACCAAGGATAAATCTAAGTGGTGTGCATATCATGAAGATTTTGGGCATCTCACAGAAGAATGCATTGCACTAAGAAAGGAAATTGGATACTTGTTGAGCAAAGGGCATCTAAAGGAATTGCTGGGAAGAAAAAAGTCAAGGACTCAGGATCCTGAAAGGATCCCTGAGAAGGCTCCAGCCCCTCCAGCAGATGCACAAGTGATAAACTTTATTTCTGGAGGATCAGACATTTGTGGCACATCTTTCTCAGCAGCTAAAAGGCATGCAAAGGAAACTAAAATGGATAATGGAGAAAGACCAGTTCGAACATCAAGTGTCTCCGAAGGAAAAGTCATAACCTTTGATGAAGAGGATCGTGTTGATATCCAGGATCCTCATCACGATGGTTTAGTTATTACTCTTTTCATTTCTAACCATTTTGTTCGCAGGATCCTTATAGACGGAGGGAGTTCAGTGAACATTATCCAGCTTGATGTTCTAAAGAAGATGGGTATCCCTGAATCAGATATCATACCAAGATCCTCCGTGCTCGTGGGATTTAGTGGCGAAACCAAGATTACCCTAGGGGACATTAAACTCCCAATATACATTGAAGGCCTACACTCTTATAAAAAATTTTGTGTTATTGACTGTTTATCTTGTTGTAATGTTATCCTTGGCAGGCCTTGGATACACGATATGAAAGCAGTCCCATCTACCTACCATCAATGTGTGAAGCTCCCTAGTCCTTGGGGAGTAGTGAAGATTAATAGTGATCAGCAGGAGGCTAAGAATTGCTACAGTTCATCGATGAAACCAGCCTCGAAGTCAAGGGAGCAGTAGCAATCAAAGTATCCTCCAAGGGATGTCTTGGAGGCAAGAGAGCAGGATGTGGTAGAAATCCTCATGAACCCCGATGATCCTGAATCCAAAATCTATATCTGATCAGGGATCCTTGGCGAAATGAAAGAAGACCTCGTATCCTTCCTCAAAAGGAGAAAGACTACCTTTGCATGGAAACACGAAGACATGACTGGTATATCCAAAGATGTAATCACTCACAAACTCGGGATTGACAGATCCTTCAAACCAATCCATCAAAGGAGAAGGAAGTTTGCACCGGAAAGGAATGCCATTATCCAGGAAGAGGTAGAGAAATTGCTCCGGGCAGGTATGATTAGAGAGGTCAAGTATCCAAGATGGTTGGCCAATGTGGTTGTTGTTCAAAAGAAAAACGAAAAGTGGAGGGTATGTGTCGATTTTACCGATTTAAATAAGGCATGTCCCAAGGATCCTTTCCCATTACCCCACATTGACTCCATGGTGGATGCAACTGCGGGTCATGAACTGTTAACTTTTATGGATGCTTCATCTGGATTTCAACAAATCCAAATGGAACCATCTGATCAGGAGGATACAGCCTTCATGACTCCAACTGGTATATACTGCTATATTGCTATGCCGTTCGGGCTAAGAAATGCAGGTGCAACTTATCAAAGGCTAGTGAATATGATGTTCAAGGATCAGATTGGACAAACTATGGAGGTTTACATAGACGATATGGTGGTAAAATCAATAAAGGCTGAGGATCACCTAAGAGACTTGGAGGAAGCATTCGATATCCTTGATAAATATAATATGAAGCTTAATCCTTCAAAATGTCACTTTGGTGTTAAAGCAGGTAAATTTTTAGGATATATGGTGACAAAGAGAGGCATTGAAGCTAGCCCGGAACAAATTAAAGCAATAGTGAACATCAAATCTCCGGCCAATGCTAAGGATGTTCAAAGGCTAACAGGCAGGATAGCAGCTTTGAACAGATTTATATCCAAATCCTCAGAGAAGTGCAAAGAATTCTATGATATCCTAAGGAAGAACAAGAAATTCGAGTGGACTGAGAAGCATGAAAATGCTTTAAGAGCCCTCAAAGATTACCTATCCTCAGCCCCGGCCTTGATGAAGCCAGAAAAAGGCGAGGTGCTATCCTTGTATCTTGCAGTATCCTCAAAAGCAGTAAGTGCGGTCCTTGTTAAGGATCATGAAGGTACACAACATCCTGTCTATTATGTAAGTAAAAGTTTACTTGATGCCGAATCCAGGTATTCACACCTTGAAAAGCTTATTCTTGCATTAATTATGACATCTACTAAGTTAAGACATTATTTTGAAACTCAGGTTATCATTGTTAAAACTAATTTTCCAATTAAGAATGTCCTCAGGAAACCAGAGATGTCAGGTAGGATGGCTAAGTGGGCAGTGAAGCTGAGTGCATATGATATAAGATACGAGCCTAGGACAGCCATCAAATCCCGAGCATTAGCTGACTTTGTGGCTGATTTCAGTAGTGATTTACAAGAAGAAGCTGAGTTAGAAGTCCAGCAGCTAGAAGAGACCAAGGATCCTTGGATACTCTACACTGATGGATCCTCAAACGTCAAAGGCACAGAGCTTGGAATACTACTAAAATCGCCACAGGGGGACATAATACCCCACTCTATAGCTTGTGAGTTCCAAACCACTAACAATGAGGCTGAATATGAAGCCTTAATTGCTGGTTTGCAAATTGCAAAGCATATGGGGATCTGGTATCTTGAGGTACATGTAGATTCATTGTTAATTACAAACCACTTTAATGGATCCTATGCTGTTAAAGGTGAAAAGCTAACCAAATATTTAGAGATAGTCAAAAGTTTGGCACTCTCTTTTGTTTCCTTGAGTTTGACGCAGGTACCAAGGGAAGAAAATACAGAAGCTGATGCATTGGCTAATTTAGGATCATCCTTGAAGATCCCGGAGGATATCAAGATCCCTATTACCCATATCCTGACCCCGGCTATTGAGGATCATGTGGCTATGGAGATAGGAAATGATTCTGCAATGATCCCTAGTGAGGATACTCAATCCCATTCAGGACCAGGGTCATGGATCTCACCAATCATGAGATACTTACAACATGGAGAGATTCCAACAGGAGAAAACCCTAGGGCTTTCAAATCTAAGGTATCTCAGTTCACAATTTTAAATAATATGTTGTATAGACGATCTCTTGCAGGACCATACTTGAGATGCATTGAGGATCCTGAAATCCAAGAAGTTTTAAAAGACTTCCATGAAGGAGATTGTGGAAACCACACTGGGGGCAGGGCATTATTCTCAAGGATCCTGAGGACAGGATACTACTGGCCAACCATGAAGAGAGATGCTGTGGAGTATGCTAAAAGATGTGATCCTTGTCAGAGACACAGCAATATCCTTCATCAACCAGCCGAATTATTGCATCATATATCCTCCTCTTGGCCATTTATGAGATGGGGGATGGATATAGTTGGTAAGCTCCCTAAGGCACCTGGTGGAAAAGTATTCATGCTTGCTATGACTGATTACTTCTCCAAGTGGATAGAGGCTGAAGCTTTTGCCCAAGTCAGAGAAAAGGAAGTTATATCCTTCATTAAAAGAAATATTATAACTAGATTTGGAATTCCTTCTGAGATTATATGTGATAATGGTTCCCAATTTATTGGGGGCAGAACCACTAACTTTTGTGATAGCTGGGGGATTAAGATGATAACATCAACACCAGTCCACCCACAAGCTAATGGTCAGGCAGAATCATCCAACAAGATCATCATCAACAATTTGAAGAAGAAGCTTGGATCCAAGAAAGGGAAATGGGCAGAAGAACTACCCTATGTGCTTTGGGCTGATAGGACAACCCCCAAGAATGCTACTGGTCAAACACCATTCTCTTTGGTGTTTGGGGCAGAATCAGTGATCCCAACAGAAATGGTGGTTCCAACTGCAAGAACAAGTACCCGTGATCCTGATGAGAATGATGAGAACTTGGCTCAAGACCTGGATACTATTGAAGAAATCAGGGATATGGCTAGGATAAGGATGGCCAGTTATCAGCAAAGAATGGCCGGTGCTTACAACAAAAATGTCAGGATCAGGAGGTTTCAAGTTGGAGATATGGTATTAAGGAAAGCATTCCAAAATACCACCAATCCTGCTGATGGAAAATTGGCTCCAAAATGGGAAGGCCCTTATTTGATTGAAGCTGAAGCAGGAAAGGGGGCATATAGATTGCTAACCATGGAAGGTGATTTGCTACCAAGAGCTTGGAATGCTGTCCACTTGAAGAAATATTTCATGTGAGCAGGATCCTAGTGGCATAGATGATCCTCACGATAGGGATATCCTTAAAGGATCCTCAAAGTATCAGTGATCCTTACTTAGGTAATATCCTAAACTTGAACTATTTCATTTCTTTATTTTCTCATATAAGGATAAGGATCATGTATCCTTTATCCATCTCTCACGTGAGTTTAAGTTTTGAAAGTTCAGGTATCCTTAGCATAACATTGGTTATCTGCTGAAGCAATCCGTTCCTTGGGTTTAACCCCAGTTATTTGGGCTTGACCCCAGTTCCGCCTGTAGCGCACGATGATCCTGGTATAGTTCAAGGCTTTGGGACCAGTACTCGTTTTAGGGGCTGATAATTCCATTGTACTGGCTATACCTAGGATCCTACGTATAATGGTAGACGTACCATACATCCGTTCATAAGGTTCTAACGTTTTCACGTTAGCTAAGGTTTCTAACGTTTTCACGTTAGCTAAGGTTTTGGCATATTCATGTCACTAAGTTTGGATAGTCGCCAGTCAGGGCCATACTCCAGTTTACATACGATCCTTGGGCTTGTCCCCAGTTATCCTTGGGCTTGTCCCCAGTTATCCTTGGGCTTGTCCCCAGTTGCTAACTCTTTTCTTATGTTGGCTTAGTCCCAAGTTATGATCTATTTCAGGTCCTTAAAGATAAGCAACTAGGGATCCTTGATCCTTACTTCTTTCTAAGGTTTATTTTACAGTTATCCTTATTATGGTTAGGATCCTAACTTGGACCCTCAGGTATGATCCTTAACTATTTTTAATCCTATTCATTATTTATTTGAATAACCCTTATACTTGACAACTGAACTTATGATTCTTAAACCATATTACTTTTTAGAACTTATCGGTTATGGGATATGTGATCCTTGATCATATCCTAAACTTTCTGGATATCTTTTCTAATTTTTCAAGGCTTGATAAGTATAAACAGAATGAACATTACAACAGTTGGAAAGTAAGATATTATAAAGGATAACAACACAAGATAAGCGACAAAAGGTTAAGTTTTTATTTATTAACAAAAGACTAACCCTTAAAAGGTTGTCAAAATTACCTACCCGAGCATCTACCAGCAAAACGTGGCCCGTCCGCTGGGGTAGGTAAAGGGTGTCCATGATAATAAGTTCAAAAGTAGTGCAGGAATATAAAGGCGGCAGGATCACAATGGCTTCATCCCCAAAACAGAGGATCCCTCCACCATATGCAATCCTGCCTATTATCCAAAGGATCATACATGATCCTTAATCCTAAAACCTATTGTTCAAGTACAAACCATTAAATTGTTTTAAACATCACAACCACAAAAACTACCACCAGATTTAAAAATTGGGCTCCGGCTACGTCTAGAAATGTCCTTCATCGCCCAATCATGCAGCCTAAACCTTCGCTGCATTGTCACCTCCAACTCCACTTGTTTCACCACCTTCACCTTTGCCTCCAGCTTCAATTGTCAGGATCTCTTCAACCTCCTCAGCCTCTTCATCGTCCAGTTCAGCCAGCCTTGCCTTCCAACCTTCAATATCCCAGGTGCTCTTGTCAAAAGCAGGATCCTGAGCTTCCAAGGCCATTTGAAGCTTGGTCTTGTACATTGTAATGGCGGCAGAGACTTTGGCATCTTCGGTGATCTCACTCTTCTCATAATCAACATTAACCAGCACCTTGGCATCCCGGACTTCCTTCTGAAGATCAGCAATTGTGAGATCCTTTAACACCGCAACCTGCTGGAGATTGGCAATCTTCCTATCCTGATCCTCAACGTGGCCCACATAGTCCTCAATCTCAGCGAATTTCTGTAAAAAGGATAAGGTCAGGATCAAGTAATAAGCAGGATATACCAGCAGGATATGTCAACAGGATATACGAGCAAAGACAGTGATCCTCACCTCATTAAAGTACTCAAGGAATTGATGACGGATCAGAGGCAGACCCTGCAGATCCCCAGCTTCAGAGGCTTTTCTCTTCTTGATTGCCTTCCCTTTGAGGGGTGCCTTGGGGACCGAAGCTGTCGGACTAGTAGGAGCTTTTCTCTTGGAGGATCTGACAGTGGTGAGATCAGCAACATTGAACTTGGAAGCGGACTTGGTGGATTTTCCAGCACCTACACAACCAAAACAAGATAAGTATCTTTTCTTAATTCATATTTCACTATTTATTTAAATTTTAAACAAGGATACTTACTTGACATTGTGACAGAGCCTGAGGATACCTCCTGTGAATCTTGGGTTGTTGTCTTGAAAGTTCTTGTCTCAGGATCAAGTTTCTTGAAAGCAAGGAGCCTCTCCTTAGCAGCAGGGGACAGTTTGAGATGTGAGACGGTGATAGCTGCATAACAAGAAAGCAAAAATATAAGTTATCCTTACATCAAAAGAAAGTTCCTGGTGATCCTTCTCAGGATCCTCCACCCTACCATGGGTAGCCCATTTTTTGGGTAGATCCTTTCCATCCTCGATGGAATCTCTCTTGATAAAAAAGAAACGCCGTTTCCAATTAGCATCATTCTTGGTGGCTTTAAAGATCGGGTGTTCCTCACCGGGTTTACGTTTAAACAAATAACGATGAGAACCAAAGGTGGTAAGATCATACAGCTCTCCCAGCTCTGCCATTCCTAGATCTATTCCCTCCTGATCGATGATCCTTTCAAGGGTGTACAAAACCCTCCAAATCATCGGCATGGCTTGGATATAAGAGATGCCGGTTAGGGAAAAGAAAGATTGGGTGAAGGCTGGAAAAGGATATGTATAGCCTATGGTGAAAGGAGTGACGGGGAAAGCAACCCACTTATCGGAGATATGATCGCTCAAGGCATTGGGGTCAAAAGGCCTAAATTCGGTGTTCGCTGGGAAGCAGTGGCGGATCCTATCTATCTGAGCATCATTAAAGAAGCAGCGTTCTTTAATGGAGTCTTCAATGATCCCCTGGCTTTTCGGAGGACTGTTCTTTGGGTGATCCTTGGCTGGGGAATTTCGGAGCAACATCTTTGATGGAAAGAGACGAAAACAGAGCAAGAGAGGGAAGAAGATAGAGAGAGAGAATACCTGATCGTCTTCGGAATGCAGATTATAAAGGGAGTCTCTCTGAAAATTTAAATGCATTTGATCCTATCTATATCTCTATTTATAATTATGATTCTGCAGGATTGTCACTTCTGTGACGTCATGATCGCAACGGCTAGTTCGATATCAACGGCTATATATCCGTTAGTTAGTTGCGGATAAGATCAAGAAAATATAACTCGCTTAATTTACAAATTACTCCTTATATTTTGGGGGCAATTGTTAGGGGAGGATTTTCTAACAATTAGTGATCCTTATTCGTTATCCTAATTAGTGATCCTTACTTCTGTGACAGGCGGTGATCCTCAGAAGAGCTTCAGGATCAGGATCATGGATCACTTCAAGGATCCTCGTACTGACGATTGTTTACTTATGTTTTGTACTATCTCGCAGGTATAACAAGCTTGACCAAGTCTTGGCGACATTCCTGGAGAATATTCCCAAACTATTCTGCACGTGCTTGGCCAAAAATGGACGTTGTGGAGAACGTGGGGGCTTGGCACAAAAGTCGAATAGTTAGTTTGGTAGTTAAATTTCTATTTTAAAGGGGTAACGAGCTAGTAGAGAAACACTTAGTCATTTTCTGAGTTACACACACACTCGTACAAACGCTCATACCAGCTCTCGTCCAAACACTTAGCAATTTCATACACCTTTTACACGTTACATTCTAGTGATCCTTGTACCTAGCTCGTTACTATCCGAAGTTGTAGACATTTATTCATTTATTTGAGCTTGGTGATCGGTAGTTTCCATCACCCGGGGTTTTTTGTGCCGGAGATCAACTCTTGATCAAGGGCTTTTTCCCCGTATAAATCCTTGTGTCATTTCAGCAATTTACATTGAAGTGATCCTTGTTATTATTCTACATTATTAGCATCATACCCCGTAACATAGAGTTTGGTTGCAATATCCTCAACAGATTTTTTTGACCAAAACACCAAGGGCTTCATCCTAAAACCTAGGACCCATCCACCTTTGGTCATCGTATTGTTCTAATGCAGGAAATATAAATTGTTCAAAGACAGGAAATGTAAATTGTTTTTCACAACCACAACCATGGAATTTAAAAAATGGGCTTCTGCCTCAGCACGTATATCCATCATCGCCCACTCCACTGCCTAAGGGGCAGCACCTTCTCGAACAGCAACCTCTTTACCGGCACCCGTACCTGCATCATCCTCGGGATTCTTCTCAGCATCTGCAGCAGCATCCTCTTCACCAGCATTCTTTCCAGCATTTGCCCCAGCATTCCCAGAAACATCCTTTGAAGCGCTAGCATTCATTGTCTTGGCGGATTCTTCCACAACAGATTTGGCAGGAGGATTCACAGGATTTCCCCCAAGATCTTTTAACTTCGCCTCCCAGGCCTTGGTGTTCCAAGAAGGGCATTGTAAACCCAAAGCCATCGCCTCGTAAGCCATTTTCAGCCTGGCCTGAAGAAGGGAGATCACAACGGAATTCTTGAGGCTCTCTCGGTATGAAGCCATGGCCTGCTCGTGTTGAACCTGGGCCGCGTCAAACTTAGCTTGAGCCTCCTTAGTGATCTTCTGGATGACGGACTGGTGATCTTGAGTCATAGCCTTATACTTAGCTTCGTAGTGTTCTGATTTGGCGGTGGCAATTGCTGCTTGATCTGCAATGGTGGCCTTGGCCTTTTTCAGCTGGCTTTCAAGTATGACGTTGGAGCCACATGCGTCTTCATAAAGAAAAATCAGGTGTTCAAGGCCCTGCAAGGTAAAGAAACAGGCATTGTTAGGGGAGGATTTTCTAACAATTAGTGATCCTTATTCGTTATCCTAATTAATGATCCTTACTTCTGTGACAGATGGTGATCCTCAGAAGAGCTTCAGGATCAGGATCATGGATCACTTTAAGGATCCTCATACTGACGATTGTTTGTTTGTGTTTTGTATTACTTCGCAGGAGTAACAAGCTTGACTTGGTCTTGGCAACGTTACTATGGAATATTCCACGGGTATTTCGCACACGTTTGACTGGAAATGGACGTTGTGGAGAACGTGGGAGCTTGGCACAAAAGTCGGATAGTTTGTTATTATCGTTAACTTCTATTTTTAAAGGGGTGACGAGCTAGAATTTAGAACACTTAGCCATTTTCAGCTGCACACACTCTCATACAATCGCATTCTTGAAGCTCTCGATGAACACTTATTAGTTTTCACTCATTTTTACACATCTCACAATAGTGATCCTTGTACCTAGCTCGTTACTATCCGAAGTTGTAAACATTTATTGATTTATTTGAGCTTGGTGATCGGTAGTTTCCATCACCCGGGGTTTTTTGTGCCGGAGATCAACTCTTGATCAAGGGCCTTTTCCCCGTATAAATCCTTGTGTCGTTTGTGCAATTTACATTGAAGTGATCCTCATCATTGTTCTACATTTAAAGCATCATTCCCCGTAACAAAGAGTTTGGTTGCATTATCCTCATCAGATTTTTTGACCAAAACAGTTTGGCGCCCACCGTGGGGCAATTGGTGCTTCATTCCTAAGAAGTTTTTCTGTTGGTGGTCGTTCCGGTTCATTGCATACAAATACATGGCTTCATCATTGAAGAATACCTCTACTGCAATGTATGCGGTCAATTCATCTCAGGGCATTCCACCTTTGCCTCCACCACCTTCTGGACCTCAGAAAAATGCCGAGAAGAAACCAACTCCAATTTTCTCCAAACCTCCAACTTCTTCTGCTTCTTACACTCCCACTACTAGTGACATGTTTACTTTGATTTTGCAGATGAAGGACCATATACAGCAACAGGATAAGACCAATGAAAGAATTCTCAAAGAAATCGGAGATCTCAAGAAACACATGAAAACGGCAGAGGATCATTCCCCACTGGTGCCCAAATCTTTGAATTTTGATACTCCGGTGATTACTTCTCAGCCATCAGTGGTTCCAGATGTTCAATATGTGGGTGGACCAAAAGGAGTGCACTACGGAACAACAACAGTGACTCAGGCATCGGGTTCCTATTTCCAGCCAGCAGGATCCTATCCTCGGTATATAGGATCCTTCATGAATTCAGGAGGTTGCTCAGGAGCGCAGCAGATTCAAGGATTTTCCCTTGTTCCAGGATCATCCCAGGTTCAAGGATCCTCCTTTGTTCCAGGATCATCCCAGGTTCAAGGATCCTCCTTTGTTCCAGGATCATCCCAGGTTCAAGGATCCTCCTTTGTTCCAGGATCATCCCAGGTTCAAGGATCCTCCTTTGTTCCAGGATCATCCCAGGTTCAAGGATCCTCCTTTGTTCCAGGATCATCCCAGGTTCAAGGATCCTCTTTTGTTCCGGGATCATCCCAGGTTCAAGGATCCTCCCTTGTTCCAGGATCATCCTAATTTCAGGGATCCTTCCAGATGCCAGGATCCTTGAGGAGTTTGCAAACAGGAAGTTCAGATGTCCATCAGGGAGATTTCATTCCAATGCAGACCAATGCTTCTACTGGTCCTTCGATCATTCCAGAGCCCCAACAATACGGATTAACATGCATTCTTCCTAATTTGAATCCAATGGGAGGTAACACTTTTAATAATTCCTATGCTACTAACCATGGCCTTATGAAGGATCCAGGTATCAATCATTCCATGGCCAGAGAATTGCAAAAGTTGAAGGATATGATATCAAGTGTTCCAGGAGTGGTCAAACCTATCCCAGAGATTGCAGATTGGAGCCACAGGATATCTCGTTTTGCACCACCGATCTGTGATGCTGAGATACCCAAGAGGTTCCATGTTCCAACTATGAAGCTGTATGATGGTTCGACGGATCCTGAAGAACACATAGCACAATACAGGGAGAGGATGGAGATCAATCCAATCCCAGAAAGGTTAAAGGAAGCATGCTTGTGCAAAGGATTCGGATCCACTCTTACTGGATCAGCTCTCAAATGGCAGCTAAGTCTTCCTCCTTACTCTATTACTTCATTTGCTAATCTAGTTAATTTGTTTAATAGCCAATTCTCATGCAGTAGGAAATTTGAACGATTAACTAGTGATCTATATAGGATAACCCAGGGTCATAATGAATCATTAAGGGATTACATTACCAAATTCAGTAAAGAATCCTTAGACATTCCCAACTTGGATATAGCCACGGCTGTTGAGGCCTTTAAAATGGGATTGCTTAGGGATTCGTCGTTCTATGATGATCTTGTTATGACACCATGCAGGAACTTAGATGAGGTAAGAACCCGGGCACTTAGGTTCATTCGGCTAGAGGATGACAAGAGGATCCAGGAGAGGTTAGCAGGATCCTCAAAGCAAGATAAGCAAGGATCCTCATTCAGGAACAACAAGTTCAGATCCTACAACAGATCTGATAACCAGAACGTGCATGCTGTTGATCAAGAAGAGGATGATGAGGATTATCCTCCAATTTCTGAATATTGTTTTTCTGTTGATAACAATGAACTAATCCTTGCGATGCAGAATCTAGGTGATAAAGCTAGATGGCCCAGAAAAAATGATAGGCCAGCTGCAACTAAGGATAAATCAAAGTGGTGTGCATACCATGAAGATTTTGGGCATCTCACAGAAGAATGCATTGCACTGAGAAAGGAAATTGGATACTTGTTGAGCAAGGGGCATCTAAAAGAATTGTTGGGAAGAAAAAAGTCAAGGACTCAGGATCCTGAAAGGATCCCTGAGAAGGCTCCAGCCCCTCTAGCAGATGCACAAGTAATAAACTTTATTTCTGGAGGATCAGACATTTGTGGCACATCCTTCTCAGCAGCTAAAAGGCATGCAAAGGAAACTAAAATGGATAATGGAGAAAGACCCGTTCGAACATTGTAGGACCGGTTTTGACACCGTTCGATTGCGTAACGAACGTTCGACGTGCGGAATCCGTGAACGTACGTGACCGAACACACAATAACGTACTAGAAACGTGATTTACTAGAAAGATAAACGTGTACGGTACAAGAAATCACTTAGAGAGAACTTTCTCTCTCTAGTTTCTCTCTCTAGAAACACACACTTAACAAAGTCTTCTCCAAGATTACAAAAACTCCTAAATCTCTAAAGTTCTAACCTAATTATGACTTAAACTCCCCTATTTATAGGTCAAGGGCAACTTTAATGAAACTTCATTAATTACAAGTTTGCCACCTTGCCTTTTATCTAGAAATAAGACATTTACGACTCGTTTTCTTCAATTCTTCACTACAATTCAGATTGACGTAGGCGATAGACAAAATATGCATCAACAATCTCCCCCTTGGATATTGCCGTAGTCAATCCTTAATCAAACTTGTAGTGACTTGTCTTTCTCTCTCTCTTGATTCTTCTTTGACTTCTTCAGCAAACATAGACTTTTTCTTGCTCAAACAGAAACCCGGTGAATCTGTCTTCAGCTTTCAGTAGTCTCTTCAGGCTTCCCCTTTCATAAAGCTTCCGTGCTTTTGAGATCGACGCCTGGCTTTTTGTGTTTTCTGGCTCCCCCTTTCTTTAAGCTTCCGTGCTTTTGGGATCTACGCCTTGCTTTCCATAGCCAAAGAATCAAAAACCTACACATCTCAACCTTTCGTAAGACAAAATAATTTTGACTCTAAAAGAATTCACTCAAAATTCTCAAACATTAAACACACGATATTGTGATTCAAATTAATGAATCATCTAAACATTTGAGGATTATCTTCCAACTTCTCATCATCTTAACCAAACCAATTGTTCATCTTGTTTAGCCTTTGAGATTTTGAATATCAGCTTTTCAACATCAGTTGTCGAAAATCTTTTTGGATTTTTCAAAACATGAAACATAAATGCAATAACAGAAATTAAATGCAGAAAAGAAATATGTACAAACATATTTTTGTGAGTTTGCGAAAGAGGATCATATCAGTTTTGGAAACACATCACAAGCACCGTTAAGCTTTTAATCGTTTTAAGTTCTAAACGATTCACGTTGATTGACGATATAATTGTCCTCTTAAGCTCAATCTAAAAACTTTCGAAATGCTTACCGATACGTTAAGGTATATTAATTTTGCACAAAATTCTTATGGACCCCACGATCTCAGCATATCCCCTCATCATGTAATACACTGACTCAAGTAATGCCTTTAAACTTTTATCAACTGTGATTTGTGCGAAAAACAAAGCAGAATGTTTAAACATTAACAATCAGGTCGATACTTCCGTATACGCAGAGAAAGTCCAATGTTTAAACAAAATAAGAAAATAAAACAAGTTGAAGTTGTTTAGGCTTTAACCACCAGGTCGATACTCCCGTATACGCAGAGGTGATCCAAAGCTTAAACGAAACACCAAAGAAAATAAAGCAGAACGTTTAGGCAACAACATCCAGGTCGATACTCACGTATACGCAGAGGATGTCCGATGCTTAAACAAAATAAAGAAATAAAACAAGTTTAAATCTTTGCAAAATGAAATGCACAATCACAACGACTTTTTTAGCAAAGTTGTGAAAGTTCACAGACTTAACCAGTTTTATGCTTTTTGGCATTCAGCGATTACTGAGTAGGCACACAGTCACGAAGGACAAAACTAAGTACTATGCTTTCAACCATGTTTCCCACTAGAACTAGGCTTTTTCATTTAGTTTTGTATCGTTATCGCAAATCTACTAGTCTAGCTGAGCCTATCGTCACATCTTTAGTGAGACCGTTTATCACATTTAGACTTTTCATTTCTTTAGCATGCTGTGATAGTCCACTGATTTACTATCATTTCCTCTTGTCTCAACAAAACTCATTTTTGCTTTTTTTCAATGTTTTTGGCATTTTCAAATTTTCAAATGTTTTTGGATTTTCTAAAAATTCTTACTCCCCCTAAAATGCAAACACATTTTAGGAAATTTGAAACTAAACTGTACAACCAACTTGACAACTGATATCGAATCGCTTCAATTCGCCATCCACTTGGCATAAACAATCAGAACTCCCCCTGACAACAAACTATTTTCCCATTAAGATTTCAAAACACTTAAGTTTGTTTTAATCAAAATGGTTTTTCCGGAAAAATTAGTTTGTTTACCAACCACTTGTAGGTTCGGGGTCATCACATCATCTTGTTCCTTTCAACCACTTGTAAAGATTTAACATTTCCGATTTAAACAACACAATCACATGTAGAAAATCAAGTACAACTTAATGTCCCTGATTTACCACTTGTAAGACGAAAAATCACCAGAGTGAAATTTCTCAAGAAATGTGCCGATTCATGTTCCACGCTTACCAACCTGGGAACTCCGGCAAGTCAGGTTTTTCAGTTAAAGAGATTCACCCAAGCCTGACGCTCCTTGGATGTTTTGAACATGCCTTTTTGATTCATAAAATTCTTTAACCCCTTTTACCTTACCCTCAACCATTTTTCCAAAAATGTTTACAACATTGGGGTTAAAGGCTTTTTCAACATCAAAATCTTTCTTTTCAGAAAAAGATTGATTTGAAATCTCAATTTCGTCAACTTTTTGTTTATAATTTTCAGCTCGCAATGGTGGAAAGTTTATGTCATCCATTGGCGGAACTGACGTCTCAATTTTTAGCTCAACTTGTGGCTCTTCTGACTTTGACGAGTCAGATTCATCGCCAACACGTAGCTCCTTTGTTTCCGAAGAAACAAATTCATCGCTAACCACTTCAACCTTCTTTATCTCCTCTTTTGTCCTCAGATTTGCATCTGAAGAATTCGGTTTACTTGACTTTGTTGTCGAGTGAAGCGATTCATCAGCACTCTTATTTGTTGTACCCGAGGACAAAATCCTTTCGAGATACTCTCTCGCCTTCTTCCTCTTTTTCCTCAGTCTGTCTTTCTGCCCTTGTGAAAGCTTCACTTTCGTTTCTTGAACTTTAGGTTCTTGAACCTTCTGTTCTTTGGGCTTGACATTGACTGGTTTCTTTGGCATCTTCTGAGAATTAACCCTCAATCTTTCATTTGATCTCCTAGGACAATCTCTGGCAATGTGACCTTTGATGTTGCAGTTAAAGCATCTCCTCGTCTCATAACTCCAACCTTGGCAGTTAACAGCAATGTGTCCTTGATAACCACATCGGTAACACACTCTGTTATCGTACCAATCACCATGTTCAGTCCAAATGCTTAAATCAAAACATTGTTTGGCTTGGTGATACTCTTTCCTCTTCTTGATTACTGGATTTGACTTTTGAGCACTGTGGTCCGACCTGCACCACTTATTACCAACAGTTTTTGAGTTTTGATTTTCCAATTTTTGTGGTTTTTTATCACGATTGGATGATTGAACTGATGAGCTTTTATTTTCTTTTTGAAGATTTTTCAGCTTTTTATCCTTTTGTTTTTGTTCCACATTCTTCTTTACAGGTTTTTGCATTGAGCATTCACCTTTCTCAGTAGAATGTAGAACGGTTTCTTGAAATATTTCATTTAATTTTAAAAATATATTTCTTTTCTCAATTTCATCATCAGTTTTCTCATCACAATCTTCAACTTTGACTTTGTCAAAGTTTGTGACATTGTCACTTATTGGAACAGAATTGATCGGTTCTGGACACACATATGGTGCAGAAGTCACAAAACCTTTCAACTTATTTTCTAACACAGCAATTCTATTCCGATCACTTTCAGCTTCTTTTTCAAGCTGAATGATTTTAGCAAGATGAGAATTTATTACAATTTGTTTTTCAAGATTATTTTTACCAAAAATGTCTTTCTCATCTTCTAAAATCTTTATTTGAATTTGAAAATCTTTTTCAATTTTTACTTTTTCATTTTTTAAATTTTTTATTTGAATTTTCAAATCATTTTCTGAATTTTTAAAATTTTTGTTTTCTAATGTCAAACTCTCTAAATCCCTTAAGAGTTTGACATTTTCATATTTCAGATTTTCACAATTTAAGCACTTCTCGGACATATTTTCAGCTTCAACTTTCTTCTCAACCTTGATAGCTGAAATTTCTTTAACCTGCTCCTCTACCACTTGAACATTTTTCTCAGGTTCGAATTTTTCATCAACAGATTTCATTTTTCTAATCTTTTGGAGTTCAAGTTCTCGCTCTTCAATCTTCTCGATAAACAAGCTCAAATTCACGTTTAAATATATCTTCCTCAAATCTAACAAATACGTTCTCCACATATCATCCGGTAAAACATTTGCCAACTTGTCAACCCACTCCTCATTAGACTTGGTTATCCCTAATTTTCCCATTTCCAAAACTAGATGGCAGTATCTATCAAATAATTCTTTTGTAGACTCTCCCTTGATACCCGTAAAACTATCAAATTTCTTCCGTGCAATATCTGCTGGACTCTGAACACGATACGACTCACAGTCCATAGTTATTTTAAAGAATTTTCAACAATAGATTTTCAAATCACACAAACTCAAATCAATTCAATTACAATGTCAACCCACTGAATCAGATAGATATCCGATTTAGAGACAACAATCCGGTAACAATAAATCGAATGTAGAATTCGTTTGGACGTGTATCCGAAACTTCCACAAAAACCACTTTACCAATATCATCAATCAGATCACAACTTTGGTCATTCAACTGAAATAATATTGACACAAATCACACATTTACCAATATACATTCACATGCAGCCGACACTTTTAATGTGATGTCAGATCCAATTTTCGACAACTCAAATCAGATTTTGGTGATTGTGCCTCAAAATCCACTTATCAGAAACATGATTGAGCCAATATTAATAACCTTCAACTATGATTGGACCTTTCTATGACATGATTTTAATTCGATCAATTAACAAAGCGTGGTGATTTATAATTGGACCGAAGGTACACATGCACGATGATGATTGGATCGAATCCTACCACTTGCCGACAATTTTATCAATATTATCCTTAGTGGGTCGGTGCCTTGTTTTTTATAAATGTGCTGACAACAACCGATGTTATTCAAAGATTGGACCTTTACTTTAAAGTGGCCGACAACTTGTTTTTCAAATTAATGTCATTGGACCTCAAAGTCACTAATGCCGACAACCTTTAGTAATCACACGATAACGTCCTGCCAACCAATAATCAATTGTAGCCGACAATTTTTTCAGAAACTCACGTGAAGAAGACGACTCATAAGCGAACCATACTGACACTGGAGCGGACCAGAAAATTAACTATCGAGCGAACCACAACTGACAAATGAGCGAACCAGAAATGATCAAATAAGCGGACCAGATAATGTCCGGATAAGCGGACCAGATAATGTCCGGATAAGCGGACCAGACTTGTCACAAAAGCGAACCAGACTTGTCACAAAAGCGGACCAGACTTGCTGTTGACGATTCGACCCGAAAACCTGCGATTTCTCCTAAACTACTTGGAATTTCGATCTGAAACTTGGTAGGGTTTTAGATCAGGTCTATGCGCACAACATATCCAAAAATCAGACGAAATAGACCGTGAAATCACGTTCAATTTGACGAATTTCCGTAAAAACGTGAGAAATAGGTAGAAGATGAAGAAATTGATGAAATCGGATCTGAATCGGCTGAAATCTGGTACGAAAACGATGTGTTTGATCAAGCAATCGAGCTCCTAGCTCTGATACCAATTGTAGGACCGGTTTTGACACTGTTCGATTGCGTAACGAACGTTCGACGTGCGGAATCCGTGAACGTACGTGACCGAACACACAATAACGTACTAGAAACGTGATTTACTAGAAAGATAAACGTGTACGGTACAAGAAATCACTTAGAGAGAACTTTCTCTCTCTAGTTTCTCTCTCTAGAAACACACACTTAACAAAGTCTTCTCCAAGATTACAAAAACTCCTAAATCTCTAAAGTTCTAACCTAATTATGACTTAAACTCCCCTATTTATAGGTCAAGGGCAACTTTAATGAAACTTCATTAATTACAAGTTTGCCACCTTGCCTTTTATCTAGAAATAAGACATTTACGACTCGTTTTCTTCAATTCTTCACTACAATTCAGATTGACGTAGGCGATAGACAAAATATGCATCAACAAACATCAAGTGTCTCCGAAGGAAAAGTCATAACCTTTGATGAGGATGATCGTGTTGATATCCAGGATCCTCATCACGATGGTTTAGTTATTACTCTTTTCATTTCTAACCATTTTGTCCGCAGGATCCTTATAGACGGAGGAAGTTCAGTGAACATTATCCAGCTTGATGTTCTAAAGAAGATGGGTATCCCTGAATCAGATATCATACCAAGATCCTCCGTGCTCGTGGGATTTAGTGGCGAAACTAAGAATACCCTGGGGGACATTAAACTCCCAATATACATCGAAGGCCTACACTCTTATCAAAAATTTTGTGTCATTGACTGTTTATCTTGTTGTAATGTTATCCTTGGCAGGCCCTGGATACACGATATGAAGGCAGTCCCATCTACTTACCATCAATGTGTGAAGCTCCCTAGTCCTTGGGGAATAGTCAAGATTGATAGTGATCAGCAGGAGGCTAAGAATTGCTATACTTCATCGATGAAACCAGCCTCGAAGTCAAGGGAGCAATAGCAATCAAAGTATCCTCCAAGGGATGTCTTGGAGGCAAGAGAGCAGGATGTGGTAGAAATCCTCATGGATCCTGATGATCCTGAATCCAAAATCTATATCGGATCAGGGATCCTTGGCGATATGAAAGAAGACCTTGTATCCTTCCTCAAAAGGAAAAAGACTACCTTTGCATGGAAACACGAAGACATGACTGGTATATCTAAAGATGTAATCACTCACAAACTTGGCATTGATAGGTCCTTCAAACCAATCCATCAAAGGAGAAGAAAGTTTGCACCGGAAAGAAATGCCATTATCCAAGAAGAGGTAGAGAAATTGCTCCGGGCGGGTATGATTAGAGAGGTCAAGTATCCAAGATGGTTGGCCAATGTGGTTGTTGTTCAAAAGAAAAACGGAAAGTGGAGGGTATGTGTCGATTTTACCGATTTAAATAAGGTATGTCCCAAGGATCCTTTCCCATTACCCCACATTGACTCCATGGTGGATGCAACTGCGGGTCATGAACTGTTAACTTTTATGGATGCTTCATCTGGATTTCAACAAATCCAAATGGAACCATCCGATCAGGAGGATACAGCCTTCATGACTCCAACTGGTATATACTGCTATATTGCTATGCCGTTCGGACTAAGAAATGCAGGTGCAACTTATCAAAGGCTAGTGAATATGATGTTCAAGGATCAGATTGGACAAACTATGGAGGTTTACATAGACGATATGGTGGTAAAATCAATAAAGGCTGAGGATCACCTAAGAGACTTGGAGGAAGCATTCGATATCCTTGATAAATATAATATGAAGCTTAATCCTTCAAAATGTCACTTTGGTGTTAAAGCAGGTAAATTCTTAGGATATATGGTGACAAAGAGAGGCATTGAAGCTAGCCCAGAACAAATCAAAGCTATAGTGAACATCAAATCTCCGGCCAATGCTAAGGATGTTCAAAGGCTAACAGGCAGGATAGCAGCCTTGAACAGATTTATATCCAAATCCTCAGAGAAGTGCAAAGAATTCTATGATATCCTAAGGAAGAACAAGAAATTTGAGTGGACGGAGAAGCATGAAAATGCCTTAAGAGCTCTCAAAGATTACCTATCCTCAGCCCCGGCCTTGATGAAACCAAAAAAAGGCGATGTGCTATCCTTATATCTTGCAGTATCCTCAAAAGCAGTAAGTGCGGTCCTTGTTAAGGATCACGAAGGTACACAACATCCTGCCTATTATGTAAGTAAAAGTTTACTTGATGCCGAATCCAGGTATTCACACCTTGAAAAGCTTATTCTTGCATTAATTATGGCATCCACTAAGTTGAGACATTATTTTGAAACTCATGTTATTGTTGTTAAAACTAATTTCCCAATTAAGAATGTCCTCAGGAAACCAGAGATGTCAGGTAGGATGGCTAAGTGGGCAGTGAAGCTGAGTGCATATGATATAAGATATGAGCCTAGGATAGCCATCAAATCCCAAGCATTAGCTGACTTTGTGGCTGATTTCAGTAGTGATTTACAAAAAGAAGCTGAGTTAGAAGTCCAGCAGCTAGAGGAGACCAAGGATCCTTGGATACTCTATACTGATGGATCCTCAAATGTCAAAGGCACAGGGCTTGGAATACTACTAAAATCGCCACAGGGGGACATAATACCCCACTCTATAGCTTGTGAGTTCCAAACCACTAACAATGAGGCTGAATATGAAGCCTTAATTGCTGGTTTGCAAATTGCAAAGCATATGGGGATCAGAGATAGTAAAAAATTTGGCACTCTCTTTTGTTTCCTTTAGTTTGACGCAGGTGTTTTGGTCAAAAATTACCGAAGTAATTAAGTGATCAAATTAGTTAAGTGAGGTAGTGTGCTAGAAGTAAGTGTCAAAAATGTGTTAATTAAATTACTTGCAAAAACAGTTTCAGGATACGGCTCGGGATATTGAGTTGTATCGACGATCAAACAATGAGCAAATAATGAGCGAAAAGTAAAGGAAGTGACACGAGATGTACGAGGAAAGCCCTTGATCAATCTAGATCGCCGGCATAAAACCTCGGGAGCTGACAATCGCAGCTGCCTTGTTCTTCAATTGCTTCAAAAATTAGGATACAGTGCAGGATGTGGTACGGATCGACTAGGTGTTACAACGGAAATGAAATACAAGTGTAGCGTTTGCAATTAGCTAGAGAGTGATTGTGTTCGAGAGTGTAAGTGTGAATTGATGTGTTCTAGGTTGATCCGAACTCATCTATTTATAGTAAAGATAAAATAACTAACTACCCTAAACTTGCGGGATCCACCGAATATTCCTTCTTGGAACGTTGTAGAGCTGGTCTTTCGGGCTCAACGTCTCTTTCTCAACAAATTCGTCCGAGTCTTAAGGAGAAGAAGTCCACTTGACCGTTAGCAAGCCTCTGCCCTTAACCTGCACGTGGTTAATTCAATAAGTCTCAGGATATCGCCCAAGATGTTAGCAATATCCTCTCCCAGCATCCTGGTCACACATAAACAAACAAAGGCAGGATATTGGTCAGGATACATATGTTAAGAAAATGACCCCTAACAATTGTCCCCAAATATATCGGTTGGGATACCAATCCAACGGATATATTTCAAAAACCTTATCCCACAACTCAAGGCATTTAAAATGAAGCGACGGTCAAGATCACATCATAACTTCCAACGCGTTTTTTACTCCATGGAGATCCACAATGCCCCTATATCTTCTCTTTTCTTGTTTGAAAAGCAGATATCTTCAACAGACCCTTCAGGTAATTCTCCATTTTCGACTTTCTTCCTGTCAATTTACTTCATCTTTCTAGCAATGGCCGCCGAGACCTTCACCCAGCAGAATCTTCTCAAAAATCCCGAGAAGGAGATCTGCGCCTTTGACAACGCAGATATTGCAGCTTTAAGAGCCTCCGGCGCTTTCCCTGATAGCACAGTCTTTAGGCCATTTGATCGGTCAATCCGATCGGATGTTACTTCTACCGAATGGATCTGTTTTCCAGCATATCCTTTTTCACTAGGCCTTCGATACCCCTTTCCAGAATTCATGATGCAATTCTTTCGTATTACTGGCATCTCTTTTGCTCAAACCATGCCCATGGTTTGGAGAGTACTAATTGTACTCAACCAAATCAAAAACCTCCACTGTTCTGACCTCTGCATCGAGGATCTACCTATTGCTTATCGCCTCCGATCCCACGGCTCTAGCCGGTTCTTGCTTTTCTCAACCTCCAGCAAACCCCTGATTCTCAAAGCCACCAAAAACGAAGACGGATGGCAACGCAAATTCTTCTTTGTCAAACGAGATTCCATTGCTGAGGGTGCTAACCTTCCGGTGGAGTGGTTAACCACCGGTAGGATCATAAATATCCTTACAGACGATTTAATTGTTATCCCCTATTAATATTCTTCTTTATGCAGTGAACTTTAAGGAAGTTGCTCCTCCTACCGCTGAGTCAGAAGAGAGAATCAACACCGTTTACCGGTTACCTGCAATAGACAGGACTTTTACCACACACGTTCCGAGTTCAAGTCAGTACTCGTCATCCGAGATGTCTGGTAAGAATTCCTTTCAGAATAATTAGTCAAAACAATATAATGATAAAGAATAAAACTTTTCCCTTTACACAGCACCAGCTAAGATCCCTGAAGTCTTTGATCTTGACGAACTGGATAGCTATTCTGACCAGATCCAAGTCAAGAAAGAACCTGGCTCCAAGACCACTGCTACATCCAAACCCAGCAGCTCCAAAGCCATCATCATTCCTAAACCTTCACCGGCTACCAAACCTCGGAGTTCGAGTTCCCGCAAGAGGAAAGAACCCGATTCTCCTGTCGTTTCTCACACATTTCCTTATGAAAAGCATGGATTCATCGAAGCCAGCGGTTTTATGACTTCTTTTCTCAACCAAGTTAGTATCTTTATATCATATCCTGCAATTTAGACTATTTTCATAGACTTAATAATAATATTGATCCCTGTCCTTTTACCTTTGCAGGGTCTTGAGCGTTTGGTTCACCTATATCAAGAATCCTGCAAGCTTAACAAAACACTTGAATCCAAGCTAAAGGAAGCAGAAATCACAATTTCAGACCAAGGTATGATCGCGGCCGCCAAGTCTCGTCATTACGAGGAGAAATACAAAGCTATGACCCAGGAACACCAAGTTGCTCTTAACAAGGCTACTCTTCAAGCCCAAGCCGATCTGGAAGCTGCCCATGTGCAGTACGAACAGGATATGGTCAGTTACCTAGAAAGCCTCAAAAGTTTCGTCGTCATTTCTCTTCTCCAGGCTAGGTTGAAGATGGCTCACGAAGCCAAAACATTAGGCTTCGAATGCCCTTCTTGGGACGTTGGAGCCTGGGAGACCAAGCTGAAGAATCTTGGCGGTACCTCTTCCAAATCAATTGTCGATGATCCTTCTAAAGTAGTTAAAAAGGCAATCGATGCTGACAAGGATACTGAGGCGGATCCCAAAATGAATGTTGCTGAAACCACTATGGAGCAAGAAGGCACTACTCCCTAGAACTTATTTTCATTCGAACAATTTTATGTCTTTATGAACAATTTTCATTTCTATCTTTAAACAATTTGATAACCGAAGGCGGATGGGTCCTGGGTTTCAGGATGAAACCTTCGGTTATCAGCCAGTATTGATCGCTTTAAGAATAACTTCATCTTTTGACTTATTTTTTGTTACTTTGCATTGTTTAGTGTAAGTTTTAGCTTTGTAAAAATTTCATACTGTTATTTCACAAAATATCTTGACCAGTATGCTTAGAAACATACTGCAGAAACCTTTTAAATGGATCTTTCATACGTTCTTTCAATTTTGTAAAAATTTCTTTAGAAAGTAAAAAATAGTTTATCTTTTCAAAACCAAGTTTTGATGATGATCAAAGTTTCAAGCCAATACTAGTTTCAAACATCCCAATCAAATATCCTTAAAAGGACTTTGAGGATATATGTCAAGATACTTAACATGATGTTATTAAAAATTTAAATGAGGCTTGCAAAGGAAAGATCATACCAGACATAGGATATAAACCTATTACCAAACTTCAATCCCTTTGCAACTCTTCCAATGAAGATGTTCCCAGTGCAAGGTACTTAATGCATTAGTCGCAAACTTCATTCTTTTAGCTTTACACCACCATCTTGGCAGGGATGTCCCCTGTGTACAATGTCTTCAAGTATCTTAGAAATCTATTTAATGTCAGTTTCCATGGCATAAGCAATTTTTCTCGTTCCGAGGGTATAACCCAAGGATGTACTGGAGATAAATCCTTTGTATCCTGGGGAAAATCCTAATTTTTCATGCGCTACAGGCGGGAGTGTATAAACTCCAAGACTTAGAAAGGTGAAAACCTTTAAACCTTAGAGAGTATGAAAATACCCTTTCGTGAGAGAGGGTGATCAATCCTCATATACCGTTAGGATTCAGGATATAGCCAATGGTAACGAAATTGTCAGCCACTTTTACATGGACTGGTCCCGCCACCTTGAACTATCCCTGAATAACTTGCGCTCCAGGCGGGGTGTTTAAACCCAATTCGGAAGAAAGGTGAATACCTTTAAACCTGTGAAGGGATCAGTATCCCTTAAACGTGAGAGAGGGGGCCAATCCTCTAATCTTCTGAGTTATCCCGAGTGCATATTCTGGAGCTATATCCTGAAACATATCTTGCAAAACAAATGTAAACTAAGGTGGGTGTTATCTTGGCTAACACCCCTCCGATGCTTAAGTCAGTATCAGGTTATAAAGAACAAATTACACATTTAAAAGAAGTAAGAATTCATACCATCTCGAGTTAGAAATTAAATTCTAGACTCACTTGAAATAGAGCTTAAGGTGTATAGCATTCCAAGATCTCGGTAGCATATCTCCCTCCATATTCTTGAGTCTATATGCTCCTTTCCCTGCTTCTGATTCAACTTCATATGGTCCTTCCCATTTTGGAGCTAACTTGCCATCGGCAGGATTAGTAGTATTTTGGAAGGCCTTTCTTAATACCCAATCTCCAACCTTAAATCTTCTGGTTCTAATATTCTTGTTATATGCCCTGGATATTCTCTGTTGATATGATGCCATCCTTAGCCTTGCCGCATCTCTCTTTTCATCTATAGTGTCTAAATCCTGACTCAAGGCTTCAGGATTCTTCTCAGGATCACTTAAGATAGATCTTGCAGTAGGTATTGTCATCTCCGTTGGAATCACTGCTTCTGCTCCAAACACCAACGAAAATGGGGTTTGACCTGTTGCATTCTTTATCGTTGTCCTATCAGCCCATAAAACAAAGGGTAATTCTTCTGCCCATCTTCCTTTTTTGGCTCCAAGCCTTTTCTTTAAGTTGTTGACAATTATCTTGTTAGAGGATTCTGCTTGTCCATTTGCTTGAGGATGTACCGGAGTGGATGTGATCATTTTGATTCCCCAACTCTTGCAAAAGTCAGTAGTCCTCTTACTTATGAACTGAGAGCCATTGTCACAGATTATCTCAGCTGGTACTCCGAATCTGGTCAGGATATTCCTATTGATGAAGGATACTACTTCTTGGTCTCTTACTTGAACAAATGCTTCAGCTTCAACCCACTTAGAGAAGTAATCCGTCATTGCTAGCATAAAGACTTTTCCTCCCGGAGCTTTTGGTAACTTTCCCACTATATCCATACCCCACTTCATAAATGGCCAAGGGGAAACAATAGGATATAATGGTTCAGCCGGTTGATGCAGTATGTTACTATGTCTTTGACATGAGTCACATCTTCGAGCATATTCTGCGGCATCTTTTCTCATTGTTGGCCAATAATATCCTGTTCTTAATATTTTTGAGAATAATGATCTGCCCCCAGCATGGTTACCACAATCCCCTTGATGTATATCCTGAAGGACTTCTTTGGCTTCAAGATCCTCCAAGCATCTCAAATACGGCCCTGCAAGAGATTTCTTGTATAAAATATTATCTATAATAGTGAATCGTGATACCTTCATCCTAAATGCCTTATGATTTTCATTTCCAGGAATGTGTCCTTCTTTGAGATATTTCATGATTGGAGCCGTCCAGGTTTTAGGATCCTCTTCAAGATATTCTGCCCCAGGATCCTGAATACCAGCTACTTCTTTATCCTGAGGATTCGTTGCAGGATATAAGACATGTACTATTGGTATTTGTGTCCCTTCAGGTATCCTGATCGATGATCCCAGATTTGCTAAGGCATCTGCTTCAGCATTATCTTCCCTTGGTACCTGTTCAAGTATAAAAATATCGAAATATCCTGCTAATTTTTTGAGAATATCGAGATATTCGATTAATTTCTCTCCCTTGACTGCATAGGATCCATTAAAATGGTTAGTAATTAACATAGAGTCAACATATGCTTGCAAATTTTTTATACTCATGCTCTTAGCCAACTCTAATCCTGCAATTAAGGCCTCATACTCTGCTTCATTATTAGTAGCAGGAAATTCACACCTAATAGCCTGGGGTAATATGTCCCCCTGTGGCGATTTTAGTAGTATTCCTAATCCTACTCCTCTTACATTAGATGCACCATCAGTATATAATGTCCAGGATCCTGAGGATTCTCCTAGCTGTTGAACTTCTAGATCTACCTCATCCTGAATGTCACTACTAAAGTCAGCCACAAAGTCAGCTAAAGCCTGAGACTTTATGGCATTCCTAGGTTCATATACTAAATCATAAGCACTCAACTTTACTGACCACTTGGCCATCCTGCCTGACATCTCTGGTTTCCTAAGCACGTTTTTAATAGGATAATTTGTTTTAACATGTATCCTATGTGTCTCGAAATAATGCCTAAGTTTCGTTGAAGCCATAATTAATGCTAGTATCAATTTTTCTAAATGAGAATATCTAGTTTCAGCATCTAACAAACTTTTACTAACATAATAAACAGGATACTGCTGACCTTCATGGTCTTTTATAAGAACGGCACTTACAGCATTCCCTGATACAGCAAGGTACAGGGATAGTGGTTCACCATTTTCAGGCTTCATCAATAGAGGTGCGGTTGAGAGATATCGTTTCAAATCCTGCAGGGCTGCTTCATGCTTTTCCCCCCATTCGAATCTTTTGTTCTTCTTCAGGATATCATAGAAGTCTTTGCATTTCTCTGAGGATCTTGAAATAAATCTGTTTAGAGCTGCTACTCGGCCTGTTAATCTTTGTACATCCTTCATATTCGAGGGTGATATATATCCAGGATAGCTTTAATCTGCTCCGGGCTTGCCTCTATCCCCCTTTTCGTCACCATATACCCAAGAAACTTTCCTGCCCTATTTATTTAAATTTTAAACAAAGATACTTACTTAACATCGTGACAGAGCCTGAGGATACCTCCTGAGAATCTTGGGTTGTTGTCTTGAAAGTTCTTGCTTCAGGATCAAGTTTCTTGAAAGCGATGAGTCTCTCTTTAGCAGCAGGAGACAATCTGAGGTGTGAGACGGTGATAGCTGCATAACAAGAAAGCAAAAATATAAGTGATCCTTACATCAAAAGAAAGTTTCTGGTGATCCTTCTCAGGATCCTCCACCCTACCATGGGTAGCCCATATCTTGGGTAGATCCTTTCCATCCTCAATAGAATCTCTCTTGACGAAAAAGAAACGCCGCTTCCAATTAGCATCGTTCTTGGTGGCTTTGAAGATCGGGTGTTCCTCACCAGGCTTACGTTTAAACAAATAACGATGAGAACCAAAGGTAGTAAGATCATACAGCTCTCCCAGCTCTGACATTCCTAGGTCTATCCCTTCCTGCTCGATGATCCTTTCAAGGGTATACAAAACCCTCCAAATCATCGGCATGGCTTGGATATAAGAGATGCCGGTTAGGGAAAAGAAAGATTGGGTGAAGGCTGGAAAAGGATATGTATAGCCTATGGTGAACGGAGTGACAGGAAAAGCAACCCACTTGTCGGAAATATGATCACTCAAGGCATTGGGATCAAAAGGTCTGAACTCGGTGTTCGCCGGGAAGCAGTGGCGGATCCTATCAATCTGTGCATCATTGAAACAGCAGCGTTCTTTTATGGAATCTTCGATGATCCCCTGGCTTTTCGGTGGACTGTTTTTCGGGTGATCCTTAGCTGGGGAATTCCGGAGCAACATCTTTGATAGAATGGTGAAAAGAAACGGAAAACAGAGCAAGAGAAGGAAGAAGATGAAGAGAGAATACATGTTTATCTTCGGAATGCAATTATAAAGGGAGTCTCTCTGAAATTTTAAATGCATTCGATCCTATCTCTATCTCCCATTTATAATCATGATTGTGCAGGGTTGTCACTTCTGTGACGTCATGGTTGCAACGGATAGTTCTACAATAATGGCTATATTTACGATAGTTAGTTGCGGATAAGATCAGGAAAATATAATTCGCTTATTTAACATATCACTCCTTATATTTTGGGGGCAATTGTTAGGGGAGGATTTTCTAACAATTAGTGATCCTTATTCGTTATCCTAATTAATGATCCTTACTTCTGTGACAGATGGTGATCCCCAGAAGAGCTTCAGGATCAGGATCATGGATCACTTTAAGGATCCTCATACTGACGATTGTTTGTTTGTGTTTTGTATTACTTCGCAGGAGTAACAAGCTTGACTTGGTCTTGGCAACGTTACTATGGAATATTCCACGGGTATTTCGCACACGTTTGACTGGAAATGGACGTTGTGGAGAACGTGGGAGCTTGGCACAAAAGTCGGATAGTTTGTTATTATCGTTAACTTCTATTTTTAAAGGGGTGACGAGCTAGAATTTAGAACACTTAGCCATTTTCAGCTGCACACACTCTCATACAATCGCATTCTTGAAGCTCTCGACGAACACTTATTAGTTTTCACTCATTTTTACACATCTCACAATAGTGATCCTTGTACCTAGCTCGTTACTATCCGAAGTTGTAAACATTTATTGATTTATTTGAGCTTGGTGATCGGTAGTTTCCATCACCCGGGGTTTTTTGTGCCGGAGATCAACTCTTGATCAAGGGCTTTTTCCCCGTATAAATCCTTGTGTCGTTTGTGCAATTTACATTGAAGTGATCCTCATCATTATTCTACATTTAAAGCATCATTCCCCGTAACAAAGAGTTTGGTTGCATTATCCTCATCAGATTTTTTGACCAAAACAGGCATTATTCTAAATGAACATTTCTATTTAGCATACGGTGCAGGATTTAGGTCAGGATACTAACCTGGTTAAGGAAGCCGGTCATAAATGTGCTGGATTCTGTGAACCCGTGGTTCTCGAATGGGAACACGTGGGGTGGAGCAGAGGGCTCAACTTCCTTTCTTTTCCGGGAGCTGGAGGCTCGGGTCCTGGATGCTGGGGGAGCTTTGGGAGCAGTGGCGGTCTTTGAACTGGTAGGTTTTGGTGTAACGGATGACTTTGGGTTAGATTCTTGCTTGACAGGTTCAAGGCTGGAATAACTGTCCAGCTCATCGAGTTGGAAACCTTCAAGGTTGACAATTGGTACTGCACAAGGGAAAATATTCTTAAACTCATCATACTTTTGAAAATTAATTGATTTAAAATATATGTATAATTGCTGAGAATGTGCTTACCAGACATCTCTGAGCTTGATTTCTGGCTTGAATCTGTGAGGGACAGGGAGAAAGTTCTTTCACTAGCAGGAAGTTGGTAGATTTTCTTGATCTTGGATTCGGATTCTGCACTGGGAGGCACTAAATCTCTGAAGTTCGCTGCATAAAAACATCAGGATATAAGTATGGGATATAGTTTGAGGATATAATTGGGGATATTCCTAAAACCCTAAATCCTACCCTTGGCTAACCATCTAACCGGCAGATCGAAACCCTTATCAATAGAGTCTCTTTTTACGAAAAAGAATTTTCGTCGCCATCGATCCTCGTTCTTGGTGGCCTTAAGAACCAAAGGGTTCTTGGAGGTACAAAACAGAAGAAAACGGTGATCGCCATGGGATCTCAACCGATATACTATAGGGAGGTCTTCAATACACAGGTCAGGAAAATGACGAGACTTGATTTGATCCAGCACTATCAAAACTCGCCAGACCATTGGCATAGTATGGGCATAGCTAAGGCCAGTGAGGTCAAAAAAGCGAGAGATGAAGGGTGGAAATGGATACTGAAGTCCAAGAGAAAAAGGGTAGGCGAAGAAACAAACCCACTCGTCAGATGACGCGTCTGATCGGGCTTCCCGATCAAAAGGGCGAAAGACTGTTCCGGTGGGGAAGGCGCCGGAATCTTTAAGAGCAGCGATGTCGGCGTTGTTGAAGCAACAGATTTCCTTTGCTGGATCACGGATGAAATTTTGACTTACAAGGGTTGAGGTCGGTCCGTCCGATCGAGATCTTGTTCGTGATGCCATGAAGGATGTTGGGCAAACTAAAAGAAACTCAAGAAAGAAGGATAAAGGATGAAGGGAAAAGTGATTACCTGAAAATCGCTTGAAGAATGATGATAATAAGCAGAAATCATTCGGCTAATTATAGGCTGAATATAGGGGGTAAAGAGTAAATATTGCATTGGAAATGGCACAGTATCACTTCAACCATCGTTTCATTTTAATTTCCTCGGTCGACGAGATAAAGTTTTTAAATATATCCGTTGGATTGGTATACCAACCGATATATTTGGGGACAATTGTTATGGGCCATTTTCTGAATATGCATGCTGACTAATATCCTGATTTTTATTGTTTATCTATGATCAGGATACTGGACGGGGACATTGCTAACATCCTGGGTGATATCCTGAGGTATATCGAATTAATCACGTGCAGGTTAAAGACTGGGACTTGCCAATGGTCAAGTGGACTCCATCTCCTCAAGACTCGGGCGTATTTGTTAAAGGAGAGACGTTGAGCCCGAAAGACCAGGTCTCCAACGTTCAACTAAGGAATATTTGTTGGATCCCGGTTATGTAGGATAGTTAGTTAGATTTGTTTTACTATAAATAGATGGGGGCGGATCAGATTAAGGCACTCAACTTACACATTTTCAAACACTTTCTCTCTAGCTCATCGCAAACATTACACACAACACTTGTATTCGAATTACATTGTAACACATAGTTGATCCGCACCACATCCTGCACTGTATCTTGATATTTGAAGCAATAGAAGAACAAGGCAGCTGCGATTGTCAGCTCCCGAGGTTTTATGCCGGCGATCTAGATTGATCAAGGGCTTTCCTCGTACATCACGTGTCAACCTTTACATTTTCGCTCATTGTTTGATTGTAGATACAGCTTGATATCCTGAGCCGTATCCTGAAACTGTTTTCACAACTAATTTGGTTAACACATTTTTCACATACAATATTAGCACACTACCTCACTTAACTAATTTGATCACTTAATTGCTTAGGTAATTTTTGATCGGGGCAGCAACAGGAAACAAACCAAATGTTGTTGAGGGAAATACAACTCCTGAAGTCTGGCTCGAGCAGATCTGCTGAGGATATCGTCACTCCGCTACAACCCAGAACTTTAAACTTCAGTTCGGCCGTGTAAACTGAGGATAATAGGGGGAATATTGTGCCTAGCCTTCCTCAGAACCTTACTCCTGAAATACCCTCCTCGATCAGGATGTCAACCATGAGGAGTTCAGGATATGCTTCAGGATATGTGCAAAATCCTCCGACGGGTAACGTGTCGAATAATAATAATATTCATGCTACTAACAATAGTGGATCTTTGCAGGATACAGGTGTAACATCAGCATTTACTAGGGAGCTTCAGAAGTTGAAGGACATGATATCCAGCGTACCTGGAGTGTTCCAGCCGATCCCGGAAGTGTCCCAAGACAGCCACATGATATCTCGCTTTGCATATCCTATCTGTGATGCTGAAATCCCAAAGAGATTTCAAACCCCCAACATGAATCTCTATGATGGAACTACGGATCCTGAGGAGCATATTGCCCAGTATAGGGAGAGGATGGAGATTAACCCTATCCCTCCAGAGCTCAAGGAAGCATGCTTGTGCAAGGGTTTTGGCTCTACCTTAACAGGATCAGCCTTGAAATGGCTCCTAAACGTTCCCCCTCATTCGATTACATCATTTGCTCACCTAGTGAATTTATTTAATAGTCAGTTTTCTTGCAGTAGAAGCTTTGAAAAACTAACAAGTGACCTCTACAGGATAACGCAGGGGCCTCAAGAATCCCTAAGGGATTATGTGAACAAGTTCAGCCGGGAATCCTTAGACATACCGCATCTTGATGTTGCAACAGCTGTGCAAGCTTTCAAGATGGGGCTGCAAAAAGATTCTCAATTTTACCAAGACCTTGTAATGAACCCATGCAGGAACTTGGATGAAGCTCGAAACAGGGCCCTAAGATATATTCGATTGGAGGATGACAGAAAAATGCAAGAGAGGATGAACTCATCCAACACCTATGAGACAACTAACAGGAAATCAGAATCCTCATTTAAGCCATATCGCCCTAAGCCATATGGTAGAAATGAAAATAAGAAAGTGAATGCTGTCGAAGATGAGGATCCTGAAGAGTATCCTGAATTATCTGAATAATGCTTTTCTGTTAACATTCCTGAATTGATGTATGCCATGCAGGGTTTAGGAGACAAGGCTAGGTGGCCTCGAAAGAATCAACAAAAAGCTGATTGGAAAGATAAGTCAAAATGGTGTGCCTTCCACGAAGATTTCGGACATGTGACTGAGGATTGCATTGCCCTAAGGAAAGAAATAAGTTATCTTCTGAGCAAGGGGTATTTGAAAGATCTCTTAGGAAGAAAGAAGAACAAGGGTCAGGATACTGAGAAGGATCCTAAACGAGCAGCCTCACCTCCAGCGGATGCTAAGATAATCAACTTCATTTCAGGAGGATCTGATATTTGTGGGACTTCATATTCGGCAGCGAAGAGACATGCAAAGGAAGCTAAAGCTGAAAGAGGAGACAAACCTGTCAGGATGACTACCCTCACAACTGACAAAGTGATCACATTTGATGCTGATGACAGGGATACTGTTCAGGATCCTCATCATGATGCTCTGGTAATAACGTTATATGTGGCTAACCATTTTGTGCGCAGGATATTGGTTGATAATGGCAGCTCCGTCAACATAATCCAACTAGAGACTCTGAAGAGAATGAATGTATCTCCGATGGATATGACTTCGAAATCCACCGTGCTTGTTGGGTTCAGTGGAGAGGCTAGGAACACAGTGGGAGAGATAAAGTTACCAGTATATGTTGAAGGAGTCAACTCGATACAACGTTTCTGTGTGATGGATACTCTATCCTGCTACAACATCATACTGGGAAGACCATGGATTCACGATATGAAGGCTGTGCCATCAACATATCACCAATGCATCAAGATCCCTACCCCTTGGGGAGTTGTCAAGGTTGATAGTGATCAGCAGGAGGCGAAAGAATGCTACTCATCCTCGATGAAATCCTCAACTAAGCCTAGTACAGCATAGCAATTAAAGATGCGGGCCCAGGATATCGGGGAGGATCCGGAGCAAGATGTGAAGAAAATTATCCTGGACCAGGATAATCCTGATATCTCGGTGCTCGTAGGAACCAATATCCCTCAGGATATTGAAGAACAGTTAATTAACTTTTTGAAATGCAGGATGTCAACGTTTGCATGGAAGCATGAGGATATGACAGGCATATCCAAAGACATTATCACTCACAAGCTTGGAATTGATAAATCATTCAAGCCTGTTCAGCAAAAAAGAAGGAAATTTGCTCCTGAGCGGAATACGATTATCCAAGAGGAAGTTGAGAGATTGTTGAAGTCCAGGATGATCAGAGAAGTTAAGTTTCCAAGGTGGCTAGCAAACGTAGTTGTGGTACAGAAGAAAAATGGGAAATGGAGAGTCTGTGTAGACTACACAGATTTGAACAAGGCTTGTCCTAAAGACCCATTTCCTCTTCCTCACATTGATGCAATGGTGGATGCTACTACCGGGCATGAAATGTTGACCTTCATGGATGCATCCTCAGGATTTCAACGGATTCAAATGGAACCCTCTGACCAGGAGGATACTGCCTTCATGACACCAACAGGTATTTATTGTTATACGGCTATGCCTTTTGGTTTGAAAAATGCAGGTGCAACATATCAGAGATTGGTAAATATGATGTTCAAAGACAAGCTGGGGGACACCATGGAGGTATACATTGACTGTCACACCCCTTTCTGCGGCGGAAGCACGAGGTGTGATCATGAAAGGTTCTCATTGCATACGAAGAGTAAACATGCTACATGCTCGTAAAATAACATTCAAATACCATAATTTGAAAACATACGTTAGCGTTTACATCGCTAAGTCGCATAAAACATTGTCTTAAAAGTTTACAACTTTATTCAAAGTTAAACACAAGCGACATCCACGAGCATAAGCTAGACCACGCGCACATCCATCCTAGTTACCTGAAATACATGTGAGTTTTTGGAAAAACGTCAACATAAAGTTGGTGTGAATTCATGCAGTTTTGTATTTCACATTTGTATACTTTGTATCAAAACATAGTTGTGAATAAATCGAGTTTTTCTTGAGTACCCCACGTACTTCAAGTTATATATCAATCCTCTTGAGTACCCCACGTACTTCAAGTTATATATCAATCCTCTTGAGTACCTCACGTACTTCAAGTTATATATCAATCCTCTTGAGTACCCCACGTACTTCAAGTTATATATCAATTTTTGTATGGTATGAATTTTATGTAAATACAGTATTTCTGTAATTATCAGATTGTTAATGGGTTGCAAAGCCATTAACATGTGGCACGACATAGGAAGTCACCAAACCTAAGGCATTTAATTGGTATATTCTGAGACACAAAAGCACTACTCGATTCTCGCCCCGATCGGTAGTGTGGCTGCCAGGCACCCGTTAGATCTAACCTTTTGTTCTGCGGTCTAAGTATGTACACGATTAATGGTGCTTCTGTACCCTATTCGTGACACTATTTCTCATAACGCATCCTACTTGGTTCTCGTTCTCACCAAGCGCGTTTCTTGTTATCATTTCTCATAGCGCCTCTTACTTGGTTCTCGTTCTCACCAAGTGCGCTTCTCATATTCTTATATTTCGTCACACTTGGTTCTCGTTCTCACCAAGTGTACTTCTTGTATTTATATTTCGTCACACTTGGTTCTCGTTCTCACCAAGCGTACTTCTTGTATTTATATCATACCAATTATAAAATTTTGTACATTTGTACATGTATTTCACCCCCGAAGTTATAAAAAACTGAAAACAGTTAAAGAGAAAAGGGGGAGCATGAACTCACAACTTTGCGTTCCTAGCGTCGTAAACTCCACCGGATTTGCTTAATTAACGTCGTAACCTATACGCGTTTTCTTAACGTTAGTCACTAGACTTGCGTCGCACAAGTACAGTCACTCTCTTGTATATATTCTTGTGTTAAAAATATTCTATATTTTTAACTACGTATCTTACTTATATTATTTTCTCCAAAAATAAATATAAGTCTTTTGTGATTTGCACTTTGCACCCGAATTATGTATCTTGTATGTCGTATGTGTATTTTTATGTTTATACTCCTCCTGAGTATTTAGCGTATTTTTAGGTCTTAATACACTAGCACGTATAACACATACTTTATACACTTAGCACAAACGTTGGTGATAAAATAATATATATTTTTCTCTCAAAAGTATATATACATAATACCCGTTCTTATTTTTTTGAAGAAATCCTCATTTCTTATCACCAAAAATTAGGGAAACCTTGGTAATACTCATAAATACATTTTTAGGGAGTAAGTTTCTCGAAAACTTATATTTTTTTTCTAAGTGTCAAAATTTATAAAAATTTTGACAGAGTTTCCCCTAAAAATGGAGGTTTCCCACGTTTTCAAAACGTGTGTTTATTTTCTTTTAAATCATTATCAATCATCAACAACAATTAACAACAATACTCATCAACAATAATCACTAGTTTCTCCATTTCATGAACTTGAATATTTACAAAAATGTGTAGTAATTTACTAGCACATTTAGTAAGCCTTGTTATCTAAAAAAAATAAGTTTAATTTCTTAAAACTTTATTTTTAAAGAATATGAAGTTTCACAACTTCTAGTCAAGATTCACAAAAATATTTCTTTGTTAAATCTTTCTTGTGACACAAGTGTCTACACACTTGTTTATTTACTAAAAATATATTTAGTTCATGTAAGATCTGGGTTTTAAACAAGACTAATATTTTTGCTTGGTTCTTCCGAAAAACCTCTTGTAGATCTTTAGATCTACATGTTTAGAGTCTTATTTTACAAGAAAAATTACTTTTACTCAAGTTCATGTTTAGTGTGTAGTAGAGTTTCATCATTTAACCCTTTTCATTCTTAACATATTCTATGTCATGTTTCATGAACATGACTAATCCGGGTTAGATGTTGATCCGAGCTACCACAACATAGATCGGCACTAAATAATCACCACAAAACAAGTCTTACAAGTTTTACACAACTCTTATGCTTTTAACCAACATTTTTAACATTTTAGTAGACTTTTACCATGTCATCTTGTATGTTCATAGATTTTAACCGACAAAGTTCCTTTTAACCACTTTAAAATAGATCGAGAGTGTGTTTAAAGCAACTTACTACTAGCTCGAGGCTAGGGAAGAAACTAGTCGAAAATCGAGTGGTTAATAGCGTTGTGGTGAGGTCCTTGACGATCCGCAAGCACCGGGCTTCCTCGTATGTGATCCTTCACCCTTGGTTGTATATTAAATTGCAAGATGGAAATTAAAAAAAAAAAATAATGGTGGGTGTAGGTGGCTCTCGGCCGAACTCAATGAGAGGGAAAGGAAGGGATGTGAATTTGATGTGTGGTTAGTGGATGGAAGTCTTGATCTTATGGGGTTATTTATAGTCCATCTAATAGCATTATCCATGAGATAATATGTATGGTAGATATTGGACATGAATCCATAAATTATTCAAAAATGAGTGGTGGGGGTTCTCTTGAGGGAACCGAATTGGTTACAATGGGGTGGGTCAAGGTTCGGTTCTAACTAGTTAATTGGTTAAGCTAGTTAGTTTAAGTTAGGAGGTTAAACCAATTTCTAGTGTGTTATAAATTGTAACGGGTGTTAGGGTATTCAGGGACCCTAACTGGCTCAGAAAAAGAAAACAATGTTAATGACAATATTTTTTTTTTGTCCCGGGTTAAGTCCGGTTGTACGGTTGGATATTACTCTGTTAAAGTGCTAAATTACACTTTTTAGTGTCTTTTAAGTACCCTTCTTGTACCCTTTCAATTCCCAACACTTAGGGAAATATTCTGGATGATAAAACGACATTTCTGCATAATATTTATATGTTTAAATGCTGAATTATACAAAATTCGGCACTTAAAGTGCGTTTCGGGTGCTTTTTAGTGCTTGTTTTTGCTTTCTCAATGTTCTATAAACTAAACCCTTACATATACTCTTGGGTTTTAATGTACTTTTGTTGTCGGACCTACACCTAGGCCTCAATTCTAATGTCTGACTGCTTTCTGCAGTTCAGTCGACACAGTGTGTCTTACCGGTGAGTTTACTATTATTCTGACGCAACGCTCTCGTTTACGCATAAAGCAATATTTTTAGTATACAACATGCATGAATTCACTTGTTTAATCATGTGTTCAGACATTGCTGACACTTAAACTCATAATTGCAGTCATTAAGCAATAATTATAGTGTACGGAAATTACCGGTTTGTGCCAGTTGTCACAGTCTCCCCCCGTTAAAAGAATTTCGTCCCGAAATTCAGACTGAACTAACTCTCGCTGGAGTCTTCTTGAATAGGTGGGGATACTTTTTCTTGAACTGGTCTTCACGTTCCCATGTGTACTCGGGTCCGTGCTTAGAGCTCCAACATACTTTAACAAGCTTCACACAGCTCCTCCTGGTCTTGTTGACTTTCCAGTCGGTAACCTCAACGGGTTGCTCTGTAAATCGGAGGGATTCATCAATATGTATTTCATCCATCGGGATGATCACGTTTTCTTGTGTTGGACTCTTCTTTAGGTTGGATACATGAAACGTATCATGTACTCCATTAAGTTCTTCCGGTAACTCCAACTTGTATGCCACGGTACCAATTCTCTTCAATATTCTGAATGGTCCGATATATCGTGGATTCAGCTTCCCACGCTTTCCAAATCTGACTACGCCCTTCCATGGTGAGACTTTTAACAACACTTTGTCTCCCACCTTGAAATCTACCGATTTTCTATTCAGATCCGCGTAGCTCTTTTGTCGCTCTCGAGCCGCCTTAATGCGCTCTCGGATCTGCGCAATCTTGTCGGTTGTCTCTTGTACAAGTTCAGGACCAACCATACGTTTATCTCCGGCATCTGCCCAACATAAGGGCGATCGGCATTTGCGGCCATACAGAGCTTCGAACGGCGCGGCTTTTATGCTCGTATGATAACTGTTATTGTAGGAAAACTCAACTAGAGGTAGATGAGTATCCCAGCTGCCGCCTAGGTCCATGACACATGCGCGAAGCATATCTTCTAACGTTTGTATTGTCCGTTCGCTCTGGCCGTCTGTTTGCGGATGGAATGCCGTGCTCAGATCTAACTGAGATCCAAAGGCTTCCTGAAATGATTGCCAGATTCTTGAGACAAAGCGTCCATCTCTGTCTGAAATGATTGAGATTGGCACTCCATGACGTGCCACAATTTCTCTTAAGTATATCTCTGCCAGCTTTCCAGTGATATCCTTCTCTCGGATTGGTAGGAAATGCGCAGACTTCGTTAATCGATCAACTATTACCCATATCATATCGTGCCCTCTCGGGGTCCTTTGGTTTTTACCACATGGATACGGGCCGTATATAAGGTTGTTTGTTCCATTATCCCATTTTTTTCAATAAAAACACAATCATTGTAGGGTTTCTAAACTCTTCATCACCTTTAACAATGTCGATAAACGTTGATCGGAACACGTCGCTTAAATCGGAGCACAAGTAGATTAACAATGTCGTCCCGAATTCACGTGGGAGGTTGAATCCACGATGAAAGAAAAGTACCCTTACTTATTTCAGTAAATCTCGGGTCGAGATTTATTTTAAGGGGGTGAGGATGTAACACCTCGAAAATTCACGTCCTATAATGTGTTGACACGTGTCATAAAGTTTGAACGTGTGAAAGAATGTTATAAAAGGACTAAAGTTGACAAACATGGAAAGTATGTGATTTTACGGGTTCTAAATGTCAACAGTGAATAAATATACTTCATAATAACCCTACATGATGTTTATAACATCAAACGAATAAATCATGGATCATACGAAACAAAAAGTGAGAGATTACAAACTACAGGGGTTAAATGTGTCAACATGTTTAAAGATATACCTCTGAGTGACCTTTTGACAAACCTGAAGCGTTGTAACTGTTAATTATGCTCACTAGAATGCACGATATAAATTTCATAAAGTTTCATTATCGTATGAGAAAGTTATGATCAAATTCGTGTGCGAGGGGTTAAAGTGCAAACGTTGAAAGTTAAGACTTTTCGGGTTAACCGGAAGTGTTCCGGGACTTGGCAAAGTGGGTATAAGTCCTAAAGCCCTTATTGGTAAATATAAGGGGGTCAAAATGCAAGAAATAATCTTAGTTGCCCCTTCGTGAAGCCAAAGGTCAAGCTGCAAAACAAAGAAAATGAAAAATTCTGATTTTTAAGGCCAGGCGGCCCGATTGAGGATATGCTAAATGAGAGGCGGGCCGCGTCAGGCCGCCAGATGCAGAAAACGGGGACAGGCCCCTGGAAACGCGAAGAACCGATCCTTTTTCGACATTAATGCAATGTGGGCGACCCCTAAACAGTCCTAGACACTAGGAACACCTGTTGGATGGTTGTGGTCAGCTGATAGACTTATGTGTCCAAGAATTGTGGTGGAATTTTCACTAAAAAAGGCCTTCAAGCTCACAAACATTCTTCACACTTCCTTCTTGCAATCTGATCAATTCTCGAGCTCTCAAGCAGGTCCAACTGATCATAAGTCGTGCATAGGACTCTTGTAAGTCTGCTAGTCCTTCTTTAATTGAGTTTAGCTTTTTTAATTAGCTAAAAGTCAAACCGTCGTAATTACGGTTTGACTTCGAGATTAGTCAACAATGGCTCAGTCATTTCTCGAATTAAAAGTAGTTATAAGTTGGTATTTATGTGGGTAATAAAACCCCAAAAGGGTTTCCCCTGATCACCACTCTAACTAGTTCAAATATCGGGTCAAACGTGTAATTAAAAAGTCAACAGGAAGTCTAAAATGCCATTTATGCATAATTATCATTATAGATCATATACAACCTATTGGATCATTGTTATAACTTAGTAATAAGTGTAAGAACATGTCTAAACATGTTCAACCCGACAATTTCCGTTTAGACCCGGTTCGGAACCGAAAGTCACATAGTTTGACTTTCACTTTGACTTTCAGTTCTGACCCGTTAAGGCATGTTTTAAAAATGCCTCGGAACTTTAATTGGACTAGGTTACATGTTAGAACAACCCTCTGTGATTATACACCTTGGTTCATTAGTTATCCAATTAATATGCATGTTTCCGTTAATTGCTCATATGTTGACCGTTATGCCCTTATTACCTTAAAACGTGATTTATGAAAATGTAAAAGTGTAGAAACCTTGATTACTGATATATAAACTTGTATACAAAGTTTGACATCAGTTTGACTTGTAGATTAGGAGTTATGCTCATTATCGCAAATTTAAAGCTTTATGTTAATAAAATGGCGTAATTAGCGTATAGCCTAGTTAAGCCTACTTTTTGATATCAAACTTAATACCCACTGAGGTAATATATTATTTTGGGATTTTTAAATATTTTTAATTAATTTTTGGCTGAGCATAACTAGTAGTCGTAAGCTTAATCCGGTAATTGTCGGTTTTGCCCTTACGGGCCATAAAATGAGTTTTACATATCTAAACGACTCCAAACCTCTTGCTACTGATCACATATGATAAATAAATTATTTTAAGCCTTCTGGAAATATAAAAATATCAGATTTAAGTATCGAACCCGGAAATGGCCTTTAATCGCCTTATTAAGCGTTTTTAACGCAAAGTATGTATCAAAGTTATATTGGACATACCCGGGTTGATACCTACTGATATATGAGGCAAATTATAATATTTTAACAGTAAGCAAAGGTTGATAAACTCAGACTTCAGTTTTGAGCTTTTTCGGCTTATGTGAAATTACCAAAATACCCCTACGGGGCATAGTTTGGTTAAAAATGATAAAGTTCACATACATGCTTTATCCTACTGATTTAACTTAGCAAATTGAGTATATTTTCTGATTACATCAGACCTGTAACTCAGATTGTTACTTAAACTCTTTTATAAACTTTTAAATGACCAAACTACCCCTACGGGGCCTAGTTTGTGTTTAAACGCGTTTCGGGCATAATGAAAGACATCTTACTGATGTCACAACATATTTGAAGCATATTAACTTAGGAAACCTGTATATGGCTCTTACGGATACCCGTCACGCTTATTACGCGTACGGTTCGGTTTATGTAACAAGTTTACATAAATTAGCCGAAACGGGTCAAACCTTAACGGTTTTATCTCAAAATCCAGAATGTGAATAATAAACCCATATTAAACAAGTCTTCAAACTTGTCGGGTCTAAATCACATTCTATCCGGTCTTCGCTTAATCGTGCGTACGAACCGTATCTTTGAAACTAGCCGGTCTAAGCTTAAGCTTAATTAAAGACCCGTTAGGATTCTAATAGGTTATTATAAAACCTTCGTTCCAGATTAGGAGGACCAGTAAAAGCTACGTGCATTTTTGCTTATTGTGATTTATACATTGCTCAGGTAAATACTTTTAACTTATTTTCCCTATACGGGCTTGGGTTACGGTATATAGCATACCGCTTGATCGGGCATCAAATCTCCACCATTAAGTGGGTAGTTGAATAATTTGATCGGCTCGTTTAAACAGTCTTGTTACTTAAAGCCTTTGGGGGGTTAATGACCATGTCCCGGATATCCTTGGCATCATCTTACGAGATGGCCACGACCTGAGCACGGGGTGTAGGCGTACACCTGTCAGTGTATAACTCTATGATGTGGTGTGTCTATTGATCTTTAACCCGGACAAGATCCGGGCTACTGAACGCACAAGTAATATGTAATTCGTTCACAAGATTATAATATTAAATAATTCTCCCAAGTTAAAAAGATTAATCTTGCCTCTGTGCATTTTAATCAAATTATAAAATGTTTATGCCACGTGCATCCAAACCAATTTTCAATCATTTTCCAAAATGAGTCAGTTGATTGTATTTACCAGTGTAAACTGACGTATTTTCCAAAAAGGCTAAATGCAGGTACTATACGAAATTGGCTGGATATTTCTCCTTAGCATCAATAGAAGTCTCGCAAGCTTAAGATGCCTAAAAGTCTGTTGAACTATTGTTTCCATTTTATGATTCGATCCTTCTGTGGATAAACTTCCGAATATTGTGACATTTGATATTACAATAATAAATTCGGTTGTATTATATTTGCAATTGCTTCCGCTGTGCATATTAATATTGTGTTGTTTGACTATTACGTTGCCAACCACGTCACGATACTCCCCCACCGGGCCCACCGGTGACACGTGGAAATTTGGGGTGTGACACTAAAATATGCAACCGAGACCGCCTTGTTAATTTCAATGAAGCAATGAAGATTGAATGTGCAAACCGCAACCGTCTTTGATCTGGAATTGGAGAACCGTTGTGTATTTGCTTACTGATCTGTAATTGGAGAACCATTGTGTATTTGCTTAAGATGTTTTGGTAGGTTGAAAAAGGTGAATGATCTTGAAATATTTTTTTGAAATCGAAGAAAAGAGTAAAAAAAATGATATGATTGTCTAAAGAAGCACTTTTATCATGTGTCATATGAGTGTCATTCCGAATAACTAGCAAAAGACGTGTCGGGTTTGTATTTCCCATAGCCACCGTTTCCGTAGTAAAAGACGGTTGCGGTTTGCACATACAATCTTCATTGCTTCATTAAAATTAACAATGCTGTCTCGATTGAACACATACCAAGTGCTTTATCTTGAGTCCATACATGCATTTAATTCTCCCTTTATGTTGAAATCGGTTTTACCTCATGAAAAAGAAAGAAACAAATATTTTTTAGAGAAGCATTGGGATTCAAGGGTTTAGTTAGAAAATAATCCTAGATTATCTAAAGAAGCGCTTTTATCATGTTTCATATGACTGTAATAAAACAGAAGCTATCAATGCGGGGATGGGTACAGAACCCGACATGTAAGGAGAAGCGTTGAGACAACGGACATCCATCAAGCTCAAAAAGAAAACTTGTGTTTCCCATAGTCACAAACGATTGCGGTTTGTATTTCCCATAGCCACCGTTCATGTAGATTAATCGTTTACTACCATACCATTTGACGACGAATCACTATCCGAGCTCGACTCATTGCTACTAACATTCATATATATCAACATACTCTTCTCCATATGGTTAATCAGCTTGTACTGAAGAAACCAAATTCACAACAACCCCCGCACGCGCCCAGGCAATGAAATCGTGCAGATACATAACCCGACATTCCTTCAACCATTCCTTTTCCTTCAATTTCGAGAACATTCTCCCTAACATGAGTCAAAGTTAACTTTCAGATTTAGATTCAGGAAGCAGATGATTTGTCAAAAAGGGATTTCGAGCAGTTGGTAGAAGACGTGTCGGGTTCTTCTGCTAGTTGTTTCTGTAACCAATTGGGAACCACATATTTGCTTCAAGATTTACGTCTGATGTCCAAGTTTGATCACTTTGACTTCATCTGTCCATTGGAAGCCCGACAAAAAGTCTTGGATGTGGTTTAATCTCTTTAATCTATTAGAACGATCCTTGTTTTGTCACATACATGTGTTTAATTCCCAAACATCATTATAAATTCCACGTTTCTCTCTTGCTTGTCTCGAATGCATCTACTTCTCGCAGGTATAACACATAGTCAATGTAGTAAAATGTGAGTTTGATTTGAATTTTGAAAGTTGGAAGATGTATCTGGTGGGGGTGATATAGTAATTTTCAATAATGTAGGAAGGATTGTAGTTGTATGACATTGGAATTTGATATCAGCGTCTCTTCAAAGACCATGGTTAATATATATGTGGTGATATGGAATTGGAGAACCGTTGTGTATCTGAATCAGGTTCTCAAACAAACACCACTAAAGATGAGTTGGTGTTGAACCAAGAATATGAAGATCACAGTGCAAGATCTTTATCTATCATGTCATCGACCAACTGCTCGAAATCCCTTTCAAACAAGTGATGATCCGAAACATTCAAGAAAGGATTGGAGGTGATTTCTACTTTTAATAAGCTGCCACAATTGTCAAATTCGTCGCATGCATTTATATTATTGAGACGACAACAGATAATGAATGGATTGTTGGACTTCTTGTTTAAAATGCAGCTGTAGGATACAAACCGTAATCATTTGTGACTATGGGAAACACAAGTTTTCTTTTTGAGCTTGATGGATGTCCGTTATCTCAACGCTTCTCCTTACATTACTGATCTGGAATTGGAGAACCATTGTTATTTTAGTGCTTCTCAATAAGATATTATTTATTGAAACATAACTAAAACAGTCGGAAAAAAAACTAAACCGAACCACTAGCAGAAGAACACACATGATAACCTAGCTAGTCCTCAGTTATGTCTCATTGCATTATGACAATATTGACAGGGGTGACTTCATCTGTCCAAGTTTGAGAACCTGTCCAGTTATGGCTCATTGAATTATGAACTGTCTTGTGTGATTGGCACCTTAAACCCCTTATATACTTTGAGAAAAATCCAATTTTCGAGGAATACAAGCTGTATAAAATTATACGGCCCGTATACTATATTCGTATACATTGTATACGACCAGGTAACTTATTTTCACATGGTGTATACGAGCCGTATAAAGTTATACGACCCGTATAGAATTAAATAAACTGACAAAGTTTGCTGGCACATATTTTTGTCAGTTTATTTAATTCTATACGGGTCGTATAACTTTATACAGCCCGTATACACCATGTGAAAATAATTTTTTTACATGTGTTATTATTAGGACCATTTTTCAAAACTAAATTATTTAAATTTTGGAGTTAAATGTCATTTTAGTCCCTGTGGTTCGGGTCATTTTATCAATTTAGTCTAAAGGTTTGAAACGTTGCCATTTTAGTACACTGTGTTAACTTCATTCATTTTTTCTGTTAACGAGAAGGGCAATTCGGTCATTTTATATGGCCGAATTGCTCTTTTAATGAACAGAATTACATAAAAATGACCGAATTGTCCTTCTAGTTAACATAAAAAATGGATAAAGTTAGCCCAGTGGACTAAAATAGCAACGTTTGAAACTGTTTGGAACAAAATGACAACGTTTCAAACCTTTGGACTAAACTGGCAAAATGACCCAAACCACAAAGACTAAAATGGCATTTAACTCTAAATTTTGTTTAAAATCTATATCAATAACATCAACATATTTGAAAAGTTTTATATAACTAAAATAAAATTATGATAACTAAAACAATAAAATTAAAATTTTGAATAACTAACTTTAGTCATCCATCACTTGTGGTCTAGTGGTTGGAAAGACTTGGGTTCTCCTTGAAGACCCAAGTTCATTCTCAACTAGTGCCATATTTGGTGGATAAAGGTAATGAAGGCTAATTCTCCCAGACTGTAGGTCAAGAGTTCGAGCCCGAGCCACCTCGGGTTTTAGTCCAGCGTGCGTTACGCCAAAGAGATTCTCTCTTGTTGTAACACCCGTAAATTTTCGTCCAATTGTGAGGCGACACGTGTCTCGAATTTCCAACTAAGGAAAGGGAATTTATCGTTCAACTATGTAACTATACATATTCAATCCTCCAATTAATCCAGACTATGTGGAAGGAGGAATGAATTACATTCTACGTTCATTGAAACGTGTTCTGTATCTCCGACTAATCCCGATTCTGGGAAGGAGAGAAATTATTATTAAGCGTTAACTAAAACGCGTCCTGGATCTCCGACTAATCTCAACTATGAGAAAGGAGAGGGACTATAAGTGCCAAATGGCAAAATATGTAAAGTCCAAGGACTAAACATGTAATAATCTCAAAAAAAAAATTCTGGAGGTCCCATACGGGCCGCAAGGATTAGTCCTTACGGTCCGCAAGGGGTTTAAACCAATATTATACGCTGAAGGTCCGTAAGGGGTCGCTCTGGCAGTTTTATGCTTGGTCTCCAAGCATATCTTCTTCAATTGACACCTAGCTCGAATTGCCACTCTTTCACCTGGTATTGACACCTCAATTACACTTGTTAACATCCTATAATAACCCTGGACACTTGTCCTAATCTTGTTCACTCTCTACAACTATAAATAACAAGCAAAGTTGAACTTTCAACTTGCTCATTCCTTCATTCTTTCTCTGTTATGCTCTTGGAGCTTGTTTCCATACTTTGGAAGCCTCCTACTGAGTTCAAGACTTCTCTTAGAACACAAGTAAGTGTTCTTTCATAGTCTATTTCATTTTATAGGCTAGTTATTAGCCAAAAGTCAAATAGCTTGACTTTCTGTTTGACTTTCGGTTTTGATCATTATGGTCAAGCCAATTTTCGATTCGAACGTGGCTACGTGATCGTAATAATGAAGGTTATAATCCCCTAGGATCATACCTCCTAATTTAATCAAATAAATAATGTTTTGAATTTTCGAACACAAGTGTAATGATGTGATTTTTGGTAATATGTTTAAAATTTTAACGAGTCGTCCGTTACGACTTGAATGTCACGACCCTAATCACTTTCGTAACATGTGCCCATAGTTCGGCAAATTCAAGTCTAGGGTACAGGGTGACGATAGAATTTTTCTAATCTCAAAATTTGGTTTTATAAAATAATAATAATATGTAATAAATATATATTGTAAACGTTCACTTTTGGCCAAAAATGGTTTCCCTAAAGTTTAACGAAAATATTTTTCAAAATAAACTAAGTTGCTTTTGTACATGAACAATTTAAAATACCAATGTGCTACACTTGATAAAGTGTAAAAACAATTAACAAAATGAAATGAACGTGAGTTAACAAAGTTATGATTTCCCTAATTTATCTTAGGACCCTTCTACTTTTGTCCGAATCGCAATTATCGCCCGACTGGTGGGAGTGTAAATCAATGTTGCTACATCATCTCCTCCGCCATTTGACTTCAAGTTTAGTTTTTCCTCATTGACGACTTCACCTGCTACTCTCACCTCGTATCCTTGGCGTTCGCACTAATGCCAATCGGTACAATTATCAACTCTTAATCAGTATCGTTGATAGCTTGTGCCGTTGTCACGCTTTCGACGTTACTATTTAGCGTCGTTTTCATCCTTTACTCAGACGTTTTTCTGTATCGCTATGTTATGCATTTATGATTTGTTTTATTGCTAGTTCATGTTGTTGCAGTTTCACATCATTACTCATCATAGCTTACCTTCTTCCATAATTTGTGTGATATGGGTATCGTCTCACTTATTCATATACCGACCATTTTCCCCATAATTATGGATGTAGGTACTGCCACCATTTAGTCACACCCTTTTTGGGTTCAAGACTCATAAAATGGTTGTTTGTGGTTATTTAATTAGTAAGTTGAGTTGAGTCGTTGCATAGAACCAATCAAAACCGCTAACGAAGCCAATGAAATTTGATAAGGACATGGCGGATACGTCGCTGGTCCTTCCTATATATAAGTGTTCTTATCAAACTATCAAAAGCCTCGTTAGTTTGGTTGAGAGAAGTTCTATGTATGTTGTGTTTGTGTGTCAATCATGATTTGAATAACGATGTGGATGAAAATTTGATAGAGACATGGTGGATACGCCGCTGGTACTTCCTATATATAAGTGTCTCTGCCAAATTTTCAAAAGCAGCGTTAAACTAATCATGAGAGTTTTAGTTAGTTGTTTGGTTTCGTGATTGGAGATTCAAGATCTATGATTTCGCTAATCTGACTCAAATTGTCACATTTTATGAGAAATTTATCAAGATCCCAGGTCGTGACACAGATTGTAGTTTTGGCATCACGAGTATCCTTTGCGACTCGGTTGCAAACTCTAAAGTGTTACAGTACATCTTTAGGACATGATTTTCTCTTAAGCCGTAATTAATCCTCGATTGGTCATTTATGGGCTTCACGGTTGTAATGATCGTATGACCTATGACTGGCTACCTTATACATAACAGTTAATGCTTTTCATTACTGCATCTTGATCAAATCAATAATAAGGAATATAGAAAAAGGAATATAGAAAAGGGGGCAGATTTTCGATTTTCTGTGACTAAGAGCGATTCTTTAATTGGGTATGCAACCCTTGTCAGGGACGCTATCGCCACAGTCTAATCTAAACCTTACTCCTAATATATCTCAGTTCGAGTGTAATATCAGTGACATTACGTCTCGTGTTTAACCCTTGATTTCTGAATACCCTAATTAACAGCCTGATCGTAAGATTCGAGTTCCTAATACTACTAATAATCGAACCGATATCGTTTACGCCTATGGAAGACCTTACACTTAATCTTACACGAGCGGTTTCCTCATAATTTCGGGACGAAATTCTCAAAAGTAGGGGAGACTGTAACATCTGCCAAAAACGGATCCTAAAACCCCGACTTGTTTTATAAACCAGATCCGAAGCGTAACATCTGCTAAAAACGGATCCTAAAACCCCGACTTATTTTGTAAACCAGATCCGAAGCGTAATAAATAAAATGTGAATTTTTATCATTTATTATCTTTAATAATGTCGTGTATTAATTTAATTAATATAACTAAAGATTAATTTCCTAAACAATTCGAAGTTAGTTCGTTAGTTTCATTAAAAGATAAAAGAAATTAAGTATTAAGTAATACGAATAATTAATGATAACGTTTATTTCAGTTTAGGGTGGTTTAAAAATTAAAACTAAATTAAAAGGGGTCTTTTTTGTAAGTTACCTATTATCATTGGGTTTCTTTGAAAGTATAAAATTTATAAATTCATGTTGAAACCTGCACTCCCATCTTTAAAGAACATATTCCGTTGCGGCCGCTTCTTCATTGCACGAGGATAAAGAAACTTGCTGATCAAGATAGTTTTGCGATGGTTACTATGTTTTCAAAACAGGAAATTAAAGATGCAGTGTTCGAATGCGGTTCTAACAAGGCTCCTTGACCGGACGGGTTTAATTTTCATTTTGTAAAGCGATTCTGGAACTTTTTTGAAGAAGATTTTTATAATATTATGATGGTGTTTCATGATACGGGTATTATCAATCATGGATGCGGCCTGCGGGTCTTCTTTTATTACTTTGATTCCGAAGGTGAAGTCGCCTTTGGGACTTAGAGATTATAGGCCTATTACTCTTGTTGGGGTGGTTAGTAAGGTTATCTCTAAAATCCTTGCGAACCGTCTCAAAAAGATGATGGGTCAAGTTATCTCAGAGGCGCAGTCGGCTTTTTTAGCAGATCGTTTTATTCTTGATGGCCCGCTTATGCTTAACGAAGTCTTGGAGTGGTTAAAGAAAAGAAAAAGAAAGGCGTTTTTGTTAAAAATAGATTTCGAAAAGGCCTATGACAATATAAATTGGAATTTTTTGATTTCTATTATGTCTCAAATGGGTTTTCATCCTCTGTGGTGTGAATGGGTTAGAGGCATTTGTATTTCTTCGAGAGCCGCGGTCTTGGTTAATGGCTCTCCTACTTTTGATTTTAAATGTGGAAAAGGCCTGCGTCAAGGAGATCCGCTGTCTCCGTTCTTGTTTCTGATCGTGATGGAAGCTCTGTCGTGGTTATTAAAGAAAGCCAAAGATATTGGAGTTTTTAAGGGTGTTCGGTTGGCAGACGATGAAGCGGATTTAACCCACCTTTTTATGCAGATGATGCCCTCATTTTAGGGGAGCGGTCTAGAGAAAATATTATGAGTATTGCTAGGATCCTCCGCATTTTTTATCTTTGTTCGGGTCTCCGTATAAATTTGCATAAGTCTAATATTTTTGGTGTGGGTGTGGAGGATTCCGAGGTGGATAACATGATGGATCTCTTGGGATGTAAGAGAGGTGGTTTCCCTTTTAGCTACCTTGGTATTCAAGTGGGGGCAAAGATGACTCGAATCAGGAGCTGGGATCCGGTTTTGGAAGTTGGTAGAAATCGTCTTGTCTCTTGGAAAGCGAGAACACTTTCGATAGGCGGTCGCCTAGTGCTCATTAAGTCGGTTCTTGAAAGCTTACCCGTTTATTATTTGTCCCTTTATAAAGCTCCCAAGGCTGTGACTGACTCGATCGAGGCTATTATGAGGCGTTTTTTATGGGCGGGCGCGAGTGATGAAAAAAAGATCTCGTGGGTTGCTTGGGATATTGTTACAACTCCAAAAAACAAGGGGGGGTTAGGAGTGTCCAAATTGCAAGAGGTGAATGATGCACTTTTGTTAAAATGGACTTGGAGATTTAAACAAGAGGGTAGTAGCTTGTGGAAGAAAATTATATTGGGGTGTCATGGGTCGAGTAGACCATGGTCTACGCTTCCGTGCATGGCGTCGTCAAATGGGTGTTGGAAATATATAGTTAAAGCGGGAGAGAAAAAAACCCAAGATGGTATACTTCTTAATTCGTTCTTTGTTGGTGACTTAGGTGATGGTTACTCTATAAACTTTTGGAGTGACATTTGGTTAAGAGATGCCCCTCTTCGAGTTGTTTATCCCAACCTTTTTAGCTTAGAAAGAAGCAAGTGGTTCACGGTTTCTCAGCGGAATCGATGGGTTAACAATTGTAAAGTTTTGCAGTGGGAGTGGCGTGAAACACCTTCATCGCATGAAGAGGTTGCCGAGTTATTTCATCTTCTAAGTGATATCCATGATTTCTCTTGGAGAGGTGGTAGAGATTATTGGAAATGGAGGTTTGATAAAGATGGTATGTTCTCAGTTTCATCGGCTAAGAAGCTTTTGTCCAACAACGTCTCGGGTGACAATACTTCAATGATCAAATGGAAGAGTTGGGTCCCGCTTAAATGTAAAATTATGGTTTAGAGGGTGGCCCAAAATCGGCTTCCTACAATTGCTGAGCTCATTAAACGTGGAGTGACAATCCAACAGACGGATTGTGTTTTATGCCAAGGGGAGTTGGAAACATCTTTACATCTTTTCACCGGGTGTGTGTTTTCGCATGAAGTGTGGTACAGAATAGAAACTTGGTGTCGGCTGAATCATGGTTTTGCTTTCGACGTCCTTGATCTTCTTCACATTCCGGAGACTGAATTAACTTCGAAAGACAAGAGGTACATTGTAAGAGGCATTGTTTACACTACGATGTGAGTGTTGTGGAATGAACGTAATGATCGAACTTTCAACAACAAAAGAAGGAGACCGACCGAGATTGTGGAAAATGTTAAATCGACGACATTTTTTTTGGTATCACAATAGGTCTAGATGTAAAGATGTTGATTGGAAAAATTGGTGTGTTTGTCCTTTGGATTGATGTTGTATCGTTTGAGTGCTTGTCACACCCCGATATTTCCACGTATTACCGGTGGGCCCGGTGGGGAGTATCGTGACGTAGTTGATATCATCATAGTCAAACAACACAATATATAAATGCACAGCGGAAGCAAAAGATAAATATATTACATTCCGAATATAAAGTAATGTCAAAGTATTACAACGGAAAGTAAAGGATCCACAGGCGGATCAAATAAAAGAAAAACTGTTCAACAGACTTTAGGCATCTAGAACTTGCAAGATTCCCTATTGACGCCCTGAGCTCCCAGCCAATTACGCATAGTACCTGCCACTTAACCTTTTGGAAAATACGTCAGTTTACACTGGTAAATACAATTAACTGACTCGTTTTGAAAATGTTTAAGAAAATTGGTTTGAATGCACAAGGCATAAACATTCTTTCATAACCTGGGACAATTTTATTAATAAAAATCTTGTATCCGATTTACATGGTTGTCCAACATTTAGGGCCGATGATTATACAATACAAGCCGATCAAGATTAATCGACACACCATAAATATAACTCACAAGAAGACATCCTTACGAGTGAGTATATCTTTTACATACGCAACAGGAGGTGTTATGCCTACACCTTATGCTTAAGTTATGGCCATTCACTTTTTAAATGAGCCAATGATATCCAGGACACGGTCATTAACCCCCAATGTTATTTGTTATCAATCAATACAGATTAAAACGGGATTATGCAATTTAATCATCTCCGATTAAAAGGTTTCTACACCCGACCAAGCGGTATTTTTATAATACCGTATCCCAAGCCCGTATAAGGGAAAATAAGTTAAAAGTATTTACCTGAGCTAGCAATGCAATTTATACTCAGCCGTATATTCTAATCAGCAAGTACAAGTACTTCTACTGGGGCTCTAAATCTGGAACGAAGGTTTTATTTACCTATTAGATTCCTAACGGGTCTTATTTAAGTCGTAACTTAGACAGGTTAGTTTTAAAGAAAGATACGGTTCAAAACGCATGATTAAGCGAAGACCGGAATAGAATGTGATTTAGACCCGACAAGTTTGGAGACTTGTATAATAAGGGTAAACTAAACACATTCTGGATTTTGAGATAATAACGATAACGTTTGACTCGTTTCGGCTAATTTATGCAAACTAGTTATATAAACCGAACCGAACGCGAATAACGCATAACGGGTAAAAGAATAAGTCATGAACAGATTTCCTAAGTTAATATGCTTTAAATATGTTGTGATATCAGTAAGATACATTCCATTATGCCCAAAACGAGTTAAATCTCAATTTAAGCCCCGTAGGGGTATTTTGGTCATTTAAAAGATTATAAAAGAGATTAATTTTAATTCTGAGACTAGGGTCTGAAATAATCAGTAAAACAACTTAATTTAATAGGGTATAACAGTTGGTGATAAGTCTTATGTGATAAAATGGTTTTAAACCCATACTAGGCGTTTACTACGCGTAAAAAGCCATTTTAAGCGATTTCCGGGTTATACAGGAAATCTGAGTTTTCTGATCAGGTTATAAAGTTCGAAATACTTTATTTATTATATAAAATCAGTAGCAATTGGATTGGTGTCAAAATATTATGTAAAACTCATTTTACAAGTAAAAAGGGTATATTCGGCATTTACCGAATTAAGGTGATAACCTTAGGTTATGATCAGTTTAAAAATAATTAAAAATCTTTAAAAATCTCAAAATATTATATTACATCAGTGGGTAAAAGGTTTGGTGTCAAAACAGGGTTTAGATAGGCTTTATGCTAAAGACGCCGTTTAATTACTAAAAGGCGTTCTAATTACGTTATTGAGCATAACTCCTAATCTAGACCTCAAACTGATGTGAAAATTTAGGGGCATGTTTATAAATCAGTAATAAAGATTATTGTCCTTTCATATTTCCAAAATTCTCGTTTTATGGACAAAAGGGCATTATGGTCAACATCAAGCAATTCACGGAAACGTGTAAACGAATGGGGCAATCAACGAACCAACCACAGAGGGTTATACCATCATGTAACCTGGTCCTAGGGAAGTCTTAAGGCATTTCTAAACCCATCTAAATCGGGTCAGAACTGAAGTCAAAGCAAAAGTCAAAGTTTTGCGACTTTCGGTTCCGAACCGGGTCTAAACAGAAAATTGTCCGATCAAACAAGCTTAGATCAGTTCTTATACTTATTACCAAGTTATATGAGTGATAAAATAGGTTACATGCATTCTACATTGCTAATTACATGTTAATTTGCAAATTAAGCTTCTGTTGACTTTTTCTAAACAACTTTGACCCGACATTTGATCTAGTTAGAGTGGGAATCTGAGGGTGCCCTTTTAAGGGTTTATTGCCCACATAAATACCAACTTATAACTACCTTAAGTTTGGCTAATCACTGGACTAATAGTGATTAATCGATAAGTCAAACCTTAATTATGACGGTTTGACTTTAAGCAAATTAACTAAGCAAAACTGAATTAGTAAAGGTTAAGAATACTTACCAAGGTCCTAATGACGACCAAGGATCACAAGGAAGGTGCTTGAGCTCCAAGAACCTCCAGAAACCAAGTTGTGAAGTTTCCAAATGAATGTGATCAAATGTTGCAACAATGGTTTCTTATATTGGTGTTCTTGATGTCTTTAGATCATTACAAACAAGTCTACAAGTGTTATTGGATCATCCCAAGTGTCCCTAGTGCCTAAAAATCAGTAGGGGTCGCGCATGGAAGTGGAAAAGGGCAATATATGTCGTTTGAATGGCTGAACAGCCATTTTTTCCGAGTTGCTGCATCTGGGCAAGGCTTACGGACTGTAAGGTCCAGGTCTTACGGTCCATAAGGACCTGGTCAGCATTCAGAAACTTTCATTTGTTGACAGTTTTAGCCCCTGCACTCCCAAATGCCATTTCCGACACATCCAAGGCCCGTTAAACCATTTTTAAGGCTCTACAATGATGCTTAAGCATAGAGAACATGAAACATGCTAAAAAACATGGCGTATGTCGGTTCGTTTGGTCGTACGGTCACGTTGTTCGGCTAATTACGACGAAACACGGACGGACGCGAAAAACTATCCAACCGACACGACGAATGGAATTTTATCAAGCCAAACACTAAAATAAAATATTTTAGTGCTTACATATATTTTTGGATGTCCGGGGATATTTAGAATGTAAGATATACGCGTAAACGCAAACTTGTGCGCTTTTTTACACTTTTAGTCCCTGCATGACTTAAAAGCTTATTTTAGCGCACCAAACACCTATAAGCCTATATCTAAGCAATATTAAGGATAAATAGGGTATGTTTATCTCATGGTCATATTCCGGAAGGTCCGATAACATACGAATCGGTATACTTTAGCAGTTTGATGCTTTAGGTCCCTCTAATGCGCAAACTTGCGTAAATCATCATTTAATAGCATTGAAGCCTTATCTAAACCATATTAGGCATTCTTGAAAGTATTATTAAACATGATAATGCTTCGGGCTCAATAAAAGGTCATTCAGAGGTATAATTAAACATATTGACACTTTTAGTCCCTTATACTTTCAAAGTTGCGCGTAACTTCACTTTTGGGCATAAAAGCCTTGGGTGGCCAATGATTGGCAATCCCGAGAGTATAATCAAATATCATGAGGCTCTCAGTTTGTTAAAAGGTCACTCAGAGGTAAGAATTAACATGTTGACGCTTTTAACCCTTTATTGCGCAAACTTTCAATTAATTACACAAACGGCTACACTTGATTAACAAATGAGTCATTTGTGTATATAAAACCGTAAAAGGTTATTTAGAAACCTATTTTAGGTATGATAATACTTCCAGTTCTTTCATAATCAAAGGTTTTCGATTTTTCAAAAAATTAGTCCCTTATATTCAACGTTTGACTTCATTAGGGTTTATTACACATGTCAATACTTTATTGGACGTGATTTTACGAGGTGTGTTGGTGCACGGAATGTCTGTTGACTACGTTTGAATCAAGTCTTAGGTCAAGATAGTCAAGATTAGAGTTTGAAAGTGAAATTAGGGTTTAGAATGTTAATTTCGCTCATAATGACATAAGTGTCATTATAAGCGAAATCAGATCTTGATATTTCGCTCATATGTACATTGTTAGTGGGGGTTTCGCTCATAGGGTTAGCTAGGGGGTTTCGCTTATTTGATCACATGGGGTTTCGCTTATATGGACTGCCATATAAGCGAAATCAGTCAACTATATATACCTGTTGTGTGACTTCATATGTAACTTTTGGAGCGAAATCATCTCATGTGCTAGGCAATGAAATTCTGTCAAAATGTAATAAAAAAGCATCAATAGAGAAGGAAATTGAAAGGAAAAGCTGTTGTTACTTTGTATACACTGATTCCGCCTTTGTACACAAAGATGAACTACCTTGACTGACTTTTCAGGGTCGCAAACCGGTCCAACAAGTGGTATCAGAGCTTCAGGACGAGGAGTTCATCTGAGAATTTAGGTTTAACAATGGATGATGCAAATTTTCCATCATTGTTGAACAAGAATTCAAAATCACCTAAGGCTGGTCAGGCTTGGGTGAATCTTTTCAAATAGAAAAACCTGACTTGCCGGAGTTCCCAGGTTGGTAAGCGTGGAACATGAATCGGCACATTTCTTAAGAAATTTCACTTTGGTGATTTTTCGCCTTACATGTGGTAAATCAGGGACATTAAGTTGTACTTGATTTTCTACAAGTGTTTGTGTTGATAGAATCTTGAACTGTTAAATCTTTCAAAATGGTTAAAGGAGAACAAAGTGATGAAGTAATCCCCTAACCAACAAGTGGTTTGTTAATTCAACAAAACTAATTTTCCGAAAGAAACATTTGATTAAAACAAACTTAAGTGTTTTGAAATCACAATGGGAAAATAGTTTGTTGTAAGGGGGAGTTCTGATTGTTTATGCCAAGTGGATGGCGAATTGAAGTAATTCGATATCGGTTGTCAGTTTGTTTTCAAATTTTCCTTGAAAATCAAAATTGAAACATATTTTGATTTTAGGGGGAGAAAAATTTTGGAAAAAATAGAAAATTTGAAAATGCCAAAAACATTGAAAAAGCAAAAATGAGTTTTGGTGTTTAAAAGAGGAAATGATAGTACATCAGTAGACGATCATAGCATGCTAAAGATATGGAAAGTTAAAAAGTGATAAACGGTCTTACTAATGATATGCCAGTAGGTTTTTGAACATTCAGTAGATTGTGACGAGATATAAATCTAAATTCAAACTTGCTTATATCGTGGGTAACATCTCTCGGATATATGGGTAGCCCCCGAAATCTCGTTTGAAAGATTCTTTTTTCTGATATACTAGGTCTTTGTACTCAGTGATGTCTGGGGTATTATTCCGGGACTTCTGCTGAATGGAAGTTCTGACCTAGTCCTTGGATAATACTTTCTGCAAATGCTTGAAACATAGCATCACCCTCAGCATATATGATAAGACAATAAAATTGCTTAACAATGCTCTTGTAAAAAAGATCCTCTAAAGGGGATACACCCACAAGTTGAGTCATGATCTCTCTGCTGAACGATGGTTCTGACCTGAGCTCTCATGATTCTTCATAATTTATTACCCCTTACAGATATCATTTGTGTTATAATTACCTGTAAGACTGAATATTGGGATCTGGATACGGGAGTATATTCTGAGGTGGGACACGTGATTAAGTTTAAGTATCTAAGATATTAAACTCGTATCTCGAAGCAATTGAACTTTGTGTGAAAATTTAAGTGGACCAGTATACTGACAATCTAAGTGAATCGTTTAGAACTTAAAATGATTAAAGCTTAACGGTGCTAGTGATTTGTCTCATAAACTGATATGATCCTCTTACACAATCTCACAAAAATATTGTTTGTATATATTTGTTTACTGCATTTCATTCAAAAACAAAAATCCAAAAAGATTTTCGGAGTGTTTTAGCCTAAAATTTTGAAAAATTAAAAAGATTTTCGACAACTGATGTTGGAAAGCGGATTTTCAAAATTCCAAGTGCTAAACATGATGAACTACATTGGGTTGGGAGAATATGTTGAAAATTTTGAATGTCATATACAAATGTTTTGAAAGATTGTGTGTTTAGTTAATCAAGGTCATTCATTTGAACTTGATGTAACTAGTATGTTTGTTGAATAAATGATGTCTACTAGTAAGTTTCTTAAATACAACTGTTATAAATTTGTGAAACTTATGTTGAAGTAGAGGAAGTGCAGGTTAAACAGGTTTTGGACTTCATTATTCCTACGGAAGCTAATTGTCAAAGTTTGAACCAGATTAAGACCTCATATTCTAGCATACTGAGAGGGGGAGTCTGTGAAAGGGGGAGTCTGGATCAACGATCAAAGGGAATGCTGAAATGAAGCCAGAACAAGATTGTGAAGTTGTGAAGATAGAGTTGTTTACGATGAAAAGACAGAGATGGAGAAAAGACCAAGACTGAAGACTCAAAGCCGAAAACTTCGTCAACATCCAAGGGGGAGTCTGTTGGTGCACGGAATGTCTGTTGACTACGTTTGAATCAAGTCTTAGGTCAAGATAGTCAAGATTAGAGTTTGAAAGTGAAATTAGGGTTTAGAATGTTAATTTCGCTCATATGTACATTGTTAGTGGGGGTTTCGCTCATAGGGTTAGCTAGGGGGTTTCGCTTATTTGATCACATGGGGTTTCGCTTATATGGACTGCCATATAAGCGAAATCAGTCAACTATATATACCTGTTGTGTGACTTCATATGTAACTTTTGGAGCGAAATCATCTCATGTGCTAGGCAACGAAATTCTGTCAAATTGTAATAAAAAAGCATCAATAGAGAAGGAAATCGAAAGGAAAAGCTGTTGTTACTTTGTATACACTGATTCCGCCTTTGTACACAAAGATGAACTACCTTGACTGACTTTTCAGGGTCGCAAACCGGTCCAACAAGGTGTTACATCCTCACCCCCTTAAAAGAAATCTCGACCTCGAGATTTGCTAAAGTAAAGGAAGTATTTTCTGTCTTATATTGAACTTAATCTTCCCCAGTACATTTGGGCCTCTAAGGCACCCCAGTTGACCTCTACGATAGGTCATGTATCCTTTTGGAGCTTCTTAATCTGCCGATCCTTAATCGATACGGTTTCTCATCCAATCATAAAGTCTCATTAATCTGCTTATCATTACCCGATAGTGTGTTTCGACTTATTGGCGAAACTTATCTTTAAATCATCAGTGTGGGTCGCATTGCGAGCTCCACTAAGCTCCTTATATAGGTTTTAGCTTATAGGCTATTGACCTTTGTTGCATTTGATTTCTCGAAGGTTCCTATATATATATATATATATATATATCTAGGGCTTAACTTACCCTGAGGAATTAAATTTTAGCACACCCTTCTTAGGGTGATACTTTTGATTGAACCTTATCCCTTATTAAGGACTTAAGAAGGTTGCTACTAATTATTAATCCTTGATTTTCTGCCGAATACTGGCGCCTTACTTATGACTATGGGCTTGCATAATCTTATTTGTTGTCTCCCAGGCAACTTTTAGGCCCTGATAATTGGACTCACCAAACTATTGTCCTAACAATAGATGTTTAACATGCCATCTATACAAGGTCTCCAAAGGAGCAGTCTTGATGCTTATATATCAACCATTATAGAAAAGCTTATCTTAAGGTGAGATGGTTATTCCAACCACTGCTTAACTAATTTTAAGGAATAGCTAATCCTTGTCGTTAGTCGAACAAATCGACGATCCTGGGCAGCTGATGTCAATTCTTAATTGTTGCCTAAATAGGGTTGCGATAATTAATGCATAAGCAAAATGAACCGTCTTTCTTAATTAACAATACTGAATTCTTAGAATATTGAGTTAGGCTTTATGAATCTATATCTTAAAACTTACTTAATCCGGGTTTTCGATTTTTTCCAATAATGGTACTAGCTGTCTTGGAGATTTCATAATGATGTAGCCCTAAATGGGATATAAATCTTAACTCTACCTGCCTCTCGGGAGGTAAACAGGGTAGTCTTAGGAGAAGATAATCAAGATACAAGGAGGTTATAGGGATTTTCCAAATCTCAGGCTCCAGTTCATCCATCCTCGCTTGGGCCAAAAGAGTGACACATTTATGCTATGAGTCCACAGATTTAATCAAAGACACTTACTTGGAAAATTCCATTATGGATATCTTCTTTGAATACCATTAGCTGACTTTAATACCGTATGACCATTGGAATATCTTTGTGGTTCCATGCATTAAACCTCCATACTAATCAGGCATGGAAGCAATCTATGGAACTTATTAAGATACCTCAATTCTCATACGGTGGTTTTGTCATATCATTTGGTATTCGTAATCAATAGGGATCAAAGAGATATCAATTACATGCATTTGTACTTCATCTGAAGAGAGGGTACATTAGAATTTTATGACTGAAGATTTCTGACAGGAATAGAAGAAATGGTTCCTATGATTTTCGTCTGTAAGTTTTACCTTACACTTAATATCTAGGGTTCTTATGGAAGGTTTTAAAGGTTTTCTATACTTATAGTTTATGAAGGATTTGGAGCAAGTAGCATTGGGCTCCTTGAACTTTTTCACGATCTCCTTCACAGCTTTTCCAACAACTGCGTCTTATCATAGTTTGAATAACATCCTTGGACTTTCTAAGGTTTACAATTGTAGTATCATTAGCATGAGTCACATCACCAAATGGCGCGAATGACTGATGTCTTATCCGGTTTTGTCATACTTAAGATTTGGTTCATATTACCAAATGAATCCTTTACTTAGTTGCAATCCAACAACTGCTATTCATCACCCTGATGGCCTTAACATATACTAACCATGGTATCAATAGACCATACAGGCTAATATAGTACTAACATCCTTAATAGATGTTATTTAATATATATCAATTATACTTAGCCTAGGTCACAAAAGACCATCATTATCTTTAATCTGAGTATTATATTCCTAAAGATTTCTTGTAATTAAAAACTAGAGTTACATGCCATTTTAGTCCCTGTGGTTTGGTCCATTTTGACAGTTTAGTCCAAAGTTTTCATTTTTTGCCTATGGGTCCAAAAAGGTTTCACCGTTGCCATTTTAATCCACTGGGTTAACTTCATCAATTTTTTCATCGTTGCCATTTTATTCCACTGGGTTAAATTCATCCATTTTTTCGTCCGTGGGTCCAAAAAGGTTTCACCATGCGTAGTCGTTGGGGTGAATAATGTCCCACCCTAGGGCATTTTGCGCCACGTGTAATCATAGTCATCAAAGGGGCGTTATTCACAAAGGGCGTAGTGGTGATAACGGCCAATAATGCCCCGTCAATCATTACACAATTATTAATTTTTTAATTAAAACTAATTAAATTTCATTAAAGAGTTAATTGCCATTTTAGTCCCTGTGGTTTAGACCATTTTGCCACTTTAGTCCAAAGGTTTTATTTTTAACATGTGGGTCCAAAAAGGTTTCACCATTGTCGTTTTAGTCCAATTGACTTAAACCCATCCATTCACCTCTGTTAAGTTAGAGACAATTTGGTCTTTCCTAATTTTATAATAGATCATTTATTAAACCCAGTTAATCAATTATATATTATGTTATTTTCATAAAAAAAGATAAACATAAAACCTTTCCCTCATCTCTCTTTCTCTTCCTCTCTCTCTCACACCTCCAGCCACAACCATTCACCACCACCACACCACAACCACCACCATTCTAGTTACCACGATGACAAACGCCTGTCAGGGACTATGATGGCTTGTGACCATACCCGCTTCTTTTTGTGGGGGATTTTACCAAAGATCAAGCGACGATGACAAACGCCCGTCAGGGACTATGATGACTACACCCACCATCACCATCGCACCCAAATTAATATAAACTGATATATTTTTCTTTTTTTAAACATATATTTCCTTTACCTTTTTTTAATAATTGTTTTTTCTAATTTTTTTGAACATATATTAATTTATCCATTAATTTGATACTTCTTTAATAATTTACGTTTATAACTTTTTTTCTAAAAACTTAAGTACGTAGTTGTGCTTGATTTCTTTCCCTGACATTCCGTTATAAGTTTTGTTAAAATCGAAGTTGTACTCAAAATAAAGTATTTATTTGATATCATAAAACGGTACGATGATAAACTAAATCGTTCTAATGGTTTGACTTTCTAAACAACACGTTTTATTTTCAAATCACGTTTGTTTTACATTATCATTTGCTCGGTTTCGCTGCAATGCGCGATATAAAAAACTAGTTATACAAATTAATATAAACTGATGATGAATAGTACTTCAACATTTTTTTAATATTGTAGTTTTTTAAGTTTTTTTTTATTTTATTATTTTACTACTTTAATTTATTATTTTATTGTTTCCTTATCTAACTATTTTAAGTTTTATCATCTAATATTGCAGTTTTTTAAGTTTTCATTATTTTATTATTTTAAGTTTTCTAATATATAACATTTAAGATAATGTCTTAGCAACATTGTTGTCCTGGCGATCTCGACGGTATAACGTCGGTATTGGTATTCTTATTATCAGAACCGTTACTGATATCCGTATTTATGGTTTTTGACCGATGTAAAACACATATCGATATTATTTTGGTCATATCGTGACTTTATTTTTGGGTTTTATTTTTCGCATGATATACCGAGAGGCGATACTGTACCGATGTCGTAATGAATCGGACCCATACCGAATGAATACCCGCCGTAACATTCGGGCTGAGAGCCTCTTAGATTCCATTTTAGCGGGTAAATGAGCCAGTTTTTTTTATTCATTCGCGGAGCTCCACTTCAATATATTTGACCCGTGATTTCGGATCCTATTTAATCATCTAACAGACATTGTTTTACTTTCTATCCTATTTGTCTCTCCTTTTTCTCTCCATTCTCACAACGCTCACAACGACGATCAATACCTAATTTCTCTAAAACCCTAGGGCGATCTTCTCCCCCAAGCTTTCTTCCAATCAATCGACTTCAAGAAGGTTCTGAATCGATTGATTAGATTTCTATATCTGATTATAAAATGGAGGATCGAAAGATGGTGGTGAAATCAATATTGATTAACCCTACAGCGGCGATTCTTTCTTTTTTAAAACCCTAGATATGAAATTTGTTTTCTTTCTGATCTACTCATCTTCAATCCAGAAGATTCAAGTTGCAATCATCAGGTAAGAAATCTTTTTTTAAATTTTTCCTAAATCATGCGTGTATATAATCTTCTAAATCCCCCATTCCATCGCCACAGTTTCCAATTTTTCCTACGAAACCCTAAAACGCCAACGATGATGTTCATATGAACCACCCGCTTGATCTCGCATACCATCCTTCTTTTAAATTTGATCAAGGTCAGTTGTCCATATTCATTTGTTCTTATCTTTTAATTATGCAATGATTCATGTGTTTTGGCAATCAATGATTCATAATATATCTTATGCAAGTGTTCAATTGAAGTTTCTAAAAGTTTGGATTGAAGTTTCTGGATACCAATAGCATTGACTTGCTTTCTGTTGAGGGAAATTGTTAAGATCTGAGGCTCTCATGATTGTGTTTGTTTGTATGTTTTGAACAAGTCAAATAGATATGAACAGTTTAAGTGCAGTGGAAATAGAAACAAACTTTGTAAACACAGTCAAAGGAAGAATAGTATGATAAACAATTGCTTTTCTTAGAGTCAAAAGATTTACAAAACAAAGCAAAAGATTACAGATATGCTCACATACTAAGCTCCCCCTCAGCCTGATGCCCCAAGGTTGGTTGCACAAGATGAAAGGATTGGATTGAGGAGAAGAACTCACTCAAAACCATCAAATGTAACAGTACAGGGTACTGTTACATTTATAGGCAAACCAAACCACTGAGGAATCTCAGCTGACGTCACCATGAAAGTGACATCTAACAAACTAACAACCTATAAACACTGATCTATAACTACTGATCATACAACCACTGATTACATACTAACTACTGATGTATAAACACTGATTCTTCATTCCACTGATGTAGTCAACCACTGATGTCTGAGCATCAGCGCTTTCTTCTAAGGGTGATCAGTCCTTGAATGGGCAGTGCTTAACTCTTTAGCAGTGCTTGAATTCCGTCAGTAGATTGAGCTTCAGCCTTTAATCTTCATCAGTACTTTAGTGTGGTCAGCAGTTGTAAGGCGGCAGTTGTACAGGACAGTGGTTTGGCCATCAGATGTTCTTCAAATCACTTCCAAGGGGAAAGTCTAATGTAAACAGCTGCTTTATTATGGATCCACTGCCCTGATCCGGTTTTGGCTTTACATCATCTGTTCATCTGGTAGGGTTCAATCCCAACAATCTCCCCCTGGAACAGATGATGCCAAAACCCTTCATTATTCTGGATCTTTATTAACTCATCAGAAGTTCCTTATCTTGTCTTTTAAATTCTGCTTCAAAGTCCTTGGAACTTGAGTCTTCCTCATCCCTGCAAAGTGTAAGCTCAAGGAGATCTTGCAGATCTTCAACACTCAGGCACAGTGCTTGTTCCCTTGATATGCGCTTCACTACACCATTAGATCTGAGCAGAGTCAATACATGGGTCTTTTGATCAGACTACCACTTTAGTATTTTTGAACCTAATGGGTTTCTTGGGAGAGGTTTATTAGCAGATGAGTTTGGAGATGGTGGCCTGGTAAGGACTGCATGGGCAGAGTCTGCAACCTTTAAAGACTCAGGATTTTCAGCAAGCATTTGTTGAAGAACCATTTTTATAAGGTAATCTTCTGCCGCTTTATCCTGAGCTGTCTCTTCATCCATTTGCTTTTGTTTCCTTCTTTGATAAAGGATGGTAGCAGGTGGAGTTTGAGATCGTGGTGATGTTTTAGATGTGGCAGTGGTTGATTTAGTAGGAATGGCAGTGGTTGTGGTTGTGGTGTGTGTTGATGTGGTATTGGTGGCAGTTGTTTGGGTGACATATGTTTATTAATGGTGGAGGTGTAAGTGATTTTGCGGGAACAAAATTTATGATTGAAGTAGTAACTGGCTTAGTTTTAGAAGTTGTGGTGGTTGATTGCCTTGTTTTTCTAACAGGACTCTTCTTTGATGAAGTACCAACCTCTTCTTTTTACTTTTTGCAGAACTAACTTTTTCTCAACCAAAGCTCTGCTCTCATCCCTTACCCTTTTAATATCAGCAGTGATTTTGAGACCAGCTGAATTGACTTGACTTTGAACGATCCTCATTTGTGTATCTTCATCATCTGCTTGATATTTTCAGGGTTTCATCACCTCCCTTTTCCTTTTCTTTGACAGATGTTTCAGCAGAAGTTACTGAGAGATTTTCCTTAGAGTTATTTTTCTCCCCCTTTTTGGCATCATCAACTCTTTCGAAGATAGTGCAGGGGTTGAAATAAATTCCACAGCTCATCTGGAGTAGGAGCAGATGATGGAGTAGCTGTTGGAGATGGTGCAGCAGTGGATGGTACCCTTTGTGCTTTCAACAACTGTTGCAGTATGTCTTTGATTTCTGCAACAGATGTATCCAGTTTATCAATTCTAGCCGTCAATTCTTGGTACATTAAACCATCACCCAACTTAATGGGGTCATCTGATTTCCCACTAACAGTGGTTGTAACAGTGGTTGATTTGAGGAAGTGTATCCCAAAAATCTTCCATTGTTGCCCCTTTGTCTTGGTACTGGGGACTTCTTTCTTCATAATGAGAAACACTTTTTAGTGAACCAGTGAAGACTGGATACACAAGAGTTCCCAGTGAAGAAATTGCCCTCAAGGAAGTCTTATTGATGAAACTACTGTCCAAGTGCAAACCAGTGGGTTCAGCACTTGTAGTAGCTGCTTCACTTGAACTACCACCAAGAGTTACTTGTAACTCAAGGGGTGTAACCTCCTCAGTTGTTGCTGGGATAGCAGAGGTATAAGCATCAGACTCAGTCACTTGTTGGAGTGTACTCTCAGTGATAGGTAGTTGAGAGGAACTGATTTTTGTCTGAGTTATATCCAAAGCATGCAACAAGGTCATTATTGATGGTGGTATTTGTGAAATGATGATGGGAGTTGAAAGTGATTTTGCCCCGGGCAGTGGGCTGTGGATGATGGAATCAAGTGATTCCAGAGCATCATAATTTGGTATCCCTGTTCTTACAACCTGTCCTTTTTGAGAAGAAGCAGGAGGAGTTTGAGGCATGGGTTGAGACCTTTCTACCATCTGCTGTGAGGAAGTAGCAGCAGTGGTTTCTAGTGACTTTTGTGTTGTCACTGGCAGTTACTCTGGGATCTCATCTTCCAGAGTTGCCTTTATTGTAGGTTTGGGGGGCTTTTGAATTTTCTTTTGTTTTGGTCTTTTTGGTGGTTTTAGGTGTGGGTTTCACAGCAGTTGTGATACTGCTGTGATCACCTTGAGCAGTGGGCTCAGCAACAGATACCTGAGGAGCAGTGGCAGCTGCTAAAATCTGCTCAGGTACCTCTGCTTTTGTTTTGGAAATTTTTGATAGCCTTGTAAATGTTTTCAGGTGTAAGGCCATTTATTTGAAAAAAATGATCATGGCAACTGATGCACACAACTGTTGAATAACATCTATCCACGTGTAACCTCTGTTGTAAATCAGTGTTTTGCACAATCAGAGAATACACTTTGGCAGTGGATAGATTTTACTATTTAACAGAGTTTTAATGTCATCAGTGCTTTGAACAGACTTTGAGGATTTATTGAAAAATTCAATTTTAAACTATTTTTAAGGTTATTTTGATTTTTCTAAAAACATTTTTATGCTATTTACACATGGAACACAAGAAGGCTTGCTTTAATCCATGTTTAGCACTCCAATCATAGAGATCAAGTTTTTAACAGTAGATGAAACCAATTCTTAAGTTTGTACATCTACCAACTGATCTTTAGGATGGATATGTTAAAGATGAAATCAAACCTTTTTATAGCAATCCCTCACAAGGTGATGTCTGATAATGAATGATGGTGAATGAATGGGATATAAGATTTTTGATGATATATTTCAGCTGTTTGACAATCCTGCATAAAAGAAGTCTTTCGAGCAATTATATCAAAATCAAATATCATATCTTGAAGAGACAAACAGTTAGTTTCTCATTATGCAGCAGCATAGTCTTTTTCAAAACTGTGATTGTGGAAACATCTGCTGTTTGTGCTCAGTTTGAACAACATGAATCTTGACAACTATGCTCCAACATATGCAATGTTTTTGAGGGTCCACTTTTAACTAAAAAGATTCTCATCCTTTGGTAATGGAACAAGTTCTTAAACTTGTTTTTCCCTGAACTGTTGAAGCTCCTCTTCCTTGTCAATCACCCAACTTTCTGTCTTTAAGTGCCCCAAAGGTACATGACATGTTGATGAAATGGTAGATAGTCAAGAAGGAGACAATGGTTTTGGGATAAACTTTTTATAAGAATCCCTTTCAATTGATGTTGTCAAGAGAATGGAAACATGAATGAATTTTAAAATGGCATTGGTGTTCAAAAGGTGAGGCTGCAGATGTGAGTCATCTGAGCTAACAACTGTTGGTGACTTTTGATGATCCAATAGCTGTTTGAAGGTGAATAGTGGAGGAATAAAAGGAATTGGTGATGACCAGTGTTGATTTTTATCCACAGTTAGTATATTTTTATCAACAGTGGTTTGGTGAAGTAGTGGTAGAGAATTATAGGGCTATTTTGGTCAAACACTGTTTGTGCATCAGTGGATGAGCTTTAACAGCTGTTTTGTACATCATCATCTGCTGCTCTGATGATGGAAATGATTTTAGTATTATGTCCAACATCTGTTGAAGGTGATTATGAATTACCTGCAGAATCAAATTCTTGACAAACACATTTTAGATGCAAGTTTATCAAAATTTATCATAACAGCAGGTTTTACAGGGATTTTTAATGCAAAGAATTCACTTGTTTCAGCATTCAAGGTTTTACCACATGTTTATTAAAAGTTTTGAATACTTCTATAGATTTCTGACAGTGGTTTAGTATCCCAGATGGAAACCTTTCTACTATGGCTACTCATTTTGTGTCATAATATTTGAATTATATCATGAGCATCCAAGTATTTTAAGGTCTGTTAGCAAACAATCTTTGATCAGTGTTTAAAACAAACTTGAGTTTGACATGACCTTGACACTTGCACCATTTCCTTTTGATCTGTTTTCAAGGATAGTATCACCAAAAAAAATGAGGGTTCTACATCCTGACAGGTGTTTGAACTTTTGCTATCAAAAACAAGTAAAAGTACAAAATATATCATTCTTAAAAAAATAAAGAATAGTATATCCTGTTTTATTTGGAGAAAACTTTACAAAGAAAAAAAAGAGTAAAAGTTTTCTGATAATAAAATCAATTAGATCTGGTGTGTCTCAAGAGTTAAAGTAACTTCGAATAAGGTCAAGATCATTTCATTCTCAAGCTTAGGACAATGGTCAGTGGTTTGAACCAAAGTTCGGTAACCACTGTTTGGTACCATTTCCTTGTCAGTTGATTGTTACCATGAGGAGCCCGTTCACCAAGGTTTTGAAAGTTCTTTGTGAACCTTATTACCATGTGAATAATTTCTGAGAGATTTGGCCTATTCCTCTTTATTGAAAAATATATGGAGATACTTTTGTTACTTGAACTTCCCTGATTCAGTGATTGAGCATGGTTGATTGATGACATTATGTTTGACCAAGAATGCAGATCTATTTTTGGTTTTCCTTTTGTAGGATTAACCTGTGGACTCTTAAGTGTTTTGGGTTTATACTCTTTTCTTTTGAATTCAAAAGTTTTGAGATAAACACACTTTTGAGTTTTTGTAATTTTTCTTCTTTCCCTTTTTACCCTTTCCAAAGAAAAGTATTGAAACTTTTACTGGAAGGTTTTCAAGGAAAGAATACTCAATCCAAAATCATTTTCAGCAATGTTTTGAGAGATTTGGTCATTTTTGTACATGCTTATGCCAAATTTCACATTACTCATGATCTGGATATTTTGACTGCTGATTTTCTTAATGTATTCTTAACACAATTGATTTTGGTCCTTTTAGAGGACACTCAACCTGTTTTTCAATACATAAGATTCAAATCACTAAAGTTTTGATTTCCCTCTTTTTTATGTTAACAAAGACACTAGTGCTTTTATCCGCACATAGGCCTTTTGTCAACCATGAGGTGAATACCTTAGCTGCAGTTATGATGAAAACAACACAAACTTCATAATAACATTTGAAATCAATTTTGTAAACAGAATAATCACACCAAAGTCACCAGACAAGTTTCCAGATCTGAAACTATTGGTGATTTAAGCATGACATCACTTGTTTTGTGAATTTTGTGTGTCTTATGACATCTTGGTTGTTTTACAGAGTTTTTGAATAACCATTTTGATCATGATTTACTCGTTACTCTGTTTTTCAACGAAATACAACCAACCTTAGTATCAATGGATTTCGAGCCGAACTGTTATGTCAATTTGACTGTTAAATCGAAATTGACTGTCCAAGCTCTGATACCAATTGTTAAGATCTGAGGCTCTCATGATTGTGTTTGTTTGTATGTTTTGAACAAGTCAAATAGATATGAACAGTTTAAGTGCAGCGGAAATAGAAACAAACTTTGTAAACACAGTCAAAGGAAGAATAGTATGATAAACAATTGCTTTTCTTAGAGTCAAAAGATTTACAAAACAAAGCAAAAGATTACAGATATGCTCACATACTAAGCTCCCCCTCAGCCTGATGCCCCAAGGTTGGTTGCACAAGATGAAAGGATTGGATTGAGGAGAAGAACTCACTCAAAACCATCAAATGTAACAGTACAGGGTACTGTTACATTTATAGGCAAACCAAACCACTGAGGAATCTCAGCTGACGTCACCATGAAAGTGACATCTAACAAACTAACAACCTATAAACACTGATCTATAACTACTGATCATACAACCACTGATTACATACTAACTACTGATGTATAAACACTGATTCTTCATTCCACTGATGTAGTCAACCACTGATGTCTGAGCATCAGCGCTTTCTTCTAAGGGTGATCAGTCCTTGAATGGGCAGTGCTTAACTCTTTAGCAGTGCTTGAATTCCGTCAGTAGATTGAGCTTCAGCCTTTAATCTTCATCAGTACTTTAGTGTGGTCAACAGTTGTAAGGCGGCAGTTGTACAGGACAGTGGTTTGGCCATCAGATGTTCTTCAAATCACTTCCAAGGGGAAAGTCTAATGTAAACAGCTGCTTTATTATGGATCCACTGCCCTGATCCGGTTTTGGCTTTACATCATCTGTTCCTCTGGTAGGGTTCAATCCCAACAGAAATCAATCATACGTGTCTATATTTTATTTATAATTTCTTATTTAATGCATTAAAGATGACACATAACCAGAATCCACCCTTGAATGGGTTGACTTACATTTGTGAGGTTCTTGTAACAGGTTCATTGCATTTGTTCTGAAGAAACGAGTTTTACGAACATTTTGTTGGACCGATACAGTCTTATATACACGCATGATTTCAGCGTGGATCGAACACGAAATTACTCGTCATAGGTATTTGACATATCAATCTTAAAAATGATGTCTTTGAGGCTACAAATGCAAATACACATGAGTTTTGTTTTCGTTTTTCTTTATGGTTTTCTAAAGCTATTTTTTTGGGTCTTGCTGGGTTTGAATATTTATCAATGTTTGATTACGTCAAATTTTAAACCATAATGATAAATTTATTCAAACTATAGCATCTAAGCATAAAGTTATTTTGGTCATTTTCAATCTTCTTTTAGTTTATACTTTTTGCAATTGTGATTCAGTCATGTTGGTTAGCCTAGGGATGAGCACGGTACTCGTTCGGTACCTAAAGTACCGGTACCGAAAAACGGGGAAAAATGGTACCGATACTGAATATACTGGTTGGTACCAGTATTTACCAGTGTTTTACCCGTAAATACCAGTATTGAAAAACGAGGAAAATGGGAACCGGTACTGGTACCGAATATACCTGATACCAAATGCTCATCCCTAGGTTAGCCATAAGGTCATTTTGGTTATTCATTCTTTTTTTCATCCATTTATAACTATTTGTTTTATACCCTTTGCAATTAGGATCCAACTTCTAACAAATACGGATTTCAGTGGCACAAAGCATTATTTTTTTAGGTAGTAAGCTGACAACGCTATCTGAGAAACTGAATCACATTGCTCTATATTTGGTAGGGTTTAATGGGTTCCAAACCATTATTATCGAGTTCAAAGATGATGATGAACTATCGTGGGCTGTAAGTTTCTTTAGTATGCGTTTTTTTTTCTAATTTTTTGGTTTACTTGAAATTTGATATACTTGATTTACACGCATGATGGGGGTGACGAGCAAAGATGATAGGGTTGTTAGTGAATCAGCAAAAATCGGCGTATATCATTGGACTCTGCCTCTTGATCTGGCTGATGAAGATGTATGCACGTTTTAACTATAATTTTCTATTTATAGTTATGAAAGTTAATTTTTTTATAGACTAGCCCTTAGGGTTCGAACCATGATTCATGTGTTGTGCACATTTTAAAAACCAGATTTATATATGCGTCTTTTAAGCTTTTCTTTTTATAGTTATGAAAGCTCATTTTTTTTATAGATTAGGCCTTATGGTTACAACCTGAGCCAAGGCACCCATCATTCATGTGATTTGCACATTTTAAAACCAAGATTCAGATATTGTTTTATGGGTAGTGTTTAGTTCTAAGGATTAAAATATCAATAAAGATTTATGATTTTAATCTATTTTTCTCATCCGATTTGGTTTAATTGCAGTTTGGTAGTCGTTTTCGAACAGGTTAGTAACAGTCTCCAATCGCTATTCTCGATTGCTTAGTTTCTTTATTGTTTAATTTAATCGAACATGTTCTTTATAATTCAAGGATTTGTGATTTTTTAATGTGGATTTTTTTATTATTGTAGATATTGCAGTACTCGGTTAAGGAGATTGTACAAATCATTGAAGTTCACCAATAGGCGTGGAAACTAAACTAGAAAATCCATTCCATCATCTACTGTTAGGATCATAATTATGGTTCTTTTTTGAATTTGTTTTTTTTTCCTGTTTGCGTGTGTTGTGTAGATTGTGGATAGCCTTCATCTACGTTCTTGAATACCGAGGCACAGACTTTTCGAATAGCATGGAAATTCATTTTGGGGGGGGGGGGGTGTTGCCCTTCGTGTGGCATATAGTAAGTTGTTTTTCAAATTGAAGTATTATTTATAAATTCCTATAAATTCTCTGTTTATCACACGATTTTGTTATTCATGTAGGTAGTTGAGAGATTTCCGACAACAAGATTTTGTTGTGATCCAAAATGTGGGGCAAAACTCAGGGATGAGACTAGGGCTTTCAAGGTTTCTAAGGTAAGTAGAACATATTAATACATGGCTGTTTAACAAAATTGTAGTGTAATTATTTTGTTATCTTTATGCTTAATTTAGCTATATTTGTGTACAGTTTCTTAGAGGGGATTTTGGTCTTTGTTTAATACATGGTTGTTTAACCAGCATGCTTGGATGGGATAATACCCACCCCTCTTTGATTTTACTATTTGATCATTAGATCTAAAATATAACTGATTGCTTTGATCTCTCTATTTAAAGAATAGATAATGGAGCAATGGGAGAAGCGCTATTACATTACATCATTCTCGGGTGTACTAAATGGTGGTGCCTTGGTTGTAATGTCTAATGGTAAGTTCTGTTTGTGTTTTTGCATCCTCACACCCACCCCCACGTGATCAAATGCGTCGGAGAATCGCAAAGATGAAAGTCTGATCAAATGAGATTAGAACTGGTCAAAACTTATAAATTGTGATTAGTTAAGATTAGAATGTGTCAAAACTTATAAAGGTGAGAATTTAGTTAACTTGAATAATAGTCACGATGATCTTAATGTGATCTTGATGTTAAAGGAGTTTCTATGAATATGTAGAACAATAAGATTGAAATTTTAAAATTTAAATAATGAAAATAAGCAATTACACAATACATATTGACTTGTACCCATGGTTGTAAGTTTTCATGGCAATTATCTATTTCAATGACGTTGTTGAAGTCGGTTTGGGTGAAATATATTTGAACCCTGTTCAAATCGGTTCGGGTCGGGTTGAAACTGATCCGGGTCATAAAACGGTATTAAAATAATGTAATTGGGGTCATGTTGAAACAGGTTTGGGTCATAAACCAGTATTTTAGAAAAAAATATACTTTTGGGGTCAGATTCAACCCGGTTTGGGTGAAAAATATTTGAACCCTTTTCAAATCGGTTTTGGTCGGGTTGAAACGGGTATTGTCCATAAACCAGTATTTAAAAGGTTTGGGTGACAAGGGGGGGGGGGGGGAATAATTGGTGAAATAACAAAATTTATAACATACCTTTCAAAAACTCTAAAAAACTAATACATTGAGAAATACCAAAATTTATAACAGGTAAACAGGCATTGAGTTTCAGTTTTTAATATGGTGTGTAATCTTCGTTTAAAAAGGCGCACCTTATGTACAAGGCGATCAGGATAGCGCGTCACGGCCTTGAGGGCACTTCATCTATTTATGGGTCAAAACTGGTCAAAGTTTGTCAAAGTTAGGGTGTGTAGGAGACTTACATGTAAAAACAAGCAAATGCATGAATATTAACAGTTTGCTTAATAAAAGGGTTAATATGTAAAAAAAATAGTGTGAGAGACGCAGCTTCAGGTTGTAAATAAAGTTTTTTTGATCGTGCGTAGACCAACATCTCGTGTACGTGATGTGCACGCCTCAGATTTTGGGACCCGAACGCCTCAGAGCGCCTCTTGCTTTTTAAACCAAGCACTGAATACATATAAAAGAGAAATAGTGTATGAGTTTTCCCTTTAATAATTCTTAAGCTATTTCCCCATGGAAATGTTTCCTATGGATCCGCTTAATACATTAACTTAAACGTTAAACTATAAATTCAATGTTGCAGCTGCATTGTTCTACTTTGCCTTCGAGGTTTATTTCATTTTTAAAGTATTTCAGGTATCCGTTAGGCGTCCCATGGATCAGATATCATGGTTATTACGAAGATCTGCACATAAATGTCATATATCCGGGAAAGGACCGTGACTTAGGTGCGTATTTCATTACTTGTATCATATTGTCATACATGTGCACATAAGTATGGACTTGGTCGAAGGAAGAGTTTCTCCACACCGAATCTTGTGAAGGAACTTAATCTAAAGGCGACTAAAAATGGTTTTCGACAGACGTTTTATATTTTCAAAAACCAAAATCTGTATATTCGATTTTGCTATTTTCGTGATTTAAAAAGAAAAGGCGGTTCATTTTAATGTCTTTTTTCCTATTCATGGGAATTCAAGAAAATAAATTCTACCATTCTTTGAATTCGAAACAATGTTTAATATAAGATAGATAAAAAAACTTAACTTTTATGATTTGTGAAGATAAAAAACAAGATAATGCAAAGAAATTGTTTGTTGATAGTTTGGGAATAAAATTATGTAAAAACTTATATCTTAAATATGCCATCCCTCAGGTTTGTAAATTGTCCACTGGAGATTCTTTAGATATGTCCCCACAGGATGAAACATGCATGTTGGCAAATGATGCAACAATTTTTGATATGGAGGTACATCTTTTCATCATGACAAATTTATTGTTATCACTTTCCTGTAATTGGATATTTGGATGTGTTTTGACATATTACGTCAAAACAGGGCAGGTTGAGAAAGTTCATTTTGTTCTGGGTTGAAACGGGCCAGTCAGGCTGACCCTGAAACTGTTTCTTAGTTTTGTATAAATAGTCATCATGTTTGTTATGGTTACGAAAACAATATTATCACATTAGTATATAAATCTTTTAACAAAACGTTTTAGAACCCATTTATCAAAAAAAAGTGTTGATTTGGAAGAAAAATTAGCTTATGGGTTACAACTAGAGGTGCACAAACTGGTATTTTTTAGAACCGAAATCGGGTCCAGGTTTGGTCAACAAAGTTAACCGGTTCTGGGTACGTTCGGGTTTTTGACCAGTTTGGCCGGTTTATTTTTTCCGGTTTGGGCGGTTCGGGTCGGGGTTATGACCAGGTTGAGGTGGAACCGGTTTTGGTGGTTCCGGGTCGGTCCATTATAGGTTTTCATAATTTTTATTATTCGGTAATTACCTTATTAGCTATTTATTTAACCTAATTTTAGAAAATCTTTTACTTTGATTTCACAAACCCTCCCAATTTTTGGTCAACTGGATATTATTACAATTTCATATAACAGAAGCTAGCTAATTATCTGATTTCGATCATACAGTATGACTATCACTTTCAAAACACACATCTAAACATTCTCTTAATCAAATACTTTTGTTTTTGAACTATTGATTAACAATTTTGAGTGAAAAATTTCAGGTATATGCAGAGATTAACATCTAAAGTACGAATAATGGCTATAGAGGGTAACCATGAAATCGAAGAGCAAGTTGACAGCACAACATTTGCAGCTTACAGTGCCCGATTTGCGTTTCCATTTAAAGAAAGTGGCTCGAAATCCACCATGTACTACTCTTTCAATGCAGGAGGCATACATTTCCTAATGCTTGGTGGCTACACTGCTTATGATAAATCATGTAAAAATCCACTCTTTTTGCATTTGTTGACTCCTTGGTTTTGACTTAAAGTTTTAACTGATGGGGTTATGTAATTGTTTCATATAGCCGATCAATATAAGCGGTTGCAGAGGGATTTGGCAAAAGTTGACCGCAAAGTGACACAATGGCTTGTTGGTGTTTGGCATCCGCCCTGGTACAACACATATGTTTCTCATTATAAATAAGTCGAATGCATGAGGGTTGCCATGGAAGAACTACTGTATAATGCTGGTGTTGATATAATCTTCAATGGCCACGTAAGTGTTGTAAGCCATAGGTCAATTTGAGTTGCTTTCAGTTTCAAACAGGTCAAAAAGGATTAGCTAACAAGGGAGTGGGTCAAATGGACCAAATTGGTCAAACTCATTGTCACCAAAGTGTATTTTTAATGTGTCTAAATTCCTTTATCATGTTTTCTAAAAGATTATTACAATCTGACCCGACCCATACCAAAAATAACCCGTTTTGAGACCCATTTGACACATTATCCTACTCACATGCCCCGCCTATTTTGCCACATTGTACTTTATATGATAAAAAATCGAGGTTAAGTGTTTGACTATGTTTGTAAATGAACGAATTTCTTTGACTGATTTTGGTGTTTCAATTGGTTTTTTTTATGAACAGGTGAATGGTACTTATGTTTTGCTGGATGTGATTTCGTTTTGTGTGAAGATAAAGATGAGGAAAAGAAGATGTAGGATTTGAATAAGCTTTGTTTGATATTCTGACCGGTAGGCAAAGAAGCAAGATAGAGGAGCGGCTGAGAAGAGACCACTGGTGGCGGATGACGTGAAATATGTGTGAATATGTGCCCCTAGATGATGATGAAATTGATGTACATCATATGTTTTAGACTATAAGACGAAGACTATGCTTAACAAATAGATTGAGGTGCTGACACGCCTTCTTTATATTATGTGTAATTCAATTTATTGGGATTATTATTAGTTAAATTGATTGTGATATTTATAAAAAAAACTTTCTTTTGGCTAATGTTGTGACCTTAACTTATTGCGAAGCTGCAATGGAAATGTTAAGGTGCATCAAGTGGGCATCCGAAAGGTTTACCGAATGTGAATAATATGGATATTCAGTGTGATATTTATGCTCCGGTTTGAGTTGAATGTTGGAATATATTATGGTTATGTACAATATATGCAACTAGCCCTTCTCTCTATATCGTTAACGAAAACTTTACCATTTATATTTGAAAACCTTTAGCTTCTATAATCATTTGTTATAATCTTTCAGGCAAGAACTTATTATTTTAATTGTTTATCATTAAATTTCTATTACAAAGTAAATTGTTAACACTAATGATAAGCAATCAATAAGTTTACAAGTCTCTGCCTACAATTTCACAACCCGTGATTAAGTTTATGTAAAGTTTATAAATATTCTTATAGGGAAAACATTTAATATGTCATACTTTTGAATGATTGTAAGTATGTATTAATCATAAATAATTATTAATATAAGTAACTTCTTGAGCCCGGAAAGCAATCCCGGGTGATAACCTAGTAAAATATATATTTAAAGAGAGACGAAGATTTTTTTTAATGGTCCTAATAATTCCACATGGTAAAATCTAATTCTAATATGGTGTATACGGGCGGTCTTATACGGCCCGTATACACCATGTTAGAATAAGATTTTAGTGTGGTCGTGTTGTGGACTTGGTGGCGCACCCGAGGTGGGGGTATACAACTTTTTTTGACGACACCTGCGATATCTTTTACCCTTTGCGGGAAGACTCAAAGGATGACACTTCCCGAGTTCGCCGTTGCCTTGGGTCTGTACTCACAGGAGTACTTAGTGTCCCAGGCATTTTTTGATGCGCCCATCAGCACGTCCAGTGACGTGTTGTGGACTTGGTGGTGCACTGTTGGGTCCGGGGAGTTCGCGATACCCAGTTCGCGATCCCCGAAGGCACGGGCGAGTAGCCTTTATGACCCGTTACACCGATACCTACATCGGTGTATCGCCGTGACGATCGCCGGTCGTCATGATAGTAGGGAGTGGGTCACCCAAAATGACATGTTCTACTTGCACGACATACTTACCGGCGCGGGGGGGGGGGGGGGGGGGGAACTTGGCGTACAAGTTGGCCGCATACTTCGCCGAGTACGCTTTTAAGCGTACCTCTACCCACATCAGCTGTGGAGGCTTCCTCACCCGTCTGGCGAATCATTACCCTCGCGTCTTGTCTCCGCAGGTGGCAAAGGATATAACCATATCATTCCAGCTTGGTCGGGTTGGGAGGAACACAGCGTGCGCGATGGGTTTGGCTCGCGAGGTCGAGGGACAGGGGCTGGTTTGGTCGTATGGTGAGGATGAGGGTCACGGGGGTGAGGGAGCAGAGGGAGAGGGAGCGGGGGGGAGGGAGCCGGGGTACAAGGAGGGTTGATGCTACCATCGATAGATCACAGGTAGCTGCGGAGGATGTATACGGTGATCGCCCGTACGATCAACGGAGCGTGAGACCGCGTGTGACGCCTCCACTGCGGGTGGAGGAGAGACTCGCTCAGGTCGAGTCGGATGTAGCTGACGTACGGGTAGATTTAGCTACTGTCAGGAGGGATGTACAGTGGATGGTCGAGGCGATTATGGCTATACATTCTGGCGCGTCCGTTCCTCCACTAGCTGGCGCTGCACCACCACCACCATGATCGCCGTAACTGCTTATTGTATATATATATATATATATATATATATTGAGTTCATTTCAGAACTCTAAATAACTAATAAACTTTCAGAACTCCCAATAAACAATCATTTTATATATATGTTTTTGTAATTAGGATCTTTTTATCATCTATTATATGTATTTCTTTGATTACATACATGTTAAAAGTAGTTTACATATGTTTAATTGCCAAAATTATATATATGTGTCATAACTAATTACATATATGTAAAAAAACTAGTTTACATATGTGTAATTATAAAATTACATATAAAAAATGATAAAATTACTCTTAACATGTATGTAATCGTAAAAAATACACATAATAAATTATAAAATTATTCTAAACATAAAAATATATAAATAAAAAGATTGTTTATTATGAGTTCTGCGAGTTCTGTAAATATTTATGGTTCTGAAATGATTCTGGCCCTATATATATATATATAGGGAAAGGTTAACATACAAAAAGCCTTATCGTATATCATGTACGCGACGCGCGTAACCGTCCGATCAGGGGAATAATCACGCTTTGGACATGTAATCACGCATGGGGGTTAGTTTTTTTTTGGGAAAATCACGCATGGGATCCAAAATCACGCACGTTATTTTGATCAAAAATGTAATTACGCATGTTATATACTTTGTCGCGTACGATAATGTAGGATAAGGCCTTTTGTACATTATACTTATTCTATATATATATATATATATATATATATATATATATAGGGGAGGGTTATCTTGAGAACGCTAAATATTGCGAGAACCGTGAGAACGAATGAGAAAACCAATCAAAACCGATTTTTTTTAATACAAACCTCGTTCTAATTAAAATACAACATCAAAAAAGAATTCACAACATAAAATAATTCATTTCTCCTCTCAAAATCACTCTTACTACAATTTTTACACATGTGTAAATATAACAAATTTACACATGTGTAAATGACAAACTTACACATGTGTAAATTTTCGTTATTTACGAATTCACGTTAATTTAAATGTGTAAATTTAATTTCTTACATTGTATTCGAATAATAATGATAAGTGTAAAAAGAAATTTTGAATTTGAATTGTTTTTGACCAAGTTCTCGTGGTTTTTTCATTCGTTCTCACGGTTCTCGCGATATTTAGCGTTCTCATTTAAACCCTCCCCTATATATATATATATATATACACACACATATAGAGTGGTGATCCTACGGAAAGTGTGTTTTCCTAGAAAGTCTAGGAAGCGATCTGGGCCATCCAATGGGTGTGTTTAATGGTTGAGATCATCTTAGTGGCATTTTGGTAATATGTGTTTCTTAAAAATAGGATTATTTAATTAATCAAGGGTAGATATGTCTTTTAGCTTGTTTTAAATATGGAAATAATTGTCATTCCATAACCACCCCACATTTCTTGCGATTTTTTCTCTCTCTCTCTATCCCTTTCTTTCTCTCTCTCTCTCTCTCTCTCTCTCTCTCTTCCTTCTATCCTTCATGAAGAAACACATCAAGAAAACACATCGTATTAATCTGCTTGCTAATCTGCACGCTGTTAAAACACAGCGTCAAGAAATCCTCCAGCATTACCAGCATGGATGGTAAAACACAGCGTATGAATCTGCTTGCTGTTAAAACACAACTGTATGAATCTAAATGCTAAAACACAACTGTATGAATCTGCTTGCTGTTAAAACACAACTGTATGAATCTGCTTGCTGTTAAAACACAACTGTATGAATCTGTTTGCTGTTAAAACACAACTGCATGAATCTGAATGCTAAAACACAACTGTATAAATCTGCTTGCTGTTAAAACACAACTGTATGATTCTGAATGCTAAAACACAACTGTATGAATCTGCTTGCTGTTAAAACACAACTGTATGAATCTGAATAATAAAACACAGCGTCAAGAAATCCTACAGCATTACCAACATGAATGCTAAAACACAACTGTATGAATCTGAATGCTAAAACACAACTGTATGAATCTGCTTGCTGTTAAAACACATCACCAAGAATAAGCTGATGGTTTTGCAGTTAAATGTTAATAACCATCTCCACAATCAACAAGTGTGTTTGAAGCCATGATTTTTCTCTCTGAAAAAATGATTGAATACAAATGATGCTGGTGAAGAAGAAAATGATCGAAATAATTCTATATACATATGTGTTTCGTGATATTTGGAAGAGATTTGGATTCAAAAACAACAATAATTCCGAAAATCAGGGATAAAATCGGTTACATTAGAGATCATGCAATGTTAGTTAATGAAGATAAATTCCAAATATAAAATTAAAATGTGAAATTACATGATTGCCCTTCTAGTTAAAATCCCTCAATGACACATGTCCAATTCTTATTCCTTCCTAGACTTTCTAAGAAAAATAGACTTTCCACCCAACTCCTACTCTATATATATATATATATATATATATGTGTGTGTGTGTGTGTGTGTTATAATATTGGATGACAAAATAACAAAAAGTGTTGTGAATCATTATTTTCAAATAATGTGGATGACAAGTCAAATAATGTGGATGACAAAACGAATTGCTTCACTATAAATGGGACACACATCTTCTTCATTCAATGCTCTAACCTCTACACAACAATAGCTTTGTTTCATATCTCTCAAGTTTATTTTTGAGTTTTAATCAAGAGAAATATTAGATGTAATATGATTGTGATAGAAGAGAAGAATAGAGAAAGATATATAAAGGAAGTTTTGATCTCAATCTCTTAAGTTTTGTAACACGTTATCAGCATGAAGCTCTAGCCAAGCACGAGGTTCTAGCCAAGGAAACGTTCAAGCAATTATAATCAAAGTAAGTGTTTGATTAATTTATATAAACTATAATTGTTATGATAAACGTAATATTTCTTTTATACCGTGGGATTGTTTTCCTTTAGGAGACTCAGTTATCCAGACACTCCTATCATAAAAACATCTAAATCCCATACTTAATAATAAAATGAGTACGAGATACCTATTGCTATGGGAATATAATAACTATGGGACTACTAACAATCTAAATCAGTGCAGAGAACCTCATACTATGGATATATAATAACTTGGGACTACTAACAATCAAAATTTCTTTTATGCACCTAACATTTACATTTATGTTATCTAACATTTATTTATGCACCTAATATTTATATTTATGTTATCCAACATTTATTTTCTAATGTTTAATAACGTTTATTTATGTTATAAAAACTGGCCTAAAAGCATTTTGTGTGATGGAGACTTAGGCTCCTTTTGAGCTCCTTTATTGCAGTTTCTTTAAGGAAAAAGAAATAAAACAAAACTGGTGGGGCCTATATCATAATAATTCGTTCGAATTATTTCATTTACTGTGCACTACTGTGCGCGTCTTTGTCATCCACATTCATAATAATTTATTTATTATTGTGCATACTAATTATATATATATATATATATATATATATATATATATATATATATATCCGTAAAAATGGCTATGGATATTTTATTATAAAATTACCAATTATTAATATCATCACTGTTGTTATCGAAACCATTTAGAAGTGATACTCAGCACGTTACCCACGATACCTACCGAATCTAATATTAGTTTAAACATTTTGTTTGTTACCGAAATTTTCAAACCTAATACAGTAAAACTATTTTCAAGGTGTATCATGGAAGCCTTAACCAAGCGTATTGTGTAAGCTTAATTTTTATCTATATAAGTAACCCACCACTCATGTAAATCCTCAAACCAACTGAACTTCTGATATAGTTCGACACATACCCAAAACAACTCATACTCAAATTCTATTTTTTTTAGATCTCAAACAAAGCCCAATATTACTATCATGAGTCTTCAGTTTTCTACTCGTGCACACGCTGAATCTTCAAACGCAGCAGAAATTCGTGCCCAGATCGAAGTCCATAAATTTCTTCAGTTTAGGGATGCACGCACCCATACGAAATGTCTAACCCTCAGGAGGCTTAAAGTTAATACTATTAATAGTATCGACTGGAACATAACGGGGATTCTAGACAAAGATGATCGACTGACGAGGTTACTACCAATTGGTTCACCATGGCGTCGTTTTTTTGATATCTTAGAACCCTCATACGATGAATTTGTATATGAGTTCTGGTCTACTTTTCATTTCACACGAAATAAAAACCTATCTGAGCCCTCTATCGATTTTAGACTCGGTGGAAAAACTTTTAATTTGTCATTATCTGAGTTCGCAGTACATTTAGGTATTTATACAGAAGAAGAGGTTAGATCACCTATATTTATAAACGCATTAACCGAATATCCTGATCGCATACAAGATTATTGGTCTACACTTACACCAGCAGTGTGGGGTAGAAATAATAATTCAAGAACATTTAGAGATCCTCTTTATCAATATATGCACCGTGTTCTAGCCAACACGATCAGGGGGCGCACGTCTAATCTACACAGGGTTAGTGGTACCGATCTCTTCCACTTATACAGTATATTCGAGTCAGTCCATTGTAATATTGCTTACTCTCTTGCTATGTACTTTGAGCAATACCAAACACGTCTCCCGAAAAACCTTATGGGAGGATCATACATAACAAAAATAGCTAAATCTCTAGGTGTCATAAACGATCAGATTATTCAAGAATTATCCCCACCACGATTACCTGGAGTGGTAAGTTTTACCAATATTGATATAATACATATTGATATTCCTATACAAAGACGATCGTTTCAATCTGAGGCAGCACCGGTTATCCCAGAAAATACATCACTAAATATACAACATCAACTGTCGCAGTTTCCTCCACCATCTTTTTATCAGTTTGATTTGTTGTCTCAACAGCAGCCAATACCACCCGTGTTTGAACATATTTCAACTAACACATCTCAAACACAACATACTCAACCACAAACACCAGGCATCTACCAGGCACTTTCACCTTTATCTTTTGGGCAAGGAGAAATGATGCAACAATCCATATTTAATGATAACATGACATTCCAAGAGTTGTTAGCATCAGAACAACCCATATCACCACTATTACAGCAACAGTCTTCACTACATCCGGAGCAACAACAACAGTCAATTGTTGAAGCCGGACCAAATACGGTGCCTCTAATAAATCCATTTTTAGATCCAATAAAGGTTGATAAACTAATAAAAAAGAACCGGAAAATGTCAAGACAAATAGAGTGGTTGACGAAAAAGAATGAGTGGCAGGAAGAAATGCTAAGACAAGTAGCTAGTATTATCTCAAAACAATTTACTCCGCCACCACCATCACCTCATGATTCTAATTCTGGTTAATTTCAGTTGTATACACAGACAGAGGTCCGCAAACATAACTATATACTAGAATCATTTTGCTACGATTCAATTATTTTAATATATTTATTTAAGTATCTGGATAAGTAGCCATATGAATTGAAACATGTTTACATACAACATTGATATGGAAGATGACACACGAGCATTGTCATCTCAACAGCAACTCCCATAACAATTAGATGGAACCCACCACCATATTAATAATTACTTCAGTTATAGGTTGCCAATTTTGTTACAAAACATAAATAAGATAAATATTAAAATCTAAATACTCATTAAAAATGAGATAACATACAAAGGAACAGCTATGAACAAATAAATGAATACATAAGTACTAAATAGATGAGGCGGAAGCTCTTACATTAATATCGGCAATAATATTAACATTATGCCGGTCAATATTAAAACCGGGTGAATCATCTTCGAAAATTTTTTCTTGAATAACTTTGAGAAGAAGAGGGTTTGATGTGAAAAAAAAATGAGATTGATAATTGGTTATTTATAGTGGTAAATTATAACCGTTTTGTAACGGTTATATTACCGTTTTATAGCCGTTGTACAACGGTTATATATATATACAACAGTTATATATATATATATATGTATATATAATAAATGATGTATTAAGGAAATGTTATTTTTGGGAAGTTAGAAAACTGTCAGGTTTATTTGATTCATAAAACAAGTTTATATTTATAAAATATATTAAATAGTAAAGACGAAGCATGATAAACATACAAGTTTGGGTTGTACATACATACACACATACAAATGTTTTGTGGAAATACAATGACAAACATATGTATATATAAATTATTCATAAATTAGACGAATAATGCAAATAATGGTTTTGCCTGGGACATTCAAAATTAATAGAAAGAATGGGAAAAGCTAATTACCTGATAGTACAAAGTTTTTAAATAGATGACGCTCTATTTTTCCCAAAAATCAATAAGGAACTTATTGAGTTTCAAGAATATATATATATATATATATCATCAGGGATATGATGGCATGTCAGATTAAGCCATCAAGGATATACTATGATGAAAAGGATTCACATATCATATGATAATCCTAAAAAGGATTAAAGGATACACATATCCTAGCATGATACCATTTAGTATTTAAATCGATGCATCGTCTAAATGGTTATCAATTCGCAACTTGAAGTTTGCACATATGGCTTAGCTAATATAGCAAGAATATTATTCCAGACTGAAAAAATTTGTTTTTGATAAATTCTAAATTATCAATGATCATTGGAACAAGTATTATTATTGAAACATTTACTCCCATTACAGTTATTTAGAAACCAAATATTTATCATTTTTGGGTGTGCGATATATATACTGAAATTATTACAACACAACGCACAAAGATGAGATTTAATGACATGTTGGGAATAAATAATATATAGCCATAAATGAGAGATTTCTTATGGGCTTCATTTGCTGATTATAAATCCCAACATGAGGGGGAGATAGAAAACAACTAAAAGTGAAATAAATTTTGAAGTTATCATTATATTATCTGTATCCTCGAGTAAAATATCTAAAAGATATTTTAAGAAGGAAATTCATCCAAAAAGTCTTGAATTGCTCCAGTTAAAATTAATGTCCAAGAAGGACAAAGACATATTGAAAATCTTATATATCAGATACTAATGCTTTAGCTCGAGTTGATATTACAGACAAGCAAAGGGATAATAATAATAATAATATGGCTATTGAATCCCGTTTGAAACATGGGAGGCCAGTCGGTTCAAAGGATAAAACATCCTCGAAAAAAGAAAAGCGCTTATAAATGAAATTGACCATAAAGATAAAAATCTTGATCAAGCGGTAAATACCAAAACCTCTCATGAGGAAGATGTTGATGATACTAACAAAGAGATATCAATCAACTATGGTCATACACATATAATATGGAACCGAGATGAAATGGAAAATATGGATGAAATATTTTCATATTCGGTTCCCAGTGAGATTTTTCGCAAAGGCCAGGGATTTTGAAAAATATGAAGTTATTGTACATATGCTTATATTTAACCAAAAAAGAAATCTCACAAACTAGGCACCTAGCTCGGTTGGCTAGGTGCGCGAAAGGGTGTGGCCTAGACCCGGGTTCGATCCAGGGGACGGCCAGTTTCACCATTTTTACCATACAAATTTAGAAATTTTTCATTAACACGTTGCAAGATGAATTATATTTTCCTTTTTCATATTCTCCTAAGGTGAAACGAAATTTTTGATACACTTGAGGTATGTAAGGTATAATTTATATTTTTACTAACCCATCGAAACAAGTTTGGTTAGTTTTTGTAAATGCAGGTAATGTAACAAAACACAGTTGTGGATCTTATGATATTTGTTTCCAAAATGGAACCAGAAGTCTCATATGAAGATCATATAACACTGATCGGAAAAAGATTGCCTACCTAAGGATTGTTGTCTATAAAGCTTTGATCAACTTTCAATAAAGATAGAGACAAGTCACATAAATAATACATATTAAAATGAGGGGGAGTACTATACAAGTTGCACTCTTTTTCCCTTAACTAAGTTTTATCCCATTGGGTTTTCTTAGTAAGGTTTTTAATGAGGCAACATATCTGATCCACTGTGTATAATGCAAGCTGCACTCTTTTTCCCTTAGCTATGCTTTTGTCCCACTGGGTTTTCCTAGCAAGGTTTTTAATGAGGCAGTACTTAATTACCCCAAAGTTTGCAAAGTGACATCCAAGGGGGAGTGTTATAATATTGGATGACAAAATAACAAAAAGTGTTGTGAATCATTATTTTCAAATAATGTGGATGACAAGTCAAATAATGTGGATGACAAAACGAATTGCTTCACTATAAATGGGACACACAATGCTCTAACCTCTACACAACAATAGCTTTGTTTCATATCTTTCAAGTTCATTTTTGAGTTTTAATCAAGACAAATATTAGATGTAATATGATTGTGATAGAAGAGAAAAATAGAGAAAGATATATAAAGGAAGTTTTGATCTCAATCTCTTAAGTTTTATAACAATATATATATATATATATATATATATATATATATTGTTATTTTACGTTTGAAACATTGTAAAAAGTTATCTTTTTGTTTGTTTTAGATGTAAAACATTTTAAATATTAATCTTATGTTTAGATGTAAAGTTGTTTGTTTAATAATTGTTGTCGTAGTGTTTATCATTAATCATATCACATATTTATCGTTTTACAAAGTGGAAACTTATTAAACATTATTAGTACGTTTAACTACAAACTCGTAACATAATCCGATATATCTAAATAATATGCAAACACTATTTAAAGAATTACTAAACTTATTAAACGGTTTTCCGATTGCACCAAAAATTAACTTTTCTATACGGGTTTCCGATTGCACCAAAAAATTAACTTTTCTATACGGGTCGTATAACCTTATACGGCCCGTATACAGATTTTAAAACTAAAAAACCTTATCAAACCTGTGAAACAAAATGATGCAGGCCGTATAACATTATATTGCTCGTATACAATCGTATACGACTTGTATAAAGCTATACGGCCCGTATACATGTAAAACAAACAACACGTTCCACCACATTAAATTTTGTGCATTAACATTCTATACGAGCCCGTATAACGTTATACGGCCCGTATAAAACTAGAGATGTGTAAATAAGATTGTAGGGGTGTGTAAATAAAATAACCATTTTTTTTAAATCATTGCCAACCCCTCACCCGGACCCACCACCTGCACACTACCCCACTTTCTTTCATTTTTTCTAGCTTTTAATGGTGCCTAAAAACATCACCCACAATAATAAAAAACCAAAAAAGATTCCACCTAAGCTTCTAAAAACAGGGAAAATGGCTATTGGGGGTGCTCTTAAAATTTGAATAAAGAATTTGGACGAGCTTTGTAAAAAAAAAAACTTTAGACTAGAATTAGTTAGGCTCTGTGTATATTACAACTTTGATACATATTTATTTGAAACTACAAAATTGGTCTTAAGTTATTATAACATGGTTGGTCTCTAATGATATATATGTGCATAAAACTGGAATAAAAAGGTGTTCCAAATTATACAATCTATCACACACATTATTTAATTGGAAAGCTTCAAAAGAAAATTACAAAGATAACTAGGAACCACATAGTGTGTAATTACCCAGCTTCAAAACGTACCAGCGTTTATACCGAAAATGTTTATTAACTAAATTCAACAAAAATAACCAAAACATAAAATCTAGACACCAAAGGTTACCTTGTTTATTGAGTGCCAAATTTTGTGCAAATCATGATCGAGCAAGACACAAATACCATAATGACGAGGTTAAACACCATTCTCAAGTTAAGTCACCAATTGCTATCATTCGCTGATCTCTTTAATCCCATCATTCTTATCTTCATCTTCTTCATTGTCATCAGCTTTAGTCTCTAAATATATATAAAAATTGATTAAATGAACTTTCGTTATCTATAAGCATAATGAAACAAAGATAATATTTTATAATTATTATATTATATATGGAATTAGTTATTTTTTTAAAATGTTATTATGGTAGCAAAATTGAACATTTTCTTCCACTCTATGACAATAATGATATTTATGAAAATTGATGAAAAAGAAAACGAAATTAAATAACAGGGTGAGAAAACCAAATAGTTTAATCCTTCGTTTATGAAGTATAGAAACTTCCAGTTCTACTCTTTTGATAAAGAAATGAAATAAGCTCAAGTTTGGCTAACCAATCATTTTGCGGAAAATGACATTTAAAATGAAAAGTTCACTAAGTATAAAAGTTTGAGAAGGAGAAAAATAACGCTACCTTGGAGGATCAATATGGATAGTGGGAATGTGAGTAATTTTAGGCCAATCCACACCCTTCTCTTTTTCATACCTTTCAGATAGATGTTTACAGTTATGTATCACAAGTTTATTCAGGTCCTTGAAACTTTGAATCTCATCCGGTAGAGAAACTAATTCATCACACTCTTGTAATTTTAAAACCTTGAGCTTTGGAAGGTTACTTGGTAAGGATTCCAAACACAGACAGTAGCGAATGTCCAGATTTTGTAAAGAAGGAAACATAGTGGTGGTGTCTCCTGACTTGTTTGTGTTGTCATCATGGAAACACTTTAAAGAAGGCATTAACAACAACTTGATGCTCCTAAGACTGGGTAATCTCCCAAGTGCTGGAATACACTCACAGTTCCTACAGTCAAAAAAATAAGTGCTAACCAAGTTATTTAAATTGACCATCCAACTTGGAGAAATATTCTTTCCCATGTAATATTTTATAACCAATTCCTTGAGACATGGATTTGGTTCTAGTCCCTCAAGAACCTCTTCATCATTGTGTTCATTCCTATGAACTCTATTCCAATTCCAATCTAAATGCAAAACCAACAGATTTGATTTGCATTTGAGGTTGGCACTCTTGGCCTCACTTAAACCTCCAACATTCTCTAGTCCAGCTATCCTTAAATTCCCCTCAAGAAGATTTAGACTCCCCAATTCCCCTATGTTGGCCACACTCTTGTTTAAAAAAGGAAATATACTCTTGTAAAGAGGAAAAAATGGAAGTGTTCGGAGACTAGATAGTTCTTTGATTCCACGTGGCAAATGACTGAGATAAATACAGTCAGTGATGTCCAAACATTGAAGATTCCTCATGTATCTGAGGCCTCTAGCCAACTTCTCCAATCTCCTACAATTTTTCAGAAGAAGCATTTGCAAGTTTTGGAGATAAATAATGGACTCACATAAAACTTTTATTCTTGAGTCTGATAAATTCAAATATCTTAAATGTTTCAGTTTGCAGACTGATTCTGGCAATGTTTTCAGGTAGACACCAGGCAAGTATAATACCCTTAGCTGCACGTGGTTGAAAATCTGGCCAATGTTACATTTATAATGGAACCTCTCTCCGAACATGAATACTGACCTTAATGATGTTAACTTTTTTAAATCTTGGGGTGAAAAGCGAAACTCAGGACATGATGAGCTCAAATGAAGGACCCCATTTGGGATTGTAACCTCCTTGCCGGGCTCTATGACTAAACAATCATCTCCCATCACATGTCGTGCCATGTCATGCATCAAATCATGCATTACATATTCATCATCCTGGGAGTCAGCCTTAACAATGAAAAACGACCTCCAAACCAAGCAATTAAAAATTTCCTCCCCAAGCATATACAAGTCGTTTCCTCCTTTGGGTGGAATAAAACCGTTTGCCACCCACAACATAGTCAGTTCATCCTTTGTCATAGCATAGCCTTTAGGAAACAGACAACAATAAGCAAAACATCTCTTTAAATGTGGAAGCAAGTTATCATAGCTTAACTTCAAAATAGCAGGCAACATATTAATTTCTTCCAACTCCCAAAAGTTGTTGTCTTTCACATGTTGCCAATAGCGTGTACTACTTTTTGACCACATTAAGCTACCCAAAGTCTTCACTGCCAAAGGCAACCCTTTACATTTCTCAACAATCTCTTTTCCAATAGGCTCTAGCTCACTTATGTCACCCCCCTCTCTTCCTTGTGCAAAAGCAAGCTTCTTAAATAACAACCACGCGTCCTCTTCCGATAAACATCCTAGTTTATGTTGTAACTCAGGAACCTTAGCCATCATTCGAGTAGTTGTTTGTAACCGCGTTGTCATCACTACAATACTTTCTTCAGCCCCACAACTTAATGTGTCACTTAACTTCTCCCACTTAGCCTTTTCTTTCTCTTCAGCCCAACGTCATCCAGTACAATTAGAAATTTCCTCCTCCTTAATTTGCTTTGCAGGTACTCTTGCAACTCTTGCAACGTCTCTAGTTGTGTATCTGTACACCCCTTTTCATCTATTGATTTAATAATTTTTTTCATTATCTCCTTAACTTGGAAGTTTTCAGAGACGTAGACCCAACATTTTAAGTCGAAATATTGATTCACCGTTTCATGGTTATAGACTAACTGAGCCAGAGTAGTCTTTCCCAAGCCTCCCATACCCCATATACCGTACACCCGAACCTCCCCATTCTCATGTTTCCCTATATCCTTGTTACATATATTTCCTATTACCATATCCCTTTCTTCATTTCTTCCCATGATAACTGAAGTATCATGTATAACCGAGCTTGTTTCCCTATCTGGCATCTGACCTACAACTCCCACATCATCATCATGACTTGTGGGAGCTGAAGGAGTCAAATTTAGCGCAAATCTCTTGGATGCGATGTCATCCAGTTTCTTTCTTATGTCTTTAACTTTGTGAGCAATCCTAACACGAGACATATATTTATTATGTTTGGAGGAAAGGAAGGCTCTTACCCGGTATTTGACTCTTTGTTTATGTAGACGTTGTAGCAAAGCTTCGGTTGAGATATCGTCCAACACATTTTCTACCTCCAAGGATGCTGATCTAAGACGCTTAAGCCATACCTCTACAGCATTATTCTTGACACGTTTCTCTTCTGCGTCTTGAAGAACAGCTTGGATCTGCTCAAAATCATCCTTGAGACTCGAAATATCATCTTCGAGTCCCCAAAGCAGATTGAACTCTTTGATAAGTTCAGACGTCAGCCTCCCCACCACCTCCCTCACAAGGGCCGAAACAGCCGCATCTCCCATGATTACTATTTCTAAATATTAGAATCAGAGATGGATCATACAAAAGAATTGATGTGTTTTAGAACCAAAGCAAGATAGTGAAGAAATTAAGAGACAATTGATAGGTATGAGTCTTCACTTTATTCCTTGCTTTCACTTTATTCCTTCCTTTCACTTTAGCCCTTGCGTTTTGGTTAAGTTAGGTATGTCTCATGTTTTAGTTTTATTCTTACCATTTGATAAGTGTTCTGATTATGAAAACATTGAAACAAAACAACTGCATCATTGATCAATACCATATACAAGAATTTGCTTATTATGATTCACAAAGAATTCACAACAAAATCAACCAAAAAGCCTAAAACATCGAATTTCTTCAAATTAATTTACAAAAATAAATACTATCTTTGCATGAAAAAAAACCATAAACTTAAGATCATACCTATGATACCAACATATCAACAATAGCCTCATCGATTAACGACCCAAGTAGTCGCCCCTCGATCTCAACTCCGATTTCAAACGCTTCCAAGTCAGAATCGAGCCACTTTTTATGTTGACCACTACTCATATCCTTGTCAACAAGCTCATCCACCATACAATCTTTCATCTGTTCCCACTCATTGACCTTATTACACACATGTTCAACCAACCGGTCTTTTCTTGTTACAACTGCTAGCCCTCTTAACCAAACTGCACATCTCGAGTCAACGCACTCGCTCACACAGTCAAACATGAGTTTACGCCTTAACTTCGGCTCGTGTTTCTTGTCAAAAACCGGTTTTTGAGCTTCTAGTTGATCAAACAGATGTGGGTTCACAATCTTGCTGGTCCTGTTTAACGTAAAATCCTCAAACATTGACTCGATGTCCGAAAGTATGTTCTTTATGTACACGTGTTCTGACTCATTGCCAAATGAGTCGGGATCAGCTTCCGTTGTCAGTTTTGTTGAGAAAACTGCACCGAATTCTTGACCCGCTACCTAAAAACATCAGAAAAGTCAAAGATGAATCAACTGTAAACTGCATTAACCGTATACACTAACACACATAAAAAAGTGACATACTTGAGCATCTTTACTGGTTCTGTCTTGGTTTCGCTTATCTTGGAAGATTATCGTTCTCGTGATTCTCGATTCTTGATAAACCGAAGCTGGACTCATGGCGGTTAACTCCCGTAGTTGTTGATCCAAAAGGGTACTTAACGAACCACCTCCGGTTGCTGAACTCAAACTATTTCGGTTAATCTTATCCGTCGATCGGGAAATTGGAGATGTAAACGTAAAAGAAATAACATCCAAACCATTAGATTTAGCTGCAACTTTTCCATTTCTATCTTGTTTAGCACCACCCTTGTTTTTAACATCTTCGGTTAAACGTTTCCTACGATCAACGGTTTTGTTCGCCGCGATTATAGCCGCTGAGCGCTTATTAGAAACCGATTTTCTAGATTGTGTATTCGTAGAAGATACCGAAGATTTTGCAGGAGATTTTACTCTATCGGGTACACAATTCTGCTTTTTATTGTTCGGTTTGAGCACTTTGTTTGTAGCAGGTTTCTTGAGTGTGTTCTTTTCACCAACTGGTTGATTGTTCGGAGATTTTGCTCCGTTAAAAGTGAAACCCTCTCGTTTTTTAACGTTGACTTTCGCCTGAATAGCTAAAGACACGAATCCCGATCTCTTGATTGGAGATACGAGTTTGTGTTGAGTAATGATAACAGATCGAGCTGATTTTGGCGGTAAACTTTGGGTTTGAAACTTCTCGATTATGTTACGTTTTTGCTCAACTTGGTGATGGTCTTTCTGTTCAAGTTCCGGGACTTTTTGATATGAACCACCCACCGTGACCCGAATGCGTGTTTGGAGCATGACCGAACCCATGAACCACCTACACCTTTTTTTTTTTTTTTTTTTTTTGGGTAAACCTACATATGTATTTAACTAGTGGATGCCCCGCTCGTGTTGCGGGGCGATGGCCAAATAATGAGCGAGTGTTAGGCACCTCATTAATATGAAAAACAATCAAATCGAGTCAATCAATTAAAAGAAAACATTTTTATAGTTTTGATAAAAAAAAAACTAAAACAATGGCAATATTGTAATTTTTAACTGAGAGAAAGTTGTATTTTTTTTACTGGGGTAAAATCGTAATTTGCCAAAAGCTAAAGTGATAGCAATACTGTAAATTTGAACCAATGGCAAAATTGTAAATTTTCACAGGGGCAAATTCATAATTTTGAACTTAGGGAAAGAGAGTAATATAAATTTGAACTAAGGGCACAATCGTAATTTTAAGCTAGAGGCAAAACCACAATTTTATTTTGAACTGAAAGCAAAATCGTAATTTTGAGTTGGGGGCAAAAGCATAATGTTATTTTGAACTGGGGAAAAAACGTAATTTTGAACCGATGGCGAAATCATAATTTTTTAAACGGGGACAGAGGGCGAAATCGTAATTTTTAGCTGGGGGCAAAAACAGAATTTTATTTTGAACTGGGGGGCGAAAAGGTAATTCTGAGCTGAGGGCAAAACTACAATTTTATTTTGAATCGAGGGAAAATCATAATTTTGAGCTAGGGACGAAAGCGTAATTTTATTTTGAGCTGAGGGCAAAAACGTAATTTTGAAATGGATATAAAAGAATAAGTTGGTTGGTCCAATGGGAGAGTGCCAGACAAAATCGTAATTTTGAATTGATGGCAAAATCGTAATTTTGAGATGGGGACGAAAGCGTAATTTTATTTTGAGCTGAGGGCAAAATGGTAATTTTAAAAAGGAGGAAAAACGTAATTTTAAAATGTATATAAAATTATAAACTGGTTGGTCACTATTCCCCATTTGGTAAATGTATACGTAGGATAATTTTAAATAGATTGAAGGAATGATAAAAAAAAAAAGAAAAGAAACCAACAGGTGGTTCATATCACTTTTCCTACGTGTAACTCAGAAGAATCTTGCCTACATGGCGTGTCGAAATTCGAAAAACCGGTTTGACTTTGACTGTGTGTCGGAAAAATTTGAAGTCGGGAAAGAAGCCATTCCCCTACGACTGTGGGGTGTGGGGCGCGTATTGGGGCGGCGGTTTGGGTTCAACTCCGCTGCTCCTTCCTGGGCAAGCGTTGGGTATGGCGTTGCCCCTTTGGCTGGGGATTGAGCCTGGCGTGGGATGTGGGGGCTGGGTGACATGGCTGGCTTTGGTTGGTCGGTTTGATCTAGCCGTTGGGGGTAGCCATTGTCAAACCAGAAAAAAATCCACATGGCTGACCACGCCAAGCTAAGCCACTCCACACCACACCCCTAGTTTTTTAGTATTACCATGTGGATCCCACTCTCGTCACGTGTCGAGCAATATCCCCAACTCAAGCCCCTTCACACCCCATAGTCTAAGCCTAGCAACCACCACACCCCATAGTCTAAGCCTAGCAACCACCCCAAGTGATTTATCGTTATCGTCTTCATCAATTAGTGATGATGTACCTTTAAGAATTAAACTACTTGCTGTGTAATCTTCAATCACCTATATATAAATTCGTCACTTGGGCTACAACCCAGTGGTAACACCAAAGGTGTTTGGGGAAAGAAGCTAGGTTAGGTTCGAACCTTTGAACCGTGGAAATGTTTAAAAAAGTTGTGAAAGTTTAGCCGTTAAAAAAAACCTATATATAAATTCACAAATTAAAGTTTGTTGTACAATCTTCGTCAAAATGTTTGCTTTTCCGCATCTGGATCCAAAATGTTTGAAATCTTGCTATTTTTATCGAGATCGTTAATTCCATCCATTTTCCCCGGTTAAATTAGAGATATTTCTGTCTTTTTTATTAACTTAAAGGTCAATTCGGCCTTTTTACTGCTCAAACTCAGGGAGGAAAATGACATTTTACTCTTAACTTCAATATAAACACTCTAACTGGATGATATGTAATTATTCATATCGGAGGATATTGAGTGATCTGCATGTTTATATCGACTCTCGCTTTCTGCTGCAGTTGTATTCTTATATATATAAATATTGTTGACGAAGGATGATAAATAGTAACTTTATTTTTATAATAATATATAGCTTTTTTTTCTATTTGATATAATATAATAGTTGATTATTATATTTACTTTTAATAGCATACTTTTAATTTTTTTTTCCTTTTTTAAAACCATATATTTCCTTTGCCATTTTCTTTAATAATTCTTTTTTTTCTTTTTTTAGAACATATATTAATTTATCGGTTAATTGATACTTCTTTAATAATTTACGTTTATAACTTTTTTTCTAAAAACTTAAGCATGTAGTTGTGCTTGATTTTTACCTGACATTCCGTTATAAGTTTTGTTAAAAACGAAGTTGTACTCAAAATAAAGTATTTATTTGGTATTATAAAACGATTCGATGATAAACTAAACCACTCTAATGGTTTGCCTTTCTAAACAACATCTTTATTTTCAAATCACGTTTGTTTTACATTATCATTTGCTCGGTTTCACCGCAACACGCAACGTAAAAAAAAACTAGTATGAATTTAAAATTCAAGGTTAAAAAACAGAAAGTCAAAGCTGACAAAAGTCAAAATGCACAAAAGTCAAAACAACTCTTTTTGAATACCGGTTCTGCTTAGACCAAGGGGTATGGGGGCCGGCTTAGGCTCGGCGAAGCCCGGCGCCGGTCCCCCACACCGCCCCCCTCGGCCCAGCATGTTAAAACCGGCGTGCCCAAGACGTTTATGACGGGCCATGTTTTCAAAACAATGCCGTTGGTTAACGGCTATAATATTAAAAAAAAAAACTTTTTCACTTTAAATATAAACCCTCTTTTCATCCATTTTTTATACCATTTCATCAATACTTCTCACATTCTTCTCTCAAAACACTTCCCTTTTTTTTATACAAATCATGAATCCATTCCACCCGAACAACCCCAACCCGAACAAATGGACGTCGTAGGTTTTTTTTTATTTTTAGGAAATGTAATTTTTTTTTTCGGAAATGTATTTTTATTTTTAGGAAATGTAATTTTTTTTATGTTATGAAATGAATTTATTTATGTTGTTTTATGTTGTATTTTTAAATTTTTATAAAGTTTTTATTAAGTTAATAACAAAACTTAGAAAAATTATAAAATATTTAGGTGGGGTAGCCCCATCCTCCACCCCCCTCAAAAGTGAAGGAGGCCCGTCCTCCATGGGATGGTGATGTGGCGCCTATGTGGCGGCCCATCCTCATGGGGATGAGCCTCCCCATACCCACTAGTCTTATTAGCCTCAGCTCTTTCCAAACTCTCTGTCAGATTCGGTTCAATGGTAACATGTTTGTTGTCTAATAAATTAGATTTTCGTTTGTGGATGAACATATGGAAATGAAATGATAATAGTGTTTTTAATCTGAAAAGTAATACAACTACGAAGGGTGATAGACTTATGAGTTATGATGAAGTATACGTAATGTACTAATGTGTATCAAATTGACCTTTTGGGCGTTGGATGATTATTAGGATTGCAAGAACACAATTAAATAACTGATTAAAAATTTAAAGTTAGAATAAGGGGGCGACTGATATGCATTAAAACCTATATAAATTAGCAAATTTTTTGTGCATAAGGACTTGTAAGTTGTGCTTTGGGTGTTTTTCAAAAAAAAAACTTGATTTTTTAATTTTAACCCAAAGGTTTGTATCTTTTTCAATATTAACCCTACATAATTTGTTTTTTAACTTTAACCCAAAACTTTTCATTATTTGCAGTTTAACTTCACAACTTTTGTCACTTATACTTTTCATCTTTCGCAAATTTTCGTTTTACGTATAGTTCTAAATTTTTCGAGTTAATACGACGCAACGTGCATGTGTGGTTCAACGTTTTTACCTCTATTTTTCCATGTTTGACAGGTTCGTCGCAATACGCATATTATAGGTCGAGTCAGTGTTGGTTGTCAATGACAGTTGTGTGACATTAGTACTATTTGACACCGTTTTACGTCCTGCCGAGACGCGAGGTGTGCTTTGGAGATTTTTCAAAGAAAAAATTGTTATGCATATGGTTGTCGTAACGTTGGCTTTGGGGGTTTTCCAAAAAAAAAATGATTTTTTTTTACTTTTCACTCAGAAGTATTTTTACTTTTAACCCAAAACTATTTGTTTTTTTACTTTTAACCCAAAACTTTTTATCTTTTACATTCTATCCTCATAACTTTTTTTACTTTCAACTTTGGTCCTTTATAGTTTTCATTTTTCGCAAATTTTGCGCTCTATGCTTGGTTCTAAATTTTGTGACTTAACACATCACAACGTGCGTCTTTGGCTTAACGTTTTTACGTTTCGTTCTAAATTTTGCGAGTTAACACGACGCAACGTGCGTGTGTGGGTGAACGTTTTTACATCGTCTATTTCTACCCCGTTTGACAGGTTTAACATAACGTGTGGGTCGTAGATCGACTTAGTTATAAATAAAGAATACCCGCCGCATTGCGGCGGGTCGTAATCCTAGTTTTCATAAATAAACAATCTAATAAGGTTAGAATAGTGGGGAGTTTTTAATAATAGGTTTTTATTAGGGTTGGCAATAGTGATGGGTTGCATAGGTTTGAGTCATAGGTTAGAATGAGTTTTTTTAAGAAAAAAGTTAGGATAAGTTTTGTTAACGATGGTTTTATTAAAAGTTAAGATGAGTTTGGTTAAATATTGGTTCGACTTTCAATTAGGGCCGTTCAAATCGCTCACCGCTCGCTCGACGGTCGTTCAGAAATTGCTCGGAAAATGCTCGTTCGATTTGACGCTCGGTTGTAAACGAGCCACTCTGCTCGGTTCGGTTTGTAAATGAGCCAAGCATGAACAAAGGTTCGCTCGGTTCGGTTCGGCTCAAATTATTATTTTTAAATAGTATATATATACACATACATATATAAACATGTATATACACAAATATAAATTATACATATTTATACACAAACACACCTATATATATATATACACACATTACACATACATATATAGTTAAATATAAATTAAATTTATAGTATATACAACTCTATTAAATTTTGGTCCACTATATACAAATTTACAACTATATCTATACGTACTAGCCCAGCCACTCTACTAAAAAAATTAATATCAAATCTAAAAGTAAAACCCTAAACCGATAAATGACAGGCTGCTCATCGTCTCAATGTTTATGCCGTTACCCTGAGTCGGTCGTTTCCTGCTCTCAGCGTAATTGTTCGTGCAATTTGATTATCGCATCACCGGCCACAACGTTGTTATTCATAAGAAAAATATTATGCCATGAGATGTCCATGTTTTGAAAAACATAAAAACTTGAGACCAAACATTGTCACCATCTCTCTCGGCAAATTTAAATCAGGCGACACAATTGTCCAAATCGCTCGACGCTCGCTCGAAATATTTACTGCTCGAAAATTGCTCGCTTGATTTGAGGCTCAGTTTTAAATGAGTCGTTCCGCTCGGTTCGCCTCGGCTCGTGAACAGCCCTACTTTCGATGATGACAGGGAAAAAACATAAAAAAATTAAGACAAAATTGCAGAAATCAACCTTTATGTTATACCCAAACTGCACTTCGTACCTTTCACTATGAAATCGGCAAAAATCAACCTTTATGTTCATGTTTTGCTACAGGTTCAACCTTTACCACTAACCTCGTCCAAAAACTCAGTTAAATTACCTCACATGCTTTGCATGTGAGGGTATTATGGTCTTTTACCAAACCTTATATTTAATATATTATTTTAAATCAAACAAAAAAAATTATCTCTATCCAGTTCATCTTCATCGCCGACCACCCATATGCCTATCCCTGAACTCAACTGCCCATGACCCATCCCACTCTCTACAGCCCGGTTGTCATAATCTCTACCCCTGTTCCTTCTAGCTAGTTTAATTTGGCTTCTGACCTGAGTATCGTATTAACAACGTGAGTGATTTAATAATAACTTTACTGTTTACACATCAAACACACATACACACACCTGAACTCTGCTCCAACGCAAGGCACCAAAACGTTTGCATCATTTTCAATGTAAACATTTTTCCAGAGTGGGCTAGTGGAGAAAACAAGTAAAGGGGTTTCGATTTCCCCGCTGACATTGTTATTGTCAACTCTTAAGCTCAATAGATATGAATCGAAGCAAGTGCCAGCTGCTCCGCCATTCAACGGACAACCAATGCTCTCACCACCTGTAATACAACCAAACATCATATAATACTTCATATCATATCCCAATAAGTAAAGGAACACTTTGTTCTGAATTTTCTCTAAAATCACTTCCACTTTCAACTATCTGGAAAGAACAGGGGATTGAAATTTCAACTTAATTTCAATAAAATTGGAATCTTTTTGAAGAAATTTGTAATTTTAATGCACCTTGCGACACCTCTGTAAATAGAGCTTCTGTTTGTGGTTTCAATATTTTGATTTGAATTCAGAGTGATGTTTGTGTTGAATTGTTGTTGTTGGGTCGCAAGGTCGTTTGGATTTTGGGTGATGGTGGTTCATGTGGTAAATCGCCGGTTATGGGGCAGGTGGTGGTGGTCCTTTGGTGGAAGATTATGACAACCGGGCTGTAGAGAGTGGGATGGGTCATGGGCAGTTGAGTTCAGGGATAGGCATATGGGTGGTCGGCGATGAAGATGAACTGGATAGAGATAATTTTTTTTGTTTGATTTAAAATAATATATTAAATAAAAGGTTTGGGAAAAGACCATAATACCCTCACATGCAAAGCATGTGAGGTAATTTAACTGAGTTTTTGGACGAGGTTAGTGGTAAAGGTTGAACCTGTAGCAAAACATGAACATAAAGGTTGATTTTTGCCGATTTCATAGTGAAAGGTACGAAGTGCAGTTTGGGTATAACATAAAGGTTGATTTCTGTAATTTTGTCAAAAATTAATAAAAAATGAAAAATGAAAAATATAAAAAAAATAAATTTGAGAAAACAAAAAAAATCAAAAAACAAAAAACAAATAAAAAAATGTAAAAAATAAATAAAATGTTAATAAACAAAAAAAGTAAGAAAAAAGTAAAAAAAAAATTAAAAATCCAAAAAAATAAAAAATAGAAAGATTAAAATCCCAAAAAAAAAATCATAAAAATAAATAAATAGGAAAAAAACTAAAAAGTTTAAAAAAACTCTAAAAATGTTAAAAAATCAAAAAAATATATATAAAAGTAAAAATATTAAAAAAAATCCAAAAAATAAACAAATTAAAAACTTTAAAATATAAAAAAATCAAAATTTCAGAAAAATTTAAAAATCAGAAAAATAAAAAAAAGAAAAAAATAAAAAATAATAAAATAAAAAATAAAAATAATAAAATATTCAAAAAATATTTTTTTGGATATTTTGGTGTTTCAATTTTTTATTTTTCTGAGTTTTTACCATTTTTTTATTTTTAAGTTTTTTATTTATTTTCTGAGTTTTTTTTATTTTTTTGATTTTTTTTCTTTTTTAAATATTTTTTTACTTTTTTCTTTAGTTTTTTTATTTTCTAACATTTTTTTGTTTTTTACATTTATTAAAAAAATTGTTGTTTTTTATTTTTCTGAATTTTTTGATTTTTTGGGATTTTTATTTTTTTTTAATTTTTTTATATATGGATTTTTTAATTCTTTACTATTTTCTATTTTTTTTATTTTTTAACATTTTTTACATTTTATAAATTTTTTCTTTTTTATTTTTATGAAATTTTTGTTTTTTTGGGATTTTTTTTTTGGAATTTTAAAATTTTTAATTTTTTCTGATTTTTTATATTTTTATTTTTTTTTAGTTTTTTTTTTATTTTTTAATTTTTTTTTTACAAATTTGACGGTCCAATATGACACCTTTTTTTCAAACAAACCAAATAAAGAAATAAGCATAACTTTCAAGCTTCATAAAGTATTTTAAAATTAATAATCAATTGAATGCTGACACAGACCACATACACTTCGTGGTTCGGCCTCTAACTACTGCTAGCTATAAGTTTGAGGTAAATTGGGATTAGAAATATTATCTTTGACCGGGACGTGACACTCCAATCGTCTGCAACTCTTATAAGCCTGACTATGTGATCTATGTGTCTAGAAAGATCTTTGATCAAAGTTAATAGCAGTAATTGTCTTAATGTTGCGACTTATCTGAATCTTTGTCTTGGGTTGTATGATTAAGTTTTTTTAAACAATATTAATATGTTTTTTTTTTCTACAACCGTGTTGTGATGGGTCTTCATTTATTTACATGGCTGACCCATATATCTTATTGTCTATATATTCTTGTTGATTAGTTTGAACTGGGTGGTTCATTTCGTTTTAACAAGTCTCTCTTACTCTGGTCATCAAATTCTGTTATGTCCTATCATTTTGTGAAACCTTTTAAAAGTCTAGACTTGTCTGGTATGCTTCATCACATGGATGGCCTTATCTCTATTTTTTGTTCTAGTCGGTTATTGATCACACTCCCTATTGCTTGAAGATTTGGCACTTTATAAAAATATGTTCGGCTATGTTTAATTGTTTAGTATAGCTTTATGCTATTCTTGTTGCTAACAAACTTGTCTCTTGAATTTTGTGATTCGGTGATTGTTGTGAGGTCATAAAAGCTTTTGCTTGCTTCAAATTAGTCTTTATGTTCTTTATAGGTTATATTTCTTGTAAAGTTGTAAAAGTTTTTAATCAAGTCAAATTAGTCTTTCAATTCCTCACTAATCTTGTCTTTAGGCATCTGAAGTTTTCTAAATGTCGTATGACCTTTGTCTTATAATTTTTTAAAGGTCATGTGACACGTGTCTTATAAATTTTCTAAAGGTCATGTGAACTTTGTCTTTGAATTTTTTTAAAAGTCGTGTGACTTTTTTCTCATCAATAGACTTTGAAACAAAAATTAGTCTTGGTTTTATTAGATTATATCTCAGATTATGGCCTTATTCTTTCAAAGCGGGTGCAAAGTTCTTTTATAAAAAAATGTTTTTTACATATACAAAAATGATCAAGTCAAATTAAAAAAGAAAATATCGTTTTTGAAAACCTTATAGATGATTAATGTTTTTTCTTCAAACTTGGATAGAAAAAAATTTATGTTTCTTATATATTTATAGACAAGGGCGTACCTAGTAAGAAGCCAGGGTGGGCGGGCGCACCCCCTGAAAAAAAAAATTAGTGTATTTTATAAGGTAAAATTCTCCCCGCACCCCTTGAAAATTTGGTTAAACCCCTTATCCGCACCCCTTGAACCCTTGAAAATTTGGTTAAACCTCTTATCCGCACCCCATGAAAATTTTTTCAGGGTCCGCCACTGTTTATAGAGAAAGATCCATACAACTTTTTCCTTTGTGTTCTAAGCTGTTCAGAAAAAAGTTTTTTCATAAGAATCTGCAGGGTGGTAGTATCAATCTCCCACTCTCCGAGTTGATGTTAAATTGGTCGCGTTTTTTAAAATTACAGCTATAGTCAATATCTTTTGTATATTCTTTCTCGAATAGCCCCAAACAAAATGAAGGTTAATTTTTTCTGAGTGTTAAATTACTAAAAATAATTTTTACTAAAAAAACTAATAAACAACCATTAAAGGATTAAAAAAATACACATGGGACCCACCATCTACCACCTCACCCCACCACCCCTACCCCCACCCCCTCCCTTTTTCCCTAAACCACCGCATCCACCTATTCTTTACTTTGACACTCACTCACACTTTTGTGTGGAAAATAGAGAAACAGAGAAAGAAGCGGGAGAAAGAGAGAAGGCGGAGATGGAGGGTGGCTGCCGGCCAACCAGGACGGAGTCACAAGCACCGATCTCCACCGACGATTATCCGGTGACGACGGCGATTCTCCGGTGATAACAGTTTGGTTTTATGTGGGAGTCGTTCATGGCGGTTGGAGATGATGACGATAATGTTGGAATTCTCCAGCGGCGACAACTAGCCGTGTTCAATCAGCTACTCATATGCTCTGTGTGGTAATTGATTTGAGATTTGTTCACAGCTTTAACTAATTTAGGTTTATATTCTAGTTTTGGTTGCGTTTTTATGGATCTAGATGAAGTGCTCATATGGTTGTCCTAAATTTCTTCCGATTCAATTGTGTTAACGATTTTATGCTTCCTTGCACTTATTATTTCAGCTTTTAGAAATGGGAATATGCTAAGCCACGTATGGTTATTGCTTCTTTTTGTTTATATATTTTGTTTTGGGATTGTTGGTTACTGAATTACCGGATGAAGATTAAGGTGATTAGACCACCTGTAGTGGTAGCCGAATTGGGCGTGGATTGCCCCAAAAACGCCCACCACATCGCCCCTGGGGTGGTAGCTGAAGTTTAAGGTTATAAGACCATGCGTAGTCGTTAGCCCAATAATGCCCTCACCCTGGGACGTTTTCTGCCATGTGGCAGTCAAGTCAGCATGGGGGCATTATTGGGCGTTATTGCAAAAGTGGCGTAGTGGGAATAATGCCCAATAACGCCCCTTCCAATCATTACACAATTATTATTTTTTTAATTAAGAACTTAAAATATTGGCTGTTAGCCCCTTCTAGCCGTTACCCAGTTTCTTGTTGATCCAACATTGCCCCTTTCAGCTTTATTTAAAAAACGCCACAACAACTTTTTGCCAAGAAAACGCCCGAACACGCCCAGGGGGGGGGGGGGTCGTCTTGGCGTTATGGGGCGTGTTTGGGCATTATTTTTGATGAAAAACACCCGGTTACGGGTGGTCTAACATATGTTTTGTCTAGTAATATTTTCCTTAGGCTGTGTTTGTTGTAATTGGTTGGTTAAATTATTTAAATAGTGTGTTTCTTCATCGCCGATTTTGGAATTTTGTTGTTCATTGTGTTGTTGTTGATGTGTAACAGGTGCTACTGCTGGTGGAAGATTACATTGTCATCTTTTATGCGGGTAAATTTCTTCCTTTATTCACTGATGTATTGAGAAGGTATCATGCTGTCAATGTGGTGTGTCTCTGTTTAATTTTGTTGTTCTGTTGGTATTTGTTAAGCTAATAGATCATACAAAGCAAGTCCCTGTTTTAATCATGTAAATTTTTAAAACGATTTTGGTTAGCATTACGGAATGTCTATGGTTAGTCGTTGCAACACGTAAAGGCCAGCGGGAGATGTGTTCAGCCTTTTAAGCGGTTTTATTGAAAACTAAAAGTGAATGAGAACTAAAAGTTATCACACGATCACTCGAAAGAAAAATAGGTGTTTAGCTTGTTAAAATAAATATTGTTTTTTAAAACCTTATTGATGAAGAATGTTTTTTCTTCAAACTTGGATAGAAAAAATTTTATGTTTCTTATAAATTCATAGAAAAAGATCCATACAACTTGTTCCTTTGTGCTCTAAGCTGTTCAGAAAAAAACGTTTTTTCAAAAGATTTTATTTTTCTTACATGGAAAACACCTTAAATTGTTTGAAAAAGTGAAGAGAGTGTGGTATGAAGTTCAATAGAGTTATGGGCTGGATGTTTCCACTATATGATCAACCTCATTCTACAGATGTTCTGGGACGCTTCTTGAATCTGGTTTGCTATTGTTTTTATTTATTTGGAAGGTTTCAATTGCATTTCATCCACGTCTAAAATTTTGTGATCTAATCAATTTGAGGAGTGTCGTCTACAAAACGTACGAATAGGGTGAAAAGGTAAAAAAAACGTGGTGCCATTTTCGTAATTATTTACTCGTAGAGTAATTATCAAAATTACCCTACAAATGATCTTGTAGGGTAATTTTGATCTTGTAGGGTAACTTTGTAAAATATTCTTGTAGGGTAATTTTGATCTTGTAGAGTAATTTGGTAGAGTATCATAATTACTCTACAAATGATCGTGTATGATAATTTTGATGTTGTAAGATAATTTTGATCTTGTAGGGTAATTTTGTAGAGTATCATAATTACTCTACAAGTGTATCAAAATTACCCTACAAGTTTCAAAATTACCCTACATGAACATTTTACAAAATTACCCTACAAGATCATTTGTAGAGTCATCATCATACTCAGTAAATCCCACCAATAGCAAAGCTAAGATAGGGTCTGAGGAGCGTAAGATGTAGACAACCTTACCTCTACCCCGTAGGAATAGAGAGGCTGCAAGATCATTTGTAGAGTAATTTTAATAATTACCCCACGAGCAAATAATTACGAAAACGACACCGCGTTTTTTTTTTTTTTTGTTTTTTCATGTCTTTCGTACATTTTGTAGGATAAGGCTTAGAGGGGGCAATCTTGACCCAAAGCCTTCCAAGTGGGTCAGTTTGGGTTGCTTTTAAAATTATATGGGTTGGTTTGGGTAAGATATTTTAACTAAATGGGCCACAATGGGTTTCGTACCGTTTCGATCCGTACCGTTTCGACACGTACCGTTTCAACACGAACCGTTCCGACCTGTACCGTTTCGAACCAAACCGAACCGTTTCGACGCGTACCGTTTCGACCCGTACCATTTCGACCAGTACCGTTTCGAATCGAACCGTTTCGACCCGTACCGTTTCGGGCATTGGCCTCTTGTATCAGCTATTGATGTTGACCCGTATTTTAAAACTTTCTCGATGGGGTGGAAAAAAGTAGAATAAAGTTGTTTATAGTGTCGCGTTTCTTATTTTCTTGATCTTGGTAGTCTTGTGGCTGAAAAAATGTTGACCAAGAGTATTTCAAACTTGCAGAACAAGCATTACAAATTCTAAAAGATAAAAGACAAGCGAATTTCAAATATCCACATTTAATTGTTGTCAAAGATGAAAGCATTGAATGTGATCCAAACAACCTCTTATACGCTCTAGGAAAAGGCGTGGTTGAGTATGAGAAGTTTCTAGAGTTCGGTGACCCTGAGTTTGCTTGGAAGCCACCACAAGACGAGTGGCAAAGTATTGCTTTAGGTTACACTTCTGGTACAACGTCTAATCCTAAAGGGGTGGTGTTGCATCATCGCGGTGCTTATCTGGCGGCTACTAGTAATGTTGTGATATGGAGTTTGCCGGATGAAGTTGTATACTTGTGGACTTTGCCTATGTTCCATTGCAACGGTTGGTGTTTTACTTGGACGCTTGCCGCCATCTGTGGGACCAACATTTGCCTACGACAGGTATCTCTTCACTATACATAGGTGTTTATTGTTTAATCTCAAATGCGTCAAATAAAAAATTAGCTAAAAGGGGAACATATCAAACAGGTTGAAAGTTTTTATAACCTTCTGAAGCGTCTTATCATCAATTAATATTATTATTGTTGTAACATTGTTTATTTATTCATAATTAACCTATTATTTATAACATTGTAATATTTATTTATAATTAACCTATTATTTATTACATTGTAAGAAAAGTGAAAAAAGAAAGTGTTCACATGTCAACCAAACTCGAACTAAAAATGACCTGCATGAACGTATTTTTATGCTAAATATTTTGTGTAGGTGACGGCTAAAGGTGTTTACTCGGCAATAGCCAATCCAGGTGTCACACATTTTTGTGCCGCCCCGGTAGTCCTCAACTCGATAGTAAACGCCCCACGAAACGATACCATCCTCCCACTCCCCTACCTTGTCCACGTAATGACCGCTGGAGCCACCCCGCCACCAGCAGTCCTCTTCAAAATGTCCCAAATCGGGTTTCGTGTGGCACACACATACGGGCTCTCAGAAACTTTTGGGCCATCAACTATTTGTGCATGGAAGACCGAATGGGACAACCTGCCTCCCGAAACCCAAGCCAAACTAAACGCCCGCCAGGGCGTACCCTACACCGCACTCGAACACCTTGATGTCGTAGACCCCAAACCATGAAACCAGTCCCACCCAACGGGACCACCGTGGGTGAGATCGTGTTTCGTGGGAATGTTGTTGTGAAAGGTTACTTAAAGAACCCGAAAGCCAACTCCGAGGCTTTTGCACACGGGTGGTTCAACTCGGGTGATGTTGAAATATATGTATCTAATTCAATATCAAACATACGCTGAAATTAATATTGTCACTTCTAATATTTTGTGTTTCTCTTGTTTTGTATGTTGGGCCCGAGCTACGAGATCTGAAACAGAGTTGGGCTTGCTTAAGGAGTCTGGAGCTGATATTGGGCTTTACAGACGCATCCTTCAACTTAGATATTGGGCCTTTAGAGTCTGATGCAGTTGGGCTAATGTGCTTGTAGGTGAAAAGGTTTGTGGCAGTTATGGAGCTCCGAATCATTCGGGTCTTGGGTCGTTAAAAAGAGCTTGTATCATAGTTCTTTTCGTAGATTTTTTGAGATATTTTTCTTTTTTTCTCACATATTTCAGAGTTCCAGAAGGTTCTCTCTAGATCTATGATTTGTTCAAGTGTTCTTTATTATTTGAGCGTATATCCGTTAGATCTTTAGATAGGATATTTGCAGATTATTAAGTTGATGATCTGTTATGGTTTGGTTCATGTTATTTTGTACTTGTTCTTTGGTTTCAATTTAAAGTTACTTTAGTGTTCATCTGATTACCTTGATTTTGACAGGTGACTTAGCCGTGAAACACCCGGATGGTTATATCGAAATAAAAGACCGGTCATAGGATATTATAATATCAGGTGGTGAAAATATAAGTAGTGTCGAAGTCGAGAATACTTAATATCAACACCCGTTAGTTGTCTAGGCATCGGTGGTGGCTCAACCCGATGAAAGATGGGGTGAATCCCCGTGTGCTTTTGTGACGTTAAAAATTGAGGTAGACAAATCGGATGAAGGTAAAGTCGCGCAGGATATAATGAAGTTTTGTCTCGCGAACATGCCGGGTTATTGGGTCCTGAAATCGATTGTTTTCGGTTTGTTGCCGAAAATCGCTACGGGAAAGGTTCAAAAACACTTGCTAAGGACTAAAGCAAAGGAAATGGGACCTTTTAAGACGAGCATGTTGTAAATTTATGTTGTATTTTGTTAAATTCATATACAAATGGTGTCACAATTGTTGTGTAAATTGATGCATTCCATTGATTTATGAATTTTGTATTATATTTTCAAATTTGTAAATTCGATCTTATGCAAGCTATGTTTTCAGAAGTAAAAATTATGGGGTCGGCACCTCCTCAGTCCCTCACAGTTGCTGGGCTGCTGGACTATCTTTTAAATAGGCTAGACTTTAAAAGTTTTCGAGTGGACATTTAAATCCGAATAAAGAATTTGGACCGGTTTTGTAAATAAAAACTTTAGACTAGGATTAATTACACCGTTAGGCTCTGTGGTATGTTTATATTACAACTTTGAAACATATTTATTTGAAACTACAAAATTGGTCTCAAGTTATTCATTAACGTAACATGGATGGTCTCTAATGATGTATATGTGCATCAAACTGGAATAAAAAGGTGTTCCAAATCATAAATCAATCGCACACATTATTTAATTGGAAAGCTTCAAAAGAAAATTACAAAGATAACTAGGAACCACATAGTATCCAGCTTCAAAACGTACCAGCGTTTATACCGAAAATTTTTATTAACCAAACTCAACGAAAATAACCAAAACATAAAATCTAGACACCAAAGGTTACCTTGTTTATAGAGTGCCAAATTTTGTGCACGGCATGATCAAGCAAGGCGCAAATACCATAACGACGAGGTCAAACACCATTCTCAAGTTAAGTCACCAATCGCCATCATTCGCTGGTCTCTTTAATCCCATCAATCTTATCTTCATCTTCTTCATTGTCATCAGCTTTAGTAACTAAATATATATAAAAATAGATTAAATGAGCTTTTGTTATCTATAAGCATAATGAAACAAACATAATATTTTATAAATATTATATTATATATGGAATTAGTTATTTTTTAAAATATTATTCTGGTAGCAAAATTTGAACATTTTCTTCAACTCTACGGCAATACTGTTATTTATGAAAATTGATGAACAAGAAAACGAAATTAAATAACAGGATGAGAAAACCAAATAGTTAAATCATTCGTTTATGAAGTTTAGAAACTTCCAGTTCTACTCTTTTGATAAAGAAATGAAATAAGCTCAAGTTTGGCTAACCAATCATTTTGCAGAAAATGACATTTAAAATGAAATGAAGTCTGGTTCACTAAGTATAAAAGTTTGAGAGGGAGAAAAATAATGTTACCTTGGAGGATCGATACGGATAGTGGGAATGTGAGAAATTTTAGGCCAATCCACACCCTTCTCTTTTTCATACCTTTCAGATAGATGTTTACATTTCTTTATCTCAAGTTCATTCAGGTCCTTGAAACTCTGAATCTCATTCGGTAGAGAAACTAATTCATTGCAGTTATCTAATCTTAAAACCTTGAGCTTTGGAAGGTTACTTGGTAAGGATTCTAAACTCGGACACAACCAAATGTCTATTATTTGTAAAGAAGGAAACAACATAGTGGTGGTGTCTCCTGACTTGTTTGTGTGGTCATCATGGAAACACTTTAAAGAATACATGAACCACAACTTGATGCTCCTAAGACTGGGTAAACTCCCAAGTGCTGGAATACACTCACAGTTGTTACAAGAAGAAACATGAATGCTAACCAAATTCTTTAAATTGACCATCCAACTTGGAGAAATAACCTTTCCCATGTAACAATCTATTTGCAATTCCTTGAGACATGGATTTGGTTCTAGTCCCTCAAGAACCTCTTCATCCTTGTGTTCACTCATATGAATATTCCAACTTAAATGCAAACCCAACAGATTTGATTTGCATTTGAGGTTGGCACTCTTGGCCTCACTTAAACCTCCAACGTTCTCAAGTTTTCTTATCTCCAGCCTCTCCTCGAGAAGATTTAGATCCCCCAATTCCCCTATTTTAGCCCCACTCTTGTTACCAACAGGAAACCATGGAAGCCATTTGAGACTAGTTAGTTCTTGGACTCCTGATGGCAAATGCGTGAGATCAGTCCCATCGATGTCCAAATGTTGAAGAGAACTCATGTATCTCAGGCCTTCAGGCAACTTACACAATTTTTCACAAGAAAGCAAAATCAACACTCGCAAGTTTTGGAGATAAACAATCGACTCTGGTAAAACTTTTATACCTGTGAATGATAATATCAAGTATTGCAAGTTTTGGAGATACATAATTGACTTCGGTAAAACTTCTATACTTGAACGAGATAAATTCAAGTATTTCAGATGTTTGAGTTTGCAAATTGATTCGGGCAACACGCTTAACTCAATCTGATACAAGTATAATACCCTTAGATACATGTGGTTGCAAATTTGGCGAATGTCACATTTATATTTATACCCAAACATGAATATAGACTTTAATGACGTTAACTTTTCTAAATCCTCAGACGAAAATTGAAACTTTTCATCCGGACATGACGAGCTCACATGAAGTACCTCATTTGTGATTCTAGCCTCCCTACCAGGCTGTATAACTAAACAATCATCTCCCATCACATGCTCTGCCAGGTCGTGCATCAGATCATGCATTTTATACTCATTAGATGATGTGCCAACCTGCAAGAAGGACCTCCAAACCAAACAATTTAAAATTTCTTCCCCAAGCACATACATGTCTATTTCTCCTCTAGGTGGAATTAAACCATTAGACGCCCACACCGAAATGAGTACATCCTTCCTCATCTCATAGCCTTTAGGAAACAAGCAACAATAAACAAAACAACTCTTTATATGTGGAAGCAAGGTATCATAACTTAACTTTAAAGCGGGCAAGACCTTATTTTCTTGCAACTCCCATATGTGGTTGTCTTTCACACGTTTCCAATCACTGCTACTGTTTTTTGACCACATTAAGCTACCCAATGTCTTCACTGCCAAAGGCAGACCTTGACATTTCTCAACTATCTCCATTCCGATAGGCTCTAGCTCACTTATGTTGTCCCGCTCTCTTCCTTTTGCAAATGCAAACTTCTTGAACAATAACCACGAGTCCTTTTCAGATAAGCATCCGAGTTCATGCTGTAACTCGGGAACCTTAGCCATCATTTGACTAGTTTTCTGGGATCGTGTTGTCATCACAACGATACTTCCTTCATCCCCACAACTTAATATTTCACTTAATTGGTCCCACTTACTCTTTTCACTATCTTCAATCCAAACGTCATCTAGTACAACTAAAAAATTCTTTCCCGTTAACTTACTTTGAAGGGAATCTTGCAACGTATCTAGGGTTGTAAGTGTACACCCACGTCCATCAATGGATTCGATGATTCTTTTTACCGTGTCTTTAACTTGGAAGTTTTGAGACACATATACCCAACATCTCAACTCGAAACATTTAGTCACCCTTTCATGGTTATAGACTAACTGAGCAAGAGTAGTCTTCCCGAGACCTCCCATACCCCATATACCATACACCCGAATCTTACCATCGTCAAGTTTTCCTGCATCTTTGTCACATATTGTTCTAGTAACCTTCTCCATCTCTTCATCTCTTCCGAAGATCACTGAAGAATCATGTATAAGCGAGCTAGTTTCCCTATCTGGCATCTCAACTGCATCGCCAACATCTACACGACTTACATCACTATGTGACAAACCTAACATAGATCTCTGGGATGCAATGGCAGCCAGTTTTCTTCTTAGGACTCTTACTTTGTGAGCAACCCTTACACGGAACATAAGTTGATTATAATCGGAGGAGAAGAAGGCTCTTACCCTGTATTTGACTCGTTTCTTGTATAGACGTTGTAGCAAAGCTTCAGTTGAGATGTCATCCAACACATTTTCTACCTTCAAGGATGCTGATCTAAGACTCTTAAGCCATGTCTCTACAGTCTTTACCTTGGTATGTTTGTCTTCCGCATCTTCAAGAACAGCTTGGATGTTTTTGAAATCTTCCTTGAGACTCGAAATATCGTTTTTGAATCCCCAAAGCAGATTGAACTCTTTGATAACTTCAGACGTCAGCCTCCCCACCACCTCCGTCACAAGGGCCGAAACAGCCGCATCTCCCATTATTACTATTCAAAATATTAGAATCAGAGAGGGATCATACAAAAGAATTGATGTTTTAGAACCAAAGCAAGATGGTGAAGAAATTAAGAAACAATTGATAGGCATGAGTCTTCACTTTATTCCATGCTTTCACTTTATTCCTTCCTTTCACTTTAGCCCTTGCGTTTTGGTTAAGTTAGGTATGTCTCATGTTTTAGTTTTATTCTTACCATTTGACAAGTGTTCTGATTATGAAAACACTGAAACAAAACAACTGCATCATTGATCAATACCATATACAAGAATTGGCTTATTATGATTCACAAAGAATTCACAACAAAATCAACCAAAAAGCCTAAAACATCGAATTCTTGAAATTAATTTACAAAAATAAATACTATCTTGCCATGAAAAAAAACCATAAACTTAAGATCAATCAACAAGATTTTGTGCATTCGATCATACCTACAATACCAACATATCAACAATAGCCTCATCGATTAACGACCCAAGGAGTCGCCCCTCGATCTCAACTCCGATTTCAAACGCTTCCAAGTCAAAATCGAGCCACTTTTTATGTTGACCACAACTCATATCCTTGTCAACAAGCCCATCCACCATACAATCTTTCATCTGTTCCCACTCATTGACCTTATTACACACATCTTCAACCAACCGGTCTTTTCTTGTTACAACTGCTAGCCCTCTTAACCAAACTGCACATCTCGAGTCAACGCACTCGCTCACACAGTCAAACACGAGCTTACGCCTTAGCTTTGTCTCGTGTTTCTTGTCAAAAAACGGTTTTTGAGCTTCTAGTTGATCAAACAGATGTGGGTTCACAATCTTGCTGGTCCTGTTTAACGTAAAATCCTCAAACATCGACTCGATGTCCGAAAGTATGTTCTTTATGTACACGTGTTCCGACTTGTTGCCAGATGAGTCGGTATCAGCTTCGGTTTTCGTCAGTATCGTTGAGAAAACTGCACCGAATTCTTGACCCGCTACCTAAAAACATCACAAAAGTCAAAGATGAATCAACTGTAATAAACTGCATTAACCGTATACACTAACACACATAACAAAGTGACGTACTTGAGCGTCTTTACTGGTTCTGTCTTGGTTTCTTTTGTCTTGGAAGATTATCGTTCTCGTGATTCTCGATTCTTGATAAACCGAAGCTGGACTCATGGCGGTTAACTCCCGTAATTGTTGATCCAAAAGGGTACTTAACGAACCACCTCCGGTTGCTGAACTCAAACTATTTCGGTTAATCTTATCCGTCGATCGGGAAATTGGAGATGTGAACGTAAAAGAAATAACATCCAAACCATTAGATTTAGCTGCAACTTTTCCATTTCTATCTTGTTTAGCACCACCCTTGTTTTTAACATCTTCGGTTAAACGTTTCCTACGATCCATGGTTTTGTTCGCCGCGATTATAGCCGCTGAGCGCTTATCAGAAACCGATTTTCTAGATTGTGTATTCGTAGAAGATACCGAAGATTTTGCAGGAGATTTTACTCTATCAGGTACACAATTCTGCTTTTTATTGTTTGGTTTGAGAACTTTGTTTGTAGCAGGTTTCTTGAGTGTGTTCTTTTCAGCAACTGGTTGATTGTTCGGAGATTTTGCTCCGTTTAAAGTGAAACCCTCTCGTTTTTTAACGTTGACTTTCGCCTGAATAGCTAAAGAAACCGACTTTTTCCCGTCTTTTTGTTCTAAACATCCGTCCCAACTTTTGTTCATTGATTGCCCTTTAAGCTTCCTAGCAGCGTTTGACTCCACGGGCCTTGTAGGAGACGGTTTTCGATTAGAAACGTCAACCGAAGTTGACCCAACAAGCGGTATTTTTGAAGCTGCTTCCATTATACGCGTGGGATCGTTTAAAGACACGAATCCCGAGCTCTTGATTGGAGATACGAGTTTGTGTTGAGTAATGATAACAGATCGAGCTGATTTTGGCGGTAAACTTTCGGTTTGAAACTTCTCGATTATATTACGTTTTTGCTCAACTTGACGATTGTCTTTCTGTTCAAGTTCCGAGACTTTTCCTACATGTAATGCAGAAGAATCTTGCCTAGATCGAGTGTCGAAAAATCGGTTTGACTTTGACTGTGTGTCGAACGAATTTGAAGTAGGGAAAGAATCCAATCCCATAAGCCTAGCAACCACCCCGGGGGATTTACCATTATCATCTTCATCGATTAGTGATGATGCGCAGCCTTTAAGAATTAAACTACTTGCTGTATAATCTTCAATCACCTATATATAAATTCACAAATTAAATATTATCACGTTAACTTTAGAGTAAAATGTCATTTTCGTCCCTGAGGTTTGGCCAGTTTTGCGACTTTCGTCCAAAGGTTTGTTTTTCCGCATTTGGATCCAAAAGGTTTGGAATCTTGCCATTTTCATCCGGCTCGTTAACTCCATCCTTTTTTTCGTTAAGTCGGGGGTATTTCCGTCTTTTTTGCTAATTTAAAGGCAACTCGGTCTATTTCACTCTAAGTGAAATAGACCGAATGCCCCTGAAAAAGACTGAACTGCCCTTTAAGTTAACAAAAAAGATGGAAATACCCTTGACTTTTAGATCCATATGCGGAAAAATGGATGGAGTTAACGAGCCGGATGAAAATGACAAGATTTCAAACCTTTTAGATCCATATGCGGAAAAACAAACCTTTGGACGAAGTTGCAAAACCAGCCAAAATGGCATTTTACTCTTAACTTTAATATAAACACTCTAAACTGGATGATATGTAATGATTCATACCGGATGATACTGAGTGATCTGCATGTTTGTATCGACGCTCGCTTTCTGCTGCGGTTGTACTATATGAATTTAAAATTCAAGGTTTTAAAAAACAGAAAGTCAAAGCTGACTAAAGTCAAAACGCGCAAAACGGCTTTTTTTTAATATTGAGATAAGAATACCTGATAAATTGGCGATTTTGGAGACCAACTTCTTATTCGGCTTCGAGTTCCAATCGAACAAATGATGAAAACCGCGACCTCCTTCACCCTTGGAACCTTGTTTCGCAACTCTCATGTTTGCATCGGTTTTAGGACGTTATCCCGGAACCAAATAACTTCTGCAAACTACAAAGTATTAAAACGTAATCATAACCAAAGGAATTATATAAAGAATGGGTAGGCAGGTTTTAGTACATTAAAACCGCTTTTGTCATTATATGCAAGAAAAAATTGTTTGTTTTCCCATTATGTCAACACACTTTCAATTTTCACAATTGTTTGCAAATAGCATTCTATAGCAGGTTAAACATGTTGGCGTAGCACCGCGTTTTAGTGACATGGTTGTCATGTCACTATTTTAGCTACAACGGAACAAAACCGAAAGTACGTTACATAAAACAGGACGAAACATTTCTCTTGCAACAGAAATGTTTAGAAGTAAGTACATTTTGATCATGTGGTGTAAAAACTAAAAAGACTAACTTTTTTTATAATTTACTATAAGCTTTAAAAGAATCGGAAATTATGAAATTTTAAGACTTATGCACAAATCATGGGCTCAATTGCTTAGAAACGCGTCAAACATATTGATTCATCTGTATAACAAAACAATCTAGTGATTAAGTGATTTCCACCAACCAAACCTTCAGGGTTGCTTGCAAAGTATATATGTGATCCTCTAGAAAACTTTTGACTTTCTAGAGTCAAACTCAAAACATTTTAGTAATATAAAATATCTTGTATTAGGTGAGTAAGTGTGTATTGTGGTATGAAAAGTTCAAGAATTTTCACATGGTGCAACCAAATCATTCTTATGAGAATGTAAATTGTGCAAAATTTCAAATCGAAAAGGTTGACTCTAATTTTCAAAGTCAAACATTCAGTAAGCCTAAAGTAGTCAACTAAAACATGTAAAACATGAATTCCATTGTACATCACCATCATTTTCTACTAAAACACCAAAGATTTCAGCTACAAGCAGATCATAAACTGATAAACCACAGATAAAAGTTTTACCCAATTTTCTTCAAGTAAACAGACTCAATTTCAAGATTTTAACTCATAATCACAAATAAAAACAATCAAAATCACCAAATCCCAGATCAAATATCCAATAATTCAACAAACAACAACAACAACAACCATACCCAGTATATCCCACAGATAGCAGAGCTATTTAACAAAAAGACTCATAATTTAGCTGCATTGGTACAAATTGGAACAAATTAAACCCTAGATATTCCAATCAGCAGTACTGATCAACACCTCAAAGTCTTCACCATTGACTTTCAACAAAAAAAAGACACAAACTTTCCACTTTAAACTTACAAACCCAGATCAAAACAAGCATAAATTTCATAACCCAGATCACATTTTCAAGAATTCATCAAATAAAACAAACCCAAATGGCCAAATCAGTGAAAAATTTCACCATTGACTTTTGACCAAAAAAACAGAAACTTTACACTTGAAACTCAAAAACCCAGATCACATTTTCAAGAATTCATCAAATAAAACAAACCCAAATGGCCAAATCAGTGAAAATTTTTCACCATTGACTTTTGACCAAAAAAACAGAAACTTTACACTTGAAAGTTGAAACTCAAAAACCCAGATCAAAACAGGCATACAATTCATAACCCACATGATATTTTCAAGAATTCATAAAATAAAACAAACCCAAATCAGTAATAACTTACATGAACTTGAAGCATTCAAGATCTACAAATGAGGGTATCAGTCTTTTCACTCTCTTCTATACCCTGAAGATAAAACCATATAGAAACAAAAAGGAAGGAACTGAATTGCAGAATGCATAGATTTTGAGAGAATTTAGAACATTATTGATGAAGTGTATTGGGTTTTTAAGTGGTCACATTCTTTAATAATTTAATAAAATAAAAGGGGCATTAAATGGTGTCATGGGGTCAACAAATTGGTTGGATTCTTGCAATATAAAAAGTTACAAAACTATTTGAGAAAAGATTTTATTACTTTTTTATAAATTTTAATCTGACTTTTACGGGGAAAAAGTTATTTGCAAATCAAGAAAAAGATTGTGTTTTTATTTTTCCTTTTTTATAACGTCTCTTTCCATAAGTTTTTTACTTGAAAATAACATTTGTTACAGTTGAATGCGTATACGGATAGTCTTGGAGGGAAGGTTACACAGGAAGCAGTGGGGATATGATGGTCCCATCAGGAAAACTTTTATAATCATTGCGTTTCACTTTTTTATTTAATAATAAAATATTAAGCAAAAGAAAATCATTAGATATTTGTTATTTTGTTATGTTATAGTCGTGTGTATTACATTGGTTAAATAATAAAAATTGATTGTTTGTAGATCGCAATAAGATAAGTAGGTATATTCGATAATTATCTCACAAACTTGTAATCCGTTGATCATAGTACTTATTACTTAACTCACTTCTAAAGCGTTTAACAACTCTCACCGTAATCATCATTTTTAGGAAGTGAAGAAACACCAAACTAATACGGGATTAGCTTGAGGTTAGTGTCTCGTCCAAATAAGGTTAATCTTCCTCTGAACTTGATGAACAGCTACGTCGATCCTGCAAAATAATCAACACACCGTGAAGCTCGTTACAAGGAGGGGAATAGGGGGCTCTCCTTGTAACCACCCTCCGGCGTTAGAATAAGAACTTGTTTGAGGATAAAAGTGTGTGTTTTAACAAAGAATATCTGTTTTGCCTCCCCTGCCACGACCGTTAGTGATTCCAGGTGAGGGCGTAGCTGACGCACGCTGAATGGATCCATATGTCCTGACAGCTGTCCTTATTGTCTGGTCTGTCATCAGCAGTTAGGTGGAGATCATGGAGAAGTGGTCGGCGCACGCTGATTGGTGCCACGTACGTGTCCTTGTGTACTTCTTGTCCCCTGCATGATTACTCATCGTGCAGCACGATAGATTACAGCCTGTTGAGAGCCTATTGGCCCACTGCTCTGTCAATCGTACTTTATGTACTGTCCGATGTTTTCCTGCGCTTCTCGTCCTCGCGCACGACCTGGATAAACCCGTGCAGTCGGTGCAAAGTCAGGGGAGCTAAGCTTTTTGTCTAAGGAGCTAAGTGTTAGAAATGACTGTCTTGTTATTGGCTTTGCGCGCGACAAGGGGTAAACCCTTATAGTCGGCGCAAGGTCCAAGAAATCAAGACTCTTGTGGACAGAACTGTCAGATTTGGTCTATTTGGGTATGGCCTCACGCGCGACCTGAGCTCAACTTGTATGGTCGGCGCAAGATTTGAGACCATACCCCATCAGGAAGCTTTTTAACTGTTTTTACATCTTTTGTCAATGTGGTAATAAAATAATTTCCATCAAATACACCAAAAAAGTTTCTATATAGTTGCATCGACTATGAAGTTTCCTTTAAATTCATTTGTTTTGCAAGGGTTAGGTCCAATTAACAAAGCTTTTGACGTTAAGGTGTTAATGTGTTGTTGTTCCCCTTAAGGTTAAGATATGCCCTTCAAAATCATTTGTTTTGCAAGGGTTGGATTCAATAGGGAAAGTCATTAGAGTTAATGTAGTGTTGCTCTCATTGAGATAAAGGATTCAAGCCCCGTTGAAGACGGATTTGATATAATTTAAGCCTGTCGAAAAATCATTTGTTTTGCAATTTGAAAGTGAGTATATATTGAAGTCTATGGTAATCTTCGTTAACCCTAAATATTAATATACACCTTAAACATTTATTATAGTAACATGAACACGAATTTGGTAATTTAATTTAAAAATGTGATTATCATTACAAATCCAAAATATTTTTTTATATAAAAATATGTTTTTGGTAAGGTTTAATTCAAAAGTATCATTATCATTATAAATTATATATTTAAAGTACAAGCGTATTTTGTGGAAATGTTTAGTAGATGTTATTTAATCAAAAATATTAGTTGACTTAAATATACATTTGAAGTAAGGGCATATATTAAGGAAAGAATTATAAAATAAGTAATGTAGTCATTCTAATATTGTAACCCAATTTAAAAAATAATAAAAAAAGAAAAACAAAATTTAATTAAAACATTTTTTAAGGGATGATATGATGTTAACACACGACCTTATGTAGAAATAACTGGTTGTTTTAAAATATCAAACTTGTACACTTTAGCTATATAATCTCAAATGTTTTGGCATGACGACCGATTAAGTGATTTAAGATTAGCTTACTATAAATTTATGCTTTTTAGACCATGCGTTATGGTCTAATGTCCCGATCACGTTGAAGCCTTGCTGGCATGAACGGGCGTTAAACACCATAAGATGTGAGATGGGGTGTGAAAATGGCATGAAGGAAGGGTGGTGTGGGGGCATTTACGGTGTGAAGAAAGAGAAAAGTGTAAGGGTGGTGTGGGGGCATTCATGGTGTGAAGAAAGAGAAAAGTGTAAGAATCAGACTAACAAATTGTGAGTTTGTATGAGTTGCAAGAATAGTTAATACATATATGTATACAGGGCCGGCTCTTGGGCCGGTCAACCCGTACCGTCGCCTAAAGCCCAAATTTTCAAAGGGCCCGAAAATTTTTGCAAGCTTTTATATATATACTAAATTATATATTTAATATATGCATCCACTTATTATGTAAAAAAGTGTTTGTGGTGGAGTGGAAAAATATCTCAAGATAATATATAAGTCTGAATTTCAAGTCTTGGCTTTATCACCAAGGTTTTATTTTTTTAATTCATTTCCTCTTAAACACAATTTTGGGCTCGATTTTTTTTGTTGCTTGAGGCCTAAATTTTTTTGATAGTTCTCAGGGACGGCTCTGTATGTATATAATTATTAGTTTGGCTATTTACTTTTTCTTTTTTTATTCTTTGTAGTTAGACCATCCGTAGTCATAAAGCCCCTTGTGGGGCGTTATACGACACGTGTCATGCCACGTCACACGGGGGCTTTATGGGGCGTTATATCACTAGAGCCCGTAGTCATAAAGCTCCTACCCATTATTACCTAATTATTAATTTTCAATTTTATTAATTAATTATAAAAACCTTGCTTGTTTGTGATTGGTCCAATCTTTGAAAACATCCCCCATACCCGACGCTATATGCATGGCGCCTCCCCCATTTTTTTGTTTCATAAAGCCCTTCGTAATGGTGTTTGGGGCTTTATAGGGGCTTTATGTGGGTGCATAGCGCCCCACTACCCACTACAGATACACTTAAAAGTAACAATTGAAGATGACACACACGGTATGACAACACAAATCAAATGATTATCGGTATGAAATGCACATCATATTAAAATGTATTTAACTATACACGTTTGATTATTGTATATATTAAAAAAAAAAAGTGTTTTAATATGATATAATAAACTTTCAAAAACTACCTATCGGTGTATTCGATTACATTTTGTCGTGGTTATTATTTTGAATTACATTCATATAAATACTTGCAAAACTTACCTATCGGTGTATTCGATTTTGTATTACATTCATATAAATACTTGCAAAGCTTACCTATCGGTGTATTCGATTACATTTTGTTGTGGTTATCATTTTGAATTACTTTAAAGTGATTTGCTCATCATTCGTTTTATCAGAAATAATAATAACTAGAATTACGACCCGCCGTAATGCGGCGGGGTTTCTTTAGTTATAACTAAGTCGATTTAGGACGCGCACGTTATGTTGAACCTGTTAAACGGGAAAAAATAGACGATGTAAAAACGTTCACCCACACACGCACGTTGCGTCGTGTTAACTCGCAAAATTTAGAACGAAACGTAAGAAAGCTAAACCAAAGACGCACGTTGCAATGTGTTAAGTCACAAAATTTTGAACGAAGCATAAAGCGAAAAATTTGCGGAAAATGAAAACTATAAATGACCAAAGTTGAAAGTAAAAAAAGTTGTGATGATAGATTGCAAAAGATAAAAAGTTTTGTGTTAAAAGTAAAAAAAACAAATAGTTTTGGGTTAAAAGTAATTTATGAAACACTTTTGGGTGAAAAGTAAAAAAATCAATTTTTTTTTGAAAAACCCCCAAAGCCAAGGTTACAACAACCATATGCATAACCATTTTTTCTTTGGAAAAACCCCCAAAGCCAAGATTACAACACATAAGTAAAAAAAATCAAAGTGGTTAAATCGCAATAGATGAAAACTTTTGAATTAGAAGTAAAAAATCAAATTAATCAAAGTGGGTAAATTACCAAATATTAAAACTTTAAACTTAAATTGTTAAAGATTAAAACTTCAGGGTTTAAAAGGAAACAAAGATTAAAAATTTTAAACTTAAATTATCAAAGAATAAAACTTTAGGGTAAATTGTCAAAGATTAAAACTTTAGGGTTAAAAAGGAAACAAAGATTAGAAGTTTAAACTTAAATACCACCCGTCGCAATGCGGCAGGGATTCATTAGTTATATATCAAATTTGATAAAAGTCAAATATCTCTTACATGACCGTGAACCTGTGTGTAAAACATAAAAAGAATAACTAAGTTGATCTCTGACCCGCGCGTTGTGACAGACTTATCAAACAGGGGAAATAGATGCGTTGCGAAAGGCCTGTCAAACAGGAAAAAAATAGATGAAAAAACGTTGAAACCGCACACGCACATTGCGGCGTGTTACCTCGGAAAATTTAGAACGAAACGTTAAACGGAAAACTTGCGAAAGATGAAAAGTATAAGGGACCAATGTTGAATGTTAAAAAATGTTAGGGTTAAATTGCAAATGATGTAAAACTTTGAGTTAAAAGTAAAAAAAAAAAAATCAAAGTGATTAAATTGCAAAAGATATAAACTTTTGAATTATAAGTGCAAAATCAAACTAAGGGTTTCAAATTACAAAGAATGAAACTTTAAACTTAATTTGCTAAAGATTTAAACCTTAGGGTTAGAAAGGAAAAATCCAAATTTTTTTTGAAAAACTCCCACAACATATGGTACAACTTGTATATGCATATATATGTTGCTTTTTTATATAGTTTATAATAATAATAATAATAATATAATTATTATTTTAAAAAAAATACTCATCTCTCCTTTGCATTGATGTCACCCCACCAACAACTTTATCACCCATCAACAGTGGCGAAGCTTGAGATTTCTGACCGGGTGGGTCAAAAACCAGGGCCGTCTCTGAAAATGAAAAAAAAAATTGACCCTGTGCGAGATAAAAATTTGGGCCCTATTCGCAAAACCCTTGATTCAATGTTCCAAAAAATTCATGCACCGATGATGATGATATCCTGGTTAACCCTCAATTTCGCCCTTAAACAAAACCCTTTACGTCGATGATAATGATCGCCTGGTCTGGTCACACAGCGTCACAACGAACACAGCGTCTGATGGTCTTCTTTTCCCGCATAGTCGCATAATGCCCAGCGCCATCTAATGGGTTTGATTTGAAATATGTTTGTTTATTAACCTGGGCCTATGAAACTGTTATACTAAGGCAACCCCATTTCAATTGGGTTTATTCATTTCTTGTGCACACACCCAATCACTAGTTCATTTAAACACATGCCCATTTAAACTTAATAAACAGGCCCTGTAACACTTAAACACAGGCCTAATAGTTTTGGGGTTCTTGCACTGGAAATCGTTTCAGGAAGGAGTAATATGAAATATCGGCCAACTAAAGAATCTATTTGTCTTGTTGATTGGGTAAAAGCGCTTTGACTGAAACTACAGTTTTATATTATCCTACCCACAAATCCCAGTTAACTCACAATCTTATTATCATTATATTTCTTCCATTCTTAAGGTTGTTTCTCTAAAACAAAAAGGGGGAGTTTGATGGACTTGGTGGATCAAAGACTAGTTCGTTAACACAGGCCCATTTAAACTTAATAAACAGGCCATGTAACATTTAAACACAGGTGACAGGCCTAATAATTTTTTTTTATAAAAACATACAGATTTATATATATATATATAAAGAAATTTTTGGGCCCTATATTGGTTTGGGCCCTATGCACAGGCCCATTCTGCACTTCGCCATAGACGGCCATGCAAAAACGTATATACCCAAAAATTATATAAAACCGAGGGGTCGAAAACGTATATACCCAAAAATTTCTATACGAAAACTACATGCTCTCCACTACTGAGCGAAAAGTTCGGGGGGTCGGCCGCCCCCTCCCGCCCGCACAAAGCTACGCCCTTGCCCATCAACCCATCTCCTTCAAACACCTTAAACCTTACACGTTCATTCATTTACCGTATGTCGTTGGGTTATGCCATTAAGCGAATTAGTTGTGGAAAAGAAGATGACCCTACATTTAAACGTATCTAGGATAGAGTAATTACAACCAACGTGGCACAAACAGATTGACATACAAACGGTTTATAACAAATGGGTTAAAAACAGGTTGCAAACGCATTGACAGGTTGACCTTATAAGATTATATTGTTTGTTTTTTTAACTTTAGTCTTAAACGTTGACGGGTCAACATGTTAAATTATATATGTTAAACAAATTAATCTGTACATTACGTGTTCATGAACATGTTAGATATGATAACTCTAAACCTCATTATGATTTTTCTAATATTCAATAATTATTATGTAAAGTGTTTCATCAAAGTTTTTTATTTTCTAGTTTACAGAATGAAATTAAAAAAAATCTAACAACGATCTGTTATGTACAGATTATATAATAATGTATTATTATCTTTTAGTAGTTATATAAGTAGAAGAATGGTGTATCTTTGTCACAAGTCAGTATTTTTGTGTATTACTATATAACATTTTAGACAATGAGTAGTGGTATATCGTATATGTTATCTTAACCAAACCACTTAATAATAAAGGTGTAGTGGTGAATTGATGATAACATATGAAATCACTTTGTTTAGAATTAAAAAAAAAAAAAATTGGATGATCAGTGGTGGATCTAGAAAATCCGTATAGAGGTAACGAAACCGAAAAAACGTCAAATTTTTCCAAAATTTACACTACTATTAGAGCGTCAAGAGACAACGGAGGTTAACTCTTCTATCACTCTAGGTCCGCCCCTGTGTATGATAACATGTGAAACCTTGATTTTTGCAATTTCAAGCTCGTGGTCTCAACCACACATGCTCAAATTAAAAAACCACGAGAGCGAGTGATAGGGTGTAGCTCGTGGTTAGTTGGTGCCAGGGGCGGACCCAAGTGTCTTGATGGGTGGGCGGGCTTTTAGGCAAACAACCCGATCGCACCTCTTGAAAACATAATTGAATCTCTTATCCTGACCTCGGTAAATAATTCTTGAGTCCGTCACGTGGTTGGCCAAACCATGTACCATTATGCATGGTGTTAAAGTATATTTAAAAAAGATGTTTGTAAGAAACGGTTGGATACTGTCATATGATATTGATGTGGTGGCAAAAAGTTAGCATCGTCCTGGCATCGACTGCACTTTCAAGTGGTTTTAAGTTTTCAAATTCAAATATTAAATGTTACAAACTGCAACCGCAAATACCTCATCAAACTAAATCTTTTTAATTACAAATCTCAACTTATTATTAGACCTTGTATTTTACCATCATTAGCTTTTTAACTCCACGCTTTTTTTTTGTTTTTTTTGAAAGGTGTGAATTATTCGTGAATGTCGGGAGGTGTAGCATACGTTGTTTTAACCAGGTCCGCGCTAGAGAGCCCACTAGCACAATAGATCCCCAATTTAAACCCCTCAATGAGAAACCCCTATCACCCAGACTCGAACTTGAGACCTGGAGGGGAAAACTCATCCGGGCCCACCATAGGTGGAACTTAAATACCCGTGACCACCACTAGAGCACTAGTGATAGTTAACCCCACGCTTTCTATTCATATCAATTTAGCTATCAAAGTAGCACATTTCTTTAAAAAAAAACCCGAAAAATATGGTGTTTTATTAAAAAAATTTACACATACATTTTATACGAGAAGGAAAAAAGAGTAAACTAGTGATTTTTTTTTCTCAAACAAGCAATAATCACCGTTTAGACCTTTGATAATGAAGGATTGACAGGCTCTTTAAGCATAATCCAACGACTTTTGAACCCTTAACAATGAGATAACCCTTTGATAAGAATGAATTGTCTATGATGCACATCCACCTTCACAAGATTGAAGTAAGTAATGCAAGGGGTGCCATTCAAACATGCTACACAAGCCACCACTTTCATACTTTAATAACATATCTCATGACAAACATGTTAACCGTTGAGATATCCCCATGTGTCGAATGTGAGAGGACATGGAACGATCCATGATTCTTTGTCCCTGTAAATAGTTTTGTTACAAGTTGAACTTGACACAAGTCGAACATGCCACAAACTCAAAAATCGTGTCAAACGTAGGAACCGATCATGATAAGTGTATTCAGGGCACACATGACGTGTTTAATTTAAATTTTATTTATTTATTTTGTACAATAATACTATCATTTTACAGATTCACGTCTATAAACACAAAAACCTATAATTAACGCTTATTTTTAACCTACATAAAATGACATCGTTTTCATTTTGAACTTTTCATTTTTACAATAAAACACTTAGTAAACTTAAGCTTTAACATAAAACATCCTTAAAAAGGGCTAGCAAACTAAACATGTTAACTCGCAAACCCGTAAGTTTACTCGAGACTAACCCCTTTAGCAAAACGAGTCCACATGTTTAACATAAAACTTATCTGAAGTCGCTAAAATTATACTAGAAACCATAAATTTCGTTTTACATTCATATCTATGCGTAATACCAATCTCCATTTCAAACGTTATTGTATGTACACAACCAAGGCTAGCCATGAGCATGGGCCAGGTAGGCGCCGACTTAGATCCATAATCGTAAGCAGGGGCGCAGCTTCCTTGGGGCGGGAGCCCCCCCCCCTCCCCGAACTTTTCGACGCGTAGTGTTATGAACAGTACCTTCGTATAGAATTTTTTAGGTATATACGTCCCCCCCTGGAATTGGGAAAAATCGACCCCCCAAGCTTCACCAATGATCGTAAGGGTGCCCCTCGATTTTTAATTTATATATATGTGTGTGCGCGTGCTCGCACGCGTGTGTATGTATATTATATGTATTAAAAAAGCCCTCTATACTTAACCTTCAAACCCAAACTAAACCGAAATTGGGTCAAATTTTAAACAAGTAAACTGTAATCTGTACACCCTATTTGTTTTAACCTTTGACCCAAACAAAGATGTAATACGAAACAACATTGCAGCATGCTAAGCGAATCTGGAATCCGTGTTTTCCGACGCAATAACAACAACCCAAGCCCCAGCAATGACGAAACTGAATCCATGAATTGTGTTGTTTTACTAGTCGACCTTCAATCCTTCACATAGGGGTTGCATAATTGTACGAATCACTAGCAAACATAGAATTATGTTATTTAAGTATTATTGTGTGAATGTTTAAAAGTTTGATTAGGTATGGAATTGTGTTAACTTAATTTAGATGTTCAAACTTAATTAGTTAGTTACCTAGCTATTAATGAAAACTCATAAAACTATAAGGACTAAAACATGAAATCCACAAAAACTCCACCACTCTACCGTTTAACCTTTCAAAATCAAAAACTTCTTCGATTCTCCATTTTCTCTCTCTACAGTTCTCCTCTCTCTCATCAGGTACGTTTCAATTTTCCTTCAATCAACAATTACATTCATCGATTAACATAATCTTACACATTTATTACCAAATTTCCCCTAAATTAACGAGTTCACACGATCAATTTATACATAATCATGTATTTCGCATTTTAGGTTTCAAATACTGTTCGTGAATCATTGAATTTTTTCCTAAATTAACGAGTTTATACAATCAATTTCTATATAATCATGCATTTGCATTTTAGGTTTCAATAATCAACTGTTCGTGAAATCAATCATGTCGCTGAGACCTAGCGCGAGAACCGAGGTTCGCCGGAACCGTTACAAGGTCGCCGTCGACGCGGAGGAAGGACGGCGGCGTAGGGAGGATAATATGGTTGAGATCCGTAAGAACAAACGAGAGGAAAACTTGTTTAAAAAACGTCAAGTGCTGACGTCATCACAACCGTTAGTTAACGGTGCTTCTGTTCAAACCGCCACCACAGAGAAAAAGGTCTTCTTAGTTCTTAATCATAATTATAATATATTTATTTAAATATTTTATAATTTATAATAATAGTATATAATAATATATATATGATATGATGATAAAATACGATCACAACTGTTTAGGAGTATTTGTTGGAGATAATTGTGATCGGATAAAGTAGAAGATTTAAATAAATTGTTTAGTTGAAATGTTTACAGTTAACGGATAGGTTTATTTGATTATTTAAAAAGAGTTTGAGTATAGATATGATTAGTTTCACCTCTTATAAAAGGTTATGTATTCAGTTTTATGTGTTTTATGTGTTGAGTCGAGTTTATAATAACGAAAGAGTTGAAAGCTAAGTAATGGCATCGAATTTGTTTTCTTGGTTTTTTCGAATTTGGGTCTACAAACCACAGCTTCAGCACCATCAGGTAGGTTTAGGGTTTTGATTCATCGGTATTCGATCTAGTTGTTGACGTAATGTTTTGATCAGTCTGTATATCGGTAGGGGTGTTTATATTTGGATATCCGAAATAAACATTTCCGATAGTGGATTTCAATATCTGAATCCAAAATTTCGGATATTCGAATTCTAAAAGAATTTGTATTATTTAACGATTGTGAAACAATATTTTATATGTTTAACGAAAATTTCTTCGGATATCTGAAATATCCGAAACATCCAAATTGTTTAAGAAGTCTAACCGAAATGTTGGATACATCGGGTTTGGTTTCTGATTCGGATTGTATATGTGCATGATATCTTCATCAAAGTGTTTTGACTTTAGTTCAAACTCATACAATAGTTTTAGTTCTCGTTACTCGATTTAATATGGCAATATGTTATTAATTGTGATATATATTCTGTAATTATTATATTATAGATACATTTTGTCTGCTGTTAATTGGTTTTGATCAAATTTGCAGTTAGAAAGCCTCCCTTCTATGGTTGCTGGAGTTTTTTCTAGTGATAATAACTTGCAGTTGGAGGCAACTACTCAGTTTCGTAAATTGCTCTCCATAGGTATACCGTATACGCATACATAATAGTATAATACTTTTGTAATTCATATTGTTTGCCAGAAATACAATTTTCTAGATTTGATTAGTCGAATTTTGTTTCATTTCATAGAACGAAGCCCACCGATTCAGGAAGTTATACAATCAGGGGTTGTACCTCGTTTTGTCGAGTTTTTAATGAGGGAAGATTTTCCACAGCTTCAGGTAATGTACTAATCTTGCTTGTTGGTTGTTTTTGTTTTCGAGTGTACGTATCTAACACGTTTGATTATACTTTTTAATAAGTTTGAGGCTGCGTGGGCACTCACAAACATTGCCTCCGGAACCTCTGAGCATACAAAGGTTGTAATTGATCACGGTGCGGTCCCTATTTTCGTCAAGCTTCTAGCTTCACCAAGTGATGATGTGCGCGAGCAGGTAATGCATGCTGTAATCGAGCCGAGTCAGATTGAGCTCGAGCTCGAACTTAAACGAGCCAACTCGGCTCGGTTTGTTTATTTAACGGAGCTGAAAATTGGAGCCTGAGCTTGGCTCGTAAAATGTTCGAGCCAAATCGAGCTGGCTCGTTAATTTTTTTTATTATTATTTTACAAATATTGATAACATAAAAAAGTTACTCATGTATGTATATTTATTATTTTTGTTTTTCCAATATTTTAAAGACTGAAAAGCATATTTAAAGTATTATATGTATAATTTTGTTTATTTTATCATACTTTTTTATGTTATACATTTAAAATTAATTGATATAAAATAAAAAATGTTCAAGCCGGCTCACGAGCCGAGCAAGGCCTAGCTCGAGCTCGACTCGTTTACAAATAGAGCTGAGCCGAGCTGGCTCGTTTACAACCGAGCTTATTCTGAGCAAGATACGAGCGAGTCGTGAGCTGTGAGCTTTTTGAACACCCTATTCCTGACAATAAATAAAATGCCAAATTGGTCCTAACAAAACACATGTACTCAGTTTCTCATAATTGACCACCTCTTTGTTGCAGTGTGTTTGGGCTATGGGAAACGTTGCTGGTGATTCTCCTAGATGCCGTGATCTTGTTCTTGGTCATGGTGCTTTGACTTCGTTGCTTTCTCTGTTAAATGAGCACGCGAAGCTTTCCCTGCTCAGAAATGCCACGTGGACGTTGTCGAATTTCTGTCGAGGAAAACCACAACCTTCATTTGAGCTGGTAGTTTACTAGTTAATATCTCATTATTTTATATATAACAAGTGGGTTAACACCCCACCCGCGCTCCGCAGCGGGTTTGAAACGTAGATAAAAATAAGCAAATGGCGAGAGTTAAAGTTGTTTGATGTTCTAGTTAAGGGGCTAAACATGTCATTATTAAAGTTAAGGGGCTACATTTGTTTATTATTAAAGTTGAGGGGCTACATTTGTTTATTATTAAAGTTGAGGGGCTAAGGGTGTTTGATGTAGTTAAGGGGCTAAACATGTCATTATTATTGTTGAGGGGATAAAGTTGGTTAATGCCAAAGTTGAGGGGCCAAAGTTGGTTGATGTGACAAAATAGCATATTTATAGTATATATAATTTTGTTTCTCCTATGTTAACGTATTTGAATCGTAGACAAGGCCAGCTCTTCCGGTCCTGGAGCGTCTTATTCATTCAAACGACGAAGAGGTGTTAACCGATGCATGTTGGGCTCTCTCGTATCTGTCTGACGGTACAAATGACAAAATTCAAGCTGTGATCGATGCTGGTGTCTGCCAACGCCTTGTTGAGCTTCTTCTGTGAGTCTTCCATTACTTTGGTTTATGATTTTGATATTTTTTTGCTCAATCAATATTTTAAGTTCTTAATTATTTTTCGTCTGGTGTTTAGTCATCCGTCTCCTTCGGTACTCATCCCCGCTCTTCGAACTGTCGGCAACATTGTCACCGGCGACGATCGCCAGACTCAGGTTGTATTTTATTATTACACTTTTATGTGGTTCTCGTTTTATTTTTTGGTTTCCGTTATCAATGGAAGGTTGACTAGTTATTTTTCTCTTTGATAGCATGTTATCGAGCGTGGCGCTCTTCCTTGTTTGCTCGGTTTTTTGACTCATAACCATAAGAAGAGCATTAAAAAGGAAGCCTGTTGGACAATCTCAAACATCACTGCAGGAAACAAAGAACAAATACAGGTAAAATGACATTTTTTTACCACACCAAGTCTCTAAAAGAGTAATGGAAAGGCTTTTGGATGTTTTCTTTACTTATAATTTGGTCAACCCATTCACTTACGAGTTGACCCATTTGAATTACGTGTCTTCTCTAATGGGTTAAAAGCCACATAGATTGTATCTTTAATGCATTAACCATGGTAAATTATTTTGTTTATAAAAATAAGGTTATGAGTAAAATGCCAAAATGGTTCCTTTGGTTTGGGCACTATTTGCCACTTTAGACAGAAAAGTCTTTTTTTTATCACTGAGGCCCTTGAAAGGTTTGAAATTGCCATTTTGGCCCACTTTTTAACACCCCTTTAACGCTGGCCATTAGCCTCTGTCATTTCTCACCTCAGGGGCCATTTTGGCAATTTAAAAAGAACAAAATATTTTTTATTTATTTTATATAAAAGCCACCCACCCCCAACTAAGGGCGACAATTCTTGACATGTTAACCCGTTTAACTATTTAATATTTTTTTATATTTTTGTTTTAACTGTTTTCATTTAACATGGTTAATCATAATAATGTTAGTTTTGGCACCCTATAAAAGATGAACTAAAAATGCTGTGTGAGGGTCAACTTGACCTGACCCGTCACTCGTTTTGACCTGTTACCAAACCTGTTTGATGACAATTTTTTTTTACCTCATTTCTGTATTTGATAATTAGATATATTACGGTGATTTTGTTTGGTCAACATTACAGAATGTGATTGAGGCTGGATTAATCGCTCCGCTAGTCTTTCTACTCCAGACGGCTGAATTCGACATCAAAAAGGAAGCCGCATGGGCAATATCAAACGCCACTTCTGGCGGTACTAGTGAGCAAATCAAGTACATTCCTTTTCAACGTTTTTTCACCAAATTACCCGTTAATATACATAACCAACACTTACAAAACACTTATAAAACGGTACCATGATTCATAGGTATTTGGTGAGTCAAGGGTGTATAAAACCGTTGTGTGATCTGCTCGTATGTCCAGATCCAAGAATCGTGACCGTCTCGTTAGAAGGGCTCGAGAACATTCTTAAAGTCGGAGAAGTGGAAAAGCGTGACGTTAATTTGTATACACAGTTGATTGATGATGCTGACGGGTTAGAAAAGATTGAGAGTTTGCAAAGTCATGATAATAATGAGATTTATGAGAAGGCGGTTAAGATTCTCGAGACGTATTGGTTGGATGAGGATGAGGAAAATGCGGGTGATGGTGCAAATACGGGTTATAACTTGGGTGGAGATTATGTTAAAGTTCCATCTGACGGATTCAATTTTAACAGCTGAAGGTAATTGCGTTTTTTACTAGTTATCTCACAGTATATGAAAGTTAGAGGTGGCAAGATGTGTGGGTCGGACAAATTACGGGTCAAATCGGTCGGGTTAGCTGGGTTGACCCACAAACACTTTTTTGAGTGTTTAGAAAAAAAAACATTACCCACAGGCCACAAACACCTTTTTTTAGGGTCCTCGTGGTTTCAAAATCTTGCCATTTTCGTCTATGAGATCTGGCAATTTATTGCGACTTTCGTCCCTCGAGGTTTGGCCCTCAGCGACGAAAATGACAAGATTTTTAAACCATGAGGACCCAGGTGTGGAAAAATAAACCTTTGGATGAAAGCCCAAACCTCTTTAAAGTATTTTATGGGACATGTAACTTGTGTTAACTTTAACGATGATTATTTGAGCCGGTTAATTTGAAGGTGCAGGGTTATGGTGGGATGATGAAGTATGTCAGTGGCGTCAAAGGTCAGGTCGGGTCGGGTCGGGTCAGGTCAGGTCATCAGGTCGAGTCAGCATCTCGTGTAGTTCGGTTACACAACGGTCGAGTCAGCATCTCATGTAGTTCGGTTGCACAACGGTCGAGTCATGGTCTTGTCTTGAAGAGATGCAAAGGTCAAAGGTGGGTCTATTGGTTACGGTATATGCCAAGGGGTTGTTGACCAAGGCCTTCTTAACGAAGGTTTACCACAAACGGTTGGGGTTGGTTGTGTCGCTTTAACGAGGGTTTAAGCATTACGAATAGTATTTACGGGTTTTATTTATTTATTTTTCTATGTTTTACGTTTCGGGTTTTTAACTTGGATTCTTCTAAGACACATTGGTTCTTATTTCTTTGGGTTTAAACTTGGATTCTTCTTCTATACACATTGGTTCTTATTTCTTTGGGTTTAAACTTGGATTCTTCTACACACATTGGTTCTTATTTCTTTGGGTTTAAACTTGGATTATTGTTATGAAAATATTCCTCTTCTGTTTTAAAATAAGAGAATTTCAACGAAGAGTATAGTATCCTTGTATTAAAAAAAAGATCATAACTTTTAGTCATCGTATTTTATAAAAAACAGGAGTAAATTACAACCGGTGTCCTTTAACTAAAGAAATTACAGGCAACCTTTATGTTACCAGATTTTAGCATGTTATGTTCTTTAGCCCTAACCTAGTTAAGTTATTTGGTTAAGTCTTACCATGTGCCTTTTACATTAGGGCAACATGGTCTTTTCATCTCAATTTATCGTGAATTTCGATTTCCCCCTTGAGATGAAAAGACCATGTTGCCTTCATGTGAGAGGTACATAGTAAGACTTAACCAAAAAAAACTTAACGAAGTTAGGTCTAAAGGACATAACGTGTTAAAAACCGGTAACATAAGGGACAAAGCCTGTAATTTCTTTAGTTAAAGGACACCGGTTGTAATTTGATGCAAACGTAAAGGACACCGGTTGTAATTTACTCATAAAAAAGAAAAAAAGACCTTCGTTTTTATGGTTTTCATTGTAAAACAAATTGTTTTTCGATATCATGATTTTAAACTGAGTGTCGGTTCTATAAATGTGCAAGTTATGAATCGAACCGATGCTGAGCGAATTCTTGTCGCATCGTGTTGGAAATCCTGCTAGGTTTTACTGAATTGGATTGTCAAAATCTTTTTACCAAAATTTTTCATTGGGTAATAAAATATTTTTCTTGTGATTCATATAAGTTAATAACAATCGGAATGATAATAAATGTGTTGTGTATATACTGAAAAAGGAAATAAACGCTTTGTAAAGTCCGTGTAGGCCCACACCGGGTTTTCCGCCAACGATTCTTTTCAAATCAAAGCTTTATTTCCAACGGTCAAACCACACCAATCATTTTATATTTTTCCACGATTTATTTTGTTATCAACTAGTTGATGCCCAGTCCGCGTTGCGGAACGATGACCGAATAATAAGCGAGTGTTAGACAGCTCATTGACACGAAAACAATTAAATCGAGTCAACCAATTAAAACAAAACACTTTTATAGTTTTGGTTAAAAAAAACTAAAACAATGACAATATTGTAATTTTTAACTGAGGGAAAGTTGTATTTTTTACTGTGGTAAAATCGTAATTTGCCAAAAGTTAAAGTGATGGTAGTACTGTAAATTTGAACCAAGGGTAAAATTGTAAATTCTCACAGGGGCAAATTCATAAATTTGAACTTGGGGGTAACAACGTAATATAAATTTGAACTAAGGGCACAATCGTAATTTTAAGTTGGAGGCAAAATCACAATTTTATTTTGAACCGAGGGCAAAATTGTAATTTTGAGTTGAGGGTAAAAACATAATTTTATGGAAAAATTACACTTTTCGTCCTTTATGTTTGTAGCTAGTTGCAATGGATGACCTTTACCTTTAATAATTACAGCCACAGTCCTTTATTTTGAAAACTTGTTACATCTTTCGTCCTTTAGCACTAACTTGGTTAAAATTTTCAGTTAAATTTAATTACTTAAGGGCAGTTTAGTCTTTCTACTTAATTATTTATAGTATAAATAAAAAAATAAAATCAAATATAAATACCTTTTTTTCTCTTTCACACTCTCTCTTTCTCTCTCTCTCTCACTTTAAACTCTCTCTCTCTCTCTAAACAAACAACACAGACATCTCTGGTGAATCCCAATAACCCCCTCCTCCAAATCCAGCCATCACCGACTGTCACTCCCCTACCGCCAAACAATCACTGATAAAGAATTGCGATTTAGCTAGTAAAGTAAATAAATAATCAATCAAGTACAATAAAAAATAGGCATGAGTAATGAATTGGATAAATAAAGAACTGTGAATTGGTTTTGGGCTTTCAAATTCTGCATTCTGGGTAGAATTTTCTTCTCTGTGCAGAACAACAATAACAGTTTGTAGAAATCAAAATTTTAGAAACTGAAAACCCTAATCTTCATCTTCATCTTCTCGCATCCAACACACACTAACTCAAAGAATCCACATCCCAGCTCATGTTTACAAATATCCAGCAGCTATTCTCCTAGAACTCTGCACTTCAATCCAAGAACTTCACAAAATCATCCCCTTAACATTTTAAATCCAAGAACTTCACATAACATTTTAAAACTCAAAGAAAGAAATATAAAAATACCCATACCCCATCCTCTTCCTCTGTATTTCTCTGTGTGTGCAGATCACCACCAACACCACTCCGATTTTGACACCTCTCTAACACCTGAACCACAAAAGACCACCACCATCAGCATTCCGACTCCTGAAACAGCACTGTCCATACGAATTGAAAGCAAACCCCCAAATCTCTTAACCCTATATCTATTGTGTGGCGTGGTGGTTGTGTTTTCAAACGAAAACACTAGATCCGTGTTTGACACGGCGATGTTTCCAACCAAAAACCTCAAACATAACCACCGTTTTCATCAACAGATCCGGCGGCATCATCCACCGGTTCAATCACTGTCGGTTTCTTCTCACCGGCGTTAAGTTATCTTCGGTGGTGTTATCGTCCAACGCCGGAAGCGTCGTTCCTAACCAAAAACCTAAGCGGCGTTGGTGGTGATTTAGGGTTGGTGATTTATAGGGAGGTCGAACAAAACGGAGGTGAATAAGGGGAGGAGGGGTAGAGAGAAGGAGAGAGTGGTGGTGGGTGGTTGATGGTGGCGGTGGTGGGTGTTAGAGAGAGAAAGAGAGGAGTAAGGGTGGACTGAAGAGAGGAATAGGGGTGGAGGTCTTTTAAAAGCTTTAATCTTTTTGTTTTATTGAATTAGATTAGGAAAAGACTATAATACTCTCATGTGCAATGCACATGTCACATTTAACTTAAAATTTTAACTTGGTTAGTGCTAAAGGACGAAAGATGTAACAAGTTTTCAAAATAAAGGACTGTGGCTATAATTATTAAAGGTAAAGGTCATCAATTGCAACTAGCTACAAACATAAAGGACGAAAAGTGTAATTTATCCTAATTTTATTTTGAACCGGGAAAAAAAGTAATTTTAAACTGATGGCGAAATCATAATTTTTTAAATGGGGAAAATCACATTTTTGAACAGAGGACAAAATCGTAATTTTTAGCTGGGGGTAAAAACAAAATTTTAACTGGGGGCGAAAGGTAATTCTGAGCTGAGGGCAAAACCACAATTTTATTTTGAATCGAGGGAGAAATCGTAATTTTGAGCTGGGGACAAGAGCGTAATTTTATTTTGAACTGGGGGTATAACCGTATTTTTAAAGAGGGGCAAAAACGTAATTTTAAAATGGATATAAAATAATAAACTGGTTGGTCCAATGGGGGAGTGCCAGGCAAAATCATAATTTTGAATTAAGGGCAAAATCTTAATTTTGAGATGGGGACAAAAGCGTAAATTTATTTAGAATTGGGGGAAAACGGTAATTTTAAACAGCAGTAAAAACGAAATTTAAATTGGATATAAAATAATAAATTGTTTGGTCCAATGGGGGAATGTCAGGCAGCTGCCTGACACTATTCCCACATTTGGTTTTTGTATGTATAGGAAATGATTCAACGGTTAGATTTATGTATCAAAGAGTTTGAAGCAAATTTATAATCGCCGAAGGCCAATGACATGCATGTTAAGGGTACAGGGTATAGTAGCGGGGACTTGAGCGGGGACTTCAAGGTCACTGATCGGTGACTATACCGAGTGAAGGAGAGTGTTCGGTGAGTTGGAGAGAGAGTATGGAAATCGGTGAGTGTTTACCGAAAAGGGGCAATTACATATATCCCCCTATAAACTTCATAAATTACATATTTATCCAATCCAAAAATTAAATTACATATTTCCCCTTATAAAAAGCTAAAAATATCATATATACCCATTTCATTAAAAAATAGATTAGAGAATGACCATTTTACCCTTTTTGTTTACTAAACCATAAAAATATTAAAGCTACTGTTACTAAATCAAACATAAACAAACATGATTAATCGAACACAATAAACCTAGCTTTTGAACCGATTTGTTTTTCCATTGCTGAACTATTAAGATTCAACTTAAATATGGACAAAAATTCCAATAATACATCCTCCCTGTTGACGTGATCCAAACGAAAAGAAGATGCATTTTTCAATTCTAGATCTATAAGCAGTCTTTACACCTCTCCCACGATTCCATTTATATAATATTGATTTCATATAATCCAATATGTAAATGATTGTGACTATCTTCAACGAACCTATTCATCGAAAACTTTGAAAATTAAACGCACATCTTCTCTTCTTCGATCATGGTTATGGTTCTGAATACGATGTTGTGTTGGCGGTTATCATCGCCGGTTCTCTTCTCGTTGCCGGTTCTTATCACAGCTTCTTATCGTCGGTTAGGATTGGTGATTCGCCAATAACCGATTTGGCAAGTATCGTCATCAACAGGAAGGAGTCTTAGGTTTGTGGGAGGGAATGAAAGGTCGTAGGTTTCTTTTTAAGTTTGAGTGGGTATTTGTGTCATTTTGCAATAAGAGGGGGAAATATGTAATTTAATTTTTGGGTGGGTAAATATGTAATTAGGATTTTAAATAGGGGGATATACGTAATATGGGTGAGAGAGAGTGATTGAGAAAATGGTGGGTCCCAACCCCTTTAACCAATCATAATTTTTTTATTTTTTAACCTACTCAAACACCCTAGGGTGATTGACTATACCCCCTGATTGAGTGCAAAATGGGGAGTAGAATGAGGAGTTGACATGGAATAATATTATTGGGTAGGATTTCACTCAAACACCCTAGGGTGATTGACCATACCCTCCACCCTAAACATTAAACACATCGGCATAAACACAGCACCGTAATTGTTAAACATTAAACAGATCGATGTAAACACAATATCGTAATTACTTGTGTCTGAATTAGAGTTGATATATTTGACACGAATAAATATGAAGGTCATGTTTGAGTTCAATTAATTCAACCTGTCAATGTCAACCTATAACCTTTGTACGTCAACCGGACATGGTTTATGGTTGTCATCACAAAGTATATCGACATAGATGGTTATAAAATCACAATAGACAAACCAGAACTTTGTAAATACACTTTGAAGTGGTCATGATGTTTCCTAGTTGTCGTCTTAGGATTATAATATTATAATTTCTTATTTATATAATGTAGCGGAACCAGAACTTTTTTGTTAGGGGGTCATCATAAGACTCTCTTTTCTACCGGCTACAACTAGAGAGTCTAAAACATGTTTTTTTCCTAGAAAAATCTCATATTGTACATATAAAAATCTTACAAATTTCTATGTCCGGAGGGTCAGCGGACCCTCTTGACCCCCCTCTGGTTCCGCCCCAGTTTATATATTTAGTCGTACCTATAATGATCTATAACTGGTTTCTAATCTTTAAAATAATCATTTTAGTTATGAGATTTGTTATATTATTGAATAGTTATATTTATCTAATTCTAAGTAGTCCAAGACGTTCATAAAAATTTAGTTTAGTGCAAAGGATATTTTAATTATGTCGGAAAGATGGTGAAAAATTATAGATATAAATAATTGTATGTAATTATTGTTAACTAGTGTAACACCTCGAAAATTCACGTCCTATAATGTGTAGACACGTGTCAAAAGTTTGAACGTGTGAAAGAATGTTATAAAAGGACTAAAGTTGACAAACATGGGAAGTATGTGATTATACGGATTCTAAGTGTCAACAGTGAATAAATATACTTCATAATAACCCTACATGATGTTTATAACATCAAACGAATAAATCATGGATCATACGAAGCTAAAAGTGAGAGATTACAAACTACAGGGGTTAAATGTGTCAACATGTTAAAGATATACCTCTGAGTGACCTTTTGACAAACCCGAAGCTTTGTAATGGTAAATTATGCTCAAGAGTATGCACGATAAAAATTTCATAAAGTTTCGTTATCGTATGAGAAAGTTATGATCAAATTCGTATGCGAGGGGTTAAAGCGCCAATGTTGAAAGTTATGACTTTTCGGGTGATAACAAAGTGATCAGGGACTTGGCAAAGTGGGTATAAGTCCTAAAGCCCTTGTGGGTAAATAAAAAGGGGTCAAATTGCAAGAAATAAGCTTACTTGCCCTTTCGAAAGGCCAAGGGACAAGAAACAACAAATTTTTAAGCCTGATGTCTGCCTTGAGGACCTCAAAGCTGGGGACCTTGAGGTCCGTAAGGTAACTGCCAGCACCAGAATACCTTCTGCAGCCGGTTTCTCGCATTTCTGACCGATCTAGCTGGTTGTTCTCATTATTAAAAGACCTCTAAAATGTTCCTAGACCCTAGGACACATGTGGGAATGTTGTGGTGTGTCCTAGACATTGTTGTCAATCAATTGTGGTGCCTAAATCCAATATATAAGGCCATGGACTTGCAACAAACATTCCTCACACATTCTCCTGCATAATTGGATCATTTCTGGAGCTATCAAGCAGCCTCAAGTGATCAAAATTCGTGCATAAGACTCTTGTAAGTCTGCTAGTCCTTCTTTAATTGAGTTTAGCTTGTTTAATTAGCTAAAAGTCAAACCATCGTAATTACGGTTTGACTTCGAGATTAGTCAATAATGGCTCAGTCATATCTCGAATTAAAAGTAGTTATAGGTTGGTATTTATGTGGATAATAAAACCTCAAAAGGGTTTCCCCTGATCACCACTCTAACCAGGTCAAAAGTCGGGTCAAACTTATAATTAAAAAGTCAACAGGATGCTTAAAATGTCATTTATGCATAATTAGCTATCTAGAACATATACAACCTGTTTGATCATTGTTATAACTTAGTAATTAGTGTAAGAACATGTATAAACATGTTCAACCCGACTATTTCCTGTTTAGACTCGGTTTGGAACCGAAAGTCACATAGTTTGACTTTCACTTTGACTTTCAGTTCTGACCCGTTTAGGTATGTTTTAGAAATACCTTAGAGCTTCATTTGGACCAGGATACATGCTAGTATAACCCTCTGTGATTATACACCTCGGTTCATTAGTTATCCGATTAATACGCATGATTCCGTTAATTGCTCATATGTTGACCATTATGCCCTTATCACCTTAAAACGTGATTTATGAAAATGTAAAAGTGTAGAAACCTTAGTTACTGATATATAAACTTGTATGAAAAGTTAGACATCAGTTTGAGGTATAGATTGAGAGTTATGCTCATTAGCGTAAATTAAAGGCTTTATGTTAATAAAATGGCGTAATTAGCGTATAGCCTAGTTAAGCCTACTTTTTGGTATCAAACTTAATACCCACTAATGTAATATATTATTTTGGGATTTTTTTAATTTTAGGCTGAGCATAACTAGTAGTCGTAGGCTTAATCCGGTAATTATCGGTTTTGCCCTTACGGGCCATAAAATGAGTTTTACTTATCTAAACGACTCCAAACCTTTTTGCTACTGATCACATATGATAAATAAAATATTTTAAGCCCTCTGGAAATATAAAAATATCAGATTTAAGTATCAAACCCGGAAATGGCCTTTAATCGCCTTATTTAGCGTTTTTAACGCATAGTATGTTTTAAAATCATATTGAACATACCCGGGTTGATACCTACTGATATATGAGGCAAATTATGATATTTTAACAGTAAGCAAAGGTTGATTAACTCAGACTTCGTTTTTGAGCTTTTCGGCTTATGTGAAATTACCAAAATACCCCTACGGGGCATAGTTTGGTTAAAGATGATAAATTTCACATATATGCTTTAGCCTACTGTTATAACTCATCAAATCGAGTATGTTTGCTGTTTACATCAGACATGTAACTCAGTTAAACATTTAAACTCTCTTACAACCTTTAAAATGACCAAACTACCCCTACGGAGCATAGTTTGTATTTAAATTCGTTTCGGGCATAATGAAAGACATCTTACTGATGTCACAACATATTTGAGGCATAATTAACTTAGGAAACCTGTAGATGGCTCTAATGCATACCCGTCACGCTTATTACGCGTTCGGTTAGGTTTATGTAACAAGTTTACATAAATTAGCCGAAACGGGTCAAACCTTATCGGTTTTATCTCCAAATCCAGAATGTGTTTAGTTTACCCATATTATACAAGTCTCCAAACTTGTCGGGTCTAAATCACATTCTATTCCGGTCTTCGCTTAATCGTGCGTAAGACCCGTACTTCCTTAAGACTAACCGGTCTAAGCTTAGGCTTAATTAAAGACCCGTTAGCATTCTAATTAATTATTTATACCATCATTCCAGACTAGAGCATTTCGGTAAATGGTACCTACGCTTACTTAAGTGAATACGGCTGAGTTATTAGATTCTTGCTATTTAAGACAGGAGCTAGCTCAGGTAAATACTCTTAACTTATTTTCCCTATACGGGCTTGGAATACGGTATAATGATACCGCTTGGTCGGGTATTGAATGTTTAATCGAATTGTGATTAAATTATTGAGGTAACCCGGTTTAATCTGTATTGTTTGAAATAAAAGCCTTTAGGGGTTAATGACCATGTCCCGGATATCCTTGACATCATTGTGTTATAAAATGGCCACGTCTTAAGCACGGGGTGTAGCCATACACCTGACAGTTGCTTAAGTAATAACGGTATCCTGCTTTCTTGTGGGCCTATACTTGTGGTGTGTCTGTTAATCTGACTCGGTTTCTACATCGGGCCCTGAACGTACAACGAACATGTAAATCTGTATACAAGGTTATAAATATAATTGTTCCAAGTATAAAAGATTAATTTTGCCTCTGTGCTTTTTAATCAAAGTGTCAATATATTTTGTGCCATGTGCATCCAAACCAATTTTTAATCATTTTTCAAAATGAGTCGGTTGAGTGTATTTACCAGTGAAAACTGACGTATTTTCCAAAAGGGTTAAGTGACAGGTACTGAACGTAATTGGATAGAAGCTCAGGGCGGTCCTAAGGAATCTTGCAAGTTCTAGGCGCCTAAAGTCTGTTGAACAAATGATATGTTTTAAGATCCGCCTGTGGATCCTTTACTTTCCGTTGTAATACTGGATAGTACTTTATATTCGGAAATGTAATAATATTTATCCTTTGCTTCCGCTGTGCATTTACATATTGTGTTGTTTGACCATGATGTTACCAACTACGTCACGATACTCCCCTACCGGGCCCACTGTTGACACGTGGAAATCAGGGTGTGACAACTAGTGACTTTGCATTTAGAGCTAGGAGCTTGATAACCACAATAGGGAGCACCATTTGAAGAAGGTGAACACTGGTTGTTATTTGTTAGTTACAAATTGTTGAAATGTTGTTTTAAATCAAACAGTCAGTTTATTTTAGCATAAGTAAGTACATTAAAATCTAACTTAGTTTAGTTGGTTGCAACTATAAACCGTTTAAAAGTTTCATTTCGTATAAACATACAAATCAAGAGAGAGAAAAAAAGGACAAAATGTTATGAACTTGAGAAATTGCGAATTAAGAGCAACATCGATTATTTGAGAAAATTTAGAGATGAATGTTCTCTAAGTCGTTTCATTCACTACTTATTTTTTCACAAACCATCAAACTCCTTAAAGCCTAGTTTTATTTTGAGGGCGTGAGCCACCTATAGCGGTACAACTACAACTACTTGTGGTACCCTTTGAGAGACGGATGCATGTCTCAGGGAGGCACGAAATTTGTTTTAGAAAACATGTGTCAAACAAAAATTATCAGCCCTATTGGTCTTAGGTAGGGCTGTTCACGAGCCGAGCCGAACCGAGCGGACCTTTTCTCATGCTTGGCTCGTTTACAAACCGAACCAAGCGGAGCGGCTCATTTAAAACAAAGCCTCAACTCAAGCGAGCATTTTTCAAGCAGTAAATATTCCGAGCGAGCGTCGAGCAAAGTTCGAGCGATTTGGACAACCGTGTCACCCGATTTAAATTTGATGAGAGAGATAGTGACAATGTTTGTTCTCAAGTTTTTATGCTTTAAAAAACATGCACATTTCATAGCAAAATATTTTTTTTATGAATAACAATGTTGTGGCCGATGAGGCGATGATCTTACGAACAATTACATTGAGAGCAGGAGACGATGACTTAGGGTAACGACATGAAACATTGAGGCGATGAGCAGACTATCGTTTATCGGTTTAGGGTTTAACTTTTAGATTTGATATTAATTTTTTCATTGATGTGGTTGGGATAGTACGTATAGATATAGTTGTAAATTTTTATATAGTAGACCAAAATCTAACAGAGTGGTATATATAAAACTATAAATTTAATTTATATTGAAGTATATACGTATGTGTAATGTGTGTGTATTTATAGGGGTGTGTGTATATCAATGTTGTAGAAGGCGCTAGGCGCTAGGTGGGCGGTGAGGTACCGCCTAGGGATTAATCGGGATTAATAGGGATTAATCGGATTGGACTTTTTGAGTATAATTTTACAATTTTTTTTTTTATATATAGATAACTTTATACTTTTTATTAATAAATTTACAAGTTTAGGAGATAACTTTATACTTTTTATTAATAAATTTAAAAGTTTAGGAACCATATGTAAACTAGTGAAAGATAGAGGGGGTTAAATGTTAAAATACCTAAAATTAAATGTTAAAATAGGTTTATACGTAATATTTGGGCTGTAAAACAATGGGCCAGATTCAAAAATGGGTCAAATTTTGTGTTTAATGGGCTGTAAAACATGGACCGATTAGTCCGATTTTGACCGCCTGGGACCGATTTTGACCGCCTAAGACCGATTTTGACCATATCCGCCTAATTGGATCGTCTAGCTAAAAATTAGTCAGTAACTCACCGCCTAGCGCCTAGGCACCGATTAATCGGCCGCCTAGGCCGATTTCTGCAACATTGGTGTATATATATGTATAATTTATATTTATGTATATATGTGTATACTGGAGAGTTCTAATGAGAAGATTTTTTTGTAAGAAGAAAAAAGAAGAAGTTTCAGCCAATAAAAATACTTCATTTTACTTCATTTAATATTTGCATTTAATTTTAATATAATGGTATATTGGTAAACTTACATAAATCATTAATGTGTATTCTTCCCATTTAATAATTAACTAAATTAAATTTGTAACTCCTTTTCAAAATATATATACTTTTTTCCAAATTAAAAAAAAAACAACTTAATTTAAAGTGTAGTATAAATTACTAGTTGTGTAGAATAAATTACGAGTTGTGTAGGATATATTTCGAGGTGTGTAGGATAAATTTCGACTGTGTAGGATAAAATTCTATAATGTGTAGGGTATATGTAGGGAAATTTTGATATGTGTGGGTTTTGTAATTTATATGTAGGATAATTAATGATTAGTTGACTAATTAATTAAAGAGAGAAAAATTAATGATATGAGTTATAAATGAAATAATATTTTACTAATATGTCCTTTCTTCTTTTTCTTCTCACATTTAATTTCTTCTCAAATGAACATTCCCCTATGTGTATATACATGTTTATATATGTATGCATATATGTAAATGTATATATATACTAATTAAAAATAATAATTCGAGCCGAACTGAGCCGAGCGGACCTTTGCTCATGCTTGGCTCGTTTACAAACCGAACCGAGCAGAGCGGCACGTTTACAACCCAGCGTCAAATCAAACGAGCATTTTCCGAGCAATTTCCGAACGAGCGTCGAGCGATTTTAACGGCCCTAGTCTTAGGGTGTCCGGAGTGGGCTCGGCAAAGGGTTCAGCAAACCCCATTGCCGCGTGGCAAACACTGCCGCCAACCCTTTGCCGAAGCGGTTTGTTTGGTCACGCGGGGAGGGCTCGCCGATTCGGGGAAGATGATTGTAGGAGAGAGAGAGTGTATGAGACCATTGCCACTTTACCAAGTGTCGAAACCATTGCCAACATTTTTGAAGATAGTTTACCACTTTGACATGGCACACTCTTATTGGTTGATTTTTTAGTTTGCCACTCTCAAGTGTTTAACCACTCCTTACACCCTTAGTTTATTCAAATGTTATAGTCGAAGACTTTGGTTTAACTCTTTACATTTATCATTTATGTATTATTTATTTTACATGTTTAGTTACATTTTTTAAACGATAAATTTGGATAATTGACAAACCATTAGAATATTATTGTGTCACTAGCGGAACCATCTGATCATATTCATCTTCACTAGGCAATAATGTGCCAATACACCAATTCATGAAGAAACCCAAATAACACCAATTCATAAGTAAACCCAATAAATATGGGAAAAAAAAAACCCTTGTGGAAATCGAACCTATGACATAATGGTTATAAACCTTATCACACCACCAAGATGTCAATAATGTCATGGGCACAATATCTTACTATTTCCCACAAATAAAATAGAACTTCTATATTTATTTATTATTTTATTTTAGAGTAAATTACTTTTTAAGTCCTTGTGTTTTAGTGGTTTTAACCATTTGAGTCCAAAATCAAAATGTTTAACGCCCTAAGTTCCTAAACGTTTTTTTTATAACCATTTGAGTCATTTTGAGCCCAAATTTTAACCCTTTGAGCCTATTTTTTTTTAACAAAATTGGGCTCAAAACGTTATAAAATGAACGATTATAGACTCAGGACGTTAAAATTTTTGATTTTGAAGTCAAATGATTAAAACTACTAAAACAAAGGGACTCAAAAAATAATTACTCTTTATTTTTATTTTTATTTTTATTTTCATTTGAAAATACCAATTCTCCTTACACGTTTTTTGACCTACTAACATGACACTTCAAAATTGAAAAAGTATTTTAAGATTTCCTAGTTCGTTGAAATAACGTTTTATATAGAAGAGTTCAATTAATAATGTTATTTAAAAATTGGATTTTACGACCTGATTGACCTGTTATTGCTCAAACCGCCACACTGGTTTTCAATATATTGATTTAAACCTCATGGTTTCACTAGCTGTCACATGTGTAAAAAATAATAGATATAATTATTGAAATAAATAAAGTATTAAAGTATTATATTTATATGTAATATAAAACGTTACGAAAATTGATTCATGAAGATGAAGAAACGCGTACGACAATGTCTAAAAAAGATGTCGTTCCTCGTCTTCATTAAAGCGAGTAGCCACTGCCACCCACTACAAGACACATCATACCCCCAACTTTCATCATACCCCCAACGTTCATATTCTTTTAAAAGCCCCCTTTAATATCTATCATTTAATTAATAATATATATTGTGAATCTGGTAGTGGTGGAGTGGTTGGAAAAAAAAAGTTGGTGTTTCTTGTGATTCAAGTTCGACTTTTACTCTCTCTATTATTTTCTGCGGCATTCCAGCTAAATGGCGAATACAGGTGGCGCCGGTTCGTCTTGGATGGGAGGCAAGGTTTTACCGATTATTCCACTGTCGTGCCTTCAGGCGGGTGGAGGTCGGGTTTCCGCGCATCTGGGAGAGCCAAGGGGCTGGCAACGGTCGAGTAGTCGACCTTGACCACAACGCCCGGTGTCACGGTAGTAGGCACGTCGTTCTTTGCCGTTAAAAAAAATTAATAATATCTTTCTTTTTTTTTAATCTGGAAAAAGAAAATAAAATACACTTAGACCAAGCGGTATGGGGGCTCGTCCTAGGCCCGTCCTCCCGCCGCCGCCCCAAAAAGACCACCCCCCATGCCCGTCGCCGCCCCAAGCCCGGCAACTTCGGCTCCCACAAGCCGATCTTCACGGGCCAACTTCCTCTCTCCTAACACACACACATCTATACATACACACACACACACATATATATATATATATATATATATATATATATATATATATATATATATATAAAGGGGCTCATCCCCTACCCCCTAGGTCCATCCTCTCCAACGTGGCGCTGACATGGCGGCCCATTCTCATGGGGATGAGCCTCCCATACCCACTAGTCTTACCATCATGGTTGCAAAAGTCGCTAGGCGCTCACTAGTCGGATTTGAGAGTACTCGGGAGTAATCGGGAAGTACTCGGCCTAGTCGGAGATTACTCGGGGAGTAATTGGCCTAGGCGAACAGTACTCGGGTCTCGGCAGCCTACCTTGTAGCGAGTACTCGGAGCCTAGACCAGTGGCGAAACTAGAACATTAACTCGGGGGTATCCTAATTTTTTTTTTTTACCGTACAATCATACAATATTAAAAAAAACAACAATACATAAATAAAGTAAAACAAGTACCTAATAGATTTGTCCTCTTCTTTTTTTTTCATAGCTTGAAATCGTTCCATCACATCGTTGTCTTTTACTTCACGTAAAAAATCATTTTCGACCGCACAAACCATAGCATTGTTCAAGAATTCCGGGGCGATTCGATTGCGTAAATCGGTCTTCACAAGCTTCAATTTCGAAAAACATATTTCAACTGTTGCGGTTGCAACCGGTAAAAGCAAAGCTAGCTTAACTACCCGATAAACTGTAGGACAAGAACTATGCGTTCCCGTTTCAACCATAACACGCGCTAGATCACTTATTCTATCCGGGTACATCTTAGCAAAGGCCAATATCTTCGATGGGTCAAACCTAGAAAAACCGTTAGAAGGATTTAAACCCGACATATTTTTTATCAAACTAGTTGTTACCTCACTAAATCGATTTCCTAATTCTTGAATTTGCATGTCCAAAACCTCATTAAAAATGTCTACTTCGAAATGATGTCGATTTGTAATGATATTCTTTCGGTTTATTGGATTACCATAACTTTCCGTCATGTCCAACATTGTAATGTCATATTTTTTACAAAAGGAAGTTACTTTTTCAAACATCGGCTCAAACCCATTTTGTCTTAAAGCATTTAATGCTCGTTTTGTACCATTTATCAAGTTGGCCGCTTCTAATAAATCTTTACCTTTTTGTTGAATGTGTTTTGAAAGAGCATTTGTGTAACTTAATATATCTCCCATCAAATGCGTATAAAAAACAAACTCGAGTTTTTTAAAATAGGATAGAATACCTTTTGCATTTGTCCGTTGTTGACTGCAACCTCCATCTTCTTTAACATATTGAAGTACGGTAACAACTTCTGGAAACAATCTAAGCAAACTGATTATGGTTCTATGATGTGAACCCCATCGCGTATCACCGGCTCGTGCTAGGGAAACCTCTTGGTTTAATCCTTTACCCGTTTTAATTTCACCTTCAAGTATCTCTGTGAATGATTAATATTAACAAAAAAAATCAAACTTTTTATCTAATAAATCAAACTGAAAGTCTGAAACAAACCTCCTGCGATGAGCCGATCCGATAACAGCAAGCCGGTGTCAATCTGTGATGATGAGCCGATGACAAACCTCATGCGATGAGCCGGAAATCGTGTGTTCGAGTTCGACAGCAATTCTGTGATGATGAGCCGATGACAATCTGTGATTCTGTTCGAGACTTCGACTGTTCGTGTCTTCGTGATACTGATATGTGATATCCCTGTGTTCGACTTCGACAACAATTGTCGACAATTAAGATCGACCTTTGATATCCCTGGCTCCCTGCATAATTCAATCCGGTGCCGCCCAAATGCCCAATGCACTGTTGGTTTTTTTTTTTAAGTATTTGGGCTAACTAATATTGGGCTACCATTTGGTTATTTGGGCCAATATATTCATAATTATTTGGGCTTAATATCAGTTTCTAAAATTTTTTTTGAGGGGTGTCCTAGTAGTTGTTGAGGGGTATCCTTAGTATAAAAATCGAATTTTTTTTTTTTACACTACCGGTTAAAAGTTGAGCCGTAGCCCGGGCTACGCCTCCAAGTACACTAGGTCCGCCCCTGGCCTAGACGGGACTTTTACAACCATGCTTACCATATAACCAACCTCACATATAACTATTTATTTATCATATACACTTACCATATTACCAACCTCACATATATAACAATCTATTTATTATCTCACTAGTTAAACTTTTAGAATCACCAATTTAATTAAAAAAAACTAACACATTAACGCACAAAAGTTATAAAAAATTACATTGATTGGATTTTTGGGATGTGTTAAAGTGTTAAACGTACCTTCTCTTCTTCTCCTATTGTTTTTACCAAATTTTACCTCTCATTTTCGTACTCATCGCTTTACTTTTTTTCCCGTGGTTAGAGCATTCGCATTGTAGTCTCTAAATCTTACTTTCATTATAACCGTAGAGAAAAAAAAACAAGAATATAACACTAAAACTCACTACATTGAGCCTTCTGTAATTGCAAAATATATATATATATATATATATTGAAAACTAAAGTGATCCTCTATATTTTAATGTTTATTATTCATCAATCTACATATATATATATTTTGTGAGTGTGTAAAACTGATAAAAAAATAAAATAAATGTTTGTAAAGTGATCCTCTATATTTTAATGTTTATTATTCATCAATCTATATATATATATATATATATATTGTGAGTGTGTAAAACTGATAAAAAAATAAAATAAATGTTTGTAAGTAAGATTATAAGATATAAATACATGGAGATGGGGATGTGAGATATTTTCTAAAAATATACAAACATTGTTTTTAATTAAACATATAGGTGGTACATTTAGTCTAGTTTTATCCTTATTAGATCATGTGTGGTGGTCAAGCCGCCCCGTGGGGAGTTATAGCCCAAATATGTAAGAAATGAGTGTCATATAATTTGAGTGTGTAGTGAGGTTATATCGTTTAATTATACACATATATATATGTGTGTGAGAGACCAGCATAATGTGGCGCCACTATAGCCATCACATGGGGACAAAATTTGCACCCATAGCACCTGGGGGCGGTGTACCCCGGCGCTATGAAACGCTGTGATGGTTTATGGCGTTGGATCATGCCCAACTATTTAGACAACCCGTAATGGACGTGTTTTTTTCAAAATTTTCCACCAAACATGCCTAATATCGCCGCACCCCCACCCCCTGGGCGTGTTTTGGCGTTTTTTGAGAAAAAAACTTGTCCAGTGTGATTTAAAACACGCCAAAATTGCAAATTGTTGGCCAATCAGATAACACCATGTGGGTTTAAAGAGATAGAGATGGAGATAGCCGGATTTTTTGTCGGATTCGAGTGGGTTTGGGCTTTGTGGTCTGCCAGATTTCTTGCCAGATTTTTCGCCGGTCAAACGAAGAAGAAGGGTTGGGAGGCGGGTTGTTTTAGTTTAAGTTTAAAAATGGCAAATTAGGTCCCTGTGGTCTTAGAGCATCCCCATTAAGGGGCATTTTTCATGTTTTTTCTTGTGTCTAATTGGCGCTTGCCCAACCAATCCCCATCTTTCTCTTTCTTACCCTACTCACATAATGCAAATAACACATATTATATCTCTTCTCTCCTACATCACACTCACATACCCTTACCCCCTTCATTTTTTCTCATTTTTCCACACATACATCACCACAGTCTCACTTCTCCACCTCACACTCTCTCTTTTAAAAACACCAAAAAATGTTTCTATTGTGGGTGTTGTCACACCCCAACCGATGGCGGAAACATCGGAGTGAGACGAAATAGATTGCAAGAGACTTCATAACACTATTTGTGACAAGTATTTAAATAATAAATTTCCATTTCATTTCTAAAGAGTCAATTACAAAGATTGAAATTAAATACAACAACTTGAAATACAATAGAATACAAAATTTTAAATGTGTATCTAGGCATCCTACTATGTTCCATGCATCATCAACATCATCTCAAAACCTACAACATGTTTTAAAAGCATAGTTCAATACAAATGTATTGGCGAGTATACTAGTTTTGGATTCGTGGCATATGTATAAAAGTATTTTCAATCCAACGTAGCATTTGGTATACAAGGTCAAACTATCATGCATAACAATATGTCAAACCCAAGTGTCCACTAGTATAATAGCATCCCTTGATGTAGCAACATCGAGACCGTAAGGTATGAATAATAGCATCCCTCGATATAGCAATAACGAGACTGTAAAGAATATAACTTAACAAAGCCCCGTTGGGTGGTGTGCTACTCCTATAACGCTATAATTGTTAAGGCGGGTTAACAAATAATATGAATTCTAGCATGAACCTAAGCATAACAAAGCATGTATAAGGATTGAATAAATAAAGCATGTTTGTGAATCGTGAATTTTAACAAGTAAAACATGTTGCACCCAAAGTGTATTAAAAAGGAAAAATGGGTCAAGTGTACTCACAAAAATTGCATATGCTTTCCGATTATCCAATTGTTGACGAGTAATGGGATTAGGAGGTCGAATGTATAAGGGTTAAAGTTCAAGGTATGCTTAGAGTCGAGATTGGAATTTAAAACATAAGACTATAACATATGAAAGTAATCACCTAGTACATATGATACTTGTTCTTGACACTAGGAAACTCTAAGGAGTTTAAATGTTTTCATGGAACAAGGTTCCATTAGAATCGTGACAAGTTATCAAAGTCTAGGATGATATAATCTAGTACATTGACATATGAACACTAGTTTATCATCAAAGATTCGATTATTCGGATAATATGTTTATGTATTATATAGATATACTATTATGTCCACTCGGTATGGGGGACGGCCTAGGGTCGGCACCACCTCAGCACACCACCCCCTAGGTGTGTCTCCGTCCTCAGCGTCTTCCTGGTGCCTTTCACGCCGAGCCTCATTCCATCCTCACACCCGCTTACGTGGACGTCTACGTGGCGAAACATCCTTTAAGTACTACCCTCATCCACACCCAAGAGCATTCACAATGAACACCCTAAAAAACACGTGGGTGAGTTTAGTTATATTATAAGGAATGATTGTTAATGTTTTTAAGTGGTTATGAGTGGATGAGAGAAAAAATATATGAGAACATTACTATTCATCTGTACATATACTAGGTTATCACCCGCGAATTTCGCGGGTTGGACCATTTAAATTTTATTAAACACAAGTGTATATACATTTTTAAAAGAAGATTTAAATAATCCAAACCAAATCTTTTAACAGCAAGTAAAAACTGTATCGATCATTCAATAGATTCTTCTATACACTAATCAAGGATGTCTATCTACTAACATATATGCCAAATAAATAAAATTTAATCAATAAGACTATAGACATTTCCTTATTCTCCTAATAACTTTGTTCATCTAGCAATCATTATATGAACTTCTAGCATGATTCATGCCAAAATAATCTCATACCCTACAATTTAAGCCGTACATGAAAGCTTCCAGTACATGAAAATCAAATGAAATTAAATCTCTATGAAAATGTAGCATCTCCATGAATCATATCGCTGAGGTAACTTCCAAACCTACTGAAACCAATGCTGAGATAACTTCCGAATCTACTAATACCAATGCTAACAACAAATTAGAAGTTCAAATTCAGCAACAACTTATCTATGCAAAAATTACAATCAAGCAAAAATTCAAATAAAAAATAAGGTTTGATAAAAAAAAAGTCGCTCAAAACGGACCTAGATGGCAAGTCAAATGTTGATGAGTAACAGGTGAGGAAGTAGAGCGTCAGATCAATGAGTAAAACAACTGCACGAGTTTATACAATCTTTTAACTTGCTTCAGCTGTTGTCGGTTATGATGCATTCCTTTGAATGACGTGCCTTCCTTCTTGAAGCCTATAAATATACCAGTAAGAGGATACAATATCCAGGAAGTTCAGATAAATCTATAATACACACATTGACGAACAGTTCGGTACGTCTTTTATACATTACCACCATGTATATTGAAAATGATATCTTAAATATTTTTACCTGTTGTAACTTGTAAGGTTATATGTGCTACCATGTATACCCCACCCTCACCACACAAACATGTAAAAGCATAAAATTTTTATAATTAAACAGCACACAACATTAATTATAACATTCCTATGATCCTAATTAAAACATAAACAAAACTTAAACACAATTAAACTTTAAACAAAGGTCTCCAACACATCTGTTATGCTGAACCAAAACATACCCGGAATCCTGCACCAGTTTGCGATAAAATCCCAAATGGACCGCACAAAGTCACATGACACAAACAGGTGTTCCAAAGTCTCACCTTCCAGCCTGCATAGTTTACAAACTGTAATTAAATGAGTGTATTTATTGAATTTTACAAATGAATTAACATTGTATGTAAAAGTTTGATAGTAAAAATGTATCAGATCAGAAAATTGACTACAAATAATCCAAATATGATCCAAGAAGCTTATCCAAAAGGAGCTTATCTAGGTTCTTATATGGACCAACTGGGAAAGGTTGATTATATGAAATGATCAATTAGAAATCCAATACAATGCTTATCTAGATCCTTTAAATTAGCAGAGATAAATTAACCAAGCAATTGTTTTTCTTTGTTAACTTATTGGGCAAAATATTTCCCATCCAAGATGATCAACATTACACGTGCATGCTTTTTAAGAAGTCTTTTGAACACAATTCTACCATAACTCAAGAACCAAAACTGAGCCCAAACTAAAAAACCAAAAATCTGACAATTGTTTCATATGAGTTTAATACTTTGATTCTACAAAGATGGAATCCATTACCTTGGATGCCAGCCTATGGATTTCTGCCTTCACCAACGTGACGCAATAAGCCAAGAATAAATCATACCATTGAGTTGTTCCCAAGTGCAGAGCATGCTCCATCATTCAATACTTCTTTTTTTCACTTTCTTTATGGAGATGGGAGCATTGACTTATTTCACATCTATTAGAGGCAATTTGACAAACAACATACATGATATATTTTTCACTAAATAATAACAGAAAGCGAACCAATGTTTAAAAACCGGTTCAAACCGGCTGGTTCATCCGGTAAACCCGGTTAAACCACCCGGTACACCCGGTTGAACCGTCCAATACACCCGGTTAACCATTTCTGACCCAATTCCGGTACGGTATAAAAACCGGATTTTAAAACATCGAGCGAAACTGATAGAGGATTAGAAGTCTATTAACAATACAACTAACAAACCAAGAAGCACCTGGCCAGCAACGACATCTGCATAATCAATTTTAAATTCATCTCTTTGTTTCCCTCATACAACAAATCTTCTAAACCTTCTACCCACATGCATCAAATTGTTTCATACTTCCCAAAACATGCTCTTTTTTAAATCCTCCCAATGATGATTACATGACTATCAACTAACATCATTGGAGTACAACCTTTTTGGCATAATGTACAACTTATATATTTTATTTTTCTTATGCGTTTATGGTTAATTTTGAGGATCTGAGACAAAAAAAAAAAAAAAAAAACACAACCCAAAATTAAGCAAGTAGTAAAGAAAAGGCTTTAAATTAACACATCTAAATCATAGAGCATCAAGAACTATTTATAAAAAAAAGTGTTGTCAAAATAATTGTACTTAAATAATTAGTTTATTCCAACATAAATAAACTCAAAAAAAAAAAAAAAAAAAATCGTCGAAAGCAATCGAATTTTGATAAAAAAAAAATGAGCTGTCAATGTTTATTCCAACCCTCTTACGTCATCTCCAACATAAATAATTAGTTTCAACTCCACATATATTTTTATTGAGCCAATACCGAGATATCAATGTCTATTCCAACCCTCTTACGTCACAACAATTGTATTTGAAAAATACAAACAAACTAAAATTACTAATGATAGAGTAATTGTATTCAGTAGAAACCCTACATTCCCAAATCACCTAATACCAACATAACCAAATCATAATAAAAACTTGAAAATTAAACAAACAGATGCCCCACATTCCAAAAACACCTAAAACCAACCAACAAACAAAAATAACAATTCAAACACACATAGTTCAATTCACGATCAAACAAAAAGACGAACATAGGAATTATCGAATTATAAATCAAGATTGAACGAACATTAAACACGGATCATCAAAGAAAGATACGTTTAGAACATTACAGATTGAGAATAAAAGTTACCTTTTTTGCTTCAATCACGATAGATAAAATGCAGGGTTCCTTGAAACTGAAAATGTAAAATCGTTGAAGGAGAAAGATAAACCACGAATCATGAAACAAAGTTTAGAACATTATAGATCGAGAAAAACTAACCTAGTTGCTTGGCTGCTTCCAATTGCTTCTGAAGAGATTTAGGATCGATTGCGAAGAGGGAGAGAGAATTCGGGGAAACCCTAGAATTTGAGAAGGAAACTGATGATTGTTCGGGTGAAGAAGACGATTGAGATTGAGATTGAAAGCGTGGTGAAGAAGCTGAAACCCTAGTGTGATGATGAATCCAGTAAAGCGATGAATGTGAGGGAGGCTAGGGTTTCAATTGAGACATAAGCTTTTATATGATCCAAATGATTAAAGCCGGTGCGTTAAAAACCCAAAAATCCGACCCGAATTGATGCCGGATCCCGCGTCCCAGTTAAATGGATGCATAACATTGCTTCCCACCTAAAACCTCCACCATAACATGCCACATCAGCAAATGGTTCCACCATCACATGCCACATGGCCCAAATCCTTTTCATTTATTAATATATATAGATGAGAAAAAATCTGGAGATGAAAACTTATAAATTTTCTAATATTTTTAGAAATGGTTGTGTGTGAAGAAAAGTGAAAAGTAAAAAATAAAGGTTTAAAAATATTATTTAATTAAAAATCATAGAGAAAAAGTAATTATTTTTAATATAAATATAGAAATATGGATAATAAATTCATTGCCAATGCTTTAAAAGAAACATAAAAGTGATTATTTATTTTATAAAAACAAAGCAATTTTATATAAAAAAAACCATAAATACAACCCCCCGAAACAAAAGAATTCAAATACAGCTAGTAACAAGCTGTGTCAGCGTATAAACACACACATATCAACTCTCTCTCTCTCTCTCTAAAACACAAATTCAAACTCAAACATGTCTCCCACTTTCTCTCTCATCACCACCACTCTCCTCCTCCTCTTCACCACCCTCACCACCGCCCAAAATCCACCCCGAACCCCACCATCACCACCACCAGCATCCGACTCCTGCAACGGCATCTTCATCTCCTACACATACACATCCGGATCCAAACTCCCACCCGACAACCCATCAAACCAACCCTACCGCTTCGAATCGGAGCTCCGGATCCTCAACAACGCAGCAGAAGAACTCAAATCTTGGAGGGTATTTGTGGGATTTCAGCACGATGAGTACTTGGTCTCTGCTTCTAACGCTGTCATTGCTGACGGCTCTGTTTCGGTTCCGGGTCGGGTCGGGAATGGGACTGTCTTTGCTGGGTTTCCCAGTTCGGATCTTAAAACCGCTATTGAGACTGCTGGTGATGTCAACCAGATGTCGGTTCGGGTCGAGTTGGTGGGTACCCAGTTTGGAGTCGGGTCGCCCGATGTACCCATGCCGAGGAATATTTCTCTTGCGAATGATGGGTTTGTTTGCCCTAGAGCTACTATGAATGGTATAATTACTATATTGCCCTTTGTTTTTTTTAAACATTATTTGATTAATTATTTATGGTTGTTGATCTGATCTGGTTTGAAAGTTAATTGAAGATTTAGTTTATGATTGCTGTTAATTGTGCCTAGTGATTTTAAATTTAGTAAAATATTTGGTAATTTTGTGAATTATTTTGGGATTTTTTTTCATCTGATTATTTACTTGAAATGGTTTTGTTTTTTAAATGGAGTTAAATGTCATTTTAGTCCCTCTGGTTTGGGCCATTTTGCTAGCTTAGTCCAAAGGTTTCATTTTTCGCCTGTAGGTCCAAAAAGGTTTCACCGTTGCCATTTTAGTCCGATGGGTTACTTAATTTCATCCATCTTTTCTGTTAATGAGACAGCAATTCGGTCATTTTATACGTAATTCTCTTAACTAGAAAGACAATTCGGTCATATACAATGACCAAATTGCCCTTCTCGTTAACAGAAAAAATGGATGAAGTTAACCAGTGGACTAAAATGGCAATGGTGAATCCTTTTTGGACCCACATGCGAAAAATGAAACATTTGGACTAAACTGGCAAAATGACACAAACCACAGGGACTAAAATGACATTTAACTCTTTTTAAATGCTATAAAGTTTAAACCTGCACGATTGATCTTGGTGGGTGGTGTATTTGAAAATGGTAATGATATTGACTTCTGATGGATGATGTATTAATCTTAATTATTTGACCATTTCTTTCAAGGGTTGTTCTTATTTAAAATTTGACTAACTTCATCTGTGTGTTACATGTTGTTTTGGTCAAAATAATTCGAAATGATCCGTATCGAAAAGTATAGGGATTTTGGTAGTTTTTTCGAAGGGTGTTCATCGTCTGGTTTGACGAAAAATTCTAGGTCGAATAGCTAACTGTGGTTTTAGAAAACGACAAACCAAACCGGCGATAGTTTATATTTAAGCTTTTTTAAATAATATTTTGAGTTAAATGCCATTTTAGTCCCTGTGGTTTGGGTCATTTTGCCAGTTTAGTCCAAAGGTTTGAAATGTTGTCGTTTTAGTCCAAATAGTTTCAAATGTTGGCATTTTAGTCCACTGGGTTAACTCCATCCATTTTTTCTGTTAGCTAGAAAGGCAATTCGGTCATTTTATGTGGTCGAATTGCTCTTCTCGTTAACAGAATTACATATAAAATGACCAAAACGGCCTTCTAGTTAACAGAAAAAATGGATGGAGTTAACCCAGTCGACTAAAATGGCAACGTTTGAAAATATTTGGATTAAAATGGCAACGTTTCAAACCTTTGGACTAAACTAACAAATGGCCCAAACCACAGAGACTAAAATGGCATTTAACTCTAATATTTTTCTTTTCGAAACCAAACCTTGTTAATCTCGAACCAGGCGTTTTTAACGGTTTATAAACACCCCTAGTATTTTCTAAAGTCCAATGACTAAGTGAATGTATGTATGTTGCTTTCCATTGCATTGTGCACCTGTTGAAACCCTTGAAACTTCATTATTTGTGAACTTTTCTAAGTTCGGCGTTTTCGAAATATTTTCTTGTTTACGTTTGTTTGATCAATCCATTCAAGGGTGATTCGTGATCCGTTCTTGCTTCATTTCGGTTTCAAGTAAAATATCTCTCTTTATTATTATTTTTTTAGTTTTTATTAAATCTGCTACAGTCATGTTGATCTTATTTGACCCGTTACATGCTAAAGAAGTTAATTGATCTTCTCGGTTTAGTTATGGATTTGAGGGTTGATTAGCCATAAAAGAAAGTTGTTTAAGCAATCAAAGTAAAGAACAAGTCTTTAATCTTAAGTTTGACTTTGAGTCTTTGACTCATTCTAGTTGTTCATTCGCAAACTTCATTTTCGGTATTTTTATCGTTGATTAATTCGTTCTTTTACCAAATCTTTTTGTATCAAATTTTGTTATGTTATTAGAAATACCAGCTTCAACTTTCATTAGATTTGTTTGACTTGATGAAAAAACAAGCCTTTGACCACTCGTTTGACATTGACTTTTTCTTAACTCATTTCTGCGATTCGTTTTTTTGATTTCGATTTGTCTACAACGTGGAAACTGACCTTGATTTGGTGTGTAATCTTTCAGGAACACGAGTTATGAACGTGTGTTGTACAAAAGACCCAAATGCAGTAGCCAACGAGACTGTAACAGACGAGTTTCTCCCACGCCAAACCGGTGATCTCACAATCATGTACGACGTGACTCGGACCTACGAGTCAGACTACTGGGCCGAAGTCACCATCGAGAACCACAGCCCACTGGGCCGCCTCGATAACTGGAACCTAACCTGGGATTGGATGCGAGACGAGTTCATAAACGACATAAAAGGCGCACACCCATACACCCGTGATTCAACCGAATGCATTTTCGGCCCACAAGGCGCGTTTTACCAAAAACTGGATTTCTCAAACGTCTTGAACTGCGAAAGACGGCCCACGATAATCGACTTACCACTTGAGATGACCAACAATACCAAATGGGGAATGATCCCGTTTTGTTGCCGAAACGGGACGATTTTGCCCCCGACGATGGACCCGAGCAAGTCGAAATCGGCTTTTCAGTTACAAGTCTTCAAAATGCCTCCGGATTTGAACCGGTCCGAGCTCGTCCCGCCACAAAACTTCAAAATCAGCGGGCGGCTAAACCCGGATTACAAATGCGGCCCGCCGGTTCGTGTTAGCCCGAGCGAGTTCCCTGACCCGAGTGGTCTACCCGGCGCGACTGCGGTCGCCAGCTGGCAAGTGGTTTGTAATATTACTCAAGCGAAAGGTTCGAGCCCGCGATGTTGTGTGTCGTTTTCGGCTTATTATAACCAGTCGATTATCCCCTGCCCGACTTGCGCGTGTGGCTGCCCGAGCGGTGCGGGTTCTCGAACGTGTAGTACGACTGCACCAGCACTGTTTCTTCCGCCTCAGGCTTTACTTGTTCCGTTTGATAACCGGACGGAACTCTCGACGGCTTGGGCTAGCATCCAACGACGATCCGTTCCGAACCCGTTACCGTGCGGGGACAACTGCGGGGTCAGTCTTAACTGGCACCTGCTGACCGATTACCGAGGCGGGTGGACGGCGAGAGTCACGCTCTTCAACTGGGATGAAACGTCTTTCGCTGATTGGTTTGTAGCGATGGAAATGGGCAAATCGGCCCCTGGGTTCGAAAAGGCGTACTCGTTTAACGCAACTTCACTCGAGGTCAACGGTGCCAACGACACGATATTCATGCAGGGTCTAACCGGGTTAAACTATCTGGTCGGGGAAGTTGACGGGAACAACCCGAAAAAGGACCCGAGGGTACCCGGGAAACAACAGTCGGTGATCTCGTTTACTAAGAAACTGACACCTGGAATCAATGTTGCCGGCGGTGATGGGTTTCCGACGAAAGTGTTCTTCAACGGTGAAGAGTGTGCGCTTCCGAGGGTTCTTCCGACCAGCGGTTCTTTTCGACCGGTGTTTAGGGGTGTGTTTTCGGGTGTTGTCGCGTTCATCATCGTCGTGATGTTGATATAACATGAGGTGCTATCGGATTGATTTTTGTAGATTTGTTCAATTTTTTTTAACGATTGTAGTAGTATTGGATTTTGTATAGAAATGTTGTAATATTGGATTTGCTGCACATTTACAGATTTTAGTTATTAAAAACTTATGTTGCGTTATTCAGAATTGGCATATGATCAAAAACATAATCAAATATTTTGTTTGAATACAGCATAAAATGTGTTTGGTTATGTAAGTAGTAGAACTTGTTTATATATGTTTATGGGTTGTATATAAGGCTCGTATACATGTATACCGGTCATATGTAGCTCGTATATATGTATATATGTTTATGGGTCTTATATAAGGCTCGTACACATATATTGGTTGTATAATTGCGTAATTAAAGACACTGGCATTCTCTTACTATTATACGACTTGTATAAACCCATACGAGTCGTATACATAATTGGGTGTGTGAATAAAATATTAAGATGTGTGAATAGTGGAATATCTAAATAAAATGAGTGTTTCTTGTTACCAATGAAGTGGTAAGTGAGAGATCTCGTGTTCCTGACCCATGTTCAATTCCTCTCCCCAACATTTAATTTCTGCGGCACCTGATGATGATGTGAGACTAGGCGAGTAGGCGGCGATCGCTAGCTCGATCCTTGAACTGAGCGGGTTTTATCTCACCGCACTGTCGTGTCTTTGGGCGAGTGTTCACCAGCTTCGGCCCTAGGTGAGGGTTTTCCCAGGTTTGGAAAGCGAGTGTATTCTAGTGTGGTGAATTTCGCAAGTAGCTCATTTGAAAGATTCGTTGGCCATTAAAAAAAAGTTTTGGTCTAAGCAAATGGATGACCAATGAGTGGTTTTAACTTTTAACCCATTTTTTTAGATTTCTTTTTAACCAACTCATTATTCTTTTTATTTATTTTTTTAACCAAACCTATTATACTTCTTTGTTTATATTTTATTAATTTTAATAACTAATATAGTACTCAACCCGTTAGTAACTAGTAAGCATATAAAAATCAAAGCAAATAGTCGAATATTATTCACTAAATTATTACTTAACTCGAACTTAGATAAATGGTTGATAAATATCATATATTAACTTAAAAGTAATCAGTTTAGATTTTTATAAAAATAACTCTAAATAGTTACAACTATAACAATGATAAGAAATGAAAGATGTAAAGCTTTTCATTGTGATCCGCATGTATAAAGGGACCTGTTTTCATTTATTTTATACACAAAAAATATTATTGACAAAATCGTTTTGTTCTTCGTTTCAATTCTTTAATATACGACGATGAGGTAACCAACGATGCTCGTCGTGGAAACGACAGCCTAGCAATTGTTGATAACAGGCATGCCGTTGAGTATCATGCATATGTTGTGTCTGGAGCGAGTATAAGTACCCGTTTAGACCCAAAACATTTTTTTGAAATGACCCGTTTTGACCCGTTACCCTGCTCGACCAGACCAAGTCTGCAATTAGATACCGTGATCCTTGCATGACGATTTTCTGTCTTAGTTATGCATCTAAAGTCGGTTTCATTCAAACGAACGATAAGAAACTGACTTCGAAAAAATTAACAATTATAAAATGAAGTCAAATCCCCTTTTCACAACAATGAAAATGCATACAAATACAATAAGTAAGAACAACAAAGACTAACCTTAAAAACAGGCACAAACCTAAGTATTATTGGATTAACACTTTAACAGAATTACAGTATATCCTCAATACTCAAATCTTTGCAGAAAAATAAATTCACAATCCTACAAATCAAACCTGCTTGTTCCTTGCTACATTTTCGGTTTCGTAAAGCTACCTAAAGCAGTCAAAAATTTTCAACACGTAATGCTTCGCATACCGTGCGTTTTTTAGCAGTAACATCATCGTAATCATCTCCGGCAATAACCATATTCACAGCATGAATATAAAACGCTACCGGAAGTTCAACAAATCTTGGATTTTGACGGAAGTCGAGCTATGTACATGTCTTTTTTAAACAGGTAAATCATCCAACGCGTACCCGTCGAATACGAACTCGTTTTCCGGCTGTCCAACGCCTTCTTGTTGTTGATGCTGCTGCTGCATAACAAAATCGACAGTTAGTATTCTGTTTACATATTTGAAAGGGAATAAGGGTATTTTAGTCATTTACTAGGTTTAGAAACGTACATGCTTTAGAACCGCGGCTAGAAGATCATCTTGACCATATTGTTCAGAGTATAGTGTACTATGGCAGCTTTCATCATTATCGTTTTCGGTCTTCACATAAGTGGTACGATGTTGACCAACATTTGACCCGTTATGGTGAGTTCTCGTTTCAAATCCCTGAGACATCACCTTACCACTCGTTATATTACGATTCTGCCCTCCCATATCTCGGCCTGAACTACGGTTATGTTGAAGTAACAACGGATTTGAGGCATCCAATCCTGTTTGGATTGTATGTTGATTTTGGTCAAAGGTCAAACCGACATCTGGTAAACCCCAATCGCGATTCTGATTCAAATCGTTAAAAATATCGTAACTTGGAACGGTCCCTTTTCTCGAGACCTTCGTATCTAGGTTCCTGTCACCTTGGAGGGCTGATGACGTATTCGGAAGATTTGGAATTCCCAAATTACCCCCGAGAGAATAACTACCTCCAGAAGAATCAGTTTTGTGACCCATCGAGAAATTAACGAGAGACGAGGCTTGCGATACCGATACGACGGGATTGTAAACCGTCGGTGCCATGTCAACCACTCCGCCACGTGTCAACATCTCGTTAGACATAACGGGCTGCCTCAAGCCATTATGAACATTTGTATTCAACTGAGCTTGGCTTTGGCTTTGGCTTTGGCTTTGACTTTGACTTTGACCACCCATCTGCATCAGAACGAGATTGTTCACGTTTCCTAACGAATGCTGGCCCGATTGATGCATACTCACAAATTGCTTCGGTTCCATGTTCGTAGGTATTCCGGGAAGTAAGTTTATTTGTTTGCTACTATTATTATTAGTCAAATGTTGACTTTGGACTTCTGGGTACCGTGATTTCGGGTTTTCGAAGCTGAAAATGTTTCGTTGATCAATAACCGGCACCGAGATAGTAGACTTCAAGTTAGTTGACCGGCCCAGAGCCGCAGCCTGAAGAGTTGCAAGTTGACCGAGGTGACCACTGGCTGCTAGCGCTTGAAGATCAAGCCCGTTAAGCGGCGACATTGAACCAAAGCCCGGATCGGGCCCGCCCATAAAACCCGTGTTCATCCCTCCTGGATGTTGCGATCCGCTGAGTCTTCTAAGATAAAGACGGTATTTCTGCAACAAAATATTGAAGTTGTGATGAATAAAAGTATTTAATGCATCACATAACAAGTCAACAACGAACTAAAACTCAAAACCGAAAGAGTAAATGCCCTTTTCGTCTCTAAGGTTTGGCCAGTTTTGCGACTTTCGTCCAAAGGTTTGTTTTTTCGCATCTGGATCCAAAAGGTTTGAAATCTTGCCGTTTTCATCCTGCTCATTAACTCTATCCATTTTTCTCCGTTAAGCCAGAAGTATTTTCGTCTTTTTTGTTAACTTAAAGGGCAATTCGGTCTTTTGAGAACTTTTACATTATGCTAAATGCTTGTACATAATGTGAAAAAAACCAAATTGCCCTTTAAGTAAGCAAAAAAGACAGAACTACCCCCGACTTAACCGAGAAAAATGGATGGAGTTAACGAGCGGAATGAAAATGGCAAGATTTCAAACCTTTTGGATCCAGATACGGAAAAACAAACCTTTGGACGAAAGTCACAAAACTGGCCAAACCTCATGGACAAAAATGGCATTTTACTCAAACCGAAAAAAAAAATAACTAGAAAAGAAGTTTACTTGAAGATGGCTGGCAACATTTTCTCGAGTTAGCCCGGGAACATTCATTAACTCCAAGATTTTCTTCGGGACGGCCTCTGTAAAAGGGACAAATTTAGTAATTTTACATCAACTTAACTGTTAATGATACAAAAGGTGTAAAAAAATTGGCATACTATCGATTCCAAGTTGATTAACGGCTGCTACAAACTGTTGATGGAGTTCAACCGACCAAACAACCCGAGGCTTCTTTAAGGAAGAAGACTCGTCCCGTTCGTCTGCTTCATCGTCCTCGTCTTTCCTCCTTTTCGTGTTTTTCCAATTATGCCCTTCATTTGCAGACGACGAGTAATCGGGTTCTTCAGGCTGTTTCTGCTCATCAGCGCTTGCTGACTGGTCGAAATCTTTCCACTCGTGTTTACGTTTTCGAACCACGTGTTGCCATATGTTGCGTAACGCTTCAATCCGAACAGGCTTTATCAAATAATCGCACGCCCCGTGTGTAACACCTTTCATAACTACACTCTTGCTGTCATCAGCAGACATCACTGTAATTCGAGCAAATCAGTCAAATTTCATTGACAATTAGAACAAGAAATTAAAACCAAACAGATCACCGAATTCGAACGGTGATCAAGTCAATGACAAGAGCAGAAACTAAAAGTCAAAACTAGTGATGTTGACTTACTAATAACAGGAAGATCCATTTCAAGCCCAATGTGTTCAAGCAATTTGAATCCATCCATATCAGGCATATGAACATCACTTATAACAACATCAAATCCATTCTTATTTTCCCTTAAATATGATAAAGCAACCTCAGCTCTGTTACATTTAGTCACTGCAACAATTTGACCAAAAAAAGTCAAAATTGAAAACCTCAAACCCAGCCACTTTTCAGTTTTCAAGATCAAGTCTTGCAAAACAATTCTAACCCAAAAATCTTCATCATGATCATAACAACCCCTAAATCTAACTGGGTTTTTGTCAATTTTAATTTTCCACCACAAATTAATAATCTTTTTAAAGATTTTTATGGATATTATTATGGATAGAACAGTACCTTCATATTTGCAGTGTCTAAGCATCTTCTCCAAGATCATGAGACAAGTTGAGTCATCATCAACAACCAGCACTCTGAGACCTGCCGGAAACTGATCGGAGACGCCGCTGTCACCGCCGCCGGCGGCGGCGGCGGAGGACTTCCAAGAACCACCACTAGAACTGGGCATCATGGGTTGTTTGTTGACCACTTGACCACCACCAAGATTCATTGATTTGTTGAAATAAAGACTTAATCACCCAAAAAGATTCATGGGTATGAATCAAAACAGATAAATTTGATTGCTTTTAGACAAAAAGATGAAAATCAAGATGAATTTCTTGCAAGATTTGGAGTTTTAGAGAGAGAAGAGTAGGAACACTTAAAAAAAGATTCATTAATTTCTTGAAATGAACACTTAATCACCCAAAAAGATTCATGGGTATGAATCAAAACAGATAAATTTGATTGCTTTTAGACAAAAAGATGAAGATTAAGAAGAATAGAAGCAAAAAGAAGCTGAAATTCTTGCAAGATTTGGAGGTTAGAGAGAGAGGATGAAAGGGGGAAGAAATTATTGGTTGGTGTTTGTGAGATTTATATTGGCACATGGCTTTGTGCTTCAATCTCTGAAGTTTTTTTTTTTTTTTTTTTGATTTATTTTTGTTTTAATTTTTAATAATTAATTATTTAGTTTTGTATTTTATTTTATTATATTGTTGCTGATGCTGATTAGAAAGTGGGTCTCTCTCCGTTGAGTGTGGATCCAGCTCATGTATGATGTTAACTAACCCATGCCAGCCAAACCCATATCACATGTGCAAGTGCAAACATGTCATACATGATACATGACTTATTTACTTTCTTTGATGTCTTGACAATTAAAAATGACACTTGATATTTATAATAGTTAGAGTAAATTACGTTTTTACCCTTGTGGTTATATCACTTTTACTATATTAGTCTAAAATAAGAATTTTTAGCATATCTGCACTCATGGTCTCTATAACTAACAATTTTGGCCCCTAAGTCTAGAGATCATGAGGGCCAAAATGGTTAGTTATAGAGACCATGGGGGCCAAAATGGTTAGACTTAGGGGCCAACATGGTTAGTTATAGAGACCATGAGGGCATATATGTTAAAAATTCTTATTTTGAGCTAATATAGTAAAGTGATATAACCACATGGGCCAAAAACGTAATTACTCTAATAGTTATTAAGGGTGTTTACTATTTATGTGTATAGCTAATTCTATTTTCATACATCTAAATTCTTAGTCTCATACCTTTTTCACTTTATCTCGATCTCTATATGTAGTTGAAACGAACTGAACCGCTTAACCAAAGGCATAGGCTCGTTTGAAATGTATACAATGGTTTATAGTTGAGTGTATAACAGTTTTTGAGTTCGGTTTAGAACCAGAAAACAAAGTGTAAACTGTAAATCGAACTGGTTGCTAAACATTTATGTTTTCCCTTTTAAGAATATTATTTACCATGTTCATATGTTTTTCCTTTTAAGAATATTATTTACCATGTTCATGAATGATCTTTATTATTTAAAAAATAGTATAATACTACCCTGTTAAAAAGATTTTGACTTAAAACCGTCAAACTGTTAACAATCATATTGGTTTGGTTTGTTATGATAAAACCAATATTTAGCGGTTCGGCTTTAAATTTTCGTTAAAACCAGCCAAATAAAATTGTGAGCTTTAAAGATAATATATATGTATATGGGATTAGGTTCAAGAGTGAACACTAATGTATTTGCGAACTGAGCGAACTAATCATGTCCATACACGTGTGTAAATCAATGGCAATGATTTGATAATGAAATACACTAGTGTATTTTACGATTTAATGATGAAATCCTAGCCATACATGTGTGTAAATCAATGGCCAGGATTTGTTCACTTAGTTTGCAAATACATTAGTGTTCACTCTAGAACTCTACCCTATGTATATATATGTATTTGTATAATGTATATATGTTTATTTTCTTTATAATAGAGCAGTATCCACTTCAACAAGTCTTCAATAGTGCTGGAAGAAATCAAGATTTGGTCGTTTATTTAAATTAAAAAATGGCCTAATCAACAAGCTTTAAAATGGTCGTGCTGATGCATGTCTATTAACTGTTTAGTATGTATAATTGTATGTCTATATTCGCTGGTATGTTGCATATCTTTATTAATATTATTATTTATCACCGTTATAGTTAAGTTCCTTAATTATGAAAAATGATTATAATTTGTAAGATGTGGTAGTAAAAGGTCAGATTAAGTACATTTCCGTATATATTTTTATTTCTCTTATTTTATCCAATGGTCTTGTAATATCCATTAACCATTTCCATCTTTGAACGATATTTCTTTATTTTCAAAATACTATATCCTAAACTGAATTGAGAACTTAATTCCATATGTGGAAGTTACTAAATTTGAGTAAAGCTGACTAATTTTAGACCGTCTTATTATAGTTTTACTATTTTGAAACAATATATTCCTTTCATTCTGTGTAAATTCTTCGGCTAATAATTCATTGATTTCCTCATGACTTTATAATTTAGTGGTGTTTTGGTAGTGAAATAAGGTTTAGTGATTATTAGGTCCTGGGTTCGATTTTCACAAGGGGTTTTCCCAGATTTATTGGGTTTCCTCATGAATTGATGTATATGCATTATTGCCTAGTGGAGATGGATATGATTAGGGGTGTAAACAAGCCCAGAGACTCGAGAGCTACTCGTGATCGGCTCGGTTAAAAGCTCGAACGAGCCCGAGCTCGAGCCTGAAATAGAGCTCGTTTAGTTATCGAGCCCGAGCTCGAGCCTGAAATACAAAGCTCGTTTAGGCTCACGAGCCCAAACGAGCCTAAACAAAATTTTAGTTTTTTATATATATAATATAAAAATGATGATGATAACATTGGTGAGCCGAGCTCGAGCCGAGCTTTGGCTCACTTAATCGCTGTTGAAACGAGCTCGAGCCGAGCTTTTAGCTCATTTGAGGTTTTTCTCGAAATAGCTCGAGCAGAGTCGAGCCGAGCTCGAGCTTTGGGTTTTACTTGCGAGCCGAGCTTGTCACACCCCGAATTTCCACGTGTCACCGGTGGGCCCGGTGGGGAGTATCGTGACGTCATGGTTGGCAACATAATAGTCAAACAACACAATATTATTAAGCACAGCGGAAGCAATTGAAAATATAATACAACCGAATTTATTATTGTAATATCAACTATCACAATATTCGGAAGTTTATCCACAGAAGGATCGAACATAAAATGGAAACAATAGTTCAACAGACTTTTAGGCATCTTAAGCTTGCGAGACTTCTATTGATGCTAAGGAGACATATCCAGCCAAGTTCGTATAGTACCTGCATTTAGCCTTTTTGGAAAATACGTCAGTTTACACTGGTAAATACATTCAACTGACTCATTTTGGAAAAAGAGTTTGTAAATTGTTTTGAATGCACGTGGCATAAAAATATCTTGACACATTGATTAAAATGCACAGAGGCAAAATTAATCTTTTTAACTTGGGAGAATTATTTAATATTATAATCTTGTGAACGATTTACATGTTACTTATGCGTTCAGTAGCCCGGATTGTACCGGGTTAAAGATCAATAGACACACCACAATTCTAGAGTTATACACCGACAGGTGTACGCCTACACCCCGTGCTCAGGTCGTGGCCATCTCGTAAGATAATGCCGAGGATATCCGGGACATGGTCATTAACCCCCCAAAGGCTGTAAAGTAAACACATCTGTTTAAAACGAGCCGATCAAATTATTCAATTAACCACTAAGCGTGGAAGATTTGATGCTCGATCAAGCGGTACGCTATGTACCGTAACCCAAGCCCGTATAGGGAAAATAAGTTAAAAGTATTTACCTGAGCTAAATATAAATTCAATCCCAGCCGTATATCAAATCAGCAAGTACAGATAGCTTTTACTGGGCTCCTAATCTGGAACGAAGGTTTTTAATAACCTATTAGAATTCTAACGGGTCTTTAGTTAAGCTTAAGCTTAGACCGGCTAGTTTCAAGGATACGGTTCGTACGCACGATTAAGCGAAGACCGGATAGAATGTGATTTAGATCCGACAAGTTCAGAGACTTGTTTAATATGGGTCCTTCATCCACATTCTGGATTTTGAGATTAAACCGATAAGGTTTGACCCGTTTCGGCTAATTTATGTAACTTGTTACATAAGCCGAACCGAACGCGTAATATGCGTAACGGGTATCCGTAAGAGCCATATACATGTTTCCTAAGTTAATATGCTTCAAATAGGTTGTGACATCAATAAGATGTCTTTCGTTATGCCCCGAACTAGTTTAAACACAAACTATGCCCCGTAGGGGTAGTTTGGTCATTTTTAAGTTTGTAAAAGAGTTTAATTGTTTAACTGAGTTACAGGTCTGATGTAAACAGTAAACATACTCATTTTGATGAGTTATAACAGTAGGCTAAAACATATATGTGATATTTATCATATTTAACCAAACTATGCCCCGTAGGGTATTTTGGTAATTTCACATAAGCCGCAGAGCTCAAAAACGAAGTCTGAGTTTATAAACCTTTGCTTACTGTTAAGTTATCATAATTTGCCTCATATATCAGTAGCAAAAGGTTTGGAATCGTTTAGATGTGTAAAATTCATTTTATGGCCCGTCAGGGCAAAACCGACAATTACCGAATTAAGCCTACGACTACTAGTTATGCTCGACTTAAAATTAATTAAAAATCTTTAAAAATCCCAAAATAATATATAACATCAGTGGGTAAAAGATTTGATATCAAAAAGTATGTTTAACTAGGCTTTACGCTAATTACGCCATGTTGTTAACATAAAGCCTTAATTTAGCGACAATGAGCATAACTCTTAATCCACAAGTCAAACTGATGTCAAACTTTGCAAACAAGTCTTTATATCAGTAACTAAGGTTTCTACACTTTTACATTTTCATAATTCATGATTTAAGGTAATAAGGGCATAACGGTCAACGTATGAGCAATTAACGGAAATTTGCATATTAATTGGATAACTAGTGAACCAATGTGTATGATCACAGAGGGTTGTTCTAACATGTATCCTAATCCAATTTAAGCTCTGTGGCATTTCTAAAATATGCCCAAACGGGTCAGAACTGAAAGTCAACCGAAAAGTCAACCTATGTGACTTTCGGTTTCGAACCGGGTCTAAACAGGAAATAGTCGGGTTGAACATGTTGGGACATGTTCTTACACTTATTTCTAAGTTATAACTATATTCAAACAGGTTATAAATGATCTAGATAGCTAATCATGCATAAACGACATTTTAAGCAATATGTTGACTTTTTAAGTAAAGGTTTGACCCGACATTTGACCTGTTTAGGATGGTGATCAGGGGAAACCCTTTTGGGGTTTTATTACCCACATAAATACCATTCTAAAACTACTTTTAGTTTGACTAATCGCTGGACCATTGGCGATTAATCGTTAAGTCAACCGTTAATTACGACGGTTGACTTTTAAGCTAATAACTAAGCAAAAACTAAACCGAGGAGGGTCTAGCATACTTACCCAAGTCCTAAGCTCGAGTAGGAAGGTATTGGGTCTGCTCCTAAGCTCCAGAAGTGCTCAAGAATTGCAGATGAAGTTGTGAGGAACTTGTGTAACATTGAAGGCCTTAAATACTAGTTGCAAGCACCATAAATCATTGACAACTAAGGCTAGTATCCACCACAAGTGATCAACAAGTGTCCCTGGGGTCTAGGAACATTTTAGGGGTCACCCAAGATTGAGAAATACCCAGAAGATCGGTCAAAATCGCGTGAAACCGGCTGCTGCAAGTTTTCTGTTGCTGGAAGGTACCTTACGGACCGTAAAGGTCTGGCTTACGGTCCGTAAGCTTCTTGTCAGACGCGGAAATTCGTTGTTCTTTGGCGTTTTGAAGGGGTAAACGGTTATATACGACTTGTGGGCTTATTATTTACAACATGGGACCTCATATATCAGTTTTATACCCTACCATGATGTCTTGTTTGCTTATAATCCAAAAACAAGTACCGAAAACAATGGTTAACCGTAGGAATTTCTTTGTAGGAGCCCACCACTTCAATCACAAATCATTCAATGCTATAATTTACTGAACTTGAATATATTCAAGATGTTTTTAATATAATTTGAGTCTTGGGATTTATAACGAGGTCGTTCAGAGGTGCAAAAGTTAACATAACGACATTTTTAAATCCTGTCAAACATTTTTAAATAATCCGAGTTTATAACGCTTTGTGTCATACACGACACGTGTCGTTATTTTATTGCACACGAATTTTCGGGGTGTTACATCCTCACCCCCTTAAAATAAATCTCGACCCGAGATTTACTGAAACAAGTAAGGGTACTTTTCTTTCCTCGTGGATTCAACCTCCCACGTGAATTCGGGACCTCTCCGGCATCCCATTGATCTTTACAATAGGTACATGCTTTCTTCGAAGCTTCTTTACCTGTCGATCCTCAATCGACAAAGGTTTTTCAACAAATCTTAAGCTCTCATCTATATGCACATCTGTATGTGGTATTACCAGTGATTCATCAGCGAAGCACTTCTTCAGATTGCAGATGTGGAACACGTTGTGAATTCCACTGAGCTCTTCCGGTAAGTTTAACTTATAGGCAACTGACCCGACACGTTTGATAATCTCGAAAGGTCCTATGTATCTCGGGCTTAGCTTGCCTTTCTTACCAAACCGCATCACTCCCTTCCAAGGTGACACTTTAAGTAGGACTTTGTCACCTACTTCGAAGTAAAAATCCTTACGCTTTAGATCTGCGTAACTCCTCTGCCTATCACGGCAGTTTTTTTTTTTTGAGACGGTCACGAAACTGGACCATCTCGTCCGTCGTTTCGAACACTATCTCTGGTCCTGATAACTGGACATCTCCAACTTCCGCCCAACAAACTGGCGTTCTACACTTTCTACCGTATAGTGCCTCGAAAGGCGTAGCCTTGATGCTGGTATGGTAGTTATTGTTGTAGGAGAATTCGATTAACGGTAGGTTCTTATCCTAACTACCACCCAAATCGATCGCACATGCAAGTAGCATGTCTTCTAACGTTTGAATAGTACGCTCACTCTGACCGTCAGTCTGAGGATGGTAGGCCGTACTAAAATTCAAACGTGTGCCCAAAGATTGTTGGAAATTCTTCCTAAAATGTGACGTGTATCTAGTATCTTGGTCAGAGATAGTAGACACAGGTATGCCATGCAAGGCTACAATCTTATCCACTTATAAATGGGCTAACATATCGGAGCTATAAGTCTCCTTGATGGATAAGAAATGAGCTGACTTAGTCAGTCGGTCAACTATACCCCATATCGTATCATTTCCTTTCCTCGTCTTGGGTAATTTGGTAATAAAATCCATAGTTACCATTTCCCACTTCTACGTAGGAAGTTCAGGCTGTTGTAGCAAGCCTGGCGACTTTTGATGCTCGGCTTTGACTTGCGCACATGTCAAGCATTTAGCTACATAGGTGGCTACGGACTTTTTCAAACCCATCCACCAATAATTTACCCTTAGATCCTGGGTAGCAAATGGCAATTCTTAATCGTTGCCTAATTAGGGTTGCGGCATGTATGCATAAGCAATATGAATCGTCTTTCTTATTTAATAACATAAAACTCTCAGAAGATTGAGTCAGGCTATATGTGCCTATATCTTAAAACTTACTAAATCAAGGTTTCGTTTATTCCAATATCAATATGGAGTTTTCATAATACTCCAGCCCACAGTGGGGTGTTAATCTTAGTTCTACCTGTCTTCCAGGAGGTAAGCAGGGAAAACTTTTGAGAAGATAATTAAGATACAAGGAGGCTATAAAGATTTTCCATATCTCAGGCTATAGTTCATCCACCATTACTCGTGTTAAATAAGTGACTACTTTATGTTATAAGTCCACGAATTTCTTAATTGGGAACATTAAAAAAAAATTCCATTTTTGGATATCTTCTTTGAATACTACTAGTCGACTTTAGTACAATATGACCATTGGGATATCTCAGGGTTCCATGTATTAAACCTCCATGCTGATCAGACATGGAAATAATCTATGGGACACACTAGGATACGCCAATTCTCATATGATACTTTAATCAAACATAGTTTGGCATTCGCAGGCGATAGAAAACAATGAGAAAAATAATTAAAATAACATATGTTGTCGTACTCTATGCAAAGAAAGAGTGCTCTAGATTTTCGGAAGGATTCCTTGTCGATTTCGAAGAATCGTTTACTAAGGTTTCCTTGGTAAGTTATACCTTGTGGATAATAATAAAAATTTTGCTAAGTTTATGGTTCATGAATATTTATGATTGCCTGTATTAAAACAGGACACTTAGCAGAAATTTATTATTGATAAATGATAAGGAAGTTTATTGTACAAGTGCTTATAATTAATTAGAATGGAGATTTTCACAATACTAGGCACTAGCTCAGTTGGCTAGGCGCGCGAAAGGGTGCGGCCGGCCTAGACCCGGGTTCGAATCCGGGGACGGCCAGTTCCACCATTTTTTTTTTGTTTAATATTAATTAATCGCACTGATACGTGTAATTATGAGAGTTGTCTCACAAGGAGTCTTGATAATTAATTGCTTCTTATTACCCACAATATGGGCTTGATTTTTCGAGGCAACCAATCTATTTTTATCACTATATTTAGTCCTTATGTTTTAACGGAACTAGGACATTGGAAAATTTCCTAATGGATATTAAAACATCCATCTTATACTGCTGGAGCAGTCTCTGAGGTATACAGGTTTGTTCACTGAACTTTCGTTGCTTTTTATTAAGCCTGTATTTGCTCTCCATCTCCAATTTCTAGGAGTTATCCTCTTTCTTTGGTTCACCCTTCATATTTGGAGTGTGAATATAGCTCTCCTCATGAGTAATTTAAACATGGTTTCGAATGAGATTTAGGGCGAGAAGCATTCGGCCCCTTGGATTGTCTCATGACCTTTTCCCATGATCTCTCCAACTGCTGCGTCAACCACAGCCTGGAGATTAACTCCATAAATATTGAGGTTTACGTTTGTAGTTTTATTAACTTTAGTCGTCCTATTAGCATTGCGACTTTCGTCTACCTCATCCGAGTTTTCGATACTCGAAACTTGGTACTAATCACCAAGATTTAATAATTATTAGTCATCATCCTGATGACCTGACTTAGATTAGCCACGGCATTCATAATCCGTATGGGCTATTCCAATGTGAACATTCATAGCGAATGTTATTTTAAACGTAATTCCATTATATTTAGCCTAGGTCACAGCTGGACCATCAATGGCATTCACTGCTTGGAGCGAGTCCAATACTTGCTTGACAGGGGACCATAATGTCACAACTGTTTTTGCCACAAGTACGTTTATAAATAGCTCAAAGGCTATCCTTTCATGACTTCGGTTATATATTTTTATACATATATGGTATAGAAGTCTGTCGCGAGGGACGTAGAAAAATATGGCATAAGGCATAGTCATGAAGGACATAAATGATTATACGGCACGAAGACCTTGTCACAAAGGACATTTATATATGGCACAAACGGCCTTGTTATAAGGACATTCATCAAATCTGGTACAACGGCATGTCACCAGGAATGTTATCATTTAATATGTTAACTTGTCACGAATGACCAATTATAGCACATAGGCTTGTCATGAATGACTTTAAAACATAACTTGATGGTCTATCATCAAGGACCTTAATTTATAAGCAGCAATCTTATTAGATTAGGGCTTCAAGGTTTGAACGTGGTTCTTCTCCTTTGGACAGGGGGTCATAGACTACAACTGTCATCGTCTTGAAAGACGATTCTTTTGGCAGAAAAATAAGCCAATCAACATCACTAATGGATGTTTATATATATATAACCATCGTATCTAATGATATTAGTCATGATGACATCGATCATATTGACCATTAGGTTTGGGTATAATCACACCATTTTGAACAGGGGATCATAAAGATCACTACTACCTTTGTCTCACCGACACTAGAATAAGGTATATCCCGTAGGCATTTCATCACGAGGGATGTTAATATTATAATCATCATACTGGTGATACTAGTCAAGATCACCCTGATAGTATAGACTATGGGAATTGAGTATAGCTCACCCCCTTGGCAAGGAATCACAAATGATTTCAATTGCCTTGTCTCAGTTGGACGATATAATATAGCCCTTAGGCAAAACATCATTACGGATGTTAAAATTTTTAATCATCGTATTGATGATTTTTGTCATGATCGTATTGATCATATGAACTATTGGGCTTGAGCATAGCTCACCACCTTGGACAGGGAATCGTAAAGATCACAATGTCTTTGTCACACATGGACAGTAATATTTGGCCCCTAGGCGAAAACATCACTCATGGATGTTTATAATTTGTTCATCCTATTAGATGCTATAAGTCATGATTGTATTAATCATATTGACTATTTGGCTTGAGCATAGCTCACCACCTTAGACAAGGAATCATAAAGATAACAATGTCAATGTCTCAAATGGACAATATTTTATAGCCCGTAGGCAAGACGTCACTAAAGGATGTTTAAATAATATTATCATCGTATTAAATGGTATTAGTCATGATCGCATTGATCATATAGACTATTATGTTTGGACATAGTCCAATATTTTAGACAGGAGGTCAAAGACCACCACTGTCGTTGTCTTATCGGACAACAAGTTTACTCCGTAGGTGCTTCATTACTAACGGATGTTTATAATATGATCATCTTATAGAATGATATAAGCCATGATTCCTAGATCACTAGGCTAGATTTGAGAATTGGAAAAATCCAATATAAGGATGACTGTTGTGATTTTCTCGAATCACCTTTGTCAAGAGTGCTAACACATTCCTAGGTGTTAACAAGGATCTGAATCCCTTGAGTAGGTTTCACCATCTTGGCCGCGTAGGCTAGGTTTCACCTTTAAGATTCCCTTCAATTGCATACTGACAGAGAATGAAGGATATTTATTTTATTTAGGATTTTTATCATAAATCCTAATTCATAAGTTAATAATAGCACCAATGGCCTTGTCGCGTAGACAAGTTAAATTTATAAGCCATGATTTCAGAGAACCGTGGCCTTAAGGTTTGAATCAAAGTTCATTACCTTTTCTTGACAGGGAGCTGTAGGCTACCACTGTCTTTAGTCTCAGAGGACATTAACTATAGCCCGTAGGCACTTCCCTTATAAGAGATGTTTATTACGGAATTACCCCTTAGGGAAATTCATTAACCATGGTAAACAGAGACCATATTTGGTTAATTTATTAATCATATTTATTTAGGATTTCTATTATAATTTATCCTAATTATAAAACATTAACAGTTTTATTAGTGGCACCCAATGGCTTAGTCACAAGGACAAATTTTTAAATTATAGGCCATGATTTCAGAGAATCAAGGTCTTTAAGTATACTAGCACAACTGGCTTAGTCACAAGGACAAATTTTTAAATTTTAAGCCATGATTTCAGAGAATCAAGGTCTTTAAGTATATTAGCACAACTGGCTGAGTCACAAGGACATATATAATTTTATAAGCTATGATTTCAGAGAATCAAAGCATGAAGGTATTCTGGCACAATCGGCCTAGTCACATAGACAATTATAAATTATATGCTAGGATTTCAGAGAATCAAAGCATTTGAGGTTTGAACCTAGTTCATTACCTTTATCTGACAGGGAGTCATAACTACCACTGTATTTTGGCTCATGTAGAAATGAGCAAGGCCCTTAGGCACTATATTACCACGTATGGTTTAAAATATGATCATCTTAATTAATGATGTAAACCCAGGATTCAGAGATCATTAAACTGGGTTAGGAATCTTTTGAAGAATCCTTTATAAAAATGACGCGTGTGATTTTAATTGAATCACATCTGCCAGGAGTGTTAACATGTTTTAAGATGTTAACAGGGAATTGAATCTTTTTAAACAGGTCTTACCATCTTGGCCCGGTCTTATAATTGACCCGAGGCTAGGTTTCACACTTAAGATTCTTAATTTAAAATTAACGCAGAACAATTTTTAAATTGAGGTGTAAATATGGATCTGAATCTAAATTGCGGAACTGCCATCTTGGCCGGTCTTAATATGACTCGAAGCTAGGTCTTGCCCTTTTAGATTTTGCCATTTTATTATAATGGTAGATCTTGCAAAAAGGAAATATTATTTTTCCATTTGTTTAATATTTCTTATTTAGAATGAAAGTTTAAACTTAATCATTCCATTATATAAAAATAAAAGTATAAAGTTGCCCCAAGCGGGACTTAAAAGGAGTAATGTTGTCCTCGAAGGGACTGAAAGATGATTATGTCCTTATAAGGACTATTGAGGAAACGATCTTCAGCAAAGGAGTTTCTTCTTCATTCAATTCTTGAATGCTTTCTCCTTGGTCGCACGTCTCATCTTGGTCGTTGTACGAAGCTCAGCATTTCAAGGCTCCGGGTGTGGAGAATTCCTAGTTCAGCTTCCTCGCTTGGCGACGTATCCAATAATAATAATAATAAAAATTGGAAGCAAAAATTTCCATATAAGGATTAAGGTTATTCCTATGTTAAGTCTAGACTCAGAAGTTTAGATATGTGCAATTGTGTAACTGAGATTAAACACAAAAGGCTAGTGTTTAATTCACTCAGTGTTGGCTCTGATACCAACCTGTCACACCCCGAATTTCCACGTGTCACCGGTGGGCCCGGTGGGGAGTATCGTGACGTCATGGTTGGCAACATAATAGTCAAACAACACAATATTATTAAGCACAGCGGAAGCAATTGAAAATATAATACAACCGAATTTATTATTGTAATATCAACTATCACAATATTCGGAAGTTTATCCACAGAAGGATCGAACATAAAATGGAAACAATAGTTCAACAGACTTTTAGGCATCTTAAGCTTGCGAGACTTCTATTGATGCTAAGGAGACATATCCAGCCAAGTTCGTATAGTACCTGCATTTAGCCTTTTTGGAAAATACGCCAGTTTACACTGGTAAATACATTCAACTGACTCATTTTGGAAAAAGAGTTTGTAAATTGTTTTGAATGCACGTGGCATAAAAATATCTTGACACATTGATTAAAATGCACAGAGGCAAAATTAATCTTTTTAACTTGGGAGAATTATTTAATATTATAATCTTGTGAACGATTTACATGTTACTTATGCGTTCAGTAGCCCGGATTGTACCGGGTTAAAGATCAATAGACACACCACAATTCTAGAGTTATACACCGACAGGTGTACGCCTACACCCCGTGCTCAGGTCGTGGCCATCTCGTAAGATAATGCCGAGGATATCCGGGACATGGTCATTAACCCCCCAAAGGCTGTAAAGTAAACACATCTGTTTAAAACGAGCCGATCAAATTATTCAATTAACCACTAAGCGTGGAAGATTTGATGCTCGATCAAGCGGTACGCTATGTACCGTAACCCAAGCCCGTATAGGGAAAATAAGTTAAAAGTATTTACCTGAGCTAAATATAAATTCAATCCCAGCCGTATATCAAATCAGCAAGTACAGATAGCTTTTACTGGGCTCCTAATCTGGAACGAAGGTTTTTAATAACCTATTAGAATTCTAACGGGTCTTTAGTTAAGCTTAAGCTTAGACCGGCTAGTTTCAAGGATACGGTTCGTACGCACGATTAAGCGAAGACCGGATAGAATGTGATTTAGATCCGACAAGTTCAGAGACTTGTTTAATATGGGTCCTTCATCCACATTCTGGATTTTGAGATTAAACCGATAAGGTTTGACCCGTTTCGGCTAATTTATGTAACTTGTTACATAAGCCGAACCGAACGCGTAATATGCGTAACGGGTATCCGTAAGAGCCATATACATGTTTCCTAAGTTAATATGCTTCAAATAGGTTGTGACATCAATAAGATGTCTTTCGTTATGCCCCGAACTAGTTTAAACACAAACTATGCCCCGTAGGGGTAGTTTGGTCATTTTTAAGTTTGTAAAAGAGTTTAATTGTTTAACTGAGTTACAGGTCTGATGTAAACAGTAAACATACTCATTTTGATGAGTTATAACAGTAGGCTAAAACATATATGTGATATTTATCATATTTAACCAAACTATGCCCCGTAGGGTATTTTGGTAATTTCACATAAGCCGCAGAGCTCAAAAACGAAGTCTGAGTTTATAAACCTTTGCTTACTGTTAAGTTATCATAATTTGCCTCATATATCAGTAGCAAAAGGTTTGGAATCGTTTAGATGTGTAAAATTCATTTTATGGCCCGTCAGGGCAAAACCGACAATTACCGAATTAAGCCTACGACTACTAGTTATGCTCGACTTAAAATTAATTAAAAATCTTTAAAAATCCCAAAATAATATATAACATCAGTGGGTAAAAGATTTGATATCAAAAAGTATGTTTAACTAGGCTTTACGCTAATTACGCCATGTTGTTAACATAAAGCCTTAATTTAGCGACAATGAGCATAACTCTTAATCCACAAGTCAAACTGATGTCAAACTTTGCAAACAAGTCTTTATATCAGTAACTAAGGTTTCTACACTTTTACATTTTCATAATTCATGATTTAAGGTAATAAGGGCATAACGGTCAACGTATGAGCAATTAACGGAAATTTGCATATTAATTGGATAACTAGTGAACCAAGGTGTATGATCACAGAGGGTTGTTCTAACATGTATCCTAATCCAATTTAAGCTCTGTGGCATTTCTAAAATATGCCCAAACGGGTCAGAACTGAAAGTCAACCGAAAAGTCAACCTATGTGACTTTCGGTTTCGAACCGGGTCTAAACAGGAAATAGTCGGGTTGAACATGTTGGGACATGTTCTTACACTTATTTCTAAGTTATAACTATATTCAAACAGGTTATAAATGATCTAGATAGCTAATCATGCATAAACGACATTTTAAGCAATATGTTGACTTTTTAAGTAAAGGTTTGACCCGACATTTGACCTGTTTAGGATGGTGATCAGGGGAAACCCTTTTGGGGTTTTATTACCCACATAAATACCATTCTAAAACTACTTTTAGTTTGACTAATCGCTGGACCATTGGCGATTAATCGTTAAGTCAACCGTTAATTACGACGGTTGACTTTTAAGCTAATAACTAAGCAAAAACTAAACCGAGGAGGGTCTAGCATACTTACCCAAGTCCTAAGCTCGAGTAGGAAGGTATTGGGTCTGCTCCTAAGCTCCAGAAGTGCTCAAGAATTGCAGATGAAGTTGTGAGGAACTTGTGTAACATTGAAGGCCTTAAATACTAGTTGCAAGCACCATAAATCATTGACAACTAAGGCTAGTATCCACCACAAGTGATCAACAAGTGTCCCTGGGGTCTAGGAACATTTTAGGGGTCACCCAAGATTGAGAAATACCCAGAAGATCGGTCAAAATCGCGTGAAACCGGCTGCTGCAAGTTTTCTGTTGCTGGAAGGTACCTTACGGACCGTAAAGGTCTGGCTTACGGTCCGTAAGCTTCTTGTCAGACGCGGAAATTCGTTGTTCTTTGGCGTTTTGAAGGGGTAAACGATTATATACGACTTGTGGGCTTATTATTTACAACATGGGACCTCATATATCAGTTTTATACCCTACCATGATGTCTTGTTTGCTTATAATCCAAAAACAAGTACCGAAAACAATGGTTAACCGTAGGAATTTCTTTGTAGGAGCCCACCACTTCAATCACAAATCATTCAATGCTATAATTTACTGAACTTGAATATATTCAAGATGTTTTTAATATAATTTGAGTCTTGGGATTTATAACGAGGTCGTTCAGAGGTGCAAAAGTTAACATAACGACATTTTTAAATCCTGTCAAACATTTTTAAATAATCCGAGTTTATAACGCTTTGTGTCATACACGACACGTGTCGTTATTTTATTGCACACGAATTTTCGGGGTATTACAGAGCTCGAGCTCGAGCTTCATAAAAACATAACGAGCCGAGCTCGAGCCTAGCCTGGCTCGGGCTCGGCTCGGCTCGTTTTGTGACAACCCTCACTAAACCAGGTATCCGTACGACTTAATTAATAATTAATTATTGCTTAATTACTGTGCTTGCTTGAACTTGTGAATAAACTGCTACGTGAATACTGATACATGTACTTACTTGCATCATACTTTACTTACCGTCACTACATTATTTACATGCTGAACCTTAGTGACAAACATGATGCACAAAAGCACAGTAGCACAATAAACGGATAACCTATTTGACATGCTGATAAAGCCAGCATCAGGCAGACACTGCCCCTAAGGCCTGTATGAGCCAGAAATATTTTGCTACACTAGTGGTGAGTGTAGGGATACAAGGGTTGTAGAACTGCGTCTCTAGGAATAAGTTACAATGACTGGATGTGCCTAAAACGTACTCTAAGTACAAAATTCAGCACTTTACATAATAATTCAGCTTTTAGCTAACTAATAAAGTGCCAAAACATGAGAAAAATATTACTAGACACTTTCCAAAGTGTCAGAAATGAGTTGTATCACTAAAAGGGGTATTAACGACACTTTAAAGCTTTGTTAAGCACTTTAACGGATTACTATCCAACCGAACAACCGGCCTATACCCGGAACCTGAAAATATTGTTATTTTCATTATTTATCTTTTTCTGAGCTAGTTAGGGTCCCTGAATACCCTAACACCCATTGTAACGCGTGACACACAACTAACCTGGTTAAGCACTTAACTACCTTACTTAACCTAACTAATAACTAATGATTAGTTGAAATCCAACCAAACTAACCCCCCCCCCTTGAAACCGTCCCCATCTAGGGGACATACTTGGTCCTTCATAATAATATTTTAATCTTGATGTTTAATATCCTAAAGACATATGATCCATTGGTTATTAATCTTACATTTGTCTATAAGTAATTAGAGATGGCACTTAAATATTCACATTCCATAAACATCACAAGAACTACTCTCTCTCTTGCTCTACAACTCTCGGTCGAACACCCCACCCCCCATACATCCATTTTCGGTTTTTGATCTTCACATTCCAATCATCTACAAGTGTTACGGGTCACATACGAGGAGTCTTGGAGCAAACGGAAGGCGAAGGACCTCTCTACTTTGCTTTTATCCACGCGTTTTTCGCATAGATTCTTCCCTAGCCTCGAGCTAGTGGTATGTTGCTTAAATCACCTTCTTGAACTATTCTAATGTGGTTAAAACGATATATGACGGTTAAAACTCGATAACTTACAAGATGAAGCATAAAAGTCTACTTAAAACACTAAAATGGTGGTTAAAAGCACATAAGTTGTGTAAATGTTGTAGTATTTGATTTGTGTGATTATTTGGACCCGATCTATGTTGTGGTAGCTCGGATCATCATTTAACCCGGTTTAGTCATGATCTTGGATTATGACATAAAGCTTGTTTAAGTATAACAAGGGTTAGAAGATGAAACTCTACCACACAAGAATCATGAACTTGTGTAAAAGTGTTTTAGTTTGTACAATAGTGTTTAAAACTAGTAGATCTACGTATCTACAAGCGGTATTTTCAAAGGACCACGTGTCAAGAGAAAACATACTTTAAAAGACGGATCTTACACTAACAAGAATGGTTTTTAGAACACACAAGTGTGTAAACACTTGTGTAACACCAGTTTCGACAAAATGACTATTTTTGAAAAAGATGACGAGAAGTTGTAAAGACGAAACTTCCATAAAAACGAGGTTTTTACAAAATCGGATTGTTTTATATAAAGATCCACTAAAAGTAATGAGATTTACTTCACAGTTTGGATAAATCACAAGTTCATGAAATTTAGGCGATTTATATACATATTTTGACTAGTTTGTGATTTGAACATTGTTTTGGTTGAATGAGAAAATTGTTGGTTGAGTTGTAAAAGAAAATGATACGCTTAAAAGCGTGGCCACCTCCAGTTACAGAGGAAACTCTGGCGAAATTTTTCCAAAAGCCTAACACTTAGAAATATTTTCACTATAAGTGTTAGAACTACATTTTGACTTGTTTTCAAAATATAAGTTTCGCCACGACTATATTTACAAAACATCGGAGGTGGGATTTTCACAAAATAAAACGTGATACATAAATATATTTAATATATATTTTTTTCACAACATCACTTGTATAAGTGTTTATGATTATTTTGTGAACTACGTAAATATTATTTTTAGAGTAAAAATAATATTACTAAGTATTATTTTGGGAAAATCACATGTATTAAAGTATAATATTTTTGGGAAGAATATTTATATTTTGGAGTTAGGAAATAAAATATATTAAGTGAGACTTAATAGTGTAATCCGAATGTTACGAACACACATGTAATAAATCCCCCATCCTTGGGAAGGAGAATAACTACCAAGTATACAGAATGTAAACACGAAATAGTTGCCTAACTATTTCCCAAAAACTTAAACCATAAAGCTAAGGCACGGCCATCCGTCTAATAGAATTAGCACGTGTAGGTCGTCATACAGCTGATCGATTTGGAGGCATACTTGGTAGAGACGCACCACTGTGAGTTCATGTCCCCCTTTTCTCTAACTGTTTTCAGTTTTCTTAACTACGGGGGTGAAATACATGTTACTTTGATTACAAGTACTATATACATGGTATGGTTAGCGTAAGGAGGTTTACTACTTAGATCATGTGAGTGGGTTGGAGCAATATGAGGCCATTAGTCCTCATAACGGGACCGAGGGACAGGAGCGGTAGATCTATCTGGGTGTAGCGAGCCCAGCCCCAGGCCAAACTAGAAACGGACCTCGGGGTGACTTTGTCCACATACTAATGCCGTGGCGAAATCTGCTAGGTTTGAGTCTCCCTATTTGCACTTCACATATATCAGTGGCCTTGCAAACCATTGGTGATCTCAATTCCCTTATTTGCTACATACCAAGACTATTTTCATACTCACAAAGGTTTACTTACTCACTTACACATGAACTCGCTCAACATTATTGTTGATTTTTCAACTTACATGTATTTCAGGAAATTAAAGATCTGGCGCGGTATGTTATGTTTTCCCGCTGCATATGGGTTCCGAGGTCATCCGGGTTTAGGAAATGTGACTTTTTTCCTGGACGAGTCACAAATCTTAAACTGCGTTTATTTCATGTTAATGGTTATGTTTTTTAAAGACAATGTTTTATGTTACGATGTTGTAAGTCTCTAAGACAATGGTATGTTACTCTGGTTTTAAAACTTAAACAAATGGATGATCTTGCATGATTTTATTTCATATAGCTTTGTTACGGTTAAGCTATGGTATTAAGAAGTCACACCAAAATTAACCACGCTTCCGCAAAGCCAGGGTGTGACAGCTTGGTATCAGAGCTCTGATCATAGCGAACTAGGATTCTTTCTCGAGTCTAGACTATGATCACTAGGGCTCTCACGAAAACATTTTTACTGCATACCACTTAAGTCCAGATCCAAAACTTTTCATAAACAAATGTTGAGCACATTTTATTATTTATAGGCTCAGTCTAGAAAGGCTGAGGCTCGGTCTGAGAGGCCGAGGCTCGGTCTGAGAGATCGAGGTAGATGGCTAGTGGGACTAGGAGAATTGGCTAGTGGGACTAGGAAGAGCAGTCTGAGAGGCTGGGAGAATTGGCTAGTGGGACTAGGAGAAATTGGCTAGTGGGACTAGGAAGAGCAGTCTGAGAGGCTGGGAGGCTAGTGGGACTAGGAGAACTATTTGATTGCTTACTTGGTAACTTATGTGATTATCTGATTGTATGATTGATTGTTTGTGCATGTTTGTATTTATGTTACAGACACCATGGACACCTCTGGCACTGGTGATTCAGACACCACAGGACCTAGACCTATAGTATCGGACAACCTAGAGTCTTCTGAGCGCGAGGTTCACGCATCCGACGTTACGCGCACGGACGAGGATGATTTCCAGCCCTTTGCTTTACCTGATGGTGCTGATGAGCTCGCTGATGGCCCTTTGGCCGGGGACCTACCGTTAGTGGAGATCCCTGCTCCCATACCCTTAGCTGTTTATCCTGCCTGTGATTTGCTTCTCGACGCCGACGATGACGACGACGTCAATCTTTTTTATGACGAGCCTTTGGAGGATGAGGTTCAGGGCGAGGCCCTTCTTGCTGCTGGTGATCTTTTGATGATCGCAGATGCTCCCGCCGAGGAGTCACCTGCTCACTCTCCGGTCCCAGACTCTTTCGAGTCTGTGGCTTCCGCACCTTCACACACTCAGAGTGCGCAGCACTTTTCTCATGGATCAGATCCCGACCAGGCATCCTCTGTTGCCCCTATTCCTAGCTTTGCTTTCGACCATGATGATATGGAGGATTCCGATCCTGACTTTCCCCCAGGATTCGACCCAGATGAGGATATAGAGTTTATACCCATGGATCAGCCTATGGAGGATCCAGTCGACCCAGTTGATCCCATCGACCCTGATTTTGATTTTGAGATGGCCTTTGATGAGCCCGAGCAGCCACTAGACCCTGCTCCTGACCCAGTACTTGAGCATGACCCAGTTCATGCTGACGCATCTATTTTTGAGCCTGTCATTGCTGACCCACCTATTGATGATCACCCTGTAGATGCTCCATTGTTGGAGGGCGATCATGTCTTTGCTGCTGATCATGTTGATCCCCCACTCATTGCTGATGCACCAGTTGACCCTCTTGTTGTACCTCACCATGATCCTATGCCAGCCCAGTTTGATCGTGCGCTTTTTGAGGAACGGATCGACCCCCGAGACGAGCACGCCCAGTGTGGGTGGATTCCTGCTGATGACGAGGTTCCACCTATTCCTCCTCAGATCCCTGATACCCGTCACATTGATACTTCTTTTTCATTTCCTCAGTTTACACCTCCAGCACGAGCTGGAGAAGGTTCTTCGGCTCACCCTTTTGGACATGTACCGGTATCTATCTTGCTATACCAACGTCTGCTACTTTTCCCACTGTTTCTCCATTTCATGTGGCACCTTTTGATCCCACCAGTGAGCCGTTCCTTTGGGCACCACACTCTGCTATGCCACCGACTGACCCCTACCATTCTTTCCACATGGGGTATACTATTGAGGACGTTTTGATGTCTTTTGTCACCCAGCACGAGGCACACACACAGCGCATTCAGGAGCTTGAGAGAGCTCAGCCCCCGCCGTGTCCGTGCCAGGGTCAGACCCACTCTCCGTTGCAGCCCTCTCGACCTGTACCACCAGACTATGCTGCACGCCTCTTTGCTCAGGAGCAGCAGGTTGCTTCATTCTTGCTTACCCAGAGAGCCATGGAGGAGGACTGGCTCCATTTGCGCCGTTTGTTTTACACTCACTTTCCCCCTCCTCCACCGCCATCCGTGTAGAGCTCTTCAGTACCATATAGGTAGACATCGGTGAGAAGACGACGAATGCTTTTGACTGCACAGCATTTTTGGAGACTACATCATGATTCTGATTTTTGTTGACATGTATTTGATGTATTGACACTGATTCGATATAGTTTTTGGACTAGGGTGATGTAGCCCTTAGTCGACTGATGTTGTATGACACTGTGATGTACTTGTACGCTTACTATGTGGTCTCGATATATGGCAATCGCAGTATTCTCATCATATTTGATGCTTGATTTGGTTATTGGTATTTTAGGACATGGGATGTTGTGTGCTTGATGTTTGTGACATGGGATGTTGTGTGATTGATATGATTATAACATGAGATGTTATGTACTATTACTATCGTTATATACATACGCTAAATTATGACCTGACTTATGTATTATAACTATGGCCTGACCGACGTAAACACATCTTTTAAAAGATGCCGCCGAGACGGGAGACACACATGCCTACCAATGAGGCAGAACTCCAGCAAATTATCGCTGCTGCCATTGCACAATACGCCGCCTCTCAAGGAGGGACTAGTGGAAGCAACTCTGGCAACAACAATAATCCACCTCATGGTAATACTAAGTCATTTAGACATACCATGACCTAATTGGATATCTTTAGCAATGATGCTAATGCCAATCGTATGTTATAACGTATGTGCAGGATGCACCTACAAGCAGTTTCTAGACTGCAAACCGGTCAACTTTGATGGCACAGGAGGTGCTGTCGCCTTTGTTCGTTGGGCCGAGAAAACTGAATCTGTTCTTCGCATGAGTAAATGCGCACTAGATCAGCAAGTCACCTATATCTCAGGGCTATTCTTGGATGGAGCCCTCTCTTGGTGGAATCTGCAAGTACAGACACTTGGTGAAGCTGCTGCCTACGCGCTAACCTGGACCGAACTGAAGGAACTTATGCGCAAAAAGTACTGCTCTCGCGCGGAAATCCAAAGACTGGAAACCGAGTTCTGGCACTTGAAAATGGACGGTCCGAAGATCGCAGAATACGTTCAAAGGTTCCATGACTTATCGCATGTGGTACCCTACATGGTCACTCCGGAGTTCAAGCGGATTGAACGTTTCATTTGGGGATTAGCTCCTCAAATCATAAGCATGGTGACCTCATCCAAGCCTGCGACCATTACTGAAGCGATCGATTTGAGCGTGGCTCTCACAGAGGAGGCCATTCGCCTGAACAAGTTTGATGATGCTGAGCTTAAGAAGAAAGAGACTCACGTCGAGTCATCAGGAGGTAACAAACGGAAGTTCTCAAACTTCAAGCAGGGCGCCAGTGTGGCGGTTAAGAAAGGAGGATCAGGCACGCCAGCTCAGGTTACAGCTGGTAGTGGAAAGAAAGGAAAAGGATATCAGGGCACCCATCCCAAGTGTAATACCTGTCAACGCCATCATACTGGCCATTGTAGTGTGAAAGTATGCGAAGCATGTGGAAAGCCGGGCCACTTGAAGGATTCTTGTTGGGCTAGTGCTGGCCGGGGAGGCCAAGGAGGATTTGGGAATAGAAATAATAATCGTGGTGGTATTGGAAATCGCCCACAGGGGAACAATGGAGGAAACGGGAATCGAGGCAACTATGCGAATCAGACTGGCAATGCGAACCAAAACAACAACCCAGCAGGAAATGGAGGTGGAAACGGGCAAAGACTTGGATGCTTTAACTGCGGAGATATCGGGCATTTTAAGAAGAACTGCCCAGAGTTAAACCAAGCCCGTGGAAGAGTGTTCCAAATCGAAGCAAGGGAAGCGCGCCAGGACCCCAATGTCGTTACTGGTACGTTCCCTGTAAACCAGCGCTATGCATCCGTTTTATTTGATACTGGTGCCGATTATAGCTTCGTGTCGTTAGAGTTTAAGAATATGCTTGGTTTAGCCGCTAATAAGTTAGATATTCCCTACTCAATCGAATTGGCTAATGGGAAGTTAGTAGAATCCAATGAAGTTATCAGAGGCTGTGTGATCGAATTGGGAGAACGTGAGTTTGCTTTGGATCTACTACCAGTCCAGTTGGGAAGCTTCGACGTGGTGGTAGGAATGGATTGGTTATCAGGCAACAAGGCTGAGATAGTTTGTCACGAAAAGGTCGTTCGTATCCCAACCGAAGATGGCGAAACAATTGTGGTTCACGGGGAGAAGCGTGATACGCCGTTAAGAATTATCAGCTGCCTGAAAGCGCGAAAGTGTTTGCAGAAAGGATGTGTTGCCTTCCTGGCACACATTGTGGATAAGAAGGCTGCTGAGCCAAGAATCGAAGACATCCCTGTCGTGAGGGAGTATCCAGAAGTCTTCCCAGAGGACTTACCAGGACTGCCACCTCAGAGACAAGTAGAGTTCCGCATTGACTTAGTTCCAGGCGCCGCGCCTGTGGCTAAGGCACCTTATAGACTTGCTCCGTCTGAAATGCAGGAACTGTCGACACAACTGCAAGAGTTGTTAGACAAGGGATTTATCCGACCAAGCTTCTCGCCTTGGGGAGCTCCGGTCCTGTTTGTCAAGAAAAAGGACGGTAGTTTTCGTATGTGCATCAACTACCGGGAACTGAACAAGCTGACGATCAAGAATTGATACCCTCTGCCAAGAATCGATGATCTGTTTGATCAACTGCAAGGCTCAAGCTTTTATTCAAAGATCGATCTTCGATCTGGATACCATCAGTTAAGGATACAAGAGGAGAGTATCCCAAAGACAGCCTTCAGAACTCGTTATGGACACTATGAGTTCCTTGTTATGCCGTTTGGTTTGACAAATGCGCCTGCAGTCTTTATGGATTTGATGAATAGAGTTTGCAAGCCGTACTTGGACAAGTTCGTGATTGTGTTTATCGACGACATCTTGATTTATTCAAGAACAAAGGCCGAGCACGAACAGCATCTAAGAGCTATTTTGGAGTTGCTGAAGAAGGAACAGTTGTATGCCAAATTCTCCAAGTGCGAATTTTGGCTACGTGAAGTTCAATTCCTTGGACACGTGGTAAATGGAGATGGAATCCACGTGGATCCAACCAAGATCGAAGCGATCAAGAATTGGGAAACGCCAAAGACGCCAACCGAGATTCGACAATTCTTGGGTTTGGCTGGCTACTATCGAAGGTTCATTGAGGACTTTTCGAAGATCGCTCAACCTTTGACGCTCCTCACCCAGAAAGATAAGAAGTTTGATTGGGAAGTCAAACAGGAGGAAGCATTCCAGATACTGAAGGATAAGCTCTGCAACGCGCCAATCTTAGCACTACCGGAAGGTACAGATGATTTCGTGGTATACTGTGACGCTTCACGTCAAGGATTGGGTTGCGTGTTGATGCAACGCCAAAAGGTCATTGCTTACGCATCGCGTCAATTGAAAGTGCACGAAAAGAACTATACCACACATGATTTGGAACTTGGCGCAGTGGTATTTGCATTAAAGATCTGGAGACACTACCTTTATGGAACAAAGTGTACAATTTTTACAGATCACAAGAGCCTACAATACATATTCAACCAGAAGGAGTTGAATATGAGACAGAGACGATGGGTTGAGTTGCTAAACGATTACGACTGCGAGATAAAGTACCATCCAGGGAAGGCGAATGTAGTCGCCGATGCCCTAAGTGGAAAGGAGAGGATCAAGCCCATAAGGGTTAGGGCTTTAGAAATGATTATCCGAACCGATCTTTCCTTGCGCATTCGTGCCGCGCAGAAAGAAGCTCTCAAGGAAGGAAACCTTGAAGAAGAATATCTCCGTGGGATGGAGAAACTGCTGGTACCAAACGAGGAAGGAATGTTATGTTTTGAGAAAAGGATTTGGGTTCCTTTGTTTGGAGGTTTAAGGAAGGTTATTTTCGATGAAGCTCACAAGTCGCGGTACTCTATCCACCCTGGAGCGGATAAGATGTACCAGGATCTCAAAGATTATTATTGGTGGCCTAGGATGAAAGGCGATGTTGCTGTTTATGTGAACAAATGTTTAACGTGTGCTAAGGTTAAAGCCGAATACCAGAAGCCTTCAGGACTTCTGCAACAACCTGAGATTCCCAAGTGGAAATGGGAACAAATCTCAATGGATTTTATTACGAAGCTGCCAAGAACGCCGAGAGGCCATGACACTATTTGGGTAATAGTGGATCGATTAACGAAGTCAGCACACTTCTTACCTATCAGAGAGAAGGATAATACGAGCAAATTGGCTGAAATTTACATGAGAGAGATCGTCGCACGTCATGGAGTGCCTCTCTCGATCATCTCGGATAGAGACGGAATGTTTGTGTCAAGGATATGGCAATCCTTCCAAGAAGCCTTTGGCTCACAATTGAATCTGAGCACTGCGTTTCATCCGCAAACTGACGGTCAAAGCGAGCGGACGATACAGACTTTGGAAGACATGCTGAGAGCGTGTGTTATGGATTTGGGCGGTAGCTGGGATAAGCATTTGCCTTTGGTCGAATTTTCATACAACAACAGCTACCACACCAGTATTGGTGTCGCGCCATTTGAAGCCCTTTACGGACGCAAGTGCCGATCACCCTTATGTTAGGCTGACGCAGGTGATAGGCAGCTTGCTGGTCCCGAAATCGTCCAAGAGACGACAGACAAGATTGCGCAGATTCTAAAACGCATCGAAGCAGCTCGCCACAGACAGAAGGCCTATGCGGATCCAAACCGGAAACATGTGGAATTCCAAGTTGGAGAAATGGTGTTATTGAAAGTTTCACCCTGGAAGGGTGTGGCACGCTTCGGAAAGCGTGGGAAGTTAAATCCGCGCTACATTGGTCCTTTCAGAATTCTGGAAAGAATAGGACTAGTAGCATACAAGTTGGACCTACCTGCTGAACTCCATTCAGTCTACGATACATTTCATGTATCCAACCTGAAGAAAAGTCCAACTCAAGATAACATTGCCATTCCCATCGACGAGATCCATGTTGACGACACGCTCCATTTCGTTGAAGAACCGGTGGAGGTTACGGATTGGAAAGTAAACAAGACCCGCCGGAGCAGTGTCAAGCTCGTCAAAGTTTGTTGGAATGCCAGACACGGTCCTGAGTACACCTGGGAGCGTGAGGACCCGATGAAAGAGAAATACCCCCACCTTTTTCCTAAGAACCCTGCATCTACAAGCAGAACTTAAATTTCGGGACGAAATTTATTTAACGGGGGGAGAATGTGACAACCCTCACTAAACCAGGTATCCGTACGACTTAATTAATAATTAATTATTGCTTAATTACTGTGCTTGCTTGAACTTGTGAATAAACTGCTACGTGAATACTGATACATGTACTTACTTGCATCATACTTTACTTACCGTCACTACATTATTTACATGCTGAACCTTAGTGACAAACATGATGCACAAAAGCACAGTAGCACAATAAACGGATAACCTATTTGACATGCTGATAAAGCCAGCATCAGGCAGACACTGCCCCTAAGGCCTGTATGAGCCATAAATATTTTGCTACACTAGTGGTGAGTGTAGGGATACAAGGGTTGTAGAACTGCGTCTCTAGGAATAAGTTACAATGACTGGATGTGCCTAAAACGTACTCTAAGTACAAAATTCAGCACTTTACATAATAATTCAGCTTTTAGCTAACTAATAAAGTGCCAAAACATGAGAAAAATATTACTAGACACTTTCCAAAGTGTCAGAAATGAGTTGTGTCACTAAAAGGGGTATTAACGACACTTTAAAGCTTTGTTAAGCACTTTAACGGATTACTATCCAACCGAACAACCGGACTATACCCGGAACCTGAAAATATTGTTATTTTCATTATTTATCTTTTTCTGAGCTAGTTAGGGTCCCTGAATACCCTAACACCCATTGTAACGCGTGACACACAACTAACCGGGTTAAGCACTTAACTACCTTACTTAACCTAACTAATAACTAATGATTAGTTGAAATCCAACCAAACTACCCCCCCCCCCCTTGAAACCGTCCCCATCTAGGGGACATACTTGGTCCTTCATAATAATATTTTAATCTTGATGTTTAATATCCTAAAGACATATGATCCATTGGTTATTAATCTTACATTTGTCTATAAGTAATTAGAGATGGCACTTGAATATTCACATTCCATAAACATCACAAGAACTACTCTCTCTCTTGCTCTACAACTCTCGGCCGAACACCCCACCCCCCATACATCCATTTTCGGTTTTTGATCTTCACATTCCAATCATCTACAAGTGTTACGGGTCACATACGAGGAGTCTTGGAGCAAACGGAAGGCGAAGGACCTCTCTACTTTGCTTTTATCCACGTGTTTTTCGCATAGATTCTTCCCTAGCCTCGAGCTAGTGGTATGTTGCTTAAATCACCTTCCTGAACTATTCTAATGTGGTTAAAACGATATATGACGGTTAAAACTCGATAACTTACAAGATGAAGCATAAAAGTCTACTTAAAACACTAAAATGGTGGTTAAAAGCACATAAGTTGTGTAAATGTTGTAGTATTTGATTTGTGTGATTATTTGGACCCGATCTATGTTGTGGTAGCTCGGATCATCATTTAACCTGGTTTAGTCATGATCTTGGATTATGACATAAAGCTTGTTTAAGTATAACAAGGGTTAGAAGATGAAACTCTACCACACAAGAATCATGAACTTGTGTAAAAGTGTTTTAGTTTGTACAATAGTGTTTAAAACTAGTAGATCTACGTATCTACAAGCGGTATTTTCAAAGGACCACGTGTCAAGAGAAAACATACTTTAAAAGACGGATCTTACACTAACAAGAATGGTTTTTAGAACACACAAGTGTGTAAACACTTGTGTAACACCAGTTTCGACAAAATAACTATTTTTGAAAAAGATGACGAGAAGTTGTAAAGACGAAACTTCCATAAAAACGAGGTTTTTACAAAATCGGATTGTTTTATATAAAGATCCACTAAAAGTAATGAGATTTACTTCACAGTTTGGATAAATCACAAGTTCATGAAATTTAGGCGATTTATATACATATTTTTGACTAGTTTGTGATTTGAACATTGTTTTGGTTGAATGAGAAAATTGTTGGTTGAGTTGTAAAAGAAAATGATACGCTTGAAAGCGTGGCCACCTCCAGTTACAGAGGAAACTCTGGCGAAATTTTTCCAAAAGCCTAACACTTAGAAATATTTTCACTATACGTGTTAGAACTACATTTTGACTTGTTTTCAAAATATAAGTTTCGCCACGACTATATTTACAAAACATCGGAGGTGGGATTTTCACAAAATAAAACGTGATACATAAATATATTTAATATATATTTTTTTTCACAACATCACTTGTATAAGTGTTTATGATTATTTTGTGAACTACGTAAATATTATTTTTAGAGTAAAAATAATATTACTAAGTATTATTTTGGGAAAATCACATGTATTAAAGTATAATATTTTTTGGAAGAATATTTATATTTTGGAGTTAGGAAATAAAATATATTAAGTGAGACTTAATAGTGTAATCCGAATGTTACGAACACACATGTAATAAATCCCCCATCCTTGGGAAGGAGAATAACTACCAAGTATACATAATGTAAACACGAAATAGTTGCCTAACTATTTCCCAAAAACTTAAACCATAAAGCTAAGGCACGGCCATCCGTCTAATAGAATTAGCACGTGTAGGTCGTCATACAGCTGATCGATTTGGAGGCATACTTGGTAGAGACGCACCACTGTGAGTTCATGTCCCCCTTTTCTCTAACTGTTTTCAGTTTTCTTAACTACGGGGGTGAAATACATGTTACTTTGATTACAAGTACTATATACATGGTATGGTTAGCGTAAGGAGGTTTACTACTTAGATCATGTGAGTGGGTAGGAGCAATATGAGGCCATTAGTCCTCATAACGGGACCGAGGGACAGGAGCGGTAGATCTATCTGGGTGTAGCGAGCCCAGCCCCAGGCCAAACTAGAAACGGACCTCGGGGTGACTTTGTCCACATACTAATGCCGTGGCGAAATCTGCTAGGTTTGAGTCTCCCTATTTGCACTTCACATATATCAGTGGCCTTGCAAACCATTGGTGATCTCAATTCCCTTATTTGCTACATACCAAGACTATTTTCATACTCACAAAGGTTTACTTACTCACTTACACATGAACTCGCTCAACATTATTGTTGATTTTTCAACTTACATGTATTTCAGGAAATTAAAGATCTGGCGCGGTATGTTATGTTTTCCCGCTGCATATGGGTTCCGAGGTCATCCGGGTTTAGGAAATGTGACTTTTTTCCTGGACGAGTCACAAATCTTAAACTGCGTTTATTTCATGTTAATGGTTATGTTTTTTAAAGACAATGTTTTATGTTACGATGTTGTAAGTCTCTAAGACAATGGTATGTTACTCTGGTTTTAAAACTTAAACAAATGGATGATCTTGCATGATTTTATTTCATATAGCTTTGTTATGGTTAAGCTATGGTATTAAGAAGTCACACCAAAATTAACCACGCTTCCGCAAAGCCAGGGTGTGACACGTTTACACCCCTAGATATGATCGGGGTGGTTCCGTCGGTACAACTACAACAATAATAATTCATAGTATTCCTTTTTTATATTTAACAATGTTTTTTTAAGAGTCAACGAATCTTTTAAATTGGCTACGGACGAAATTTCCCACATTGGGATACGCTCACTGTCGAACCTAGGAAAACCGGGTCGAAGACGTGAACACTCGCCCGAAGGAATGACTATACGGTGAGGTAAAACCCGCCCAGTTCAAAGATCAAACTATGGATCACCCCTAGTATTCCATCATCACCAGATGCCGCAAAACTAATAGGGAGAGCAGGAATCAAACCTAGGTCATTTAGCACACCAGGTTTTCTCCCTTACCACACTACCACCAACTCATTGATTTTATATTTAACATCTAATAAGATACTTTTTTATATTTAGTTATGTTTTTTTAACGGTGAACATACACCCTTTAAAGTCCATCAATTGCTCACTTTGTGAAATTTGAACTCGTATTACTTTGATGAAAATTACCAACTGATTTTGTAAAATTAAGAGGTCAATTAAGAATTTTTTAAATATGTATTACAAGCATACCTACTCCAATTTATGAATTATTTAAGAATCTAAATACATTGTCTAAATTTAGTCATCTCATCTAATTAGCATTTTCTTAACTTGGTTCTATTAGTATCTAAAATACATGTCTTAATTTAGTCATCTCATCTAATTAGCATTTTCTTAACTTGGTTCTACCGTTCTATTAGTATCTAAAATACATGTCTTAAAATTTTTCTTTACAGAAATTATAGTAATAGGGTAGATCACAGATAACAAAAAAAAAAATAAAAAATCAGGAGCACTAAAATGAATAACAAAAACATTACAACTACAATATGTGTCTTTTTACAGGGATTTTCTGAATTTGGCTGGTTTGTCAAATTCTTGGTTTATAGTTTTAGAGTATTTTGGTGTTCACTGTTCACTGAAATTAATATGACTAAGATGGAATTTATAATACATATAAATATTTTCTTAAAACACGTATTCAGCACCTATTTAAAATATTATTTTCGGAGGTTGAAAATAATTTGAAGGGAGTTAATAGTTATCTTCATTCCCATGACACTAGTATGAGATTGTCCAAATCTTCATTATTGTACCATCTTCAAAACTCTGAAAATAAAATTGTCATCATGATTATGACAAAATGAATGAAAAATAATACTACTATATATATATATATACAGGTAAAGAGTAAAATACAAATGCGCTTATCGTACGATACGTACGCGATCATCCCAGCCGTTTGATCAGGTGCAGATCTCGTGCGAATTCAATACATATCGCATATGAAAAAAATGGTTAGCATGGGGTAGTGTGAAAAATGGCATGGGGTGTGTAGATGGACAAAATCGCATGTGTAAGATTTGAATATCGCATGTGAAAAAATGGCATGAGGTAATGTGAAAAATGGCATGGGGTGTGTAGAATCGCATGTGGAAGATTGAATATCGCATGTGAAAAAATGGCTAGCATGGGGTAATGTGAAAAATAGCATGGGGTGTGTAGAATCGCATGTGGAAAATTGAATATCGCATGTGGAAAAATGGCATGGGGTAATGTGAAAAATGGCATGGGGTGTGTAGAATCGCATGTGGAAAATTTAATATCGCATGTGAAAAAATGGCATGGGTAATGTGAAAAATGGCATGGGGTGTGTAGAATCGCATGTGGAAAATTGAATATCGCATGTGAAAAAATGGCTAGCATGGGGTAATGTGAAAAATGGCATGGGGTGTGTAAAATCGCATGTGAAAAATTGAATATCGCATGTCAAAAATCTGTGTGTGTGTTACTGTTCATCTTCTTCCATTGTTGGTCGATCATTGTCAGTCTTCTTCCGTTTGACCCTTACAACTCCCAAATTAGTAGTTCTTATTATCGATATCGCACTAAAAGGAACGAAGGGAGGTTGGGGAAGAAGATTTTCAGGTTTTTGAATTTGATTTAGGGTTTGATTTTGAACTATCATCGGTCAATTACAGAGATTTATGACCTCGCAATGACGTTTTTAACCTTCCTGGTATGATTCAGATATATTAAAATGATTAATTTAATCATTTAAATTAGTTTCGCCCGCGTTTGATCGATTGAAGATCGTACGGCTGAGGGCATCGCGTACATAATGTATGATAAGAGGTATTGTACGTTAACCGGCCTCTATATATATATATATATATTTTTTTTGGTGGGTTTTTTTTTTTTTTTTTGTGAAGATTCAGAGATATAAGTTGACATACAAGTCCTTATTGATGTTTAATTTTATGGATTCTTTTTAAACATTAGCAAAAAGTTCCTATGAATATATCTAGGTACAACCTTAAAATATATAATTAAAAGAAATGCCTATATTCATCCAAGTTATTTGAATCAATCATATAACATAGTTAATGCAATTTTCACTTTAATATTTTAGTTACAACCTTAACTATGTTAAGATGGGCAAAGTTTAAAAAAAAATAGAAGAAAAATAGATCATAAATAAAAAGATAATATATTTAAATTTATCTTAGACAAGTTCATTATAAAATCATTCCATGTAAAAATATACAAAATCAGTAAACGCTTATATATTTTGCTTTAAATATGATATGTAAGGGGTTGTTTGGCAACTTCTGAATAGTTAAGTGCTGAACCAGTAAGAGATCTGAACCATTAAGAGTCAGTATAATACTTAACCTTTCAGAGGCAAATATTTGATTAATTCAGATTAGAGGTCTTAAACATTCAGACTCTGTATAATACTTGACAATTCAGAGGCAAATGCCTGAACCATTTAGACATCTGCTCTCGAAACAAACAGTCTGAACCATTAAGTGCTGAACCAGTAAGAGGTCTGAACCATTAAGAGTCTCATTAAGAGGTAAACAAACGTCCCCTAAGTCAAGTCGATTATTAACCAACAATCCCACTAGTTTTATATATCATTGTGTTTACTAAACACTACGCAAGTATACACATTATTTGATTATCACGATTTTCTAGCTTCGGAAATTAACATAAAACTTACTTAATAAAGCTAGTAAATTGATGATCCAAGAAATGGAGAGCAATGCTAAAGAAGCCATAGTTCGAAAACCCTTCCCACATCTATCACTAGAAAAATTACGTTTTTGCCATTTTCTTTATGGAATTACTCAAAAATTGTGGTCAACATAGGTTGTATAATCATTCATGCTACAACTTCCAAAAACTTTTGTAAAGTAAACAGCCAAATTCTGTTTTTAATAGTAGACACTTGATTGTAAAGCAAAGTATCATTCCATACTAAATCATATTCTTTTTTCTTTTCTTTTTCTTGCATCAACAAATCAATAGTACATACTATTCGTTTTATAAATACATTTTTATTTGGTAAATAGTTTGATATTTTGTTATCTTTTAAATACCTATAATACTTAGACAAAAATTATGAATATCTTCCGTCGAGATTTTTGAGCTTCACAAACTACAGAAGTGGAAGAAAGAGGAGAATAAGTAAGAAGTCGCATGATAAGTGACAAGTACATTTTACGGGAGAGGAACACCATGGTTCTGAGAAGAATGGTGAGAGAAAGATGTTCCGAAACATGAGGGCATGGGAGCGGTAAACTGGTAGAGGTGTTCCTGACCTCCCATGTTATTGATGCTCTAACAAAAAAAATTGCAAACAAAATGGGTTTTTTAATCAAATAAAAAGACGATAAACTTGATTTTCGACTTTTAAGATTGACTAAGTTCACGTGGTCCGGATTCATCATCAAAAAAGCCCCATTGATAAAACCCCTATAGAGGACAAAGTTTTTATTCGATTGTCAACTTTTGAAATTTAAACCTCTAATTGTCATTTCTTTGCTTTATATCGATGACGACTTACAACCATTGACGATTATTTTTTATCCTTTTTTTTTCTTTCTTGAAAAATAATGATAAAATGTTGTGTTGATTAGAAAACCCTAGAATTTGATATTATAGATTATTTAACAACTATATTAACTAAGCTTGGAGCTTAAAAACATTTATTTAACAACTATATATTAACTAAGCTTGGAGCTTAAAAACATTTATGACAGTAGTCGCCACTATCTATTTCTTTAGTCAAAGGTTAGAATATACCCACATGCTCATGGATTCATTAATAATTGAATCCACGTCTAGTAATGTTGTTTTCTTATTCAGTTCACTTATTTTATAACAAACACTAGTTTTTATAGTTTTTTATTTTTATAAGTATTACCTTTTATCAGATTTCGATAAAAGTTCCTACATTTCTCATGAAATTTGTTAGAAAAAATAAACTCAAAAGTAACAACCTTGAGAAACCTTATATGGTGGTGTATCACTAAGACGGCGTGTTAAATATTCAAGTATGGTGGTGTATCCCTAAGATCGCGTGTTACGATTTTTGTGGTTCGTTTAGGACTCAGGGTTTAATATTATGTGTTAAGCAAGATTTGAAGAAGTATTTGGGTTGATGTTGGATTGTATGGATAATTGGATATGTGGGTTACTAGGTTTTAGTTATCGATTTATCGCATACTTAATCAAGAGAAAAGTGATGGTGTGAAGGTGGGTGTGTGAGCGGATAACGGTGGTTGTGTAGGGTGGGTGATGATGGGTCGACTAATAAAGTAAGGTGGTGGTGGTTTGAATATATCATATTAATTTTGTTTTATAAATAACGAATAATGATCGAAAAATCACAAAAGTATACGTTCGATCAAATAACTTTGCAAGAATAGTCTTTGACTTTTCTTTAATATTTTAGAAAAAAAAAAAAACAATGGATGACATGCCGCGTGTCGTACGAACTATGTTCTATGCAATTCAACCATTTATAACGTGACACGTGTACATTGGTTCTACCTTATCATTGTTGTCGTATTGAACCGCAAACTAACATACTTCTAATCTACTTATGTTTACCACGAACATATGCATTTTCCAGGATTTGAACCACGAATATATGCACTTTGCAGGATTTGAACTCTTCACCTCTAGGTTAGACCACCCATAGTGGTAAAGTTTTAGGGCGTTTTTTTGCCCCTAAAACGCCCATCAACGCCAAGTTCTCCGCCCCCAAGGGCGTTGTTTTACAAAATTTGGCCACAGACGTTCTTAAATCAACGCCGAATAAGGAATGGATTTGGCCAATCACATGCAGCCTTATGGGTTTGTCCAACAAAGTATTTTTATGTTTTTTTATTTAATTTTATTTACACTCATTTTTAACATAATGCCCCACAATGCCCACATCCCACTACACTCATTTTAGAAAAAAACGACGCATAATGCCCAATTGCTGATTGTGCTGCCACATGACGCAAAACGCCCAAGTGTAGCGACATTACCACTACACATGGTCTTAGAGAGGAGACGCGTCTTACCACCACACCATGTCCCTTGGGAGTTGGGGACTCTACCTTTTCATTTAAACATAACTAGCGTTTATATAATTCTATTATTTTTTTCTAAAAGATTGTACCTTATAATTAGGATTATTATTGGTCTTTAAAATGAGTATAATATTGTTTTCAATGCATGGCCGTTTTATCGTTGCAAATCGATATTGGTCATAAAATTTTAATTGTTGGCTAAGTTGGTGAATTTCGACTCACTCTTATGTCTTAGCCAACCAATTTGTGATGATGTGGTTTAAACTAGGTACACACATAGTTGCTGATGTATTAAAACATACATTCGTTCATTAAATTTTCTTTTATATAGAAAAAAAGCATTGCATTTGATAACCGAAAAATAAGGTGGCATTTGGTATTTTGCTTAGGAATCACTAAGGATGATGGTTTGATTGATTTAGAGAAATGAACAATAATGGGTATTGTATGCATATTGTAATATCAATGTGGGCAAGGTTCCTGTAAAAAAAACATTTTTTCGTGAGAAGTGTGAGAAGACATAAGAATTGACATTTAGGTATCATGTTTTGGACTTAGCCATGATGTTTTGGGTTGTTTTGTAAAGAAAAATAATAAACATGATACTCCAGTGGTCCGTCAGTGATCCAAATTTGCCGTTCAAAAAAAATAATAATAATAAACATAACAATTTAAGACACAATACAATGAATTCTAGGCATGAAATTTAAGATACAACTAAAACACACTAATTAACACTTAAAACACACTACTTAACGTATTTGGCATGATGTTTTAAGTTTTAAGACTTGAATCCATTGCATTGTGTCTTAAATTATTATCTTTGATGTTTTTCTTGCTAAAACAACCCAAAACATCATGCTTACATCCAAAACATGATGACTACAAAGAGCGATCAAAACAAATTTAGATGATACCGCTAATATATGACATCGCTAATAATTTTATTTGAGCAATAACATCCCAAATGACGCGTAAACCGCTTATAAGGCTAGTGGGTATGGAGAGCCTCATCCCCAAGGGGATGGGCAGCCACGTTGGCGCCACGTAGGAGGGCTTGAAGGGGATGGACCTAGGGGGCGGGAGATGAACCCCTTTATATATATGTATGTGTGTATGTATAGGTGTGTGTGAGGGGATGAGGCCCGGCGAGATCGGCTGTGAACGGACGATTTTGACGAACCTGGGATGGCGACGGGGCTGGGGGTGGAGGTTTTGGGGCGGCGGCGGCGGGAGGACGAGGCTGGGGACGAGCCCCATACTTTCTGGTCTAATTTGTCAATATATAGATCACCTAATGTGAGGATAAGATGGTCGAGAACTTGTCAAAGTCTTGCGATAATTTTAAAAGTGTTTTTAAAAGCGTGTCAGAAAAAGATGAACAACAATGCCCATGATTGGATGGACTTTTAAATCACCTATGGTTTTGGTAGGTCAATGAGGCTTGAGAGCCAAGTGTTTTTATGGTCCTCAATAGGTTGTACCTTCCAACTAAGGACCATGTGTTCACTCAAATAGGCCAACCAATGAAACCCTAACATGTTAAGTTTCTACTTTTAGATATAATAATTGTGGTATAGTTGATTAATAAATGAACTTAATAGCAGATTTGTTGATAATGACACGAGTACGTTTCTTTATCAAGTCGTAGCGAATTAAACCGGATTGAATTGAATGTAGCTACTTACATAATTGTACCTTTCATGTTTTTTATAAACCTTTTTTAACGTGTGATTGAACAAAACACAATATACTATGGATTGATAGAATATAAAAAAAATGAATTAATAGGGCTATTGGATGTTATCACTCCCAATTATTAGGTATTGGTTTCTGCCACTTTCAACTACCACTTTGACTCCCACCACTCCCAACTAAACACTTAGTGTGTTGTGTCACTCCGCAGACGAACCTTTCTTAGTGTTTGACTTGTGTTCTTAGTGATATTAGGCTAACACTTTGTGAATTACTAATGATTGCAGGTGAATTTGGTCCTAAAAGACAAAAGGGGAGTCAAAAACCACTCAACCGAAGTGACACAAAACACAAAGTGTTAAGTTGGGAGTAGTGGAAGTCAAAGTGATAGTTGGGAGTGACAGCGTCCAATACCGACTAGTTGGTAGTCAGTGGCGTCTCTGAGAATTCACGTACCTTGTTCGAACTCGAAAAATGGGCCCATATACTTTAACGGTAAACAATATAATTACGAAAATGACAAAAATTGTAGTATTTGATAAACAATGCAATTACGATAATGACAAAATCATAGTATTCTAATGAGTTACATACCGTAACAAATAATAAGTTGATAGCTAACCAATGACTCGTGCAGCTCTCCTTACGTGGCTAGCCGCTGCGTATTTCTTTTTTTTTAGTCATATTAGTATTGGATTGGACCCAATAAACCTATTGTTAAGTTGGGTAAATTATAAAAAATACAAATGCATTTGATAATGGGCCTTTATATTGGATTTGTTATGTGTATACAATTATTTAAAAAAAATAACATATATATATATATATATATCGAATTTTTTAAAAAAATTCCCGTGCCCCTCGAAAAAACGGGCCTTGTGCGGGAGTCCTCCCCGCACACCTAAAGAGCCGCCCATGTTGGTAGTGATAAAATCCAATAACCCTTATCAATATGGTACAAGTGATTAATAGATGTATTTAATTGTAGATTTGATCATAATGACAAGAGAATGTTCTTCACCATTTTGAAATCTAATGATTTTTGGGTTTGTAATTTGAAATATGAAACATGAAGATTATAATAAAGTGACAAATAAACGGGCAACAAATTGCATCATATCATAACTACGTTATGAATAGCTCTTTAAGGATTGAAAAAAGCTATTGTTATCCATGATTTCTTGAATTTAGTTGAATGTAATGACTACTCTACCCCTTGAGAGAAGTTGGTAATCGATTGTTTTCATTTAAGTTTTATGTATCATGTGACATGGGGATAAGAAGGAAGTTGACCAAAGGGGTGTCATTTTCTGAAGGTACAAAAATGCAGTTGCATTCCACCATCCAAAGTGATTGGAATTTCATCCGGGGTCCCAATTCTTTTGATTGATATATCACAATTAGGCCACCCGGGGCGGTGGCATATTTGTATGTGATGGAACTTTTCAACGCGTGGAAAATCACAAAACACCACCGCCACCTCCATTTTTCACGCTGTCGTTTTTATAACGCGTGCTATTTTTGACGCGTGATGATTTGAGTGTTGTGAGGGAAATTGTTGGTTGGGGGGAAATTGTTGAGTGTGGTGGTGAGTGATGGGCATTTCCACTAAAAAAAGTTGTGAGTGATGGAATAATGATTGATGACATAGCGAAACTTGATTGGATGTTGTGAGTGATGAAATTTGTACAAGTCATAACCACCCCTACCCCTTATTATGTGTTTGATAAGAAGGTCAAACAAGTAAAGTATTAACACATTTATTTACATGGTATATTCAAAAACCTTTTTATCAGATTATAAATTTTTGCAGTCCGTCTGTCGCTAAGTTCTAGATTTTTTTCGGACCTGATCGTATAGAAAAAAACACCAAAACGAAATTTCAAATATATAATATTGGTTTTAAAAAGGTGATGCGCCCAAGGGCGCTTAGAACCTAAAAAAGGCAAGGTGTGAGACGAGAGCTTCACTAAATGAGACGTTAATCGAGGGAATTGACCACTTTTAGCTTTTTTTTAAGGCTGTCTCTTACTTAACTTCATAACTTCATTCATTATGTGGGAGAGGCTTAGGGTAATACAAATGACTCATTTAATGGGCTTATATAAATTATAGTGAGTTTAAATTGGGTAAGGTTAAAGCCCAATTTTAAAAGTTTAGATTTATTACACGTTTTAAACTTATTTGTTTAATTATATTTTGTTTATTTGTTTCGTAATAGTAATAAGTATAATTATGTAAATTTAAAAGTTAATTGCCCATGGCTTTATATCCTAGGGGCATTTTAGGGGTGGGATAAGACTTTGAACCAATAGGTACTGAGTTACATTCCGACAATGGGTTTTTTTTTTCATATTTATTTGGTTTCCTCCTTAATTGGTGTATAAGCATTATGCCTAGTGGAGATGGATATGATCGGGTGGTTCCGCTGGTGGCACGATGATACTCCAGTGGTCGTCAGTGTTTAAAATTTGTTGTTAAAAAAAATAAAAGTTAATTGGGTAGGTGTCAAATATGCATGAAGGCGGTCAAAATTATATCGCGTTCATATAACACAATAATTAGTGTGTATGCTACCCTGCCGGGACCTAATAAGCACGTCTCTAACTTTGTAGAATAGTGGCCAAATTTCTAGTATGTTTCGGTGTTCCACTAAAATTACTCATTTTTTTAAACTCAAGTTTGATTCACTATTCCAATTTTATGCATTTCTTTGGTCACCATAATGATGTGGCAACCCGCAAGTCATAACGTTTTTCTATACCTATTGCTTAGGTTGATTATATCGAAATGACTTGACTTTAGTTTAAAAAAATAAAATTCATTTTCTTTTGGTTTAGAAAGTAGTCATTTTTTTATCTCTTGAAGTCCAAAAATGGTCATTTTTAATTATTTAAATTGAAAAAATATATTCTTTTGGTCTTTAAATTTGAATAAATAATCATGTTTTATGTTTCAACCTTAAATAAGACTAAAATATTATGAAAACCGAAAAAGTAAAGACATGAAGAAAAAAAGTTATGATAGTCTTTACCCTGATCAAGAAACAAGTTATTTCCACAAAAGACACAATGAATAACTCAAACTTAATAAAGAAAATAGGCATGAAAGAAGGTTCTGAATGATAAATTAATAATCATTTGCTAAGCTGACAATTTAGAGAAAGAAACTTTAAGGTGAGTGGTATGGAGATTATACTGAGTGAAGCAAAACATATGCTTTGATCATTGAGATCTCCATAAAACACCATAAAATTTTAGGTAGTTGTTCCATGATGCTCAATTGATAAGTTTTAAAAGAAAGTGATGTTATTGTGTCAATTTTTTTTTTTTTAATATGATGTAAGATTAAATATATTAATGTTGTAATATTTAATCTTGTAGCCTATATAATCATTTATATTATATTAGATCAAAATATATTAATAACCTATTATAATTAGTTGGTAATTGTTGATGGACCATATTACCCTTATTAACTAATTAGGTTTCCTCTTGGGTGTATAAATAAGGGGCTTATTAGAGAGTTAGACGGTTAGACACTTTACACAATCACAACCCTCATTAACATCATAATTCGTGACTCTCTCCCTCAACCGAATTCATCCCTATTTCGGTTTTCATTACCATCATAACTTTACACCCTAAGGAGGAACCGAATCATCCTGACAAAGATGTCGAACACTCTGACTGGATTCTCTACTGCTTTGAATAGTATAACAGGTATGTGTTTCATGTTTTCCTTTTAGTTTAAACAGAACTGATCAACATGTGGTATCAGAGCATATGTTGATAAATCAGTTCTGTTTTTCGTATCCATTATTCTCGGATCAAAATCTGGAAAACGGAAGTTTTTAAAGCCTTAAAATCAAAAACTCTTTTCGAGTTGTTTGTGACCGAAATCCCTGTTTTCGGAAGTTGTTAATTGATAAATCGACTCGAAATCATAAAGGATTAAACCTATTGTCACGAAATCCATTACAAAACCATTAAAATCAGGTTTCGGATTTCCAGATTATGTTCTTATTTTCTTAGGGTTCATCAACTGTTCTAAATAAAAACTCGAAAATTTCATTATTTTGGAATCTAATATGGATTGATGGGTGTTTTTAATGTTTTTGATCTTAATTTTATCTATTAGGAATTTCGAAAACTGATAATAGATTTCAGTTATTAATTTCGAAATATTGTGATAAGTTTAGATCAAAATAAAATAGGAAACATTATCCCAAAAATCCCTTAAATTTTGAGTTTCTGTTATCACAATAAACAGCCTTAAGTGGGTTTCGAAATCATAATTCGCACAAGTCCTTTTGTCGCACAAGATCAGATCAGTTAAGGTCTGATCGCACAAGACATTTCGCACAAGATCAGAGAAAAAAAAAATGAAAAAATGATGTCTGATCGCACAAGGGAAAAATCGCACAATATTTGTGGATCGCACAAGACTTGTGGATCGCACAAGGCATTATTGATCACACAAGTTTTGGGCCTCACTGATCGCACAAATTTTTGGGCCTAACTGATCGCACAAGTCCTTTATGATCGCACAAGATTTGGGTTTTATTTACATCGCACAAGTTTTGGGCCTAATGATCGCACAAGGCATTAGCAATCGCACAACGCATAACTGATCGCATAAGATTCGAAATCTCATAATTTTAAGGTGGTTTGCTATTAAATACTTGGTTTTGTTAACACTTACTTAATTAATTTATCAGAATCAGATAATTTTTACAAAACCAAAATATAGCTTAACTTGAATGAGCTTCTGATGTATTAATTCTGGCCAAAGCTGATTTAATACATCTATTTATTGTTCAAGTATTATTAAAAGCTATGTTAAGTATGCATTACAAACCTGAAATGTCTTAATTCTGGCCAAAGCTGATTTAATTCATTTATGTTTAGCATGCTTGACAAAGTGCATAACTAAAGTGATTGTCTCATTTCTGGCCAAAGCTGATTTGTCACAATTACTTTGCACACATATTTAAATGATTACACTTCTGGCCAAAGCTGATTTGTCTTCATTTAAATAGAATTTTACTAAGTCTATTATTTTGATGTTAGTAATAGACATTATCACAGCTTCATAATTAAAATGGTCATTACTTATGCCTGCCTTAGTATAACATGCCCTTTAGATCACATTAAGACTTCTTTCTTAGTATCATAACTTGCTCATCTTATTTCCACTATCAGCACCCAATCAAGGGATTCCACCTTTGACTGGTGATAACTTTGCTGCATGGAAGGATGCCCTCATGCTTACACTTGGAGTGTTGGACTTTGATTATGCTCTAAGAGAGGATAAGCCAGCGGACCTTACTCCACAGAGTACTGCTCCTCAGCAGTTACTTCATGATAAGTGGACTAGAAGTAACCGCATGTCTCTCATGTTCATGAAGCAGTCCATTCATCACTCTATCAGAGGAGCTATTCCTGATTCGGACGATGCTAAAACCTATTTGGCTTATGTGGAGGATCAATTTAAGGGAACATCAAAAGCACACGCTAGCACTCTTATCCTCAAGCTGGTGACGACTAAGTATGATGGGAGGAGCGGCATTCGCGAACACATCATGATGATGCATGACATGGCCAATAAGTTGAAGGGCCTAGAGATGGAGATCAGTGATGGTTTTTGTAACAACTCTCATCAAAAGTCATACTTATTAAAATAATTAGTCCAAAAGGAAACCCTAATTGAGAGTCCCAAGTGATTCTGAACAAACCCTGAAATTTTCATAATTTTCAGAATCAGGATTAGGGCCCCTAAAACTCAAGGGGGGTAAACCCTAGTTGATAATTATCAACTTAGAAACGTTGGCAGCAAGTAAATTTCGAAATTTATCAACTCAGCTAAGCTAGTTTCAGTCGTGGCTACCCTATAGCCTATTTTGATTCCTTACGGACCGCAACATTATCAACCTTACGGTCCGTAAGCAGTCATACGGACCGCAACATTGATAAGCTTACGGTCCGTAAGCTAGTAAAATTTTACCTATAAATAGTAGGCTGTGGCACTTGAATTCTGAACATTTTACGTCGAAAGAATTCCATTCACACACTGTATTACGTACTGTTATTCCGAAATTACACCCCCGGGTATCGAAATTCTGCTACAAAACAGGGTATTAGCACAATCGCTGCTACGATTCATTTATCCGAAGATCAAGATATCCAATGCATGTTTAAATGCCGCCCACATTAGGGTTATACTTTATCGTTCGTCATTAAATTGACGGATTGTCGTTAATTCGATAGGTAAAGTATTATACTTTATCGTTCGTTGTTAATTCAACGGATCATCGTTAATTCGATGGGTAAAGTATTATACCTTGTCGTTCGTTGTTAATTCAACGGATCATCGTTAAATCGATGGACAAAGTATTGCATTTTATCATTCATTGTGATAATTTGATCTCGTAAATTATCGTAATTGCTGGATTGATTACTAACCCAGGTTTGTGTGCATTGTTATTTATATTAGGTTAACAAGACTAAATCATAGATTAGACTCTGACCATATTAAATCAGCAATGTGAGTCATTCTCTCTTTTTATCAAATCTATTTACAAAAGTATGTTATTTTCAAAGTTATAATTACGGGGATTAAGTCTTTGTAATCACCAAGTTACATCCGGTATGTGGGGTTTTGTATACATTACTTAATAATCGTCACCATTGGGGCAGCCAATGGGGGATATGACCATAGTCACAGACACCATTGGACGAATGGGCCAATGGGTCGGGTGGCAAGTACCGTGGGTAGTTGGATTGATATCAGAAACATTGTAATCGCTCTTAATACTGTAAATTATAACAAATGTGTCATTTTAGTAAATAGAATGATTCACTCAGTATTTCCCGCTGACAAAACCTTTTTCAAACATGTTTCAGGTGATCTGTTGTAATTCAGGAAAAGTGCTGGGGAGCATTTCAAGCTTAAGATAGTGGCTCAATATAAAATAAATAAATGCTTTTGTAATATCACGTTTTTATAGTAAAAACATAATATTGTAAATTATCAGGGTTTTATCCCGAATTGTGAAATAAAATAATCGGGGAAAATTTTTAGCTTTAAGCGATCCTGTTTCCGCTGTTAAACTCAACTAAATCAATACCGCAGTATTTCTGTCCCGCGGCTCTTGAAACGGGTCAAACCGGGTCAGGGGCCGTGACAGAAAAATGTGGTATCAGAGCCACTGGGTTAAGCTAATTAAGTATTTAGAAATACTTAATTTTTCCTGATTACTATTATGTGATTATTTGTATTATTAACTGATTATTTGATTATTTGTTAGTTACAGTATGGGTAAGAAAAAGCTGTCCAGCATCTATCTTAAATTAGAGAAATCATCTAATGAAAAAGGAAGTTCATCCCGAACCAAATCCTCAAGTCAGTCTGAAATTCCTGAAGAAGGAATATTTGTGCGAAAGGCACAATACGAGGAATCACTTTCTCCTCGAAGGAGGGAAATGATTATTAAGAAAAGTAAAGAGAAAATCCGAGAAAAGAGGATTAAACGGGAAACTCAGGAATTAATTGATAAATCACCTTGGGAAGATAAACTAGATGAGAAATGGGCTAATTTATATATGCTAGCCACCGTAGCAGAAAATATAAAACTTTAAAGATTAACACCCTACTCTCACAATCTAGAAACCTTGTGTGATAAATAAAATTTGAAAAACTAAGTATGTTTATCAGTATCTTTGTAAACAACTAGTACATTGTGTGTAATAAATTACAAAGTTATTTGTAAATTTTAACTTAGTATTTTATGCATTTTGCATATATGCTACATCAGCATGAGTGAGATAACTGAAGATTTCCAGAATCTTAATCTTTATCCCGTAACTGTCGAAGCTTCCAAAGAATATACTAGCTACTATCCCGATATTGAACAACCAGTAGAATTCAAGGTTCCACCCCTGAGCAAGCCAAAACAGAAGAAAAGAACTTATGTAGGATGGAGGAAAATCCGTAAGAAGAAGCCAGCTAAGAAACTGCCCAAAATAAATAATCCTTTGAAAAAGGGAAAAGAAGTCATAACCGGAGAGAATTCCAAACCACAAGAAATGGAAACTGGAGATAAAAAGAAGGATAAGGAGGTAGAAATACAATTGGAGGAAATTACTAAAGAAGTAATAATGGAAGTTGGGCAAGGGTTTATACCAGCTCAGAGAGAAATCGGGGAGAGTTCCAATCCAACCCAGGAAAGAACTTTTCAAGAGGAGATAGATTTTCTATTGGAAAACTGTGAGACGATTCAGCCTGTTCAGACAAATCTTTTTACCTATCCTATTGAAAACCAATTCCCTATGAATTGGGAACCAGCAGCAATTCCAGATCCAATAGTCCACTCCCAACCCATAGGAATGGACGAATGGTGGACAAACGATTGGCAATTTCAAAATATTGTCAACGATCCATACACTTTTCTTCCACAATTCGATCCAGAACCATTACCTAATCCACCCATGAGCAATGAAAACATGGCTGAACTTCGCCACTTTGGCGAAGAGTTGTTTGATATGGGGAATAGAATGAGGGAGATAGGTGGACAGATTGCTTGGAAATACGACGAGAGGGAAATGCGTTTTTAACAACAAGTGACGAGAGATAAATGGTAGTTGTATAATAGTACTAATAAAATTAGTCTGTAAATAATCAATAAAACTCTGTATGATATCTGTGAGTAATGATGCATATTATAATAGATATACAAATGAAATCGAGAAATCGATTGTTTTGACCATATTTGTATTATAAAATTTTCTGATTATTTGTATATAATTATTAATTGTCAGTTACTAATAAAATTTATATATATACATTATCAGATGGCAAACAGTGGTAATGAACCTATTAATGAAGCTAATCATTCTGAACAACATTCAAGAGATCAATATATGACTCGGCAAGATATCGAAAACATTGTGGCTCAAGGGATAGCCAATGCTATTCCAGCATTCGTTGCTGCTATCAAGAATCCACCCGAACCGCAACAAATTGTTCCTAGTAAACAGATTACTGAAGATAATTTCAGTAATAGTGTAAATGGAGGCAATAATCATGTTAACCAGAATAAGGAACCACATCAAGCTCCATTAACCAAGAAAATGAAAACTGCAACGCCTGGTTGCACTTTCAAAGAATTCCTTGCTTGTAAACCCACTGAATTTGCAGGCAATGAAGGAGCAACTGCATCACTGCGTTGGTTAGAGAAAACCGAAGCAGTAATTGCAATAAGTAAATGTGGTAAAGATGATCAGGTCATGTATTCATCCAATCTGTTTAAAGAAGGAGCACTCGAGTGGTGGAATACTGTGTTACAATCAAAAGGAAGAGCAATAGCTTATGCTATGACTTGGAAAGAATTTAAGGGTTTAGTGGAAAGAAAATTCTGTCCTGAGTATGAGAAGGAACAGATGGCGAATAAGTTTCTAAATCATCGGATGATGAGTGTTGATTGTCGTGGTTATACCTCGACATTCTTTGAATATGCAAGAGTGGTACCAACACTGGCTTCGCCAGAACCGGTACTTATTTCTCGCTATATTTGGGGGCTAATTAGCGAAATCCGCAATATTGTTAAAGCTGCGAGACCTCGCACTATTGACGATACGGTAGAATTAGCCAACACTCTGACCGATGAATTGGTGCGCACAAGGGATGAAGATAGGAAGAAGGCACTAGCTCAGAAAATTACCCAAGGATTTCGTGTGGGTAATAATAACAGCTTCAAGAGAAAAGGGACAGGACAATCTCCAGGTCCGTCATTCTGCAGGAAATGCAAAAGAAGCATTATGGAAGATGCGATATTACTTGCAATTTTTGCAAAGCTGTAGGACATCGTGAAGAAAACTGCAAAAAGAAAACAGTAATCTGTTTTAATTATGGTGAAGCGGGGCATTATAAAACAGAATGTCCTAAATTGGTCAAACCAGTAGATAACAAACTCAAGACGACCGAAGGAAATACTAAGAAGAATGCCAGGGCATTTCAGCTGACCACTCAAGAAGCCGAACTTATTCCAGATGTGATAGCGGGTACGTTCTTAGTTCACAACGTATATGCAAAAGTATTATTTGACTCTGGTGCAAACCAAAGTTTTATAAATACTTCATTCTGTCAAGCTCTTAGTTTACCTTTAACCAAAATTAGGCAGATTTTTACCGTTGAAACCGCAGACGGAAATTCAGTTAAAATAGATAAAGTGTTGCAAGAAGGAAACATAGAACTTTTAGGACATAAATTCTCTGCAAAACTATTGCCGATGAATTTAGCTGAATTTGATGTTGTATTAGGAATGGATTGGTTAGTAGCCAACCATGCTAGAATCCTTTGTGATCAGAATTCCATAGAAATTCAATCACCTACCGGAGAAGTAATTAGGATTATAGGAGATAAACCACGGAAACCCATGAAGTTCATATCAGTAATGAAAGTTGCTAATTATGAACGAAAACAAGGAATAGTGTATATGATTTCAGTAATCATTAGCACTAAAGGAAAAGATCTTAAGGAAATACCAGTAGTATCAGAATATTCTGATATATTTCCAGAAGATTTACCAGGATTACCTCCAGATAGGGAAGTAGAATTTAGGATTCATTTAATTCCAGGAACTACACCGATAGCCAAGGCTCCTTATCGGTTAGCACCCACAGAAATGTTAGAATTGAAAAAGCAATTAGATGAATTACTAAGTAAAGGATTCATACAACCTAGCTCATCCCCTTGGGGAGCGCCAGTGTTGTTCGTGAAGAAAAAGGATGGTTCAATGAGAATGTGTATCGATTATAGGGAATTGAATAAGGTTACAATTAAGAATCGATATCCATTACCTAGGATTGATGATCTGTTTGATCAACTTCAGGGGGCTAGATATTTTTCTAAGATAGATTTACGCTCTGGATATCATCAATTGAAGGTACAAGAAGAAGACATACCTAAGACTGCTTTCAGAACTAGGTATGGTCATTACGAGTTTACAGTCATGCCCTTCGGGTTAACGAATGCACCTGCAGCATTCATGGACATGATGAATAGGATCTGTAAACCGTATTTGGATAAATTTGTAATTGTTTTCATAGACGATATACTTATTTATTCCAAAAGTCAGACAGAGCATTGTGAACATCTTCATGCACTCTTAACTTTGTTAAGAAAAGAAAAGTTGTACGCCAAATTCTCGAAATGCGAATTTTGGCTAAAGGAAGTGCAATTTTTAGGACACATGGTGAATCATGAAGGTATTCATGTAGATCCTGCTAAGATAGAGGCAATTACCAAATGGAAGGTTCCACAAACAGCAATGGAAATTAGAAGTTTTATAGGTTTAGCTGGGTATTATAGACGGTTTATTAAGGATTTTTCTAAGATAGCCGTACCATTAACTAAGTTAACCTGTAAAGCCACTAAGTTTGAATGGGGATCTAAACAGGAAGAAGCCTTTAAGATTTTGAAACAGAAACTAACCCATGCACCAATCTTAGCCTTACCAGAAGGAACTGAAGACTTTGAAGTATATTGTGATGCTTCAAAATTAGGATATGGATGTGTGCTTATGCAACGCAAGAAAGTAATTGCGTATGCATCAAGGCAGTTGAAAAAGCACGAAGAGAACTATACGACTCATGATTTGGAATTAGGAGCCGTAATTTTTGCCCTTAAGATTTGGAGACACTATCTTTACGGAAGTAAATTTACTGTCTACACCGACCACAAAAGTTTAAAATATATATTTGGGCAAAAAGAGTTAAACATGAGGCAAAGAAGATGGATGGAAATCTTAAGTGATTACGACTGTGATATTCAGTATCACGAAGGAAAGGCGAATGTAGTTGCAGACGCCTTAAGTCGTAAGTATTATGAGAAACAAAAACGGGTTCGTGCTCTCAGATTAAATCTACAAATAGATTTAATGGGACAATTGAAGAATGTTCAAACTACAGCAATCAAGGAGGATGCTGAAGGAATGAAAGGACGAATCAAGGAATTAGAACAAGGAGCAGATGGAATTTGGAGATTCCATAAAAGTAGAATTTGGGTACCTAAACAGGGTGACTTAAGATCTAAGATTTTAGAAGAAGCTCATAAATCTAGGTACACTATGCACCCAGGAAACAATAAGATGTACCAAGATTTAAGGAAGAATTTCTGGTGGATAGGAATGAAAAGGGACATAGCCAGTTATGTTTCTAAATGTCTTACTTGTTCACAAGTTAAGGCAGAACATCAGAAACCTTCAGGATTACTACAAAAATTAGAGATGCCAGTGTGGAAATGGGAACTTATAACAATGGATTTTGTTACTAAGTTACCCAAAACCAGAAAAGGTAATGATGCGATTTGGGTAATTGTGGATCGATTAACCAAATCTGCTCACTTTCTACCTATGAAAGAAACCTTTAGTATGGAAAGACTGGCTAAATTGTATGTAGATGAAGTTGTATCCTTACATGGAGTTCCACTCTCCATTGTTTCGGATAGAGATAGTCGTTTTACTTCCCATTTCTGGAAAAGTTTCCAGCAAGCCATGGGAACTCGACTAAACCTGAGCACTGCATATCATCCACAAACAGACGGACAAAGTGAAAGGACAATCCAAACTCTAGAAGATATGCTCCGAGCATGTGTAATAGACTTTGGTGGAAGTTGGGATGATCACTTACCGTTAATTGAATTCTCCTATAACAATAGTTATCATTCAAGCATTGAAACCGCTCCATTCGAGGCACTGTATGGAAGAAAGTGCAGAACCCCAGTTTGCTGGGCAGAAATAGGAGAAAGTCAGTTATCAGGACCTGAAATAGTGCAAGAAACAACTGATAAGATTACTCAAATCAAGGAAAGATTGAAAACTGCTCGAGATCGTCAGAAGAGTTATGCAGACAATAGAAGCAAGCCATTAGAATTCCAAGTTGGAGACAGAGTATTGTTGAAAGTTTCTCCTTGGAAAGGAGTAGTCAGATTTGGAAAGAAAGGAAAGCTAAGTCCAAGGTACGTAGGACCATTTTCAGTGATCCAACGTATAGGACCAGTAGCTTATCGTTTACAATTACCAGAAGAATTATCTGGAGTACATAATGTATTTCATGTATCCAATCTCAAGAAATGCTTATCAGATGAATCTCTGGTAGTACCTCTTCGAGATATAGAGGTAAACGAAAAGTTGAAATTTGTTGAGAAACCTCTTCAAATTGAGGATCGAAAGATCAAGTTTCTCAAACACAAACGACTAGTGTTGGTCAAAGTAAAGTGGGATTCAAAGAGAGGAGCTGAATACACTTGGGAACTGGAGTCAGAAATGAAGAAAAAGTATCCACACTTATTCCAGTAAATCTCGAGGACGAGATTTTCTTAAGGTGGGTAGAATGTAACAACTCTCATCAAAAGTCATACTTATTAAAATAATTAGTCCAAAAGGAAACCCTAATTGAGAGACCCAAGTGATTCTGAACAAACCCTGAAATTTTCATAATTTTCAGAATCAGGATTAGGGCCCCTAAAACTCAAGGGGGGTAAACCCTAGTTGATAATTATCAACTTAGAAACGTTGGCAGCAAGTAAATTTCGAAATTTATCAACTCAGCTAAGCTAGTTTCAGTCGTGGCTACCCTATAGCCTATTTTGATTCCTTACGGACCGCAACATTATCAACCTTACGGTCCGTAAGCAGTCATACGGACCGCAACATTGATAAGCTTACGGTCCGTAAGCTAGTAAAATTTTACCTATAAATAGTAGGATGTGGCACTTGAATTCTGAACATTTTACGTCGAAAGAATTCCATTCACACACTGTATTACGTACTGTTATTCCGAAATTACACCCCCGGGTATCGAAATTCTGCTACAAAACAGGGTATTAGCACAATCGCTGCTACGATTCATTTATCCGAAGATCAAGATATCCAATGCATGTTTAAATGCCGCCCACATTAGGGTTATACTTTATCGTTCGTCATTAAATTGACGGATTGTCGTTAATTCGATAGGTAAAGTATTATACTTTATCGTTCGTTGTTAATTCAACGGATCATCGTTAATTCGATGGGTAAAGTATTATACCTTGTCGTTCGTTGTTAATTCAACGGATCATCATTAAATCGATGGACAAAGTATTGCATTTTATCATTCATTGTGATAATTTGATCTCGTAAATTATCGTAATTGCTGGATTGATTACTAACCCAGTTTTGTGTGCATTGTTATTTATATTAGGTTAACAAGACTAAATCATAGATTAGACTCTGACCATATTAAATCAGCAATGTGAGTCATTCTCTCTTTTTATCAAATCTATTTACAAAAGTATGTTATTTTCAAAGTTATAATTACGGGGATTAAGTCTTTGTAATCACCAAGTTACAGCCGGTATGTGGGGTTTTGTATACATTACTTAATAATCGTCACCATTGGGGCAGCCAATGGGGGATATGACCATAGTCACAGACACCATTGGACGAATGGGCCAATGGGTCGGGTGGCAAGTACCGTGGGTAGTTGGATTGATATCAGAAACATTGTAATCGCTCTTAATACTGTAAATTATAACAAATGTGTCATTTTAGTAAATAGAATGATTCACTCAGTATTTCCCGCTGACAAAACCTTTTTCAAACATGTTTCAGGTGATCTGTTGTAATTCAGGAAAAGTGCTGGGGAGCATTTCAAGCTTAAGATAGTGGCTCAATATAAAATAAATAAATGCTTTTGTAATATCACGTTTTTATAGTAAAAACATAATATTGTAAATTATCAGGGTTTTATCCCGAATTGTGAAATAAAATAATCGGGGAAAAATTTTAGCTTTAAGCGATCCTGTTTCCGCTGTTAAACTCAACTAAATCAATACCGCAGTATTTCTGTCCCGCGGCTCTTGAAACGGGTCAAACCGGGTCAGGGGCCGTGACAGTTTTCTTGTTCACTTCATCATCACTTCGCTTCCTTCGTCCTATGAAGCATTCAAGATCAATTACAACACTCAGAAGGACAAATGGACGATGAGTGAGCTGATCGCCATGTGCGTGCAGGAGGAAGAGCGTATGAAGATGGATCGCCATACTGATGTTGCTAACTTCACCACCTCCAGCTCAAAGAAGAGGAAGAACAATTATCCAAGAAAGGATGCTTCTAAGGTTCAAAAGCCAAATCCAACTCCTAATACAAGTGCACCTTCCAGCTCTAAGAACTCCTTAGGCAAACCCTACTGCAAGTTCTGTAAGAAAACAGGACATAAGCAAAAGGAATGCCCTGACTTCAAGGAGTGGCTGGCTAAGAAAGGTAACGATTTTTTCATGATACTTGAGTCCTTTAATTTAAATGTTCCTGCTAATTCTTGGTGGTTTGACTCTGGTTCTATGGTACATGTTACCAATTCACTTCAGGGATTCCTTACAATCCGGAAGCTGGGAAGAAACCAAAGAACACTTAAAGTTGGAGATGATCGGGAATTAGAAGTGAAGGCCATAGGAACATTACAATTATTTTTGAAAACTGGTTTATGTATTAAACTTTATGATACCTTATATGTTCCTGAGGTAACTCGGAACCTTGTATCAGGACCAAAGTTAGACATGGACGGTTTTGTTGTTTCCCATGGTCATCGCAAACTCTCTATTCTCTATGATTCTATTGTTTATGGTACTGGCATTCTGGATGGTGGTCTCTATAGATTAGAACTAGATGATAATTTTTCCAAATCTTTGTTGTCATATAATATTAATGAATCACTCACAAAGATGGAAAAGAAACAAATTCGAGATTTAGAGACTTCATCTATGTTGTGGCATCAACGTTTAGGCCACATCTCAAGAGAACGATTAAATCATCTCGTAAAAGATGAAGTCTTACCTCCTCTCGATTTCACCGATTTTGGAACATGTGTCAAATGTCTCAAAGGCAAAATGACATTAGCAAATAAGAAAGGAGCCACTAGGAGCTCTAATTTATTAGAACTCATTCACACTGACATTAGTGGTCCTTATCAAATTGCTGGTATAACAGGACATACTTCATTTATCACATTCATTGATGATTATTCTCGTTACATGTACTTGTATCTTATAAAGGAAAAATCTGAATCTCTAACAACTTTTAAAGATTATAAAGCTGAAGTTGAAAAGCAATTAGATCGTCAGATTAAAGTTGTGAGATCAGATAGAGGCGGTGAATATTATGGAAGACATACTGATGTGGGTCAAGCTCCTGGTCCATTTTATGAGTTTTGTAAGGGCCAGGGGATTGTGAACCAATACACCATGCCTGGTACACCTCAGCAGAATGGTGTAGCTGAAAGAAGAAATCGTACCCTTATGAACATGGTGCGCAGTATGTTAGCCAACACTAATTTACCATTATTCCTCTGGACTGAAGCGTTAAAAGCAGCTGTTCATATACTCAATAGAGTTCCTTCTAAGTCTGTCCCTAAAACTCCTTATGAACTTTGGACAGGAAGGAAACCGAGTCTTAAATATATGAAAGTATGGGGCTGCATTGCTGAAGCAAAACTTTACAATCCTTTCCTAAGGAAACTTGACCCTAAAACAGTTACCTGCTTCTTTATTGGGTATCCTGATCACTCGAAGGGTTATCGTTTCTATTGTCCTTCCCATGTCACCCGTATTGTTGAAACCAAGCGTGCTGCGTTCCTGGAGGATTTCAAGGTCAGTGGGAGCAGTACCAACCCTTACGAAGAATTGCAAGAAGTACAAGACGCAGGGGGGGGGAGAGACTCGTCGCTTATCATTACTCCGTTTACTCCTCTTGTATCCCATGCAACTGCACCTGAAGTCACTACACAAAATCCATCTCCACAATCAGAACCCATTATACCTCATAACGAAGGCACATCAAACGCTCAAAACCAAGACAACGCTGAACCCAATAATCAACTCAGGAGGTCATCTAGGCAAAGAAGGCCTACTAATTGGGATGATTATGTTACCTACCTGACTGAAATGGATGCTGGAAAGCTCAATGATCCTATCTCTTATAATGAAGCCATTAGCAGTGATCAGTCTTCTGAATGGAACAAAGCAATGATTGATGAGCTTGAATCCATGAAGAAAAATGACGTTTGGGATTTAGTCGAATTACCCAATGGTGCCAAACCTGTAGGTTGTAAATGGGTGTTCAAAACAAAACTGGATCCGAATGGGAACGTTGAACGCTACAAAGCGAGATTGGTTGCAAAGGGCTACACTCAGAAAGAGGGAATTGATTATCAAGAGACGTTTTCACCTGTCTCTCGTAAAGATTCATTAAGGATCGTTATGGCCCTAGTAGCTCATTTTGATTTAGAGCTGCATCAGATGGACGTCAAAACTGCTTTCCTTAATGGAGACTTAGACGAAGATGTTTACATGAAACAACCTGAAGGCTTTAAACCTGAAGGTCAGGAGCATCTAGTCTGTAAGTTGAAGAAATCCATTTATGGGTTAAAACAAGCATCACGTCAATGGTACCTCAAGTTTGATGAAGTCATGAAGAGGCAAGGTTTTATGAAGAATCAAGTGGATCAATGCACCTACCTCAAGATGAGTGGGAGTAACTTTACTATACTTGTCCTTTACGTAGATGATATTCTATTGGCAAGTAATAGTTTAGACATGTTGCATGAGTCGAAGCGTTTACTCTCGCATAACTTCGACATGAAGGATCTCGGAGATGCTTCTTACGTCATTGGCATCGAAATTCACCGAGATAGACACAAAGGGATCTTAGGATTGTCTCAGAATACTTACATAGATCGTGTCCTTACACGTTACAACATGCAACAGTGCAAACCCTCCGTCGCTCCAGTAGTTAAGGGAGATGTTTTCGGTTCATTCCAGTGTCCGACAACAGAGGTTGAAAAGGAGCAAATGAGCCAGATACCTTACGCGTCAGTAGTCGGGAGCCTGATGTATGCTCAAGTCTGTACTCGCCCAGATATCGCTTACATTGCTGGAATGCTAGGTCGTTATCAGACTAATCCTGGCCTAGATCACTGGAAAGCAGCTAAGAAGGTCCTTAGATATCTGCAAGGGACGAAAGACTATAAACTGACATATAGAAGAAGTGATCATTTAGAAGTGGTAGGTTATTCTGATTCTGACTTTGCTAAATGCAAAGATGACAAGAAATCCACTTCGGGCTACATCTTTATGTTAGCAGGCGGACCTATCTCATGGAAGAGTCATAAACAACAGTTAACTACAACTTCCACAATGATGGCAGAGTACATTGCTGTTTACAACGCAACCTGTCATGGAATGTTGCTTAGAAATATGATCACTGGACTCAAAATCGTCAATTCCATTTCTAGACCATTGAAGCTTTACTGTGATAATTCAGCTGCCGTTAGTTTCTCGAACAGTAACAGTTCGACTGGAGCTGGTTTATATCTTGATACGAAGTACTTGTTCGTACGTGAACGAGTTGAGGAAAATAATCTTTGTATTGAGTATATTAGTACTAAAGATATGCTTGCAGATCCGATGACTAAAGGTCTCCCACCTAAAGTTTTCGAAGAACATGTATCGAATATGGGACTTACTAAAGACCTTATTTAATGGCATATTGTACTAGCTTATGTTTTAATTAATAAAATTTCCTCAGTTTGATTTTGTATGTCTCTAACATATGTTCTGCCGGTGTAATGACATATAGACGAATATAAATACAAATCAGACGCTAAAGGGCTTATACATATTTTGATCGTAACTGTTAGGTTTTAAATTGAGGCTATAGTATGACTAATGGGGGTCCTGAGTCGCATGATGATTCAACGGCTGTATTTCTCTGCTATAGTTCTTGGTTTAAGGCTAAAATGAGTGTTAACTCCTGGCCAGGCTTACCTAATACTCATGATAAATGATTACTTGGCTAAGTGGGAGAATGTAAGATTAAATATATTAATGTTGTAATATTTAATCTTGTAGCCTATATAATCATTTATATTATATTAGATCAAAATATATTAATAACCTATTATAATTAGTTGGTAATTGTTGATGGACCATATTACCCTTATTAACTAATTAGGTTTTCTCTTGGGTGTATAAATAAGGGGCTTATTAGAGAGTTAGACGGTTAGACACTTTACACAATCACAACCCTCATTAACATCATAATTCGTGACTCTCTCCCTCAACCGAATTCATCCCTATTTCGGTTTTCATTACCATCATAACTTTACACCCTAAGGAGGAACCGAATCATCCTGACAAAGATGTCGAACACTCTGACTGGATTCTCTACTGCTTTGAATAGTATAACAGGTATGTGTTTCATGTTTTCCTTTTAGTTTAAACAGAACTGATCAACATATGATTTCTCTGAAATACTACATTCACAATCATCCATATTGTGTGCCAGTTTTGTTGCTTGTGGTCATCATAATAAAGCACCTTGAAATCCAAATGTACATGAAAACATGTTAAACAAAATCATATCCTAAAAAAGGTACATTCTTATTAAAAATTTGGTATTATGGATGTTGTAAAATACAACTAAGATCCACTATCGAGTTTTGAATCGTCTTTCTAAATCATATTTGAGAACGAAGAATGGTGCTTATTGTCGCCATCAAGGAATTTGTTTGAATCTTTGATTGGTAAACTGTAAAAAGGAAATAGCTTTTGACCCTTAAGTGGATGAATCGTTTTTATACCTCTACCACCGTTTCACAAGTAAGGTTATATTGCATCTCTCGGACTTCCTATGCCCAACCCGTCAAGCTCTTTCGACACTAAGATTTTATCCCAACACATTCAACAAATTTTATACTCGCCCCACAGAAATATCCTTCGAATCCCTTCTAGTTCATGCATTTTTTCTCCGAGGCTTTGAAAAGTAATAATAAATAATAAAGTGGTATACACCCCAAAACCGCTTTTAACAATGTAATTCTTTCCCAAACGAGAGTGTTCTAAACTTCCAAATTGACGGTTTATCTTAATATTTTTCACAACCACTTTCAATATTTTGCGACGTTCATATTGGCCCCAACTAGAAGCCCTAGATATGTAAGGGGAAACAAGGTCGCTTCATATTGAAGAATCCTTGCCATGCTATTAATTTCTCTTATTTCCACCCCAACTTCATATTCTCTTCTTTTTTTGGTAGCCAATTTGTAAACCTCGACACCAAATAGAAACATCTTAAGATTCTTTTCAATGAGACAAAAACTTGATTATAATATTGTCTATTTAATTGAAAGGCCTCTTTGTTCTATTATATAAACGAAAAATCTCCAATTTAATGTATCAAACCCTTTTCAAGATCCACTTTAAAGAACGTTGTTTTCTTGTGGGATTAACATAAATCTACATAACCCACAAATAATGTTAGAGTAATAACTATTATGCATTTTTTAAAATAATATTAAGACAATTATTCAAAACCGGTAAGATTAACTAAGAGCATGTGTTATGGAGAACATTCGTTAGGGATTCATTGAGATTTTCTTTTGTTGCCACGTAGACGCAACCTAAGCAACCACCATACCCTAACGTCCCAGTTATTGTTCCATGCCCCCTCCTTCCAACGAAGCCCCATCATTCCTTCATTTTCTTATTGCTGACAAACGTCAGCGCCCTGCCTATAACGGTGTCTACGCCCTGAGGTGGCATACGTGGCACCAACGTCTCCCTTGCAACACCCCATTAACATATGGCATAGGCCTAATCTATATCTATACTATACATAATGTATAAGGCTACAGGGTGTGGCTTAACGCCACCCCGCCACCTCACCATTTATAGCGCCCCGGGGCGCCAGCCACCATTCCACCGCAGTTAAGAGGGGGGCGCTATGGCCCTTCCGCCATCGTGCTAACAAGCAACGTTGAGGAGATCAAGGGTGAGGTTGATCAACTTTACCGTTGATCAACGGTTGCTTTAAAAAAAAAATTAAAATTTATAATTTACCTATAAATACCTTACCTTTTTTCTATAATTTTCATCTCTTCTTCCTCTACTCTTTATCCAAAATCTCTACACGTTTTTTTTCATAATCACACAATGTTTCCCAACAACCAAAACGTGTGGGATCCCAACTATCCGCAGGGGCGTACCCACCTATATCTGAAGGAGGGCGGGCGCACCCCTTGAAAAAAATAAAATTTAGTGCTAAATTCACGGTAAAATCCCGACCACACCCCTTGAAAATTTTCATCCGCACCCCTTGGAAATTTTCGACCGCCTCCCTTAGGAAAAAATCTTATGAATTTGTAAAAAGTTTATGTAAACACTGATTTTTTTTAAATACAACCTAATTAACTTTTCACTTAACTAATTAACTTTCACTTAACCCAATTAACTTTCTCTTACGCTATGTTCCCGAGTTTCATTAAATGAGAGAAGAGAAAAGATTTAGAAAGAAATAATTTTTAGTTGTGTTCCTGAATTTCATTAAAGAAGAGAAAATGAGAGATTTTTTGTCTAAAATTAATCTTTCCAATTTGGAAAAATACGGAGATAAAAGAAAAGAAAATGAGAGAATCATTTCTTTTCTTTACTTAACTTAACTCGGGAACACAGTGTTAACCTTTAACCCAATAAACACACCATAACTCAAGCACAGCCCAATCTAATAATCTAATTTGAACTAAAATATAACCCAACCCACTGCAATTTCGGCCACCAAACTCACAAAAACAGCATCTCATCACTATTTTCGGGTATGGTTCGATTATTTTTTTTGTTTTCTTGTTCTATTTGGATTTTTAGGAGAAATACAATTGTTAAAAAAGTTTGAAATTTTAGTTGTTTTTTTGAAACTTTAGTTGGTTGATTTTGTTGTTTTAGTTAAAGTTTAGTGTGTTTAAATGGTTAGTTAGAAGGAATCAACAATTAAAACTAGGACTTGATTTTAAAGTTGAAAATTATGAAGTTTGGTGATGATTGTTTAAGTGTTTAGTGTTGAAAATTAGTTGTATATGTTATATAGAGAAATATTTGCTTTAAAAAGTAGCTCTAAATGTTTTGGATAGATTTAAAAAAATGAAAACCCTTAGATCGACATTTTAAATATGTTTATAACGACGTTTGGCATGTTTTTGATAATTATATAGATTTTAGCTTGATATTCTTTTGTTTTACATGACACGACCCGATATAACTAGATATGAACCTGTTTTTTTATATACTTAGGGACCTAAAATCTTTAAAAAAAATTCGCACCCCCATGAAAAAATTCTTGGGTTCGTCACTGACCATCCGTTTTGACAAAGTGCACCAAACAATCCCACCAATGAGCAAGAAGACCGTTATCGAACAATGTTTCCCAACAACCAAAATTATGTTTTTTTTATATTCTGTAGTTATAAAAATTGGCATATAAATTAAAAAAAAATAAATATATAAATAAAAAATAATAATTAGGTAATGATGATGGGGAAATTTAAACCATTGCATACAAGTTAAAGGAAGGGGCTTTAAAATCCCCTGTGTGACGTGACGGTGACGTGACGTGATAAAGCCTTTAGGGGCTTTATACCACAACCCTGTAGCCTAATGGAAGATTATTTTAAAATACATAAAAGTTAAGAACTTTTTTTAGTTTATTGCATTAACTACAACTCTAAAATAAGGGTAAATTAGTCTCTCAAACATTAATTACATTTAAAACCTCCATCTTTATTACACTTTAATATCTTATCTTTTACCAATTAATTAATTATTAGTTATATTTTATTCCCTTATAAAAAATTAATTACTCCTATGTTTATAAACGATCATAATGTTTTTGTACATTAATATTTTCTTTTAGAAAAATGCAGCGTAAAACGAGCATTTTATTATATTTAATTTGAGTATAGTATTGCTATCGTTTTATTAATTAAAAAAACTGATATGTTACTTGACTAATAGTGTCTAAGAGTGAAAAATAACTAAATCGTTAACCGAAACAAACAAAATCGAATCAAAATTAAATGAACCGAACCAAAAATCGTTAATCTAACCGAATTGATTAACCGAAAACGATTGGTTGATAAAATAGACTAACCGATACCTTCGATTTTGGCTTCGTTTGAGGATAATAGCCGAACCATACACACTCTGACAGTGTTTGTTTTTTCCGCCGCATTGCGCGGGCACCATTCTAGTAATATAATTATATAAATAAAAAATAACTAGCAATAAGACCGCGCACGTTGCGGCGCGAGAACATTGCAAACATCGAATGGATTAGTCCAAACGTCATGTGATGCGTTAACCATACGAAAACACGCGTTTTGACGTATTCGATTGAACTCGATATAACCTATATAAGAATTGCGATTTGATCAAACGTAAAGTAAATAGAATTTATATGTGATCCAACTCATACATAGAAAAGAAAACTACAATTTGACTCCACACAGTTCGAAATAAAATTTACGAAACATACATAAAATACGCATGGATACATATTATATGTGTCCTGACTCATTTCTCAAATCGAAATGTAGAACAACTCAAATTTATATTACATAAAAATATGCACGTAAAAATGTTGTTTTTAATGAACATGAATTATATTTGATCTGACTCGTTTTCTAGAAAAAGTTTATGTTGAAACGTAGAGGAAATCATATTTATACCGACACGTAAATAAAAATGTACACGTAAAGAATAGTTTTGTAAGTAAAGGAAGTATATAGGGGTAAACTCGAAACAAAATATTAGTAAAAAACTTAATAGGTTAAAAACGTTCGTAAAACCATGCAAAGTAGCATTAGTGACACACCACTGTCAGCGACCCCAACGTTGGAAAAGTTCGTAAAAATAAAATAAATAAAAAAGGAAAAAATAACACCGAACGAAAAGCAGACGTAAAATTGTTGAACCACTCACACCTGTTGCAGTGCGTTAATGCAAAGAATTAGACTGAAATGTAAAACGTAGAAAAGATTAATTAAGTTGAACGGGGAAAAATAAACGTGTTGTGACGGATCTGTCAAATGGTAAAAGATATACCAAAAAACGGTGAACCACAAACGCACGTTGCGGCTTGTCTTGCAAAATTTAGAACGGAACGTAAAAACTAAAACGAATAACTTGTGAAAGATGACAATTATGTGGGGCCAAAAATGAAAATAAAAAAGTATTAGGGTTAAATTGCAAAAGATGAAAAAAAATGGGTTAGAAATGAAAAATCAACGTTTTTTTTAAACTCCCCATTCATGGGGTACAACTACATAAAGCAACATATAGTTGCTAATTTATAGTTTAACTAGCAATAAGACCCGCGCGCATTGCGGCGCAGGTAAATCGCAAATGTTGAATGGATTAGTCCAAATTTTATGTGATGCGTTAACCATCACGTTTTGACATATCTGATTGGTGTGACTTATATAAGCACTGCGATTGAATCAAAACGTAAAGTAAATTGAGTTTATACAATACAATCATAATGTATTATATGTGACTCGACTCACACATAGAAAACATTAACAAGTATAAAGGAAAACCGACATGTGTAATTGAAAGGGATTAATTGAAAAAAGGGGGAAAACACAAATTGACTCCACTCCGTTCGAAACGAAAGTTACGAAACATACGTAAAAAAACACGAAACCATTCCACTCTGTTTGAAACGAAAGTTACGAAACACACATAAAAAAACGAAACCATATTATATCTGATCTGACTCGTTTTCCAAAAAAGTTTACCTTGAAACGTAGACCAACTCGAATTTCCAAAATGTACAAAAAAATAAGCATGTAAAAAAGGTTGCTTTTAAACGAAAATGTATTATATTTGACCTGACTCGTTTCGAGAAAAAAGTTTACATCGAAACGTAGAGTAAACTGAATTTATACCGACACGTACATAAAATTATGCACGTAAAAATTTATTTTTTTTAAGTAAAGGAAGTATAGAAGTAAACACGAAAATATTAGTAAAAAACTTAATAGATTAAAAATGTTTGTAAAACCTTTGTTGGTTCAGTTCTGTTTATACATGAGGGAAAACATTAAAGCATACCTGTTACAGCAGACAGTGCGTTGGAGAATCCAGTAATGGAGTTCGCAGCAACAGTGTTTGACATGATTGTCAGCTTGGTCTGGTTCCTCCTTAGGGTGCTGACTGATGATGGTGGCTAAGAAAACCGAAAAGGGAATCGGCTATGGAGATGGAGGTCGATGATGTTATAATTAGGGTTATGTCTAATTGTGTAACTGTGTAACCCTTTAACCTCTACATAAGTCTCCTTATATAAGCACCCAGGAGGAAACCTAATTAGTTAATAAGGGTAATATGGTCCATCAACAATTACCAACTAATTATTTAATAGGTTATTATATATTTTGATCTATATTATGTAAATGATTATAATGGCTATAGATTAAATATTAAACATAATACATTTAATCTTACATTCTCCCACTTAGCCGAGTAATCATTTACTATGAGTATTAGATAAGCCTGATCAGGAGTTAACACTCATTTTAGCCTTAAACAAGTACTATAGCAGAGAAATACAGCCGTTGAATCATTATGCGACTCAGGACCTCTCTATATTTGTCTATATGCCGTTATGCTAGCGTGACATATTCTTAGAGACATACAAAATCAAACTGATGAGGAAAAATTAACTAATAGTTAGTCATTCATAGTACGATATGCAGTTGCGCATGGCCATCAATTAATACCCGTCTCTGAGCTCTCTTAATAAGACTTGTGGGTAATAGCCCTTAACCATATCATGAATGTATTCGACACAAAACTTAGTTTCCTCAATTCGTTCATAAACGAATAATTAATTGTGTATCGAAACTTAATGCAACACCTCTTGAACTGTTACTGTTCAAGGAGTCATGGTAGCTGACTTTATCACACTAAGTCTTCAAAATATTAATTATATGGAGTTAATAAACTTATGAGTCCACTGATGAATTTCCAACAACATTTAATGACTATATCATGTCGTTATAACTTAGGTTGTTATTATCAGTGCATTATGACTCCTCCATGAAATAGGTTTTGTCTGCTGACATAAGGATATACCCGAAATTACATTTTGTCATCTTTGAATATCTCAAAGTTAGAGTAATAAACCGGTTTTAATTCTCACTTCTTCTTAAAATTATAGCTTCTCGTTTCCTTTAAAGATATTGTAGTACTCCATTAGATGCTTCACATTAATCTAGACATATATAGTGTGTTGCAATGTGAGTAATATCTAAATGAGTATAGACTTAAACTTACATAAGGCTTCCAATTAATGAAGCATAAGGAAATAATCTCATTTATCCTATTATCCTCTAAAAGAGAGCATTAATGTTTGTTACATATGTAAGGACCCATTTGAGGTTAAACTTATGGAACGAAACTAATGTCCCATTGGGTCTATCTCGGTGTGTTATGATATCTATTACATAAGAGATATCTCTGAGATCTATTATATTAAAGTTTGTGTTAACAATGCTTTGACTTATGTAACATATACTTGTCAAAAGAATATCATCTATATAGACAAGTTTATCTTAGTTGCTCCCACTCATTTTGAGGTAGGTACATTAATCCACTTGGTTGTTGATGAAAATAATTACGTTAAGATTTCATCACATTATGATGTTTGCATTAACCCATACATGGATATTATTGGCTTACAAATAAAGTGTTCTTTAACCTTCAGTTTGAAACTTTAGGTTGTTATCTAATGAACATGTAAATGTGTCAGTCATTTGTTATGGAAAATTGTTTTTAATGTTCATCTAATGTAGCCTTAAACTATTATAAGCTACTAGAATAGTGATGATCCTCAAAGAAAACTTTGATAATTTATCTCTTCCTAAGTATAACCTTTGACAATCAATCATGATTCTTAGTGTCTTAACGTTTGTATCAGGATTTGGTTTAGTTATGAACACTCTTAGGTAATTCAATCAAATCCCGAACGTTATACGAACACATAAAATCAGTTTTACTAGAAAACTGTTTTATTCCATTTAAAAGAATATTGATTGACACTAATGGCTTAATTTGAAGAGATAGGACCAGTAAACTTTTCCAAAATCTATTTCAACTTCAGTTAGGGAGGTTATGTAATCATCAAAGTTAGTGGGATTTTAAACCTAGATGACCTCCTGAGTTGATTATTGGGTTCATTAGAAGTTTCAGTTTTATGGATTAGCTCTTGGTTAGGTTGCTATCATTTTCAGGATTCTAAGTTTGTAAGAGTTGGTGCAGTATGGTGTACAAGAGGTGTAATCGGAGTTAAATTCGGAGTGAAATTTAATGACACTCTTCCCCCCGCCTCTTGTATTCCTTGCAAGTCATGATTAGAACTTTGACTGCTCCCACTGACCTTAGAAATCTTTAGGAACTCAGCATGCTTATGGTCAATATGTAACGACCAACAAATTCTAATAGAGAAACGAGTTAATGACGTTAGTCGTTGTAGTTTCTCTTGTTGAGGATTATGTTAGTTTAGGTAAGAAATCTAAGTGCGCCCACAATTAGGCAACAATGAAACTTTTGTAAGAGTAGCATTAGATTTAAGGAGATAAGTTATGATAGAACAGTGTCATAATGGAGCAGTGTCTTGTACAAGAGGTGTAAATTGAAGTAATATAAAGTTTTCACTCCCCCACCTCTTGCAACTATTGCAAGTTATTATTAAGACACTTAATGCTCCCACTGATCTTTGATATCTCTAGAAATGCTACAAGAGAAGTTTCGATGAGGTACGTGACGTGGGAACCTATCATATATATGTTAGACTTTAATTGATTTCCTTAACGTCCAAATGTCATAAGAAACTTAAGGACATATTTAATAGAAATCTTAATAAGTAAACATATTAATAGATTTCTTCTAAGACTGTGGGCCATATGCGACAAAAGTTAGATACAAGTTGATAACCTTTTAAATGATAAATTAATTATGTCTGAATATTCCATTTGGAATAAGTTCCACAAATGTCAATGAATGACTTATGATGGACCCATACTTATTCCTTAAGCCAAGTTATATTTTAGGGCTTTAATGTCATGATTTAAAATCACTTAGAATGAGATTAGTTGAATAACCATCCTCATTAACCATGTCATGATTTATCATGAATTTCGGTTATAATGGATGAAATTTATAAGTCTCATTTTCCTTTTGTCAAATTCTCATTTACATGTTGACAAAAGTTGTGAAAGTGTAAGGTGTCATCTAGTTCCATCTCAGTAATGTTTCAATCCAGATATTTAGAACAAATAAGATGAGATTTTAAGGTAAGTGTGACTTTATGTTGACTATGCAAACCTCACAACGTTCATAACTTTGCTTAATTATGATACTATATTCTGACTAATCTTCAGAATATATAAGGTATCGAAAAGCGTTGTTAGAAGATGTAACACCCGTTCTAGTAAACCAAGGTTTAACGTAAATTTTACCTTAAACAAAACATGTAATTAAGATTACGTAAACATTTGGAAATACGGGTTTATTAAAACTTTTGCAATTTATAATTTATTCTACATAACGTGATCGAAATTCGTTGTTTAAAATTTACAACGTAGCAAAATGCGGAAGCGTGTATTTATCGTGTTCGGTTCTTCGCTGAGCTTGATCGTCTTCCGGCATCCCAGAAAGTACCTACATTTCATAAACATGAAATACTTTAGTCATACGGTGTTTAAAACGCATCTAAACGAGTCCGAGAAACAATTGATCACCAAAACAAGATTATCATTCTGGCCTCCACCGTAAATTACGGTGGAACCGTAATTTACGGTGGCTTCTGGGTTAAAACCCTTCTGCCGTAAATCAGAAGAAACCCACCATAAATCATTTCAGGTCCACCGTAAATTACGGTGGCACCGTAATTTACGGTGGTACCTGCATTCCAGCTTTCCATTTTGCCGTAATTTGATACGAAATCTTTCGTATCTTGCAAACCGCTTATCCGTTTGACCTACCGTTTCTTCCTATATGTTTGTAATTTGATTCTCCATCATATGGAGTTAAAATCCGACGTCCGACTTAACAAGATTTAAGACTTTTAGGTCTTCGGCTTATTTCCCTTTTTACAAATTTTTGACCCATTCGCGGTTTCATCAAACAAACGTATTTGTTTGATTCCTATATCACATACAACTCTTTAATTTAATATTACTTACCATTTTAGGTTCTATTCATGGGTTTATTACACAATTTAAACCCGTTTTTACTCGTATGCTTATTTTGACCCGTTAAGGGTTCTTAAACATTTTTGAGCCTAAAAACGCTTTCGTTTGCTTCTATAATTAATCTAAGTATTCGTTTAATCATAAAACTCATTTCCGAACAACTTTTAAAGGTTGTTTGGTCAATTTAGCCACCAAGGGCGTTTTGGTCCATTTTAGTTCTTTATTAACAATGAAGGACTTTTGAAAGTATATTGGACCCATAATCTCTCTTTTAACCTATAATTATGTTTGAAAAGTCATAAGCTTTCCAAACGCCATGTTCATTACATAAAACATTTGGTTTACCTAGCAAGTAACCAAATGTCCGTTTTGACCTCTTTTAACACTCTTGAACCATATATTCTAAATGAGCGTTACCTTATTTCACATACCTGGCGCAGATCAATATATTGACCCGTTTTTAATACCTTGCTTTTATAACCGCTAATTCATAGCGTTGCTAACACCAATTTGACATTTACACCTGAAATAATATAGCTCGGCAATAATCATTAGTCGCTATTGTCAAAGGGTGATATCTTCACCTTTTGACCCATTTGGTCTAAGTGACCGATTATGTTAGCGAGATGATATTTATTACCATCTCATCTATACGACTAGCTTCGGTTTACACCGTGTGGCCATTTCACTTATTAATTGATTTTCTTAACGCTTTTTAGCCTGTTATGGCTTACGCCTTACAGTGTCTTTCGAAACCAATAGTTATGGTCAACGCATGACCAATTTACCTTTTTACCCTTATTGTTTGTTTTGGTTTACCCTATAAGGTAACCATTCAAAAGCTCATTTTTCCATTTGTCATAAAATAATCGAATTACCGATTTAATTCCTTTTTAACCATTAACATGGTTTCTTGTCGTGCTAGACTACCTTGTTCCGTACGTTTACACGTCGGAACATCATACCTCAATTATGTATTTGTCTTCATCATAACTAATACGGTAAAGGAGTATTCTAACATATAAGACTAGTGTAAGCTATACTTACCTTGCATCCGAATTATGCTTTTCCACCATTCTTGCTTCGTTTGACCCGCTTCCTTTCCAAGCCTCCACCTAGCTTGTCAAGCGTCAAACTATCATCATAATTCGTAAGACGGTTATATTAGTCATCATTAATTATGACTATTCCACCTTACCTATTTTCTTTCACAATTACCATTCGATCTTATTAATGGTCGGTTTGACTATTTAAAAGTCAAATCACCAATTAACACATATGATTGCACTATCAAGTTCACAAGACTCAAATAGGCACATTATCAACACTTAGTTCTCATTTAGGCATTTTAACAAACACCTAATGTGCATGATTTTACATATTTACTAACTAGTTCATAACTAGTTATTTTTACCAAGATTAACATCAAAATTCACCACTTAACACATATGATCAAATACTCAAACTTGCAAATTGTTTAAGTATTTCCTAATTACTAACATGCATGATGATCCTAATCACAATCATAACATCAAATTCATCATAAGACTAAAACCCACTTAACCTAGTGTGGTAAATCATTCAATCATTCAATCCATAGCATGTTATGTATGATTTTCACTTAGGGTTTTGTTCCTAAGCAAATATACATCACTAATCTAGCCATAGCTTCTCTAATCCATGCCTACTTCACGATTAGGATGATTATCCAATTTTTACAACTTCAAGATTGTTAGAAATTCGACATACCTTAGAATCCCCTTGACTTGGTGATCACGAATATGTGCTTGAATTTCGATTTGGGACTTGATTCGAGCTTCAATCTGACCAATTTGTGGAACTAGGGTTTTGAGCTCCCTGCTCTTTCTCCTGGTCGTACGCACACACACACATTAAGTGTGTGTGTTGTGTTTTTAGTTTTTGTTTTTATAAATCAAGTCTCCTTTTGTGCAACTTAAACCCCTCTAGTTTGATTAGTTATTAAGTAAGCCACAACCTACTTATTTTCAACAATATTCCCACTTATTAACTAGGTTTAATGTTTCTAGTTAACTTAGCGGGTTCGGGAATATTTATGACTAAGTTTATTTTAGGTCCCGTTAACTCGGGCCTTCTAAGCTTTTATTTCTTAAAAGCTTTTATTCACTTTTTATTTATTATTAGAATTAATTATTTAAATCCTAATATTTACCGGGTAAGTTTTACCACTAACGGTATTTTACCCGTCTCTTAGTGCTAATGTGGTTTGATTACCAAACCCATTTTCGGGGTGTTACAAGTCTACCCCCCTTAAAGAGGTTTCGTCCCCGAAACCTTTTCTTACATAATTCATTGAGTTTAACTCAATGTATTTGTTCCAATAATCTTTAAAACATTACTTATACTTTAACCAATTATTAGTATTACCAGAGAAGTATGGTAATATCTTTTTGGTTAATAATCATCTACGTATTATATACGGCATAATGTAACTTGAGATAACGTAATTCCGTTACTTTCACTAGTTTAGTTAACTTAGCGATTTCCATCGCTTTCATATACTATCGAATTCCTTATGAATCCGTTATTTTGACCCGTTTAAAAATCTTTAGTGAAATCTTTCACTTTTAGCAACTATTTCTTTTGTTTTCAAATTCGTTTATTCGGTTTAGTCATACCGAACCTACCGTTTATAAGCAAATCAAATTTATTTAAATGACCTCGACCGGTCTCACTACTTAGACTTATTAGTCCAGTTACTTTTTTATCACTTGTTTGGTCATAATGTGAGTCTACTTCACATTACCTTTCTTGACCGTGATCGTATTACATCATGTTTAATTATATCAAAATTTCCTTTCCGAAATATCACTTTTTGGATATAACGTCTTGCGCCTATCGGTGTCAAGACTTGAACCTTTCATGCTTAATATTAAATTTTCCTATCAGGATTCTCATTCGTAAAAACGTTATTTCTTACTAAAACCAAGGTTTTAGTTTAGGATCTTCTCTTTATCTTTCGTCAATTATCCGTAACAGGACATTGACAGTCTGTAATTTATTCTTTTACAGTCTTGGTTTTTATGCGGGGATTTTCAATTTATCCGTCGCTTTGTCTAATTAACCCCGTAAGTTTTATCGTTTTGCTCTATAGGCTATTTTATTAGACTTTCACCTCTTTAAGGCTAGGTCCTTGTAGTCTATTTCTTTCTAGTCGTGACCCGTAGGTCATATTAGTCTCGTAGACTTTTCCATTGTTTATAACCCCAAGGGTTATATTGATCCCGTAGATCATTCTTTACGCATGTCTATATTGGAATATATATATGGTGTCAAAGCACTCTTTTTATGTTTGAAAATCATTTGTTTTCACCCTTGAACTTCATTTGACCTTAACCGTAGTCTAAGGCTTCATTTGTTTACTTCCGGGCTAATCCTCCGACTTTATGACTTCTGACGTTATTTACGCGTCAGTTTGTCTCGAGCTTACCGTTATCCGGCTTGCGCTTACTTATGCCATTAAGCATTTATACTTTATTCAACCCGTTCAACCTCAAAATGGTTGAATATAATTATCAAAATTTCTGTTTACGAAATTTTATGGTCCTTTAGTCATAACTCATAATCCGAGTCTTTTGACTTTAAATTCATGTTCTCGTCTCTCGGTTTACGCATGTATTTAATTCTTACCCATCAACCGGGTGTTTTACCGTAATCGTTATTATTGCAAACCTCCCGGTATGGATTAAGACCTCGCTTCATATTTATATTCTGACTTTGTCTTTAAGTTCGACGTTTTACAAAAATGACCCGTTAAGGGACATATTTGCATTTTCCGGGTTCGAGTGTAAGTACACTCCCTCCCATTGCTTGTCTAAATCATTTTTCATGTTTGCGTTTTCTGGGTTCGAGTGTAAGTACACTCCCTCCCCATACTTGTCTAAATCATTTTACATGCTTGCGTTTTATGGGTTCGAGTGTAAGTACACTCCCTCCCAATACTTGTCTAAATCATTTTACTTGCTTGCGTTTTATGGGTTCGAGTGTAAGTACACTCCCTCCCAATACTTGTCTAAATCATTTTACCTGCTTGCGTTTTATGGGTTCGAGTGTAAGTACACTCCCTCCCAATACTTGTCTAATTCATTTTACTTGCTTCTTTGTCCCTTCGCTCGGGCTCATTTTCCTGATGTAATACGCTTCAGTCACTCGGTTGTGCGTTTACATTATTATCAAATATTTTGCTTATCTGATTTATTTGGGTACTTTTTAATTAGTCCCATTTACTCCGCCCTTACTACATCGGATGTAAATGTGTCCGCTATAAGAAACTCGTGGTATCATATGTCACTACTTACTTGGCCAGAGTAAGTGATTAACACATGACATGCACGACCTTTTTATAGTTTTCACATCACGCCCTATGTAAGTAATACCTCTGTTTATTTCTCTTGGAAACAATATCCTGGATAGGTATTCTATTCAGGTTTGTCCAAGTTTCCGATCTAAATCTGCAACTGTCAGTTTCTACATATTGGTTGCATGTTTATATTCATGCAATAATTTAAACGTGCACCTGGTAAATGCTTGCCCTAACGGGCTTTTCTTGCTATTAGAATTGTTCGCGACCATTACGCAATTTAGGTCCTTAATGAGCATTCTCTTCTTGTCATATCTCGGACCATTCCATCATCATATCCACAATTCGTTTGACTCTCGTCGTCTTCAAACGCGAGTGTTCCTTCAATTAAAACATTCACAAGAGTTAGTAACATCTACTTCAGTAATCACCCGTATTCTAATACAAGGCTTTTTTTTTACTACACGCGTCAATGCACGTATTTTCGTCAACTATATCAATCATTTCAATTGGGTTAACGTGTATCACACGGTAGCCCTATGTGTTGTTTACAACACTTTAACATGCTAAACCATTTAACATACCTGTACTTACCGGATTTGCGATCAAGCCTCGAACCGAACACTATTCTTTATCTAGAGCGTAAGGTTTAAGTCCAAGCATGGTTCTCCCCACCATACTTGAGTCTCTTAAACCAGTGCTCTGATACCAACTTGTAACACCCGTTCTAGTAAACCAAGGTTTAACGTAAATTTTACCTTAAACAAAACATGTAATTAAGATTACGTAAACATTTGGAAATACGGGTTTATTAAAACTTTTGCAATTTATAATTTATTCTACATAACGTGATCGAAATTCGTTGTTTAAAATTTACAACGTAGCAAAATGCGGAAGCGTGTATTTATCGTGTTCGGTTCTTCGCTGAGCTTGATCGTCTTCCGGCATCCCAGAAAGTACCTACATTTCATAAACATGAAATACTTTAGTCATACGGTGTTTAAAACGCATCTAAACGAGTCCGAGAAACAATTGATCACCAAAACAAGATTATCATTCTGGCCTCCACCGTAAATTACGGTGGAACCGTAATTTACGGTGGCTTCTGGGTTAAAACCCTTCTGCCGTAAATCAGAAGAAACCCACCATAAATCATTTCAGGTCCACCGTAAATTACGGTGGCACCGTAATTTACGGTGGTACCTGCATTCCAGCTTTCCATTTTGCCGTAATTTGATACGAAATCTTTCGTATCTTGCAAACCGCTTATCCGTTTGACCTACCGTTTCTTCCTATATGTTTGTAATTTGATTCTCCATCATATGGAGTTAAAATCCGACGTCCGACTTAACAAGATTTAAGACTTTTAGGTCTTCGGCTTATTTCCCTTTTTACAAATTTTTGACCCATTCGCGGTTTCATCAAACAAACGTATTTGTTTGATTCCTATATCACATACAACTCTTTAATTTAATATTACTTACCATTTTAGGTTCTATTCATGGGTTTATTACACAATTTAAACCCGTTTTTACTCGTATGCTTATTTTGACCCGTTAAGGGTTCTTAAACATTTTTGAGCCTAAAAACGCTTTCGTTTGCTTCTATAATTAATCTAAGTATTCGTTTAATCATAAAACTCATTTCCGAACAACTTTTAAAGGTTGTTTGGTCAATTTAGCCACCAAGGGCGTTTTGGTCCATTTTAGTTCTTTATTAACAATGAAGGACTTTTGAAAGTATATTGGACCCATAATCTCTCTTTTAACCTATAATTATGTTTGAAAAGTCATAAGCTTTCCAAACGCCATGTTCATTACATAAAACATTTGGTTTACCTAGCAAGTAACCAAATGTCCGTTTTGACCTCTTTTAACACTCTTGAACCATATATTCTAAATGAGCGTTACCTTATTTCACATACCTGGCGCAGATCAATATATTGACCCGTTTTTAATACCTTGCTTTTATAACCGCTAATTCATAGCGTTGCTAACACCAATTTGACATTTACACCTGAAATAATATAGCTCGGCAATAATCATTAGTCGCTATTGTCAAAGGGTGATATCTTCACCTTTTGACCCATTTGGTCTAAGTGACCGATTATGTTAGCGAGATGATATTTATTACCATCTCATCTATACGACTAGCTTCGGTTTACACCGTGTGGCCATTTCACTTATTAATTGATTTTCTTAACGCTTTTTAGCCTGTTATGGCTTACGCCTTACAGTGTCTTTCGAAACCAATAGTTATGGTCAACGCATGACCAATTTACCTTTTTACCCTTATTGTTTGTTTTGGTTTACCCTATAAGGTAACCATTCAAAAGCTCATTTTTCCATTTGTCATAAAATAATCGAATTACCGATTTAATTCCTTTTTAACCATTAACATGGTTTCTTGTCGTGCTAGACTACCTTGTTCCGTACGTTTACACGTCGGAACATCATACCTCAATTATGTATTTGTCTTCATCATAACTAATACGGTAAAGGAGTATTCTAACATATAAGACTAGTGTAAGCTATACTTACCTTGCATCCGAATTATGCTTTTCCACCATTCTTGCTTCGTTTGACCCGCTTCCTTTCCAAGCCTCCACCTAGCTTGTCAAGCGTCAAACTATCATCATAATTCGTAAGACGGTTATATTAGTCATCATTAATTATGACTATTCCACCTTACCTATTTTCTTTCACAATTACCATTCGATCTTATTAATGGTCGGTTTGACTATTTAAAAGTCAAATCACCAATTAACACATATGATTGCACTATCAAGTTCACAAGACTCAAATAGGCACATTATCAACACTTAGTTCTCATTTAGGCATTTTAACAAACACCTAATGTGCATGATTTTACATATTTACTAACTAGTTCATAACTAGTTATTTTTACCAAGATTAACATCAAAATTCACCACTTAACACATATGATCAAATACTCAAACTTGCAAATTGTTTAAGTATTTCCTAATTACTAACATGCATGATGATCCTAATCACAATCATAACATCAAATTCATCATAAGACTAAAACCCACTTAACCTAGTGTGGTAAATCATTCAATCATTCAATCCATAGCATGTTATGTATGATTTTCACTTAGGGTTTTGTTCCTAAGCAAATATACATCACTAATCTAGCCATAGCTTCTCTAATCCATGCCTACTTCACGATTAGGATGATTATCCAATTTTTACAACTTCAAGATTGTTAGAAATTCGACATACCTTAGAATCCCCTTGACTTGGTGATCACGAATATGTGCTTGAATTTCGATTTGGGACTTGATTCGAGCTTCAATCTGACCAATTTGTGGAACTAGGGTTTTGAGCTCCCTGCTCTTTCTCCTGGTCGTACGCACACACACACATTAAGTGTGTGTGTTGTGTTTTTAGTTTTTGTTTTTATAAATCAAGTCTCCTTTTGTGCAACTTAAACCCCTCTAGTTTGATTAGTTATTAAGTAAGCCACAACCTACTTATTTTCAACAATATTCCCACTTATTAACTAGGTTTAATGTTTCTAGTTAACTTAGCGGGTTCGGGAATATTTATGACTAAGTTTATTTTAGGTCCCGTTAACTCGGGCCTTCTAAGCTTTTATTTCTTAAAAGCTTTTATTCACTTTTTATTTATTATTAGAATTAATTATTTAAATCCTAATATTTACCGGGTAAGTTTTACCACTAACGGTATTTTACCCGTCTCTTAGTGCTAATGTGGTTTGATTACCAAACCCATTTTCGGGGTGTTACAGAAGACTGCTTATTATGGTTCTTATAGCCTTAACATTTAATTTTGTCACTAACTCTCATGTTAATTATTTGTTTGACTTCTGGTAAGGAAACGTATGGAACTAGAGTCAACTAATCACGTGTTAAGTGGAACATTAAAATTATTAGACTTAAATATCATTAGGAAATGACTACCTAATTAACTTATCCAACTGTACTTTAGAGTAATGGATAGTCTCGTTGCTTATGCCTAGTCTAATGGCATAATTATGCAGTGAGATTTTCCCTTGAAGAACCTTAAAGTTGGGATTTTGTACTTGCATTTTGTCTATGGACCTTAGAACAATCCTCTTTTAAACTATTAGTGGTTGTAAGGTGAATAACATCTTATTTTCCAGTTTCAAACATATATTTCTATGTACATATGTTGCTTATCAACACACTCATTGTACTTTGGTACTTTTGAGTGTTATAGTTGATTTATAATGCATCAAATTGTACAAGTGAAAATCTTAGTATGTAATGTACTGGAAAAATGTACTTATTTCCATGCGTAAGCCCTTAACTTTATGGGTCATGGTTTTGTACATTATATTGTATTCACATATACCACTTAGCTTTATAGCTTATAATTTTAAATGAAGGCATCCATCTTAGGAGTTCTAGTTAGTATTCCACAATAATAGATTAGTCTTAGGAAAGACTTAATCTGGAATAACTTTAGTGATAGCAATTATGTTTAGAGAGATCTTGATTATCAGAAGAGACATCATGTTCGATTTATCCTATTCATCATGCTCTAGTTTTCTTCCGTAGTACTTATATCAGAAGAGAGCAATAGGATTATCGTGTCTTAAGAGATAATCTAGGATTTAATTTAAGAGCCAATTCTTATAGAAACTTTAAATAAAGCAAACATTTTAGGTTTAGGAATTAGAATGGATGAGATATAGACTTATAGAAGAAAATTATAGTGAGTAAAAAATTATGGGTACTAAGAATAAGGCAGACAAAATGATCATAAAAATTAATTAAGGATCATTAATCTAAGGATCATTATGTGAAGAGGTTGTGATATGTCTATTACTAACATCAAAATAATAGACTTATTTAGAGTTCTACTTAAACGAAGACAAAACAGCTTTGGCCAGAAGTGTAATCATTTAAGCATGTGTGCAAAGTGGTTGTAACAAATCAGCTTTGGCTAGAAATTGAGACAATCACTTTAGTTATGCACTTGTTAAGAATGCCATCTATGAAGGAATTAAATCAGCTTTGGCCAGATATTAAGACATTCATGTTTATGATGCATACTTAACATAGCTTTCGTAATACTTGAACGATAAGTAGATGCATCAAATCAGCTTTTGGCCAGAAGTGATACATCAGAAGCTCATTCAAGTTAAGCCATTTTGGTTTTGTGAAACATTATTTGATCCTTATTAATTAACTAAGTATTTACAAAACCAATCATTTAATAGCAAACCACCCGTTAGCGCGGATCGAACTCCGCGGTGAGTTCGCTGGGGGTTGCGGGGAACAGCGTGCCCCCGCCCGGGGTTCGGGGCGGAGCCCCGAAAAAAAAATTTAGTTCACATTAAACAGCTTAAAAGGTCTTGTGCGATCAGTAATGCCCAAGTTTTGTGCGATCAGTAATGCCCAAAAACTTGTGCGATCAGTAAGGCCCAAAACTTGTGCGATCAATAAGGCCCAAAACTTGTGCGATCAGTAATGCCTTGTGCGATCCACAAGTCTTGTGCGATCCACAAATCTTGTGCGATTATGCAGTCTTAACTTGTACAATGTGCTTAATTAGTTGTACAAATCTTGTGCGACTGTCTTGTGCGATCAGATCATCTCTTATGTGATTTGATCTTGTGCGATTATCTTATGCGATCAGATCATCTCTTATGTGATCTGATCTTGTGCGATTAGGTTGCTGTTTATTGTGATAACATAACTGAAAATTCAAAAATTAAGAATTGTGATAGAGTTTCCTATTATAACATTGATCTAATTTTATCATAAAATTTCGAAAATCATAATCTGTTTATCTCATTAACAGATTTCGAAAAAACTTATTAGATAAAATAAGATCAAAATTAGGAAAACATTCCACAATTCAAATCACATTCCAAAACATAAAGGAAATTTCGAATTTCAACTAAGAACATGATGAACCCTAAAATTTTAACCTTAACCTTATATCCGAAATCTGGAAAATTTATCAATCATTTAATCAATTCTAGAACATTATGATTTCGGAACAGTAATATTTGATGAAAACATATGATCCGATATAGTTTGAACAGATCCGAGATGGGGTTTCGGATGAAAAATCCGAAATTTATTTAGGGTTTTCTAATTCCGTTTTCCAGTTTTATTCCAGATTTATGGATACAAAACAGAACTGACTAATCAACATATGCTCTGATACCACATGTTGGTTCAGTTCTGTTTATACATGAGGGAAAACATTAAAGCATACCTGTTATTACAGACTTACAGCAGACAGTGCGTTGGAGAATCCAGTAATGGAGTTCGCAGCAACAGTGTTTGACATGATTGTCAGCTTGGTCTGGTTCCTCCTTAGGGTGCTGACTGATGATGGTGGCTAAGAAAACCGAAAAGGGAATCAGCTATGGAGATGGAGGTCGATGATGTTATAATTAGGGTTATGTCTAATTGTGTAACTGTGTAACCCTTTAACCTCTACATAAGTCTCCTTATATAAGCACCCAGGAGGAAACCTAATTAGTTAATAAGGGTAATATGGTCCATCAACAATTACCAACTAATTATTTAATAGGTTATTATATATTTTGATCTATATTATGTAAATGATTATAATGGCTATAGATTAAATATTAAACATAATACATTTAATCTTACAACCTTGCCAAGTACCGCCAATGTCAAATTTCTGCCAGCGACCACCAACAACGAAAGAGCTCATAAAACTAAAATAAATAAAAAAAAGGAAAAAATAACACCGAACAAAAGCAGACGTAAAATTGTTGAACCACGCACGCTCGTTGCGGCGTGTTAATGCGAATAAATTGGATTGAAACGTAAAACGTGGAAAAGAATAAACCAGTCGATCTAGGATTCGCGCGATGCGACGAATCTGTCAAACAAGGAAAAATAGACGCGTTGCGACGGGTTTGTCAAACGAGAAAAAATATACGAAAAAATGTGGAAACCCACGCACACGTTGTGGTGTGTTAACTCGCAAAATTTAAAATGAAACGTAAAACGAAAAACTTGCGAAAGATGAAAAGCATGAGAGAACAAAGTTGAAAAAAAAGTTTTGACTTAAATTTGAAAAGATAAAAAACTTTGAGTTAAAAAGTTAAAAAGTTAAAAAATTAAAAGAGTTAAAAACCAAAAAGGTGAAAACCTTTGGATTAGAATAGAAAAATCTTTTTTTTTTTTTTTTGAAAAACTACCATGCATATATGCACAAGTTACAATGCTTTTATCTAATATTTAGGGATGTTCACGAGCCGAACCGAACCGATCGCATCTTTGCTCGTGCTCGTTCGTTTACAAACCGAACCGAACCGGGCGTCTTTTCAACCGAGCCAAATTCGAACGAGCGCCTTTCGATCCGAGTATTTTTCAAACGAACGTCGAGCGAGTATCGAGCGTCACATAAAAAATAGAAAAGCAATGATGGGGTTGTTAGTTTTTAGAGTAAAGTGCAGTTTTCATCTCTAACGTTTCGTCCAATTAGAATACATGTATAAATTTACGAAATAACAAGGAATAAAAAACACTCAAGTGGTTCTACCGAGAACATCTGAGCGGAAAGGTAAATCATCGATCGATTAAAGCAGACCATTTATCTATGAGAAGTTTGAAATCGAATGAACCGATTGAAGCAAAACCTTAGGGAGTTGGCGTCTTGGCGACGGAGAAATTGAAAAATGATGGTTGATGTGTGGTTTTAATTAGGATTATGTACTTCTAAATTGGATGGCGGGTTGACACTTGAGTATCGATTGACGCTTCACAATTTCACATTTCAGTATTTTAACATTTTAACTCAATTACTCTGGATTATTAGACAATGGACTATTGGTATCAGCCTTCAAGTTTATAATTAAATGGGCTCTAGTTGGATCTTGAACCAAACATTGTTAATATGCGCCTTTAGTTATTTTATCAATATATACATATATATATTAAAAAATAATTCGAGCCAACCGAGTCGAACCGAACTGAGCGGACCTTTGCTCATGCTCGGTTCGTTTCAAACTGAACCGATCCGAACCGAGTGCCTTTTTCAATCGAGCAGAATCGAACGAGCAAATTCCGAACATTTTTCGATCGAGCATCGAACGAGTCTCGAGCGTCGAGCAATTTGAACAACCCTACTAATATTAGGGGTGTTTAAAAAACTCGTGGCTCGCAGCTCGCTCGAAAAAAGTATGAAGTAAGCTCGGCTCGAAATTGGCTCGGTTGTAAACGAGCCAGCTCGGCTCGGCTCGGTTTGTAAACGAGGCGAGCTCGAGTTTGGCTTGGCTCGGCCCGTGAGCTGGCTCGATAAGGTTTACATCCTTCATTTTTTTGTACCACATCGTTTAGAAAACAAAAACTAAGGGAGTATCTCACCTATAAAAGAAGGTAAAGACAATATAGAAAGTGAATTAACTATTTATACTTGCATATTTAGCCATACGGTTAAATTAAATGGCAATTATGGCCCTTAGTCTATGAAGAAATTCATTTTTAAGGGCTTTTTAAGTAGTAAATTTAGCGGTTCTTTGTTAGTTCGAGCCGAGCCGAGCTAGCTCGAATTCTAATCGAGTCGAGCTCGAGCCTCAAATCTCAGCTCGATTTGAAATTCGAGCTCGAGCCGAGCCAGCTCGAATCGAGTTCGAGCCGAGCTCGAGCTGGATCTAGTTCGGCTCGGCTCGTTTACGGCCCTATCCAATATGCAATAACTTGTTATTATAGTATGGAAATAATTCCATTTGCATTCTACTACTGTAAAATCACTCCAAGCAAAGCTGGGTTCATTTCCCTCAATGTGACGCACTGATCCCAAAGGCGAATTCCACTGTTAAGGTATGTTACGATTCCGATTGCAGAAACCGATTAGGGTTTTGGTGTTTTTACTGCAAATGTTAATGTGAATTTTGGTATTTTCCGCAAGAACTTTAGGGTTCATATATGTTTACAGTCTGAAACTGCTCAGATTAACTCCATCCATTTTTTTTTGTTAGCTAGAAGGGCAATTTGGTCATTTTATGTGGTCGAATTGCTCTTCTAGTTAACAGAATTACATATCAAATGACCGAAACGCCCTTCTAGTTAACAGAAAAAATGGATGGAGTTAATCCAGTGGACTAAAATGGCAACGTTTGAAACTATTTGGATTAAAATGGCAACGTTTCAAACCTTTGGGCTAAACTAGCAAATGGCCCAAACCACAGGGACTAAAATGGCATTTAACTCTAATATTTTTCTTTTCAAAACCAAACCTTGTTAATCTCGAACCGGGCGTTTTGATCTTTTTTAACGGTTTATAAACACCCCTAGTATTTTCTAAAGTCCAATGACTAAGTGAATGTATGTTGCTATCCATTGCATTGTGCACCCGTTGAAACGCTTGAAACTTCAACATTTGTGAACTTTTCTAAGTTCGGCGTTTTCGAAATATTTTCTTGTTTACGTTTGTTTGATCAATCTATTCAAGGGTGATTTTTGATCTGTTCTTGCTTCATTTGGGTTTCAAGTAATATATCTCTCTTTATTATTTTGGGAAATTGGCCTGTAATAATCCCATCTAGACCTTATTGGTCATTAATAATCCCACCTCAGAATATTCCCCCCACCTTTCACCTATTTTTCCTACAATGGTCCCCCGTTAAAAAAACTTAACGGAGTTAAGCTTTTTTCCAAATTACAAACAAATTTTTGAGGGATTTTGATTAGAACGACGATACGAGTCCATTGATGTAAAACTTGCCTCGAAACGGTGATCCAAACGATGAAAACGACGCTTCAATTCAGGTGTTTAAATTTCTAATTAACCAAAATCAAGTCACTTGGAGCACCACTTCGAAATAAGTTTTACATCAATAGATTCGTATCATCGTTCTGATCAAAAGCCCTAAAAATATGTTTGTAATTTGGAAAAAAGCTTAACTCCGTTAATTTTTTTTAACGGGGGACCATTGTAGGAAAAATAGGTGAAAGGTGGGACTGGTGGGGGGAATATTCTGAGGTGGGATTATTAACGGCCAATAAGGTTCTGGTGGGATTATTACAGGCCAATTCCCCTATTATTTTTTTAAGTTTTTATTAAATCTGCTACAGTTATGTTGATCTTATTTGACCCGTTACATTGTTATTCAAGATTGTAATGGGTTGTTTGACTATAAAAGTCAAAAGTCAATCTAAAACTATGTTTGAATAGTATTATTTGTTCGTTAATGTTAATGCAGGCACTACCAGAGCAGGAATTAGGTGATAGAAATGCAACACAAGAACATGATGCTCGTTCGGGCTTCGCAATACCATCTAAACGAGCCCGAATAACTGATCATGTGGATGGTTCACGTGGAAAAAAGTTCCAGTCTTCAGTAGGTGTGTCAAACGCTACAGATGCTAGTCTATGTTGTCAAAGACGAAAGGCACAGGCGAGGCGCATCGGCCTCTCCCGGAGCCTAGGCGCAAGGCGCAAAAAAAGCGTGGGCTTTTTTAAGAAAAACACACATAGAGAAAAAAAATATAAAAATATGTTATGCTTTAAAAATAAATAAGATTCCACATATAAAATAAAAAAACTATTATATATGCCATTTAAGATCATGTAGCTAATAGTTAGTAGTAAAAATTTAGGACTTATACACACGTAGTTCATCATAATAGTTCATCATCAATCATCAAGACCATCATCAAAGCCATCAGAACTTCCATCAACATCAATTGGATATTCAGCTTCGGCTCGCCTCGCTGCGCCCCAGCGCTTAGGCGCGCGCCTTTTGCGCCTGAGCACCGTTTTTACAAAAAAAAGCCCATTTTTGCGCCTAAGCTACCACCAGGCGCTATAGGCGCGCCTTGCTGCGCCCGAGCGCCTAGGCGCGCGCCTTTTGCGCTTTTGACAACCATGATGCTAACATGGACGGGTTGACCCGTTTGAGCCACTGGTCCAAATGGTTGATAGAAACAGATTAAACTTTGCTCTTCTTAAATTATAGAAAAAAGTTTGGTGGTAGTTAAATAACTAAGAGCTGAAATTGACCCGTTTTCACATAAATATTATCTTCAATCGAAATACATTTTGTTCACTTAATTAATATTAGTTCTTGTGTATTTGTGTACATAGGAAGTTCCTTTACTCCGTCTGATCAGCATGGTACCACCGTCGACTACCAACAACGTTGGCCTTTTATCAAGCGGTCTCCAACCTGGGCCACCATTAAGTTCTACTCCCAAAAGCCGCACTTTGCACCGCTGAAGGAAATGAATGAGGATTATCGTGAGGGTTTAGCCATTGCTCAGATGGTCACATACGAGAATCTTGTACAAACGATTTCATGCTTGAATCTAGATGATCCTGTTGATGACATAATCAACAACAGTTTGGAAACGTTATCTCACTTAAAGACACACGGGTTTGATGTGGGTTCAATTCAAGACCGTTTAAACCGGTTGCTATCTTTGAAATCCGAAGCGCGTGAGCATGAGGATGCACTTAGGGAAGTTGAAGAAAAGCTTCAAAAGTACAATAATGAAAAGTCTCTAATGGAGAAAAAGATGAAAGCTTCAAAAGTACAATAATGAAAAGTCTTTAGCGAGGATGCGGCTGGCGAAATCAGTGTTGGTGACACAATGCAGAAAGTTTAGGAAGAACTAGTGAGGTTGCAGTTAAACTTGCATCTTGTTTCCCGTCAACTCATGAATTGGAGCTTGTTTTTGTAATACTTGCATTGCAAGAAACCTTTTCTTTTGGCATTGTTGTTGCAAATTACAAGGCTATAACTTTTTGATCTATTAATTAAAGCCACTGTTAACCCTGATGTTTCTATAAGGTTGGAGGGTGTGGGGCTCCATCCCCGCCACGTCACCATGTATAGCGCCCATATGGGCTCCATCACCACACCCTCCAAGTGAAGAGGGGGGCGCCATTGATGGGGCTCCATCATGGTAACACCCGGCAACGCCATGGCTTGGAGTTTGGACCAATCAAATGTTTTTTTTTTTTTAATTTTGTTTAATAGGGGCTCCATCCACACCATGTAAATTAAAGGGGGCTCCATATGTGAGGTGGATCCTAGGTGGACTTGATAAAGCCCCATAGGGCTCCATCCACACCTCATAGCCTAACGTGAAAAAAAAACTTGTTCATTCAAAGTGATAGGAATTTTATCTTGGTCACAGTTAGGATATTCGTGATATGAATGGAACTTGTAAAAATTGGTTGGCTTGATATGATTTTTATCCGTGTCAGGCGGCTGCTTGACACACGCTCATTTGTTCTGAAAAATTACAATTTTGCTCCCGGTTTAAAATGATAGTCTTTCTATCATTTTAGTTTTTTTTAGCAAAAGTATGGTAGAATTTTGTGTTAATTGGTTGATTCGACATAACTTTTTTTGAGATCGTGTTATGAGTAGTATGTATAAGTAACCTAAATACAAACGTACATGTTATGAGAGAGAACTATTCGGCTTTGTGCCCGCAACCCAGGCGGGGCAAAAAAAACTAGTTTAGAACAAGTAGATAAAAATAACAACAGTCGCAACGTTTTATCCGAAATTGCATTTTGAGTAAACTGCCAAAATGGTCCCTGAGTTTTGGTCACTTTTGCCACTTAGTCCAAAACTCAAATCTTTTGAATCTGGGTCTCTGTGGTTTTAATTTTGTCGCCATTTTCATCCAAAATCAAAATCTGGTCTGATTTTTCAGTTAACATCCAGTTTTTTTTGTTTTTTTTTCTCTCATTTTAATGAAGGGCAAAATGGTCTGTTAACATTTTATTATAACTAATTAAAAAAATCTGATCATTTTGCCCTTCGTTAATTGACTTTTGTTTTTGAATAAGAATAACAACAAAATTGCAACCAGACACAGATTCAAAAGGTTTGATTTTTGAATAAGTAACATTGAAGCCGCTCCTGAAGAACCCAACTTATCAACCGCTCTAAAAAGACCCCTTTACCTTTGCTTGCTCCATTTGAAACCCTAATACCCTTTTGCGCCCCTTCCGCTTGAAGACTTCACCCTCTCGCTCACAAAATTCTCCTCAAAAATCACATTTGGTATTCTTATTCGACCCTCTATTCTTACAATTTTCCTTATTTTTATGTCATTTTGATGCGGTCGCTTTATCAATCTCGTCTTTTATTTTTTAATTAGTTATTACATATTCTATTGCACATGTATGTAACTATGTGTACGTATGTCGTTTATTATTTGTAGCACTTAGTATTAACTGTTCGTGTATGTATGCATATGTAGATTGAGGTACTCATTTTCAACTGATATGTGCATTTGGGGCCAATTTTTGGCACTATTTTCATTTAATGTGTTAATTAGAGACCTGTTTGCAGGACTTTCATGTAACATTGCTGTAAAAGATTAAATTTATTGACTTTTTTAGACTTTTCTTTATATGTTCATGAGCTGAGCCGAGCTAGGGCAAGCTCGGGCTCGGCTCGATTATAAACCGAGCTGGCTCGGCTCGGCTCGAATTTGAAACCGAGCTGAAAATCTAAGCTCGGGCTCGGCTTGGTTTTAAACCGAGCTGGCTCGGCTTGGTTTGGTTTGGCTCGATTTTAAAAATAAAAATTAATACATAACTCTCAAAATTCAGTATTCTGAAATATTATTCAATACTTCAAAAGAACATATTTAAAATAAGTTCAACCTAATACATTACAAGGCAAAATCACGTTCAACAACGCAAAATAAGTTTTATATTTCAAGTAAATACAATATTTGTTCATTAGCACGACAATCAACCGTTAAATATGTCATATATATCAAACTACAAGCCTAAATACATGTAAATAATAATCAACTTTTTGTAATATATTAGATGTATATAAAAATAAAATATATTATAAGTAAAATAATTCGAGCTAAGCCGAGCCGAGCCGAGCTACCAAGCGAGCCAAACCGAGCTATTTTGGCTCGTCACGAGCCGAGCCGAGCTAGGCTCACTTTCTAACCGAGCCAAGCTGGCTCAGCTCACTTTCAAACCGAGCCATATCGAGCGAGCTTTATCCGAGCTAAATCCGAGCGAGCTTCAAGCCGCGAGCTTTTTGGACAGCCTTATTTATAACCATTTTGTTTTGTTTTGTTTTTATTTATTTATTTTTTTTAGACTTTTCTTTATAACCATTTTGTTTTGAATTTTTTTATCTATGATTATACATTAACAAATAGGTTACTGTGTAACTCTCATTTTGTTCTTAGTTTCTTTCCATGATTTGTCTTATGTTTAATTTTATTTATAACATTGTTTGTGTTATTTTCTTATTTGATATTTATCAATTATTGAGTCATATTAAGCTGCTTAATGTTATTTATTATCATTTGTTTTTTTGACCTGATCCATTTTGACCGCAATTTATGTATTCGCCACTGTATGTAGTTGTATGTATGTGTGTGTGTGCGTGCGTGCTATGTAGTTGTATGTATGTATGTATGTTGTTATATGTTTGAATAACTCTCATATTATATTGCTTTTTTTGTTTAGTAGTAAAATATCGCTATGTCTAAAAGAGGCAAACGCGGTGTTGCTTCTTGCTCAAAGAAAATGAGTGAGGATGAACTGTACATTGAATTCGATGAAGATATGCTACCGATAGGTGTGAACAAGAGTAAATTTTCATCATGGTTAGGATTGACATTGAGAAAAAGGTTTTCGTACCATATTGATACAAGCAAATTCGAAAAGCATATGTGGGATGATCTATGGTTACATGTTAAGGTATTGTATTTGATGTTTTGTAATTTTTTGGACGCATGAAAAATTTGTTAATTTAACTTTTGTTTTGTAAATCATTAGGAGCATTGGAAAATTCTAGACGATAAGCCAAAGCAAGTTTTGATTAAAAAAGCGAAGAAAAATTGTACCACTTGGAGAAGTAAGCTTGTTAGAGAATTTGTAAATAACAACGAACGTCCTTTTGCGAAGTATCATTATCTCGATCAATCAAAATGGAATGAATTTGTTGCGGCAAAGACCAGCGAGGCATTTTTGGTAAATCGTAAATATATTATTTTTGGTCGATATCACCGATAATTTCGGTCCTGATATTCTGACCTATATTTTACCAGGGGACCGATAACCGATATATATATCACTGATATATTGGCGAGATTAACTGCATAGATTATTAGTAATCGTTTGTTGATTTATGTGTAGAAAAAAAGTAAGAAAGCAAAAGCAAGTGCATTGCGACACAAATACCACCCCTGCACAGGACGCAATGGATATAGTGGTTTGAAAGAGAAATTCGATAATATATGGTCTCAACTCCTCACAAGTTACCCGTATCTTGAAGAGATTGAAAACGACCGTACTCAACTGTGGGTCGCAAGTAGGGCAAGATTAAACAAACGAACCGGTTTGTATAAAGTTGAACATCTGCATGAAACAATCAATGATTTGGTAAATTCATATATATTTATTTCTATATATAAATTAGTCGAATGTTTTAACATATATATGATTTTATAGATCTGTATTGAGCGTGAAATGAAAGCCGATGGTACCTATTATGAAGGGCGGGATGATCCATTAACTAGATATTTTGGACCTGAGCACGGGGGCCGAACACGAATGGTTTCATGCATCATAGGTAATGGCGTTGATACGCGTATAATCTTTTTAGTATTTGTGTGTGTGTACATGTATATATATTTTTGTAATGTAATTTTTGATATTGGCTTTATAGGTAAAACACAAATTCACAAAGGATCGCGTAAAGGTGGTAGGCAACAAAACCAGAATGATGCGCCTACCACTCAAATAAGAAGTGATGAGAGGGTGAACGTGAACAGCGAGAGACAAACGGTTGATGCAAGCTCTGATTTTCGTAGCTCCAGCTGTGAGTCGGGTGGATCGGATACTGACTATCCAGATATTCAGGTAATATATATATAGAGAGCGGTTAACATACATTATGAGTAATCGTACTTCACGTACGGGACAATCCTGACCGTCAGATCCATGCATGATTATTTTCAGTTTCAGATCCATGCGTGATTATTTTTCAGTGTTTGATACATGAGTCATTTGCGTGATTATTTAACACATGCGTAATTACTTCAGTAGCTTTTTATATACATGCGTGATTATTTGATCCATGCGTGATAATCTGCTCCATGCGTGATACTGACACAAAATTTGACGGTCAGGATAGTCGCGTACGTGAAGTATGATTAGGGCTTTTGTACATTATACTTTCTCAGTATATATAGGGGATGGTTCAAATGAAAACCACTTTTATTGTGAAAACTCGAAAACTAACTAAAAAAAGCCTAAAAAACACACAAATTTTTTTTTTATAAAAATCGCAGGTTTTTTTATATAATTTTTTTTTTTCAAAAAAAAAAAAAATTTTTTTGTTGTAGTATCACACATGTGTAGTACACATACACGTGTAGTATCACACATGTGCACTACAAATTTTTTTTATATATAAAAAGCTGCGAAAATTGGTATGCAAAAAAAAAAAAAAAATTTTGGTATGTTTTTTTGGCTTTTTTAATTAGTTTTCGAGTTTTCATAATAACTAGTGGTTTTCATTTGAACTTTCCCCTATATATATATATATATATATATATATATATATATATAGTGAAAGGTTCAAATGAGAAGAATTTTTTTGTAAGAATAAAAAAGAAGAAATTTCAACCAATAAGAATGCTTCATTTTACTTCATTTAATAATTGCATTTAATTTTAATATAAGGGTATATTGGTAAACTTACATAAATCATTAATTTGTATTCTTCCCTTTTAATAACTAACTAAATTAAATTTGTAACTCATTTTCAAAATATATACTTTTCCAAATAAAAAAAACAACTTAACTTAAAATGTAGAATAAATTACTAGTTTTGTAGGATAAATTACGAGTTGTGTAGGATATATTTCGAGATGTGTAGGATAAATTTTGACTGTGTAGGATAAAATTCTATAATGTGTAGGGTATATGTAGGAAAATTTTGATATGTGTAGGTTTTATAGATTATATGTAGGATAATTAATGATTAGTTGACTAATTAATTAAAGATAGAAAAATTAATGATATGAGTTATAAATGAAATAGTATTTTACTAATATGTCATTTCTTCTTTTTCTTCTCACATTAAATTTCTTCTCAAATGAACCTTCCCCTATATATATAGGGAGGGGCTCATGCGAGAACCACTCTTATTGTGAGAACCTTGAGAACCAATGTGAACACAACCTAAAATAGCTAAAAAAACCTAAAAAAAACCTAACCCCCCCCCCCCCCCCAAGCTAAAAAAAACCTAAAAAAACCTAACCCCCACCCAAAAACCTAAACCCCCCCCCCCCCCCCCCCCCCCCCCCCCCCAAAATATGAAAATATATATGAATTACTTAAATTAATATATGAGTCTAGTCGAGCTGAGCTCACCAGGCTCAGCTTGTCTCGTTTACACCTCTAATTATATCTTTGAATAGTATTTGACTATTTGTTTATTAATGAAAATGCTACACATGACTTTACACTGGTTAAATTTGTTATGTAAAAAGTTATTTAAGATTGCAATTGTTTGTTTGACTATAAAAGTCAAAAGCTAAACCAATTGTGTGTTTGAGTAATATCTCTTCTTTAATGTTAATGCAGACACCAGAGCTGGAGTTAGTTGTTAGAAATGCTACAAATATTGTGTCTGATGATATTCATCAAGATTCACCTCCTGTGGAACACGAAATAATCACCACAGTAAGTAGTTATTTTAGCACTCTGTATTGTGACTTAACTTATGCACAAAAGTTTGATTTCCCGTTGCTGTTAACAGCAGGCCCGTGAGTCAGAGGATGACATCAGCCATCAGAAAAACAAGAGGAGAACGCCACAGGCCCGTGATTCAGAGGATGACATCAGCCATCAGAAAAAGAAGAGGAGAACACCATCGAAGTCGGTGGTTAAAAAATCCACTGGTTTACTAGAAGGTACTTAATTAGATTTTCTAAACGCTTGCTTGCTTACCAACTTTTGTTTTTCTTTTACGGTTAACCCAAATTGAGCTGTTTTCACATAAATGAGTTGAGTTTATCATTTCTTTAGCAATTTTATTTTTATTTTGTGGTTAACTGAAATTGATATGTTTTTACAAAAGGATTAAGTGTTTGTCTTCTCTTTTTGCGATATATATATATATCTTTTTTCATACGAGTAACCTAAAATAACCTGTTTTCACATAAATGAGTTGAGTTTGTCATCTCATTTTTTACTTTATGATCAGCCCAAGTTGTCCGTTTTCACACAAATGAGTTGGCTTTGTCATCGTTTTAGCAATTAAAAAAGTTTGTCATATTTTTTGTAAATATAATTTGTATTTGCGAGTTGAGTTTGTCATCTTATAATTTTATCTTTATTTTACGAGAAACCTAAATTGACCCATTTGTACTTTCGAGTTGAGTTTGTTATCTTATGGCAATTTTATCTTTATTTTACGAGTAACCTAAATTGACCCATTTTCTTGTAAATGAGTCTGGTTTGTCATCGTGTTAGCAATTTTGTTTTTGTTTTACAATTAAACCAAATCGACCCATTTTCACATAAATGAGTTGAATTGTCACGTTTTTAGCTTTTTTAATTTTTTTTTTTTACGGTAAACCCAAATTGACAAGTTTTCATATAGTTTGTCATCTTTTTTTGCAAATTTAATTTCTGTTTACGATTTACCCAGAATGACCTGCTGGCTGCTGTCACATAAATGAGTTGAGTTTGCCATCGTTTTTAGCAAATTTTATTTTTTTATGTTATGATTAACCCAAATCAAACCGTTTTCACATAAATGACTCTGGGTTGTCATTGTTTTAGCAATTTATTGACCTGTTTCTCACATAAAGTCAACGAGTTGAGCTTCTCATCTTTTTTGCAATTCTTTTTTTATGTTAAGGTTCACCCAAATTAATCCCTTATCGCATAAACGAGTTGAATTTTTCATGTTTTAAGATATTATATTTTTATTTTATCGTTAACCTAAATTGACTAGTTTTCAAAAAGGAGTTGAATTTGTCATCTTTTTAGTATATATTTTTATTTTACTTGATGTTAATCCAAATTGACCCGTACTCTCGTTAGCGAGCCGAATTTGTTTTCCTTTTATATTTTTATATTAGGGTCAACCCAGATTGACCCGTATTCACATAAATTGATTGAATTTACCATCTTTATCAAAATTGTATGTTCACTTTGATTCTTACTTATTGGTGTATATAGCAAGCTCCAGTCGTAGTCCTCCTGATCACCATGTTAACTCAGTGAGTCAACCCAGTGCCGGAACCACCGCCACCAACAACCAACAAGAATGGCCTTTTATCAAGCGGTCTCCAATGTGGGCCATCATTGAGTTACACTCTCAAAAGCCACACTTCGCGCCACTGAAGGAAATGTGTCAAGATTGTCGCGAGGGTTTAGCCATTGCTCATATCGTCACATTCGGGAATCTTGTTCAACGTCTTTCAGACATAAAACCGAATGATCCTGTTGACGTAATCAACAACAGTTTGGAAACGTTAGGTGACTTGGAGACTCATGGGTTTGACGTGGGTCCCATTAGACGGCGTTTAAACCAATTACTTTCTTTGAAAACCAAAATGTGTCAGCAAGAGGATACGCGTAAAGAAGTTGAAAACGAGCTTGAGAAGTGCGATCATGAAAAGTCTCTGGTGGAGAAAGAGATGGATCGGTTGAAAGAGAAGATGCGGGCGTTGAAATCAAAGTCGGAGCGTATTGCGACAACGCAGAAGACGAAGAAGGAAGAACTTATGAGGTTGCAAACAAATGATTTGGAGGTTGATTTTGAAAAACTTGCAGCCACTCCTTTGTAAGAAAGCTCTTCTTGGGTATTGTTGTACTTGTAAACTAATGCTTGCTCACTTGGAAAACTACTTTTAATTAACTAATCATGCTACTATTAACCCTTTTGTTTCTATGTTAATGTGAAGAATATTGTTCATCTAATTACATTTTTTTTTCTTTTAAGCTGATGTGTGTGTGTATATTAGGCCTTAGGGGACGCACAAAATCAGGAAACAAAAATATATAAATTAAGATTGTTACAATTAATCAAGGATTAATAATTATTAATAATAATAAATATTAATAGAGGAATGGAAATGAATAGTGTTTTGTTTGCGTGGTTTGTTCTCATTGACCTATTTGGGCGGTCATCCCCCATTCAGACGCGTGTCTTCCAGCTTTACATAAAGGTTTTGGTTCAAATATTAATGACGGCTCGACTCGATTTAACGTTTCCTTTTAGGATTCAAGGTGATGTTTGCGGCGCAACGCGCGCGGGCATCATACTAGTACCTTATTAAGTAAACTGGGTTTTATACCCTTTTGGTAATTTTACCACGTGTACAAGTTTTGAAGCTACATGTGTAAATAAAGCAAACCATTTTAGAGGGGGTAAACTTGGACATTGTCCAAAGTTTGAAGACACTTTGAGGGCAATCTAGACATTTGACCGGCCTCCTCTCTCATAGTCAATACCGGAGACCTTTAAGTGCCCGATCAGTAGTTGAACGGTTGTCTTTAAGCCACCACTAACGCATGATAATTGCTGCTTTAAACCTTATTATTATAGCCATTTCATGGATTCTTGCCTACCATATCACGAGTTCTACCATTATTGATTATACTAAGAGGGAGAGAGAGAAAGAGGGAGTTGACTGTAAATCGAAGAACAATCCTCCCTCTCAAATGATTTGTCATGTGTCAGGAAGATACAAGGGAGGAAATCGATACGGAAACAATCCCAATGATGGAGGTCCACCATCTTCACTATCTTCAAACTCATCGTTTCAGTTAGTCTGGTCAGAAGCGTTTGTTTGATTTTCCGTAGGGTTTATTAATTGTTGATTATTAATGTTAAAATTATGAACTTCAGGTTAATTTTAACCTTTGATGCTGGTTTTAGCATGTGGGTAGAAAGGAAGAAAAATGTCAAGAATTAGAGATTTCAACAGTGGCTGTAGCTAAGTATCAGTCAAAATTAGGGCCAATCAAGAACAACAGGTAATCTTTCACATTAAGAGCAGTTTTAGATTTTAAGACAAAGAAAGGGATTCAAAAACCTTTTGACATTGTAGATCGAAAACAAAAGGAAAAGAAAAAAGTTGTCGTAGAAATTCTTCGATCATAAAAGCTTTGACTTTATATATAATGTGAGGAATTTAAGCTTTCAAGTCAACCTGATGGAACACGACATAAGACTTGAAGGCAAAAGATCAAATACAAATAATCTTAACATACTAAACATACACATTGAAGGAAAACCCAAAAAGACAAGGTGGCATTTTTGTAATTACCACCAACTATCAAAGTTACAACCAAAAATACCTAAAAAAACACAAATTTTTTTTTTTAACATTTTTTATTAAAAAATCGCTACATTTCGTTAGCAAAAAAAAAAAAAAAAAAATTTTTTTTTTTTGCTGCTACTAAAAGTAGCGATTTTTTAATAAAAAATGTTAAAAAAATAAAATAAAATAATTTGTGTGTTTTTTTTTTTATTTTTTTAGGTTTTTTTGGGGGTTTAGTTTTTAGCATTTTAGCTTGGGGGGGGGGGGGGGGGGGGGGGGGGGGGGGGTGGGGGTTAGGTTTTTTTAGGTTTTTGGGGGGTGGGGGGGGGGGGGGGTAGGTTTTTTTAGAGTAACTTTGATAGTTATTGATAATTACAAAAATGTCACCTTGTCTTTTTGAGTTTTCCTTCAATTTGTATGTTTAGTATGTTAAGATTATTTGTACAAAAACTTTACCCAAGACTTGAAACTCATTGAGGGTATAGGCTGTTGTTCTTTTTATTATTATTGTATGGATGTACGATATATAATTTGTTTTTTTATTATTGTTGTTGATTTGTTTGGCCGCTGCGGATCTTCTTGAAGTAATCGATGCTTTCACATATGAGTGGCTGGCCCTAGTGCCCTGGATGGTTGGTTTTTTGGTGAAAAAAGTGGTGCAAAATGAAGATGGGATGAGGGGCAAAAGTGTTGACGAAGTTAGTAGAATGGTATCAATTGTTGATGAAGAACAATTGAGGTGTTTATTGCATTGAGTGGGTGCATGTATTGGATGAATGAGTATATATATATTGTGTGTTTATGTAAGTATATGTCTAAAGCCTGATGTGGTTATGGGAAGATGATAGGGTATATTGGTGTAGTATAAAATTGAAAGAAAGGACAATACTGAGAATAATAGGAAGCCAAATTAAGTTAAGGAATACCAAACATGAATAGGCATATGTCTATTGGTCTTATGTCAAACGGCTTGCGAAGTAGACAGCAACCAAGACTTGGAGTCCTAGAAAGAAGTGTCAATCCTAAGGCTGGAAGCATATGTCTTCATAAATATGGAGAAGTTGACGGGTCAAAAGTACGCGTGCAGGTCGATATTGAAGAAGAAACTTGTGACGAAGGGCAATAATTATGATATGAGAAAGGAGATTCAGATTATGCAGCATTTGAGTGGGCAGGCTAATATTGTTGAGTATAAAGATGCTTATGAAGATAGGCAATCTGTGCATTTGGTTATGGAGGTTTGTGAAGGTGGTGAGCTTTTAGACGGGATTATTGCAAAGGGTTACTATAGTGAGAAGGTTGTAGTGTCGATTTGTCGTTCGATTGTCAATGTGGTTCATGTTTGTAATTTTATCGGTGTGATGCATCGCGATTTGAAGCCTGAAAATTTCTTGCGTTCTGATAAGAGCAAGAAGGCACTTCTAAAGGCTACTGATTTTGGGTTGTCAGTGTTCATTCAAGAAGGTATTATTGATCAGAACTTTATTTAAATTTGAAATACATGATCTTGCTAACTTTTTTTTATCTTTGATGTTAATTTGTGAGCCTTGACTACATACTTATGGACCTTAAAGCAAAACTGACAAAAGTAACACCGTTAATCTTGCAAGTATGTGTGAATTAGACGTTGAAATCTGAATAGCTCGACGATGAACGCTTACTTGTGGATGGGTCATGCCAACGAGATCTGACCCGACCTAGAGTGTTATGGCTCAAGTATAAATTGACCCGTTTCAACCCATGAAAAATTGACCTATTACGCAATTCGTGTGACATGTCCATCCTGCGACTACTATTTAGGGGTATTAAATGGCACGGTAGTGGGTGGTTGTTAGCTACTCATTTTTCGTATCCTTAATTTATGTCCATTTATACTATATATTTCATATTTTATACATGCCTATTTTATTAATGACAACTGTTGTACTATTCTCTCATAAGACCCTCCGGCGTACAACCTGGGCATTGGCGTGGAAGTGCCATGCTGGCTCGCGGTCACTTGCACACTACGCCATGTAAACGTGCGCAGGGCAGGGTATGACAAAGGCAACGGACGCTGACATAACTGTATTTGAATTTGTGCTTATTGTAACTCAGTTTAGTTGGCTCATTGTATCATTTTAAACTAATTTGTTAAGTTCACCAAGTGTTCGGTTGTGGTAACTATGAAGACAGGCCCTCAATATTCTGAATATGTTGTCGAGTCTGAGCTACAAGAAGCTTTGAGCCTTAGCGTGCAGAGAAGATGAGGTGAGTTTATATAAAAATGCTAATAAAGTTTTGAGTAAACTGCAATTTTACCCCCCCTAAGGAAATAATTGCAATTATGTATTTCGAGCTGTAACCACCACAAAATCAAACAGTGCCAATGGCCCCAATTGCAATTATGAAGCCGGGGGGTAAAAGTGCGACATAACCTCAAACAGTGGGGGGTAAAATTGCAATTATTTCCTTAGGGGGGGTAAGAGTGCCAATGGCCCCAATGGCAACTAGTGATTCATCTCAATTTTGTATTTCGAGCTGTAACCACCACAAAATCAAAGGTATAATCAGCACCCACTTTGTGTTTGATCCTACACACTCTGTTTCAAAACAGACGTACCAGACTACCAGTCCCCTTATCAAAACATGTGATGGTGACGACAGACGTACCAGACTACCATTGACAATGTGATACAGAGTATAGACGGAATTCAGCTAAAAAATCCTGATTCCATCGGCGAGTGTGGTGGCGTGTGAGCCAGTTGACAGCGGCGATTTTTCGAAGTATTAATCAACTGATAATCAGATAGAACGCCACAATTCAGGATTCTTAGAAACTTAGGGCTCTAGAACATTCTGAACTTGAGAGAACAGTAATCAATTAGAAACCTAAGCATTCACTACTCATTACATAATTCATCCTCACAGATACTTCACTTTTGCTTAATCTCTCGGTGATTACAGATGTCCTGTAACTCGATCAAATTATTTCATCTTGAAAACTAAAATTAAATCACTTAACATAACATGAATGCCAACTCATCTTCATTAAGTTCATCTCTGTAAATGAAGTATGGCATAGCCTGTTGCACATTAACCAAACTTAAAAAAATGTGCAGAGAAGTTTTTCAGCTAAAAAGAATAAAAGAATGATACTCTATTTGTTTTTTTAGACAAAGCACACAAAATCAAAGGTATAATCAGCACCCACTTGAAATTAAGAATCAAGAGACAATACCCATGATTCTTTACCTTTTTTGGTCTTCCGTCAAGCAATCATAGTGAACCGCCTTCGAAATGGTCGGAGTGGGATGAGGTTGCCGGAGATTTGATGTCAGATCTAAACAACGAAGAACTATATCAATTTGTTTTTGAAAATGATGTCAGATCTAAAGAACGAAGAACTATATCAATCTCCGTCTCCGTCTCCGGCAGTTGCGGTGGTTGTGTGGCGGCGGCAGTTGCGGTGGTTGTTTGGCGGCGGCAGTTGCGGTGGTTGTGGTGGTGAATGGCGGTGACATGGTGGTGCCTGGGCAAGAACTATGATGATGATAATGATGGTATTGGGCAACAACTATATATATAATAAAAATAATAATAAAAATAAATATAGGGTAAGATTACCAAAATACCCTCAACTATTAGGGTCAAACTAGCGTTGACTGAGGCCGGGGGGTAAAAGTGCGACATAACCTCAAACAGTGGGGGGTAAAATTGCAATTATTTCCTTAGGGGGGGTAAGAGTGCCAATGGCCCCTAACCTCAGGGGGTAAAATTGCAGTTTACTCTAAAGTTTTTTTATGTTGTGTTAATTTAGATGTGTTGTCAACATTCAAGGCGAATGAGAAGCGAGTCTTAGCGTACAAGAAGCTTGCTTCTGGTGTTGTCAACATTCAAGGCGAATGAGAAGCGAGTCTCATTGTCAGATTCATACATCATTGTTGCTCGATCTGTTCATTGTTGCTTCTGGTGTTGTCAACTACTATTTTGCAGGTTCGATGGCGGTTTGATGATGGCCGATGGGGTAAGTTTGGGGGTGGGGTGGGTTGGGTAAAGAAGATAAGGATGGTGGGATAAGGTTTGGGGTGGGTTAGGGTGAACTGATGAAGAAGATGAAGATGGTGGACCCCATTTAAAATTTCTTTTAATATTAAATAATTAAAACATTTGTATTAGTAAGGGCATTATAGTCATTTCACATCGACTTAACATAAAAAACTAACCCCCATTCACGCTAGGGATTATACGGGAACGAAATTGCAAAAGTTGGGGACTATATGTGTAATTTTAGAAAGTTAGGGACCAAAGGTGAAAATGAAGCAAACCACAGGGACTATCCGGGTATTTTTCTCTTTTTTAATAGAAGTTTTTATTTATGCCAATTTTAAGTTATATCTAATCTCTCTATTTTTAATTTGTGATTGTTATTGGTATGATCATTTAAATTTATGTTTGTTATTGGTATGACTATTCAACTTACGTTACAATTTATTAATTTTATCATTGAGTTAAGACCGTAGGGTATGGGGGGCTTGGGTTGGGGCATTTCTTGACACCTGGAATGGGAGCCCCCCACCACCAAAACCCACGCCCATGGGGTATGGTGGGGTTTGGGTTGGGGGGCATGAATTTGGTTTGACCATTGAGAGTCTGCCATGTCACTTACTAGCCCGCCCCACGCCCGGCTTCAAACCCACGCCAATGGGGGCCACGCCCAAACCCAAGCCCCAACCCAAGCCCCCGGGGTGGTGGCTTGGGCGTTTTCCCCTAACCCCCGCCCCATACCCCATGGCCTAATTGCTCGGATGGTTCCTGTGGTTTCAAGTTTTTTCACGTTTAATACTCACCTTTTGAAAATAGCAGGTATGCTCCCTATGGGTTGTCATTTTGTTACTCGGATAGTCCCTGAGTAGATGTCAGTTAGTTTGAAAATAGCAGGCATGCTTCCTATGGTTTGTCATTTTGTTACTCAGATAGTCCCCAGAGTAAATGTTGGGGGACTATCCGAGTAACAGAATGACAAACCATAGGTAGCATACATGCTATTTTCAAAAGGTGGGGACTAAACGTGAAAATACGTAAAACCACATAGACCATCCGAGCAATTAACTCTTTTATCATTTTTGTTTATTATTCAACCCGTGTGCTACTAGCTAGTAGTAAATATATAAATCATTTTTGGAATACAGCTGGGCTACGTTGAGAAACTGAAAAGGCTGCAACATTTTTATTAATTCTATCATGTTTTGCCACGCGTCACCACCGCCATTGTTTCACCACCACTTACCACCGTTTCCCACTCACTAATTTGCCATCCACCACCATAAAGGCAATTCAAACCACCACCATACCATATCCACCACACTTGTGAATAAGATGAATCAGTTGGATAAAATGTTGAATTCACAAAAGGGAACTATTTCAACTATCAATTGCATATACGATGAAATCAGGAAGGTAATTCCTCAGGATTTTGATAAGTGGAGAAGGATTCTTCCAGAGCTTATGGACTTTTGGTCTACTGAGGATATTCAGTATATAAAATTGAATAAATGTTTCGATAAAATGTTGAAGTTTGAAACAAAATGCAAGGTAATTCCTTATACTCTTTTTTCTTTTTTTTCAAGTAAAAATAAAAAGCATTCGATTTTTTCATTTTTTTTTTGTTTTGTTACTAGGATGAACTAATTAAGATAGATGAACTCATTAAGAACCACCGGAAAATACGGGAATTACATCTGAGGGGGAGGGAGTATGTTACACTCAGATTAGCAGGTTTAAGTAATTAATTATAAAGTTTTGATTTTGATAATGTATGCTTAAAGATAGGGGTGTGCATGGCTCGGTTTTGGCCTAAAACCATAATCATAACCGCTATGTCGGTTAATGGATAACCATAACCATAACCGATCAGTTATGGCACTTATGGTTAATCGGTTTTGATGGTTATAGCGGGTCGGTTGTGGGTGGTTAACCGTGTACTTAGTCTAGCTTTTAAAATATGTTAATTTTTAACATGGTACATTAATCCAGAAGTGTATTATAACACTATATATAACACCATATAAACACCGTATAACATTAGGTAACATCATATAACACTATATAACACTATATAACAATATATAACACTATACATCTATCATAGACATGCTATCAGACAAAATATAGTGTTATATTTGTTATGTAGTGTTATATAATGTTACATAGTGTTATATGGTGTTACATAGTGTTACCCAGTGTTTATATAGTGTTATATATAGTGTTATAATACACTTCTCACACTTCTGGATTAATGTATAGGATCCTCTATCTATGTTAGTATATTACATAGTATTAAAAATACATATAATCTATAATATTAACACTGAATATTCAAGTAATATGATGTGATATATTTCATAAATTCAAATAAACATTCAACCAAAACCGCAAAACAATATAAAATAACCCGTAAATACTAATAATCTTTAATCAAAAACATCAAATATTAAAAAAAAACCCCGGTGAAAAGTCCTAAATCCTACAAAGATTTATTGCATGTCAGTTCGGTTCGGTTATGGTGGGTATGGAAACATTGATTGATAACCATAACCGACCCGCTACATTCGGTTTTCTAAAAAACCATTAACCGAACCACCGGTTTTTTATTTGGTTTGGTTTTTTCGGTTCGGTTTTATCGGTTATTTCAGTTATGGTTTGGTTAATTCGGTTTTTTGCACACCCCTAGTTAAAAGAAATTCTTTCTCATAAAAACAAACAAACACACACTTACAGCAAAGTTGGGCGACTCTCAACCACCACCGGCTGAAGAAGCAAACAGATCATCGTCCGAAATTGCTCAAAATGAGATTGCACCCATGAAGAGAAGGAAGTTGCAGGAGTCTGATGATGAAGATATGGGGATGACAATTTCAAAACTTGGTGAGCTTACTATGAAAGTCAGACCCCAAAAACAGAAAACAGGCCATAACATGAAGGTATGAATATATATATATATACACACTCTTTTATATCTAATCATCAGGGTAATTTTTGACATTTATTTCTTGCCAGCATTGTAAAATGGATGAAGATGAAGTCCCTGAAATGAATAGGGATGATGTTGATCCCGCTAAAATGGATGTTGATGCTGCCACTGGAATGCATGATGATGTTGTTGTTGTCCTTGAAATGGATACAAGATCGGAAACAAAGGTTGACAATGGAAATAGACAACTACAGATTTTCCACATGGATTCAACTGCACAAAACCGCTTGCACTCGATTAAGCTGTGGCCTCCAAGCCAAGGCACGAGGCAAATACTTGTGGAACGCATAACCATAATCTTCACCATCCCATCCATTTTGTCCAGAAAGTATGGTCTTTTAAGCAAGGAAGAAGCCCAAGAAGATGCTAAGAGAATCGAAGCCGCAGCCTTTGAAACAGCAAACCAACACTTTGAAAAGGAGACAGATGGCGATGGTGGTTCTGCTTTACAACTTTATGCTAAACAATCCTGTACGCTAATGATGGAGGCTGTAAAAAGAGGCCCCAGAGTAAAACAAGAAATTACGATTGCACCAGAAAACAAAAAAGTTGTTTTCGACATTTCCAAAGGAAAAAGAGCCATCATTGATGCAGATGAAGCTAAAGACCTGCTAAAACCGCTACAAGAACCTGGAAACAAGTATACCAAGATATGTTTTAGCAACCGAAGCTTCGGGTTGGATGCAGCGCGTATTGCTGCTCCTGTTTTGGTCTCTCTAAAGGGTCAACTCACCGAAGTTGACTTATCAAATTTTGTTGCGGGTAGGCCAGAAGACGAGGCCCTGGAAGTTATGAAAATGTTCTCAGCGGCCCTTGAAGGTTTCGACTTGCGGTATTTGGACATTTCAGATAACGCATTGGGTGAAAAAGGAGTTAGGGCGTTTAGTGAGCTTTTAAGTTCACAAAGTAACCTCGAGGAGTTGTATTTAAAGAACGACGGTATCTCTGAAGAAGCTGCAAAAGCGGTGGTCGAGTTAATTCCTTCCACACAGAAACTAAAAATTCTTCATTTTCATAATAATATGACTGACGATGAAGGAGCAATTGTGATTTCCGAACTTTTAAAGAAATCCCCGATCTTGGAGGATTTTAGGTGTTCGTCCACTTGGGTCGGTTTTAAAGGTGGAATTGCTTTATCAGAAGCACTCGCCACATGTACCGGTTTGAAGAAACTCGATCTTCGTGATAATATGTTCCGTGTAAAAGCCGGGATTGCTTTGAGTAAAACCGTTTCTTTACTCACTAATTTGACTGAAATTTACCTCGGTTACTTAGACTTGGAAAACGAAGGAAGTTTAGCGCTTGTTAACGCTCTCAAAGATTCCGCTAAGTTTCTAGAAGTTGTGGAATTGGCGGGAAACTACATTACCTCAGAAGCAGCTTCTGGTTTGGCTGAATTTATCGTTGCGAGAAAAGAGTCGTTAGTTAAGATACTTTTGTCAGATAATGAATTGAAGGATGAAGGTGTTATAACAATTGCTAAGGCCCTTGAAGAAGACTTTCCACGGTTGACTGAAGTTGACTTGAGCTTCAATATGATTAGAAGGGCTGGAGCTAAGGTTTTGGCTCAGGCGGTTGTCGGTAAACCAGGGTTTAAGGTGCTTAACATTAACGGTAATTACATATCTGATGAAGGCGTTGAAGACGTGAAAGAGATTTTCAAGAATTCACCTGATTTGCTTGGACCATTGGATGATAATGACCCTGAAGGAGAAGAGTACGATGATGAGGACGAGGATGCTGACGAGGATAAGCAGGAAGAATAGAGGTCACAGTTTAGGTATGACTGTTTATCTAGTTTACATTTCTTATGATTTAACGTATTTAGAAGACAATCATAAATCCTTTTTTGAGGTTAAGGTAAGGATGTATGACTTGTTTTGTAATGGCATTTGGATTTACTTATGTTTCTGGCACCTGATTGTGCTTTTTTAATTCTAGTTTTCTTTGTTAATTTGAGTTTTGTTTTATTATCTGCATATTGATTGCTGTTTGGGTATGTTTTTTTAATTGAAGCCAAACTATAAAAAAAAAAGTGAATGGGAATAAACTTTTAAATTTGACTATTAGATTAAAAATATAGATACGGATTTTGATGCTTTTTTTTTCTATGTATGTAGAATCGTTGTTTTGACTTTTGACCATCTAAATAGAAAAATAATTAAATTTTGGATAAGTATATTTTTCACTCAACTACAAATAGTTATTTTATTTTGATATGAAAATGATATAAACATTTTGTTATGAGCTAAGCATACTAGATTTTCGTACTCTTATAAACTAATACTTAATTATATTATACTATCTATACAAACACTATGGCGGGGAATAGTGCCAGACAGTTGCCTGGCACTTGGTCATTGGACCAGCCTTCCCTTCCACGTGTCTGCTTCTTCGACAGAGAGAATCGGAAGTGAGCACCAGTGCAAGAAAGGGTTTTGGAAAGAAAAGGGGGGTCCGGCCACTCATCAGCACGGACCTCAGGTACAGTCCAGACGATGGTGATGAATGGTGGCTGTAGTTCACGAGAAAGGGCGGGATTTGGTAACCAGTTTACCTTTTCTCTTTCTTGAGCTTGGTTTTAAAAGGGTGCCTTAAGCGCGCTTAAGCGCAAAGCGACCCTAGGCGCAAAGAGCAGCGCCTTGTGTGACATAAGGCGAGCTTTGTACAACAAGCGCCCAAAAAGCGAGCTTTTTTGGAAAAAAAATCCCATTGAGGCGCGCACTTTTTGTGATTGACAGCGCCACCGGTAAACCCATCTCCGCTGCTCGCAGCCGCTGTAATGTGACTCGGATGTTGATCAGTTCTGTTTAAACTAAATGGAAAACATGAAATAACATACCTTTGATTGCATCAGTAGAGAATCCAGTCAGAGACGCAGCAACGGAGTTCGACATAGTTGTCAGTTTGATCTGGTTCCTCCTTAGGGTGTAAAGTTATGATGGTGATGAAACCGAAAGTAGGGTTAGTTTCGGTTGAGGGAGAGAGAGACGAATTTGATGTTATGTTGTTAGGGTTGTGTGTCTTGTGTAACTGTCTAACCCTTTAACTCTCTAATAAGCCCCTTATTTATACACCCAAGAGGAAACCCAATTAGTTAATAAGGGTAATATGGTCCATCAACAATTACCAACTAATTATTAATAGGTTATTAATATATTTTGATCTATATTATATAAATGATAATGATGGCTACAAGATTAAATATAAATAAATAAATATTTAATCTTACATTCTCCCACTTAGCCGAATAATCATTTATCATGAGTATTAGATTAGTCTGATCAGAAGTTAATACTCATTTTAGCCTTAAACAAGTACTATAGCAGAGAAATACAGCCGTTGAATCATTATGCGACTCAGGACCCCCATTAGTCATAATATAGCCTTAATTTAAAACCTAACAGTTATGATCAAAATATGTAAGCCCTTTAACGTTTGATTTGTATTTATAGTTGTCTATATGTCATTACACCGGCAGAACATATGTAAGAGACATACAAAATCAAACTGATGAGGAAAATTAATTAATAGTTAGTCATTCATAGTACAATATGCAGTTGTACATGGTCATCAATTAAAACCCGTCTCTTTTATGTGCACTCTTAATAAGACTTATGGGTAATAGACCTTTAGTTATAGGATCCTTAAGCATATCATGAATGCATTCGATACAAAGATTTAGTTTCCTCAATTCGTTCATAAACGAATAATTAATTGTGTATCGAAATTTAATGCAACACCTCTCGAACTGTTACTGTTCAAGGAGACATGGTAGCTGACTTTATCACAATAAGTCTTCAATATATTAATTATATGGAGTTAATAAACTTATGAGTCCACTGATAAATTTCCAACAACATTTAGTGACTATATTATGTCGTTATAACTTAGGTTGTTGATATCAGTCCATTATGACTCCTCCATGAGATATGTTTTGTCTGCTGACATAAAGATATACCCGAAATTACATTTTGTCATCTTTGAATATTACAAAGTTAGAGTAATAAACCGGTTTTAATTCTCACTTCTTCTTCAAATCATAGCCTCTCGTTTCTTTTAAAGATATTGTAATACTCTATTAGATGCTTCACATTAATCTAGACATATCTAGTGTGTTGCAATGTGAGTAATATCTAAACGAGTATAGACTTGAACTTACATAAGGCTTCTAATTAGTGAAGCGTAAGGAAATAATCTCATTTATCCTATTATCCTCTAAAGGAGAGCAGTATTGTTTGTTACATATGCAAGGACCAATTTAATGTTAAACTTATGGAACGGAAGTAATGTCCCATTTGGTCTATCTCAACATGTTATGATATCTATTATGTAAGAGATATCTCTGAGATCTATTATATCAAAGTTTGTGACAACAATACTTTGACTTATGTAACATCTACTTGTCAAAAGAATATCATCTATATAGACAAGTTTATCTTAGTTGCTCCCACTCATCTTGAGGTAGGTACATTAATCCACTTGATTGTTGATGAAAAATAATTGCGTTAAGATTTTATCATATTATGACGTTTGCATTAACCCATACATGGATTTTATTGGCTTATAGACAAACTGTTCTTTAACCTTAAGTTTAGAACTTTCAGGTTGTTTTATGAACATGTAAATATGTCAGCCAGTTGTTAGGGAAAAATGTTTTAATGTTCATCTAATGTAGCTCAAAACTTTTATAAGCTACTAATGTTCATCTAATGTAGCTCAAAACTTTTATAAGCTACTAGAACAGTGATGATCCTAAAAGAAATCTTTTGTTAGATATGTAATAAAGATTCTTTAATAATTTATCTCTTCCTGAGTACAACCTTTGTCAATCAATCATGCTTCTTTGTGTCTTAACGTTTATATCAGGATTTGGTTTAGTTATGAACACTCTTAGGTTATTCAATCAAATCCCAAACGTTATGCGAACACATAAAATCAATTTTACTAGAAAACTGTTTTATTCCATTCAGAAGATTGATTGACACTAATGGCTTAATTAGAAGAGATATGATCAGTAAACTTTTCCAAAATCCATTTCAACTTCAGTTAGGGAGATTGTGTAATCATCAAAGTTAGTAGGCTTTTAAACCTAGATGACCTCCTGAGTTGATTATTGGGTTTATTAGAAGTTTCAGTTTTATGGATTAGCTCTTGTTTAAGTTGCTATCATTTTCAGGATTCTAAGTTTGTAAGAGTTGGTGCAGTATGGTGTACAAGAGGTGTAATCGGAGTTAAATTTTGAGTGAAATTTAATGACACTCTTCCCCCCCGCCTCTTGTATTCCTTGCAAGTCATGATAAGGACTTTGACTGCTCCCACTAACCTTAGAAAACTTTATGAACTCAGCATGCTTAGGGTCAATATGTAACGACCAACAAAATCTAATAGAGAAACACAAATTAATGACGTTAGTCATTGTAGTTTCTCTTGTTGAGGATTATGTTAGTTTAGATAAGAAATCTAAGTGTGCCCACAATTAAGCAACAATGAAACTTTTGTAATAGTAGCATTAGATTTTAAGGAGATAAGTTTTGATAGAACAGTGTCAAGATGGAGCAGTGTCTTGTACAAGAGGTGTAAATTTAGGTAATGTAAAATTTTCACTCCCCCACCTCTTGCAACTATTGCAAGTTATGATTAAGACATTTAATGCTCCCACTGATCTTTAATATCTCTAGAATGCTATAAGAGAAGTTTCAATTAGGTATGTGACGTGGGAACCTATCATATATATATGTTAGACTTTACTTGATTTCCTTAATGTCCAGATGTCATAAAAACTTAGGGACATATTTAATAGAAATCATGTTAAGCACATATATGAGTAGATTTCTTATAAGACCGTGGGCCATATACGACAAAATTTAGATACAAGTAAATAGTCTTTAAATGATAAATGAATTATGTCTAAATATTCCATTTGGAATAAGTTCCACGAATGTCAATGAATGGCTTAAGATGGACCCATACTTATTCCTTAAGCCAAGTAATATTTAGGGCTATAACGTCATGATTTAAAATCACTTAGAATGAGATTAGATAAGAAATCATCCTCATTAACCATGTCATGATTTCTCATGATTTTTGGTTATAATTGATGAAATTTGTAACTCTCATTTTCCTTTTGTCAAATTTTTCATTTGCATGATGACAAAATTGTGAAAGTGTAAGGTATCATCTAGTTTTATCTTAATAATGTTTCAATCCAGATATTTAGAACAAATAAGATGAGAGTTTAAGATAAGCGTGACTTTATGTTGACTATGCAAACCTCACAACCTTCATAACATTGCTTAATTATGATACTATATTCTGATTAATACTCAGAATATATGTACGGTATCAAAACGTTGTTAGAAGACTGCTTATTATTGTTCTTATAGCCTTAACATTTAATTTTGTCACTAACTCTCATGTTAGTTATTTGTTAAGTTCTGGTAAGGAAACGTTGAAAAACTAGAGTCAACTAATCATGTGTTAATATGAATATTATAGTTAGTAGACTTAAATATCTTTAATAAGTGACTATCTAATTAATTCAACCAACTGTTCTTTAGAATAATGGATAGTCCCGTTGCTTATGTTTAGTCTAATGACATAATTAGGCAGTGAGATTTTCCCTTTAAGAACCTTATAGGTAGAATTAACAGTTGTAATTTGTCTATGGACTTTAGAACAATCCTCTTTTAAGGTTTTAAGTAGTTGTAAGGTGAGTAACAACTTATTTTCCAGCTTCAAACATTTATTTCTTTGTACATATGTTGCATATCAACACACTCATTATACTTTGGTATGTTTGAGTGTTATAGTTGATTTATAAGGCACCAAATTGTACAAGTGAAAATCTTAATATGTAATGTACTGGAAAATGTACTTATTTCCATGCGTAAGCCCTTAACTTTATGGGTCATGGTATTGTACATTATTATGTATTCACATATACCACTTAACTTTATAGTTTAGAATTATAAACGAAAGCATGCATCTTAGGAGTTCTAGTGATTATCCCATATATAAGAGTTTAGCCTTAGGAAAGACTTAATTTGAAATAACTTTAGTGATAGCATTATGTTAAGAGAGTTCTTGATTATCATAAGAGACATCATGTTCGATTTGTCCTAATCATCATGCTCTAATTTTCTTCTTTATAATCTTTATCAGAAGAGAGCAATAGGATTATCGTGTCTTAAGAAATAATCAAGGATTTAATTTAAGAGCTAATTCTAATAGAAACTTTAAATAAAGCAAACATTTTAGGGTTAGGAATTAAAGTGGATGAGATATATGTAGAAGTAATTTATAGTGAGTAAAAATTATGGGTACTAAAAATAAGACAGACGAAATGATCATAAAATTAATTAAGGATCATTAATATAAGGATCATGATGTGAAGAGATTGTGATATGTCTATTACTAACATCAAAATAATAGACTTAGTAAAATTCTACTTAAACAAAAACAAATCAGCTTTGGCCAGAAGTGTAATCATTTAAGTATGTGTGCAAAGTAATCGTGACAAATCAGCTTTGGCCAGAAATGAGACAATCACTTTAGTTATGCACTTTGTCAAGCATGCTAAACATAAATGAATTAAATCAGCTTTGGCCAGAATTAAGACATTTCACGTTTGTAATGCATACTTAACATAGCCTTTTATAATACTTGAACAATAAAGAGATATATTAAATCAGCTTTGGCCAGAATTAATACATCAGAAGCTCATTCAAGTTAGGCTAGTTTGGTTTTGTAAAACATTATTTGATCCTTATTAATTAATTAAGTATAAACAAAACCAAGTATTTAATAGCAAACCACCTGTTAGCGCGGATCAAACTCCGCGGTGAGTTCGCTGGGGGTTGCGGGGGGCAGCGCGCCCCCGCCCGGGGTTCGGGGCGGGAGCCCCGAAAAAAAATTTTTTAGGTCACATTAAACAGCATAAAAAAATGAGGTCTCGAGTCGCAATCTTAGTTTCGAGTCGCAATCTCAGTCTCGAGTTGTGATGATTATGGTTGCGAGTCGCAATCTCAGTCTCGAGTTGTGATGAGTGCGGTTGCGAGTCGCAATCTTAGTCTCGAGTTATGATGATCGTGGTTGCGAGTCGCAATCTTAGTCTCGAGTTGTGATGATTGTGGTTGCGAGTCGCAACCTTAGTCTCGAGTTGTGATGATTGTGATTGCGAGTCGCAACCTTAGTCTCGAGTTGTGATGATTGTGATTGCGAGTCGCAACCTTAGTCTCGAGTCGTGATCTCTGTTAACAGCTGCTGATTGTGATAAAACTGAAACTCGAAATTTAAGGGATTTGGGATAGTATTTCCTGTTTTAATCATGATCTAAACTTATCAAGGATTTCGAAAATAATAACTGATTATCTCTTTAACAGTTTTCGAAAATTTAATAGATAAAATTTAGATCAAAACAGTAAAACACTTACTAATCCAAAATTATATTCCAAATCTTATAATTTTTTTTTTTCGAGTTTCTTAGAACATAAATGATGAACCCTAAAATAATAAGAACATAATCTGGAAATCCGAAACCTGATTTTAATGGTTTTGTAATGGATTTCGTGACAATAAGCTTAATCCTTTTATGATTTCGGGTCAATATATCAAGTAATAATTTCCGAAAACAGGGATTTCGGCCATAATGAAACCCGAAAACAGTTTTTGATTTTAATGCTTTAAAACTTCCGTTTTCCAGATTTTTTGATCCGATAATAATGGATACGAAAAACAGAACTGATTTATCAACATATGCTCTGATACCACATGTTGATCAGTTCTGTTTAAACTAAATGGAAAACATGAAATAACATACCTTTGATTGCATCAGTAGAGAATCCAGTCAGAGACGCAGCAACGGAGTTCGACATAGTTGTCAGTTTGATCTGGTTCCTCCTTAGGGTGTAAAGTTATGATGGTGATGAAACCGAAAGTAGGGTTAGTTTCGGTTGAGGGAGAGAGAGACGAATTTGATGTTATGTTGTTAGGGTTGTGTGTCTTGTGTAACTGTCTAACCCTTTAACTCTCTAATAAGCCCCTTATTTATACACCCAAGAGGAAACCCAATTAGTTAATAAGGGTAATATGGTCCATCAACTACCAACTAATTATTAATAGGTTATTAATATATTTTGATCTATATTATATAAATGATAATGATGGCTACAAGATTAAATATAAATAAATAAATATTTAATCTTACATCGGACACCGCCGTTGCCTCCATTGTTTGAATTTAAGGTATTTTGTTTCGATTTGATGTAATGAATTTGTTGATTGAATTTGTGGGTCTCTTATATTTTGAGTATGCTTAGATTTGTTTAACAGCTTTACATCATATGTTCGATATAGTTGAAGTCGTTGTTTATTAATGTATAACCAGAAGAGGTCCGCCGCCAATAGTCTTAAACACACTAACATTATGTTGGTTGATGGCTGATGCACCTTTTTTAACTATCTCAAAGTGTTTTAGGTGTTTGACACACTTTTAACTTTGAATCTACGGCCTACTTATTCGACCCGTTAATCCAAACACACATATATCAACATAAAAGCCGAAAAGTTAATGTATGAACAAGGTTTTTCCATATTAACATAGAAACAGCAGGGTTAGTCAACACATCAAAAAATGGCCATAGCAAAGACGAGCAGTTTTCCACGGCTAACATAATTTCCATAAACTATGCCAAAAGACGAGCTTTCTTACAAACGGGCTGCTGCAGGCTCTTCAAAAGCAAGCATCCATTCACTGATTTGGTTACGAACCAGAAACACGTTTGATCGCAACCTTGTAACTTTATACTCCTTCCGTTTCCGCATAGTTTCAGCCCGCACCATCTTTAATTTCAACTCCTGCATCTTCATTTTTAACTGATAAATCTCCTTCTCCATTAAAGACTTTTCATGTTTGCACTTTCGAAGCTCCGTTTCAACTTCTTTACGCGTATCCTCCTGTTGACACATTTTGGTTTTCAATGAAAGCAAGTCGTTTAACCGACCTCTAATTGGGCCCACGTCAAACCCATGAGTCTCCAAGTCGCTTAACGTTTCCAAGCTGTTGTTGAGTATGTCAACGGGATCATTCGGTTTTAAGTCAGAAAGACGTTGTACAAGATTCCCAAATGTGACCATGTTACCGATGGCTAGACCCTCACGGGATTCCTCTTTTGTTCTCTTCAGTGGTGAAAAGTGTGGCTTTTGAGAGTAAAACTCGACGGTGTCCCAGACTGGAGACCGCTTGATAAACGGCCAATCTTGTTGGTAGTCGGTGGTCGTTCCAGCACTCGCTTGACTCGGTGAGTTGCCATGCTGATCAGAAGGACTAAAACATTTACTTCCTATATAGATGACAACGGGTCAGTTTGGGTTATTTTGCTAACCATAAAAAAAAATTAAAAAATATAGTAAAATGCCATTTTCGTCCATGACGTTTGGCTACTTTTGCGAATTTCGTCCAAAGGTTTGTTTTTCTGCATCTGGATCCAAAAGTTTTAAAATCTTTGCCATTTTCATCCGGCTCGTTAACTCCATCCATTTTTTAACGTTAAGTCAGGGGTATTTTCGTCTTTTTACATTTTTTTGTGATGATTAAAGGGTTTGGGTGGGGAGAAAGTCGACAGAGGTGAATCTTTAATAAAAATGTCTAAAAAGACGGAAATTCCCCTCATTTAACCGAGAAAAATAGATGGAGTTAACAAGTTGGATGAAAATGGCAAGATTTCAAACCTTTTGTATCTAGATGCGGAAAAACAAACCTTTCGACGAAAGTCATAAGAATGGCCAAACCTCAGGGACGAAAATGGCCAAACCTCAGCAACGGCCAAAGGCCGATAGTTGAGGGTGATAAAATCCAATAACCCTAGAATCAAATGAAGTTGGATGATATCCTTATATTATTTGTTCTTGTGTGAGGTATAAGGTAGTTTCAATAGTTAGATGGCCTTAGAATCAAATGAAGTTGATCGATATCCTTATATTATCTGTTTAATTATTTACTTTCTTTTCATTTTCTTTTTCTACTACGATTTTAAGCTTACTTTACGAAGGGATAGCTTGTGCCTACTTGATTTCCTTGAATATATGAGTGATACCTTAAACTAGCATGAGTTGTGAATGAATACTAGGCACTAAAAGGAATAATTTTGTATATGAATTTGAAATTAAGAATCACTTATTCACTACCTTTATAATTACTTAGTTTTTTATTTTTAATTTTCTTATTATTATCGTTAGTTTTTTTTTGTTGCGTTTTTGGCCGTAAAATGTATTTATTCTAAAGGAATGTAATGGCAGAGAATATGGAAGAGTTGGGTAAACATGTCACAAGGCCTCTTAACAAGCAGATATATGTAAATGTCAATTAACTATAAGATGGAGTTATTACGGTGGACCAAAACCGTATTAAAATAGAAACATTGCTATGAAAAATGCAAGACATTTGGATTTTTGAATTATAGCAATAATGATTTGACTTATTTAGTTAAAAAAATAAAATTTATTTTCTTTTAGTTCAAAAAGTAGTCATTTTTTTAATCTCTTGAAGTCTAAAGATGGTCATTTTTTATTATTTAAATTTAAAAATATATTCTTTTGGTCTTTAAATTTGAATACTACTAGGTTTAAAGAAGTTCGATGCGTTGGGGCGAATTTCTTTTGTTATTTAGTCTGTGTTTACATCTGTTTTGAAATCACTACGAGCGAAGAAAATGTAGAAAAAAAAAACACTAAAAGATAACCGAAAGAAAATCAACAAAAAAAATTGTATGGTAACGATGTTGTTCGTATGAAACCCGTGGTCAGAGATGAGCAAATTGTTCTGGGTACCGATACCAAATTTGCCGAACCGAAAGATTTTAAGTACCAATTCGGTACCGACTTTTGGCGTTCCTGGTATCGGTTCACTACCGTTTTTTACCTTCATATACTGGTACTGTAACCGGTATTTTCGGTATCAGTACCGATTCTATATCGGTTGGCACCGAGCTCATCCCTACCCCTAAAACTAAAAAAAGAAAAAACTAAAAGTTGAAGAAAATCAACAAAAAAAAGTTGTACGATACCGTTGTTCCTACGGTAACCGTTATCAGGGATGAGCAAATGGTACCGGGTAGCAGCACTGAATTTCCCGAATCAAAATATTTCCAATATTAATTCGGCACCAACTTTTGGCGTTTTCTGTATTAGTGGCTAGTGCCGATTTTTACCTTCATGTACTGATACTGAACAGGACCATACCGGTATTTTCGATGCCAGTACTGGTTTGATACCGGTTGACACCAAACTTATCCCAACCCCTAATATAAAAAAAGGTTTAAAGCTAAAAAGTAAAGAAATAACTATTATTATAATATTAAAATAATAAAAGCATTAAAAAAACTATATATTATTATAATATTTAAATCACTATTCATTTCAATTCGTAATATATTATATATAGTAATCAATGAGATCTCCAAATTGACATTGGATGTTAGATATTTTTACAACCGGTTTCAATGTTTAGCAACGTTCATACTGGTCACAACCGGAAGCACTATATGTAAAGGGAAACAATGTTGCTTGACATTGAAGAATCCTTGCGATGCTATTAATTTATCTCATTTCTACGCCAACTTCGAATACTAGCCTTTTTGGTGGTTAACTTATAAACCCGACACCAAATAGAAACATCATAAGATTCTCGCAATATTATAAAATGCCTCTAAGGTGCATAGTTTGCTCTTAAATCATAAAACCCATACATATTTGATTACTTACTAATGTTATATCATAAATAAAGTATTTTTATAAAATAAACATGTTCATAATATCAGTTTATACGCAAGTTCTTATATTACTTCGCATAATGACTAAAATGCCATGATGAGGCATTTTGATTTTAAAACCTTCATGGGCATATAAGTTGCTAACATACTGATGTTACAACTTATTTAAAGTATATTGGCATGTAGAACTTGTTCATGACTCATCCGATTACCCGATATCGCTTATACACGTACGGTTAAGCTTATGTAACTAGTTTACGTAAGTTTTCCGAAACGGGCTAATTCTTATCATTTTCGTTTCAAATTCCATAATGTACATCGTTTACCCATATTATACAAGTCTTAGTACTTGTTGGGGTTTTAACCACATTCTATTCGGTATACGCTTAATCTAGCGAACCTATTTTAAGTAACGGGTCATGTCCAAAGGGACCCGTATACTTTGTAACTGATAATAAATCTGTTCATTCCAGACTATAGTACCCCCCAGATAATCGGACTTGGGTCAATAATACCTAGACTTGCGGCTTTGTGCTAAATTATAATCTTATTGAATGGAAGCTAGCAAAAAGGTAAATACTCTTAACTTATTTTAGTTTTTAAACTTGGGATGACAATTATGCCAATTGGAGCAGGTATTACATAAATGGGCCGTCTATGTTGCGCATAAATGTAAGAATCCGGTTTATTCCGTTTTACTTGATAACTGAAACGATTGGGGGTTAATGGTACCATGTCCGGACGTCCCGACTCATATACTTATATGTTCATACGGAATAGCGTGCAAGGGTAGGCATATCGACTGTAAGACACGTTTTATTCAACTTTGGTGAGTACCTTAATCATAATTAAATGACTGGCTTTGATATCTGGTTCCCGATTGTAAGGCAAGTATGTAAATCTGGTAACACGAATAAATCCCAAGAAATATTTAAAAGATCACATACGGGTTTTCTCTATGTATAAAACTCTTTTCAAAAAACTGTTTTCTAAAGAGTCAGTTAATTGTATTTACTACAATCTTTAGCTGACGTATTTTCAAAAAATTGAACCGCAGGTACCGACCCTTATTATAGGCTGGGAATCCGGGTCGGCTAGAATGAAGGCTAAGGAATTTGCAACTCCTGAAACTTGAGGCCTATGATGTTTAAAGCTCTGTTTATTAGATCCCGCTCGTGGGCCTGTACTGAACGCTTGTAATACTTTTGTATATTTCAAGCTTTAATGAATTTAATATTTTTACTCCAATATTTCCACTGTATAATATTACATTGTAATAAATGTTATTCAACCGTGACGATTATATTCATTCGGGCCCACCAAGAATCAACGCCACCACATGATTTAACCAAAACTAATCATTCTACCTTTTTAATAATAGCTACAATCAAAATAAGGGGGAGACTATTTGCACAATTGGTGTGTAGATAGTCAGCCCAAAAGAGTTTTTTTGTCCTATATGCACACCCTGCAATGTCGAGCTGTGGCCAAAGCGCGGCGTTTTCGTTCGGTCAACCAGACAAAGACTGACGGGTCTGGTGACCGGACAAAATTGCCGAGCTTTGACCGTGTTTTGGTCCTGTCAACCAGACACCCGGTCAGTCTTTTGTCTGATTAGCAGGACCAAAACACGGCCAAAGCTCAGCGTTTTGACCCGGTCAACAGATCCATCAGACACCCGTTAGTCTTTTGTCTGGTTGACCGGACCAAAACGCCGTGCTTTGGCCACAGCTCGACATTGCAGATTGTGCATATGGAAAAAAAAACTCTTTTTAGTGTGCATATATAGACATTTAGCTGTGCCAATAAGCACACCCCCAAATAAATACCAAAAAAATATTCGTTCAGGTGAATCATATCAAAATTTGAAAACAAGACGTCATGCAGTAGACCATCACAAGCTACAAAAAGCAATCAAACCAAATCTACACCTAATTTCATTACCATTTCTATCCAACTTCCCATGCTACACTAATCCCAACAAACCCATTTTCACACCTTCAACTTCAACAATGGCAAACACAACCACCATCACAACAGGATCCACCGTAGAAGTAGCCATCAACGAGCCCGGATTCTACGGTGCATGGTACGTAGCCACCATTGAAAACATACTAGAACAAAACACACCCAAAAACAAGACCAAAAAGTTGAACAACAAAACCAGCTACTTAGTGAAGTACCATACATTGTTGAAAGAAGATGATGTGTTCCAGCCGTTGACAGAGGTCGTTGACTCTTTGTTTGTGAGACCTTTGCCTCCTGGTGATGTTTGTAGGAGTAGTGGGGATGAGGGTGGTGGGGGGTTTGAGGTGGGTGATGTGGTGGATGCTTATCATAGAGATGGGTGGTGGATTGGTGTGGTGAAAAGTGTGAGTGTTGATGAGGGTGGTGTGAAGAAGTATGTTGTTTTGTTTGAGAATCCTCTTGAGGAGTTTGAGTTTGAGGGGTGTAAGTTGAGGTTTCATGTTGACTGGGTTGACTTTCGTTGGATGGTCCCACCCAAGAAGGTATGATGATGGTTTTGATGTTTTTACTAGAAATGTTAATGTGGTTTTTGTGTAAGGATATTAGGGTGCATTGCATGTATATTTTTTTAGGTTGATGTTGATTAAGCTGACTATTTTTGGAATTTTGTTTGACTATGAAAGTCAAAAGTTAATCTGATTTTGTGTTTGAATAGTGTTTGTTACTAGGGGCCGTTTGTTTACCTCTTAATGAGGCTCTTAATAGTTCAGATTGTTTGTTTCGCAAGCAGATGTCTGAATGGTTCAGACATTTGCCTCTGAATCATTAAGCATTACACAGACTCTGAATGGTTAAGACCTCTAATCTGAATTGTTCAGACATTTGCCTCTGAACGGTTAAGCATTATAGTGGCTCTTAATGGTTCAGATCTCTTACTGGTTCAGACCTCTCTAGCACTTAACCATTCAGAAGTTGACAAACAGCCACTTAGGGGCTGTTTGGCTGAGCTTTTCAAAATGACTTATTTGCTTAAGCAAATAAGCAAATAAGTCATTTTGAGCAAATAAGCAAATAAGTCATTTTGAAAAGCTCCATTTTAAAGCTTTTCAAAACAGCTTATTGACTTATTTGCTTTTCAGAAAAGCAAATAAGCAAATAAGTAGTTTTCTGTTATAGATTTTAATGGTTTGTTTGACTATGAAAGTGTCGAAAGTTGGCATACAAGGAATTACGTTTACAAATTGAGCCCTTTTCGGTCCCATGACTGTTAAGGGAATTTGCTTATGTCAAAGTTTAACTTGTTACAGATTGTAATGGTTTGTTTGACTATGAAAGTGTCGAAAGTTGGCATACAAGGAATTACGTTTACAAATTGAGCCCTTTTCGGTCCCATGATTGTTGTTCATATGATCTGATTGGATATAGACGAGATTTCGGCTTCGCCAAAATCAAGTTTTCTGTTTTTCCTTTTTTTGTGATCAATTGGTTGCTCTGATGTCACCCTCGATTACTCTGGCAAACGGGAATTCGTGGAACAAGAAGAAATTAGGAATGGGAATTGGGGTTATTGGAACACGACAAGGTTTACGATGGGGGCGAAACAAAAGAGAGAAAAAGACCAAGTTGCCCTCATGTGCATTGCACGTGACTGGATTTAACAGACAAAATTAACGCTCGTTAGAGGAAAGGACGTAAATTGTTACGGAATACAAACATAAGTGATGAGTTATGTTATTTTCTTAATTTAGGAACTAGGGTATTATGCTTATATATCAAAGGTTAGTTATTCAAGATTGTAATTGTTTTTTTGACTATAAAAGTCTTTGTTGTATTTGTTCTTTAATGTAATGCATACACCAAAGCAGGACTTTGGTGATAGATATGCTACACATTGACTTTACACTGGTTGACATTTGTTTACGCCAAAGTTATTCAAGTTTATAAAGGTTTGTTTGACCATAGAAATCACAAGTCATCATAATTCTATATTTGAATGTCATTTGTTCGTTAATGTTAATGCAGACTCCAGAGCAGTTATTAGGTGTTAAAAATGCAACAGACGATGCTCTTTCACGCTTTATTACACCATCTAAAAGAGCTCAAACAACTAAAACTGTTGGCCCTTCACATTCTGCTAAAAAGAACAGTCGTTCGCGAGAAAGATCGGTGAGTTAAAAATCTCCTCTGCAGTCCCAAGTTGTATATTTTTTGCGATGAGAGATTAACTAACATAAGTCTTTAAAATTTGCAGGAAAGTAATTCTGATGTGGATAGTTCACGCGGAAAAAGGTCCCAACCTTCGGCAGGTGTGGTAGGGCTCAAGTTCGGTTGGGTTGGGTTGGGTTTGTTTGACATGAAACACATTTTGTCTTCTAGGTTCTAATTATTACTAGTTTTATCAAATAAAGTCGTTTAGGAGGTTTTATAGATTAAATTTATTTTATTTAATTTTACGCATTTGATAAAGACATACTATCCATGTAAGTGGTAGGAAATTGTCTCCTCTACATAATTTAAATCGGGGATGAACATAATTTAAGATTTTTATGAAATATATATATATTATGAAATATATATATATATATTGTATAGGTAGCAAGGGAAACACAAAAGTTATTGTGTCTAATGATACTCATCAAGATTCACCTCCTGTGGAACACCAAACAATCGTCACAGTAAGTGGTTATTTTAGCACTATGAATTGTGACTTAACTTATGCACAAAAGTTTGATTTGTCATTGTTGTTAACAGCAAACCCGTGAGTCAGAGGATGGCACGAGCCATCAGAAAAAGAAGAGGAGAACACCACCAAAGTCCGTGGCTAAAAAGCTAACTGCTTTAATAGAAGGTACTTAATACAATTTCATGACTAACCCAACGTTTTTCACGTAAATTAGTTGAATTTGTTATATTTTTAGCAATTTTATTTTTATTTTAGGATTTGCCCATATTGACCTGTTTTCAAATAAATGAGTTGTTTGTCATCTTTTTTTCAGTTTTATTTTTATTTAAGAGTGACCCAAAACGACCTGTTTTCACATAAATGAGTTGAGTTTCGCATCTTATTTTTATTCTGTGAATGATCCAAATCGACCGTTTTCACATATATGAGTTGGGTTTGTCAGTGTTTAAGATATATATTTTTTTTATTTTACAATTAAGCCAATTTGACATGTTTTAGCATAAATGAGTTGAGTTTGTTGTGTTTTTAGCATTTTTTTTAATTTTACGATTAAGCCAAATTGACCCGTTTTAGCATAAATGAGTTGAATTTGTTGTCTTTTTAGCATTTTTTTTTAATTTTACGATTAAGCCAAATTGACCCGTTTTAGCATAAATGAGTTGAATTTGTTGTCTTTCTAGCAATTGTATAATTGTTTTACTTACGCTTAACCAAAACTGACACGATTTCTCATAAGCGGGTTAGATTTGTAATCTTTTTTAGCATTTTTATTTTAGTGTTAATCCAAACTGACCCTTCTCACATAAAATGGTCAAATTTGTCATCTTTTTAGCGATTTTATAACTACTTTACTTTTGGTTAACCCAAATTGACCCGTTTTCACATAAATGAATTGAGTTTATCATCTTTTTAGCAATTTTATTTTTATTTTACGGTTGACCCAAATTGACATGTTTTCACATAAGTGAGTTGAGCTTGTCATTTTTCTCTTCCAGTTGTAACTTGTGCTACGATTTAGTCATCTTAACTCGTTTTCTCATAAATGAGTCGAATTTGTCATCTTCTTAGAAAAGTTATTTTCATATTACGGTTAACCCAAATTGGCATGTTTTCATAAACGAGTTGAATTTGTCATCTTTTTCAGCAAATTTATTTTTATTTATCGTTAGTCAGTATTGACCTGTTTTCTGCTAAACGAGTCGAATTTGTCGTCTTCTTTTTTTATAATGTTATTTTAGGATTAACCCAAATTGACCTGATTTCACATGAATTAGTTGAATTTGTCATTTTTTTTTATTAAATTACATGTTCACTTTGGCTCTTAATATTGGTCTATATAGGAAGTTCCACTCTTAGTCCTCCTGACCACCATGGTAACTCGCTGGAACAAGCCACTACACGAACCACCACGGACTACCAACAAGAATGGCCTTTTATCAAGCGGTCTCCAATGTGGGCCATCATTGAGTTATACTCTCAAAAGCCACACTTTGCGCCACTAAAGGAAATGAACGAGGATTGTCGTGAGGGTTTAGCCATTGCTCATTTCGTCACATTTGGGAATCTTGTTCAACGTCTTCCTGACTTAAAGCCGAATGATCCTGTTGACATAATCAACAACAGTTTGGAAACGTTAAGCGACTTGGAAACTCATGGGTTTGACGTGGGTCCGGTTAGAGGGCGTTTAAACCAATTGCTTTCTTTGAAAACCAAAATGTGTCGGTACGAGGATACGCTTAAAGAAGTTGAAAAAGAGATTGAAACGTGCAAACACGAGAAGTCTATGGTGGAGAAAGAGATCGATGAGTTAAAAGAGAAGACGCGAGTGTTGCAATCAAAGTCGGAGCAGATTGCGACTAAGCAGAAGGCGAAGGAGGAAGAACTTATGAGGATGCAAACAAATGATTTGGAGGTTGATTTTGAAAAACTTGCAGCCACTCCTTTGTAAGAAAGCTCTTCTTTTGGTGTTGTAATTGGATGGAAAACTGCTTTTGATAATAAAACAAGCCACTATTAACCCTCCTGTTTCTATGTACATGTGATAAAAATGTTGTTCATCTAATTACATTTTTTTTTGGAATAATTGCATATTTCCCCTTAAAAACACCCTTAATTGCATATTTACCCAAACATAAATAAAAATTGCATATTTCCCCTTCTCTATTAAAATTACAAAACTACCCACCTCTAAATTAAAAGATCTTCTCTCAATCCTCTGAATCATACAACACCAGCAGCTTTAGGGTTCAAAATGGCAATGACAACTTACCTTTCAAGAATGTTCAGACTCTCCACCACCCAACAAACCCCAATACGAAACTTTTCCTCATCATCTACATCTCACCCATCATTTCGCGCATTGAAATCAGAAATCAAATCAGAACAAGTCCCTTTAAAGATTGCTAAACTCTTCGAATCATCCATTTCAATACCCACATTCAGACGCTACAAGCCCCTGTTTCGCTCTCAGTCCACAAACTCACTCGATCCAAACGATTCGACTAATCGATCGCATATTATCCAAACCAATCGCTGATTCACCCGCCCCACAACTCGCTTCAGAAGGGTTTTGGCTCAGAATTGTCATGTTATACTCACAAGCTGGAATGGTGGACAATGCATTCAAGGTGTTCGACGAAATGCTTCATAGAAAAACCTGCACGTTGACTGAAAATCGCTTTGTGGGGTGCTTTCTGTGATGCTGGATAACAAGATTCATGATGATAAGTTTCATCAGACTTATGAAACATTCGTAAAAAAAAAATACGGGTGTTTTGCCGGATGTTAAGTCGTTTAATCTGGTATTGAAGGCTCATGTTAAAGCGGGTCGGGTTGATCAGGCTCAGGAGTTGGTTACTGAGATGGAAAGTAAAGGTGATGTGAAACTGGATATCGGTTCGTATAATATATTGTTAGGAGGGTATTTGGATAGTGGGAAAAAGATCGCGTTCGATGCGGTGGTGAAACGGATTTCTGAAAACGGTTTGGAGCCGAATTTGATCACTTATAATCAAGTAGTGAAAAAAGACAAACTAGTAAAAAAAAGGGTAAATATGCAATTTTCTAAAGTTTAGTAAAATGAAGGGTAAAATAGTCTTTCTATAATTTAATTTTAATAAATTAAATCAAAATGGGTAAATTTGCAATTTTACTAGTTAATAGAGGGGAAATATGCAATTTAATTTTTGGCTCGGGTATATATGCAATTTCAAAGTTTTTTAAGGGGAAATATGCAAAAAACCATTTTTTTTGCTTTTGAGTTGATGTGTGTGTAATATGAAAACAAAATCAGGAAACAAGAATTAAAAATCAAGAATGTTCCAATTAATTATGGAATATAATTAAAACTAGTCTTTAAGCCGCCTCGTTGCGGTGCGGGGAGCGTAAAACCGTGCTACCAACGTAGCAGCAAAATCGGGAAAAGTGTAAAATAAAAACACAAATTTCTAACACCAAGTGACTCATGTGACGTAAAACGTAGACGAAGTCGAATTTATACCAACACGAATTAGAAAGTTGAGAGGGTAAAAAACCGAGACTAAATTTGACCTCCAAATACCGTGTTAAATAGCAACCGAACGAAAAGAAAAAAGACGAGGGACCAAATATGACCATTAACACCGTGCTAAGTAGCAACTGAACGGCGAACAAATATAAAGAAAAGCGTAAAACAAAAACTAATAAAAAAACTACACTCATTTAACTATTGTGACAAATTATAAAAAACCAAACTTTTGTTACAAAAATGGACATGAACCTGAAAGTTTGATCTGAATCCGTACACGACCCGAACCTGAAAATTGTGTGAGACTTATGAATACATTTATACTAGTTGATGCCCCGCCCGCGTTGCGGGGCGATGGCCGAATAATGAGCGAGTATTAGTCAGGTCATTGACACGAAAAACAATTAAATCGAGTCAACCAATTAAAGCAAAACACTTTTATAGTTTTGATAAAAAAAACTAAAACAATGGCAATATTGTAATTTTTAACTGAGGGAAAGTTGTATTTTTTGACTGGGGTAAAATCGTAATTTGACAAAAGCTAAAGTAATGGCAAATTTGAACCTACGGCAAAATTGTAAATTTTCACAGGGGCAAATTCGTAATTTTTAACTTGGGGGTAACAACGTAATATAAATTTGAACTAAGGGCACAATCATAATTTTAACCTCAAGGCAAAAGAACAATTTTATTTTGAACCGAGGGCAAAATCGTAATTTTGAGTTGGGGGCAAAAACATAATTTTATTTTGAACTGGGGAAAAAACATAATTTTGAATTTAGGGCGAAATCACAATTTTTAAACGGGGAAAAATCACATTTTTGAACAGAGGGCAAAATCGTAATTTTTAAGTGGGGGCAAAAACAAAATTTTATTTTGAACTGGGGGCGAAATGGTAATTCTGAGCTGAGGGCAAAACCACAATTTTATTTTGAATGGAGTGAAAAATCGTAATTTTGAGCTGAGGACAAAAACGTAATTTTATTTTGAGCTGGGGGCAAAACCGTAATTTTAAAGAGGGACAAAAACATGATTTTAGAATGGATATAAAATAATAAACTGGTTGGTCTAATGGGAGAGTGCAAGGCAAAGTCGTAATTTTGAAGTGAGGGCAAAATCGTAATTTTGAGATGGGGACAAAAAACGTAATTTTATTTTGAGTTGGGGGCAAAAACGTAATTTTAAAATGGGTATAAAACAATAAATGTGTTGGTCCAATGAGGGAGTGCCGCATTTGGTTTTTGTATAAGTAGGAAATTTCTGTGACAAACACACCTTATTTGACCCTAGTTCTTTTATTTTTAATTTTTTTTTTCACATTTTAATACTCTAAATTTAGATTTCTATGACAAACACGCCCTATTGATCCGAGTTTTTTATTTTACTTTTAATATTTTTTCGCATTTTAATACTCTAAATTTATATTTCCACAACAAACACGAGTTTGACCCGAGCTTTTTATTTTTAATTTTTAATATTTATGCATATTAATACTTGAGTAAACTTCCGTTTTGCTCCCTATGGTTTGGTCACTTTAATGGTTTTGCCCCAAACCTTTAAAAATAGCCAGTTTACTCCCTGATCTATTTAACTTATCTTTATTTTACTCCCCGCCTCTAACTCTGTCTAAAATGTTTGTTAAATGTAAGGGTATTATTGTAATTCTATATATGTATATGAGTAGGGCTGTAAACGAACCAAACGTTCGGCGAACGGTTCGTGAACCGTTCGGCGGGAAGTTCGTTTGTGTTCGTTCGTTTATTAAACAAACGAACACGAACAAGAAATTTCGTTCGTTTAGTTAAATGAACAAACATGAACAGAGGTGGTGTTCGTTCGTTTATGTTCGTGAACGTTCGGTAACGTGTTCGCTTGTGTTCGATAGTGTTTTTAGTTTTTATGTTTATTTAAATATATCAAAATTGTGACAAATAAAATATCTAATAAGTGTCAGTGTATTGTGTATTCTGTTCATGAACGATTGTTTGTGTTCGTTTGCTTCCATTTGTGTTCATGAACATTAGTTTGTGCTCATTTGTATTCGTCAACGTCCGTTGCCTAAAATTAACAAACAAATACAAACGAACACGAACAAGTTCATTTCCTTAACAAACGAACACAAACATAAAATCTCGTTCGATAAGTGTTCGTGAACGGTTCGCGAACACATATATTTTTTAACAAACGAACACGAACAAGGTCTTGTTCGTGTTCGTTCGGTTCGTTTACAGCCCTATATATGAGAAAAAACACCCCAATTTCATTTTCTATGTCTCTTTCTCTCACCATGTTTCTCTCTCTCTACAACCAGTTACATCATCACACAACATTCAAACCCTAATCACCATTTCTTCCATTAAAGTTACCAATCCACTAGCCGTCGATTTGGAGCTCAAAAACAAACTGAAAATCAGAGTCGGCCACCACCACCACCATTGAGATCACCACAAGCCGTCGATTTGGAGCTCAAACCCAACTGAAATCAGAGTCGGCCACCACCACCACCATCTTCATCTTCAACCCTAAATCAACAACCATGACCGTCGGCCACCCACCATCATCTTCATCTGCAACCTTGGACCTCAAAACCCCCAAATCTACCATCATCTTCATCGCAGATCTGAACCTTCTTGCCGACCACACTACCATTCGACGACCAGTAAATCGGAGTCTCCATGACCTCTAACTCACCACCGCCATCGCCGCCGCTCTAGGGTTGTTCCCTCTCTCGCCAGATCGGGACCATCCCTAGCCGTCGCTCTTTTACCGTCGTCTACATCGGGTTTCGTCAGCTGTTTCCGTTTACATCTGATTTGAGATAGTTCGTTGATGGCTGTGGTCTGACCGGTAAATGTCGTACGCCAACAATCGAGGCAAGTTGGTCTCCGATCAGGTCTTTCCAAAATGTTGTTCATTTCTGTTGTAAATTTTGCGATTAAAACAAATTCAATTCAAGTGCCTTTTTGGTTTGCTTTAATTGTTGGTTCAGAGACCATAATCAACAAGGCTGGTTGTTTTTTTGTTAGGTTTTATCGAAGAGCTATAAAAAAATTAAGCAGACATCATAATCAACAACTCTGGTTGTTTTTCGTTGGGGTTTTTGAATCAAAGAACTATAAAAAAATTGATATATATTAATAATACTAAAAGAAAAAAATGGATTCGGTGGTCGTAGGAGGTTGTTGTGGTCATAGCAGGTGGTTGTGGTGGTAAGGGAAAGGGGAGGGGTGGAAGTTGTAGGATGTGGTTTCAGATTGTGGTGAGGTGGTGGCGATTGGTGGTGGGTGGTGGTGTAGGAGAGAGAGAGGGTGATCTTGTAGAGAGAGAGAGAGTGAAGACTGAACTTGTTATGCATATATTAATAAAATTTACTTTTAAATGTAAATTACCAAAATACCCTTATTTTATATTTGTAATTACTAAAATACCCTTTCAGTTAACATAGAATATGGATGGAGTTAAAACCGTGGAGCAAACTGGAGACAAAATCCAAACATCAGAGAGCAAAATGGCTATTTTTAAAGGTTTGGGGCAAAACCATTAAAGTGACCAAACCACAGGGAGCAAAACGGAAGTTTACTCTTAATACTTTAAACTTACATTTCTATGACAAACCTCATGGCTCATGCACAACCATAGCCTTTGTCTTTGAATAGTAGGACACAACCACAAACACCACAGGTTAGTTTCTATAATAATTAACACTAACACGTTATATTAATTTATAAAGATAACTAGTCTAAAAAAAAAACCTAGTTTAAGTACCCGTGTAATACACGGGTGGCTACAAAAAAAAAAAAAAAAAATACTTTAACAGTGTAGACGTAAATAATTTAATTATATATACGTTCAAATATTAACATAAATAGTCTAAGCACCCGTGTGTTACACGGGTTACTCAAAGTAATTTTTTTAAATAGTATACTCTTACCAATTTCAGTATAGGCTTATTTACAAATCAATTTTTATGGTTTGAAAATTAGTCCATTGGCATTAGGTTTAGTAAGCTCATTTGTTATTATAGTAATTGCATTGTTTATCATTAAGGCATAAGGGCATATTATTTCAAACTCGAACATGGTACATGAGTTCTTAGAGACGCCACTGTTAACATAAACCTTGAAATGAAACAAACGTTCTATTATTTATGTAAATATTAAAATTATATTAAATTATATTTATGTAAACATTCTAATATACATTAATAACAAAAGAATAGCCTTTTTTCTATTTAAGTGGTCACCAAATCCATCAATCCATAACATGGTTCTTCAAGTCTAAGCCTATCGAACAAACAAAGAAATCAAAGTTATTAGAGTAACATACGTCCTTTAAGTTACAATCACCCCATTCATATGTTGTATCACACCCTAGGGGTGTTCATCGAATCGAATATCGAATTTTCGAATTATTCGAATAATTTTTATTTTCCCTTGAATTCGTATTCGATTTGAATTCGATTAAAATCTACCAAATTCGATTCGAATTCGTATTCGAATAAAAAACCCAATTCGTATTCGATTAAAAATTCAAATTCGAATAAATTCGATTTAGATTCTTTAAAAACATGTAAAAAACAATCAAAATGAAACATAAATTTTAAAGCAACCATAAAGCACGATGTCATATTAAAATAGTTTCAAATAAAGTATCATAAATCTAAAATTCAAAATGAGAAGTCAGGAATAACCACTCCACATTAAAGCAACCATAAAGCACGATGTCATATTAAAATAGTTTCAAATAAAGTATCATAAATCTAAAATTCAAAATGAGAAGTCAGGAATAACCACTCCACATTACAAGTTTATATTTTTAGAGTTAGAAATCTATTGATAGATTTGTTACTTAGGTTTTAGTTATGGGTCATGTAGTTGGTTTGGTAATAGGTAATTTTAATACTTAGAATAAATTTTGAAAATATTTTATAGTATAACTAAATAAAAGTTATATATGTATTTATATATAAAAATAATAAATAAAAATATATAATTTTTATTCGAATTTCGAATCGAATCGAATTTGAAATTGTAAATTCGTATTCGATTTACTTGACTCGAATTGAATTGAACTCGAATTCGAATTCTTATAATCGAAACGAATTCTTGATAATCGAATCGAATTTAAATGAATTTCGAATTTTTCGAATTCGAAACGAATTCTGAACACCCCTATCACACCCTGCCAAATCGATGAAAGTGTTGCCGATCTAAACAAAGTCTTCATGGCTTTTAAAAAAAAGCTCAATTATTTTTTTATGAGAAATGATATCATCATCGTCATCATACTCAGTAAATTCCACCAATAGCAAAACTAAGGTAGGGTCTAAGGAGGGTAAGATGTAGACAGCCTTACCTTTACCCCGTAGGAATATGGAGGTTGCTTCCAGTGAGACCCGCGGCTCGATAGTCGTTTTGCATCAAGCCTTAGACATAAGGCACATAACACTCAACAATTAAGACAAAGCCCAATTAGTGCATGTACTCCCTTGTCTTTCGGCTATCAACGCCACCACATGATGCATGATTAAGCATATATGAGTGATGGAATTGAACCAAAATAAATTAGTACAAATGTAATCAAGCAATCTTGAAAATTAGTACAAATGTGGTAACATCATCCAACAATCAACCGTTTTTAACATAACTAAGTTATTTGCCGATAATAATCCGAACTGGTCCACTTTTGACTGATAATAGTCCACCATTAAACGTTAAAAATAGCTTAACGGAGTTAAGTTTTTTTTTTTTCCGAACTGGTCATCTTCTCTAACAAGACGACAACCGTGTCAAAGACGAAGGAGGACATTAAATCAACATGCATGTTCCAGATAAAAATAGGTCTCCATTTAAGAGCGAGTGATGTAGTTTTATGATGTAATTTCTCTATGTTGTCTCCAACGCCTTGCTAGTTCTTGTTTAACAAAAGTAGCCGTTCCAAGAAAAATCAAAATTTTAACTTAGAATAAAATGCCAAAATGATTCCTGAGTTTAGGGCACTTTTGCCACTTTAGTCAAAAAAATGAAACCTTTTGTATTTACGTCCCTGAGGTTTCATTTTTGTTGCCATTTTTATCAAATTAGCAAATTGGGTTAAAATTTTATGTTACGTTCTCCCCCTTTTTGTTGTTTTCCTCATTTAATTAAAACATATGATGGCATAAAATGATGATTCTACCCTCGTTTAAATGAGGAAACCAACAAAAAACGAAACAATTAACAGAAAATTCTAACCTGGTTTACTAATTGGATGAAAAGGGTAACAAAAATAGAAACTCAGGATCTAGATACAAAAAAGTTTTATTTTTAGACTAAAGAGCCAAAAGTAGTCTAAGGCCATAAACTATAATTTTTAATATATCATTATCCAAAAACAATCATTTTTAAGATTTTAATAATAACCATATAATCAAAATAATCCCACACTATTCTCTCAATCTCCCCTTCACCCATACACTAATCCCAAAAAAACCTTCAAACTCCCAACAATGGCTAACTCCACATTCACAAAAGGATCCATTATAGAAGTAACCTGTAACGACCCTACATTCCGTAATGCATGGTACGTCGCCACCATCATAAACGAACTCAAAACCACCCCAACCAAAAACACAAAAAACCCAAACAAAATCAGCTACATAATCACCTACAACACATTGTTTTCAAAACAAGATAATATACTACAACCTTTGACAGAAGTCGTTGACCCTTTGTTTGTAAGACCTTCTCCACCTCGTACCATTCGACGTAACAATGATGATGTTTTTAAGGTTGTTGAGGTGGTGGAGGGTGAGGGTGGTGGGGAGTTTGAGGTGGGTGATGTTGTGGATGCTTATTATAGAGATGGGTGGTGGATTGGTGTGGTGAAAAGTGTGAGTGTTGGTGAGGGTGATGTGAAGAAGTATGCTGTTTTGTTTGGAAATTTTAATGAGGAGTTTGTGTTTGATGGGTCAAAGTTGAGGTTTCATGTTGACTGGGTTGACTGTCGTTGGATGATCCCGCCGAAGAAGGTATGTTCGGTTTGCGATTGCGGTGATTGAGTATGGTTTTACTGTAAATGTTGATCTGAAGTTTGGGGAAATTTGTTTATGTTGTTGAAGATTGTAGTGGTTTGTTTGACTATTAAAGTCAAAAGTCAATCTAGTTATATGGTATTTGTTGCTTAATGTAATGTAGATACCAAAGTAGGAATTAGGTGATAGAAATCTACACATTGACTTTACACTAGGAGAAGTCAATCTAGGAGAAGCCGAGTGGCTCGTGAGCTGCTCGAGAAAAAGCTCGAAACGAGCCGAGCCTTATCGAGCCCGAGCTGTGCTTGAGCTTAAAATAAAGCTCATTTATTTATCTGAGCCCGAGCTCAAGCCTGGCATGTGAAGCTCGTTGAGCCTTATTGTAGTATTAGTTTTCATTGATATTTAAAAACATTTACCCCTAACTTAAAGTTGTCTAGTAAATGAGCTGAGCCGGTCTTATTTAAACTTGTTTACGAGCCAAGCCCGAACCTAAAAATAAGCTTGTTAAGTAAATGAGCCCGAGCTTGAGCTTTCACTTATTGAGCTCGCGAGCCTAAACAAGTCTATAATTTATATTATTTTTATTTAATATATTTATTTATTAGATTATAAATGAGCCGAGCTCGAGCTTTGAAAACAAAGCTCGAGCCCTCATAAGTTAATCGAGCTCGGGCTCGGCTCGACTCGTTTGCACTGTATTGTAAATTTCTAACATTTGCCCTCAAGTTGAGCAGTGGGATCACCAATAAAAAATATATATAAACATTAGGTGTACATGAAATATATTGGTTATGATTGTTGTTGTTGTATAAATGAAATGGGCCGAATCAAATGTCATAAAGAAAGTTAACGGTTTGTTTGAATTTGAAAGTCAAAGTCAAACTAATTCTATGTTTGAATAGTATCTGTTCCTTAATATTAATGTAGGCATCAGAGCAGGAATTAGGTGATAGAAATCAACACATTGTGTTTACACTAGGGGAAATATGTTTGTGTCAAAGGAATGTTATTCAATAATCAAGATTGTAATGGTTTGTTTGACTTTGGAAGTCAAAGTCAGTCTAAACCTATGTTTGAATAGTATTTGTTCTTTAATGTTAACGCAGACATGAGAGCATGAATAAGGTGATAGAAATGCTAATGAACTTACTCACATTGACTTTAAACTATGGATAATTTGTTGATGTCAAAGTATAGTTAGTTATTCAAGATTGTAATGGTTTGTTTGACTATAAAAGTCAAAGGTCAATCTAGTTTTATACTTGAATAAATTCTGTTTCTTAATGTTAATGCAGACTTTAAAGCAGTTATTAGGTGATGTAAATGCTACACACAATACTCTTTCAGGCTTCACTACACCTTCTAAACGAGCCCGAATAACTAAAACTGTTGGCCCTTCGTGTTCTGCTAAAAAGAACACTGGATCGCGAAAAATATCTAAAGGATACAACTCCGTAAATGGTATAGGTGGCAAGGTAAACACAAAAGTTACTGTAACTTTTCTGGATACAAGCATATCTGATGATATTCTTCGAAGTTCACCTCCCGAAACGATCATCACAGTAAGCAGTTTTCTTCGCACTCTGAATTGTGACTTAACTTATTCACAGAAGTTTGACTTTCCATTATTGTTATCAGCAAACCCGTGAGTCCGAGGATGGCATGGGTCATCGAAACAAGAAGAGAGGAAGACCACCAAAGTTGGTGGTTAAAAAACCAATCGGTTTACTACAAGGTACTCAATTAGATTTCTAACTTGTAACAAACAGTTTATCAATGTTATTTTTTAGAGTAAAATGCCATTTTCGTCCTGAGGTTTGGCCATTTTTGTGAGTTTCGTCGAAAGGTTTGTTTTTCCGCATCTAGATACAAAAGGTTTGAAATCTTGCCATTTTCATCCAACTTGTTAACTCCATCCATTTTTCTCCGTTAAATGAGGGGTATTTCCGTCGTTTTAGACATTTTTTTATTAAAATAAAAACACTATAAGAAATAAAGATTCACCTCTGTCGACTTTCTCCCCACCCAAACCCTTTAATCATCACAAAAAATGTAAAAAGACGAAAATACCTCTGATTAACGTTAAAAAATGGATGGAGCTAACGAGCCGGATGAAAATGGCAAGATTTTAAACCTTTTGGATCCAGATGCGGAAAAACAAACCTTTGGACGAAAGTCGCAAAAGTAGCCAAACCTCAGGGACTAAAATGGCATTTTACTCCATTTTTTTTTATTTTTTTTATGGTTAACAATAATAACCCAAACTGACTCGTTGTCATCTATATAGGAAGTAAATGTTTTAGTCCTTCTGATCAGCATGGCAACTCAATGAGTCAAGCGAGTGCTGGAACCACCACCGACTACCAACAAGATTGGCCGTTTATCAAGCGGTCTCCAATCTGGGACACCGTTGAGTTTTACTCTCAAAAGCCACACTTTTCACCACTGAAGCGAACAAAAGAGGAATCCCGTGAAGGTTTAGCCATCGGTAACATGGTCACCTTTGGGAATCTTGTACAACGTCTTTCTTACTTAAAACCGAATGATCCCGTTGACATACTCAACAACAGCTTGGAAACGTTAAGCGACTTGGAGACTCATGGGTTTGACGTGGGCCCAATTAGAGGCCGTTTACACGACTTGCTTTCATTGAAAACCAAAATGTGTCAACAGGAGGATACGCGTAAAGAAGTTGAAACGGAGCTTCGAAAGTGCAAACATGAAAAGTCTTTAATGGAGAAGGAGATTTATCAGTTAAAAATGAAGAGGCAGGAGTTGAAATTAAAGATGGTGCGGGCTGAAACTATGCGGAAACGGAAGGAGTATAAAGTTACAAGGTTGCGATCAAACGTGCTTCTGGTTCGTAACCAAATCAGTGAATGGATGCTTGCTTTTGAAGAGCCTGCAGCCGCCCATTTGTAAGAAAGCTCGTCTTTTGGCATGGTTTATGGAAATTACGGCTAACTGACGTGGAAAACTGCCCGTCTTTGCTATGGCCATTTTTTGATGTGTTAACTAATCCTGCTGTTTCTATGTTAATATGGAAAAACCTTGTTCATACATTAACTTTTCGGCTTTTATGTTGATATATGTGTGTTTGGGTTAACGGGTCAAATAATCAGGCTGTAGATTCAAAGTTAAAAAAGGTGCATCAGCCATCAACCAACATAATGTTAGTGTGTTTTAAGGCTATTGACAGCGGACCTGTTCTGGTTATACATTAATAAACGACGACTTCAACTATATCGAACATACGATGTAAAGCTGTTAAACAAATCTAGGCATACTCAAAATATAAGAGACCCACAAATTCAATCAACAAATTCATTACATCAAATTTGAAACAAAATACCTTAAATTCAAACAATGGAGGCAACGGCGGTGTCCGAGTCACATTACAGCGGCTGCGAGCAGCGGAGATGGGTTTACCGGTGGCGCTGTCAATCACCATCGTCTTGCTACAGATTGTTTGAATACAGACCTCCGTCCCTGAACTTAAAATCTAATTGGGTATGATTCTTTACGCAAAACTTGCTATAAAAGCACACATATCTATATTCAAAATATGAAAAAAGATTAGGGTTTTGAGTGTATGACATAAAGTTTATCTCTTTATTGCTAGCCAAAAAATACCATCTGATGCAGATGTTGAATCACTTAAATGTACAACAATTTTAGCTACATGTATAACAGTTTAAAGCACAAAAACACCTTCTGTACAAGAAGAGCGCGCCTCAATGGGATTTTTTCCCCAAAAAAGCTTGCTTTTTGGGCGCTTTTTGTACAAAGCTCGCCTTATGTCACACAAGCGCTGCTCTTTGCGCATAGGGTCGCTTAAGCGCGGTTAAGGCACCCTTTTTAAACCAAGCTCAAGAAAGAGAAAAGGTAATCTGGTTATCAAATCCTGCCGGAAACCCCTAGCTGTGACCGGTTTCGACCACGGCTGCCGCTAGGTACGTACATACAACCACCACCGTTGAAAACCACAACCATCAAGGATGTACAACGCCACTGCAGGACCTTCAGTTCTGGTGATTGCCGGGTTCAACAGCCAGAACCCTAGAGCCACCAGCGCCCTTTCTAGTGAACTACAGCCACCATTCATCACCATCGTCCGGACTGTACCTGAGGTCCGTGCTGATGAGTGGCCGGACCCCCTTTTTCTTTCCAAAACCCTTTCTTGCACTGTCGAAGAAGCAGACACGTGGAAGGGAAGGCTGGTCCAATGACCAAGTGCCAGGCAACTGCCTGGCACTATTCCCCGCCATAGTGTTTGAATAGATAGTATAATTAAGTATTAGTTTATAAGGGTACGAATTCTAGTATGCTTTTTTTTGAACGGCAAATTTCTTTAAATTCTGTCGTCTGTGGGAGTTAAACCACCAAAGAAATATACTTCTCTAGTTTGGCTTCAATTAAAAAAAGCATACCCAAACAGCAATCAATATGCAGATAATAAAACAAAACTCAAATTAACAAAGAAAACTAGAATTAAAAAAGCACAATCAGGTGCCAGAAACATAAGTAAATCCAAATGCCAATACAAAACAAGTCATACATCCTTACCTTAACCTAACAAAAGGATTTATGATTGTCTTCTAAATACGTTAAATCATAAGAAATGTAAACTAGATAAACGGTCATACCTAAAATGTGACATCTATTCTTCCTGCTTATCCTCGTCAGCATCCTCGTCCTCATCATCGTACTCTTCTCCTCCAGGGTAATTATAATCCAACGATCCATGCAAACCAGGTGAATTCTTGAAAATCTCTTTCACGTCTTCAACGCCTTCACCAGATATGTAATTACAGTCAATGTTAAGCACCTTAAACCCTGGTTTACCGACAACCGCCTGAGCCAAAACCCTAGCTCCAGCCGTTCTAATCATATTGGTGCTCAAGTCAATTTCAGTCAACCGTGGAAAGTCTTCTTCAAGGGCCTTAGCAATTATTATAGCATCTTTATCCTTCAATTTATTACCTGCCAAAGGTATCTTAACTAACGACTCTTTTCTCGCAACGATAAATTCAGCCAAAACCCTAACTCCAGCCCTTCTAATCATATTGAAGCTCAAGTCAACTTCAGTCAACCGTGGAAAGTCTTCTTCAAGGGCCTTAGCAATTGTTATAACACCTTCATCCTTCAATTCATTACGTGACAAAAGTATCTTAACTAACGACTCTTTTCTCGCAACGATAAATTCAGCCAAACCAGAAGCTGCTTCTGCGGTAATGTCGTTTCCAGCCAATTCCACAACTTCTAGAAACTTAGCGGAATCTTTGAGAGCGTTAACAAGCGCTAAACTTCCTTCGTTTTCCAAGTTTAAGCAACCGAGGTAAATTTCAGTCAAATTAGTGAGTAAAGAAACGGTTTTACTCAAAGCAATCCCAGCTTCTACACCGAACATATTAACACTAAGATCGAGTTTCTTCAAACCGGTACATGTGGCGAGTGCTTCTGATAAAGCAATTCCACCTTCACAACCGACCCAAGTGGACGAACACCTAAAATCCTCCAAGATCGGGGATTTCTTTAAAAGATCGGAAATCACAATTGCTCCTTCATCGTCAATCCTATTAATACACAAATGAAGAATTTTTAGTTTCTGTGTGGAAGGAATTAACTCGACCACCGCTCTTGCAGCTTCTTCTGAGATAACGTTGTTCTTTAAATACAACTCCTCGAGGTTACTTTGTGAACTTAAAAGCTCACTAAATGCCCTAACACCTTCTTCACGCAATGCGTTATCTGAAATGTCCAAATACCGCAAGTCGAAACCTTCAAGGGCCGCTGAGAACATTTTCATAACTTCCAGGGCCTCGTCTTCTAGCCTACCAGCAACAAAATCTGATAAGTCAACTTCGGTGAGACCCTTTAGAGAGACCAAAATAGGAGCAGCAATACGCGCTGCATCCAACCCGAAGCTTCGGTTGCTAAAACATATCTTGGTATACTTGTTTCCAGGTTCTTGTAGCGGTTTTAGCAGGTCTTTAGCTTCATCTGCATCAATGAAGGCTCTTTTTCCTTTGGGAATGTCGAAAACAACTTTTTTGTTTTCTGGTGCAACCGTAATTTCTTGTTTTACTTTGGGACCTCTTTTTACAGCCTCCGTTATTAGCGTACTGGATTGTTTAGCATAAAGTTGAACAGCAGAACCGCCATCACCATCTGGCTCCTTTTCAAAGTGTTGGTTTGCTATTTCAAAGGCTGCAGCTTCGATTCTCTTAGCATCTTCTTGGGCTTCTTCCTTGCTTAAAAGACCATACTTTCTGGACAAAATGGATGGGGTGGTGAGGGTTATGGTTATGCGTTCCACAAGTATTTGCCTCGTGCCTTGGCTTGGAGGCCACAGCTTAATCGAGTGAAAGCGGTTTTGTGCATTTGAATCCATGTCAAAGAATCTGCAACAATGCATTGTCATATACATTTAGCACTTTCGCTTAACACTCTTCAGTCTTCTTCATTTATAAAATAAGAAATTAAGAGTGTTTTAAACAAACTTTAACAAAATGGTAAAATTAGATCATGTTTATATCCTGAGCCTCTTTTCCCATCTTATATAGTTTAGCTTAAGAGATTAAAAAGTGTCCTAAACAAACTCTAACAAAATGATAGATTAGATTGTGGTTATTATATCCTAAGCCTCTGTATCCATCTTATATACTTTAGCTTACATTTTTTTATTTAAAAGATAAGAAATTAACAAGCAAACCCTAACAAAATGATAGCCCCTGTATCCATCTTATATACTCTAGATAACTTACACATTTTTTAAAACAAATAGCAGTAATGTAGCGTTTTGAAACTACAATAAAGATCCGGTTTTTGCTCCATATTAAACCCAATAAACATAACCTAAATAAAAACACACAATCCGTTACAATTAGAAGTAAAGAAACAAGTCTAGAACCCTAATTCATCCGTATGAAACAAATGCTATCAGATACATACAATCTCAAATCAACTCTAGTCGCTAAACTACATAAATTAGGTTTGAAAAGTGTAAAGGAAAAGTGAAAGAACTTACCGGCCGGCGGTTGAGATCGGAAGGCGAGAGTCACCGGCGGTTGAAAGAAGTTAACGGGGTTCTGGAGTTTTTCAAATTTATATAAAAGAAAAATGCCAGGATAGTCTGGTTTGCCCATTTTTTAAATGTCGCTAACCATCACCACTAGTGCTCCCACTAGTGCTCTAGTGGTGGCAACGGGTATTTAAGTTCCACTTATGGTGGGTCCGGGTGAGTTTTTCCCTCAAGGTCTCAAGTTCGAGTCAGGGGTTTCTCATTGAGGAGTTTAAATTGGGGATCTATTGTGCGAGGGGGCTCTCTAGCGCGGACCCGGTTAAGACAACGTATGCTAGACCTCCCGACATTCGCGAATAATTCACACATTTCAAAAAAAAAATGTCGCTAACTTTGTAAATTTATAGCTATATAGTCACCAACTTTTACAATTTCGTTACCGGATAGTCCATGACGCAGATGGGTTAGTTTTTTGGTGTTAAGTGGATGTGAAATTACTAAAATGTCCATGCTACAAAACAAAATAATAAAAAGAGTAAAATGCACGGATAGTCCCTGTGGTTTTGCACAGTTTCAGCTATAGTCCCCAGATTTTGGAAATTACACTCATAGTCCCTGTGGTTTGACAGTTTGTTACGCTGATAGTCCCTGGAGTGGATGTGGGTTAGTTTTCTCAGTTAAGTTGGTGTGAAATGACTATAATACCCTTAATATAAAATAAAATAAACAAATCAAGTATTTATAAATATATAAAACATATATGTATGTATATACACACACTTACTGAACATATGTATCTCTCTTTCTACTCTCTCTCTCTCTCACTAAAAACCACCACCACCGTCACCTCCCCTGCCGCCATCACCACTCCCCACCACCGCCATCCCCTTTCACCACCACACCTCCGCCTCCTAAACCCATACCCGCCTCCACCATCAACCACCCATCCCCAAATTCCTCACTCCGTCTAACAAATCCAGAGAATGAGGCTAATAATATACAGAGATCTAAAATGAGATGGCGATTGCCCTGGTGTCAGCTACACTCCATCTAACAAATCCAGTCCCAATCGAGTCCACCCTGTAACCATTGACAGTTCATACTTCTTCATACCTTCTTTCACAAACCCTAATATTTTATACCTCTTTTGTCAGTCAGTCAAATGCCTCGATTTCATCACTCCTCCTCTCATAACTGTCACCAGATTCCAATTACAATTATACAGACAGAACCTTCCATTTCAATCTCACACATCTTCTTCATTCTCTGCTTCTAGATCTCATCTGTAATTGTGTACAAACAGACCTAATTGACCTTATGGACGCTCAAAAGCTGGAATCAACCGTTACGAGGCCGGATCAGGCCTTCAATCTGGATCCGGATCTCTCTATTTCGTCTCCGGTCACTCGCCAGAAAGCTGCCGCTTCTAAGCAGTTGATTGAGAATCATTACAAGAATTATCTTCAAGGATTGCAGGATCGGAAAGAGAGGTAGTTTCATTTCAAGTTTTCTATTGTTTAGTGTTGGTTATGAACTTTTGATCGTGAATTATGCTGTTGATTTACAGGTGACGGTGGTGGTGGTTTTTAGTGAGAGAGAGAGAGAGAGTAGAAAGAGAGATACATATGTTCAGTAAGTGTGTGTATATACATACATATATGTTTTATATATTTAAATACTTATTGTTTATTTTATTTTATATTAAGGGTATTATAGTCATTTCACACCAACTTAACTGAGAAAACTAACCCACATCCACTCCAGGGACTATCAGCGTAACAAACTGTCAAACCACAGGGACTATGAGTGTAATTTCCAAAATCTGGGGACTATAGCTGAAACTTTGCAAAACCACAAGGACTATCCGTGCATTTTACTCTAATAAAAACAATAAAACATTTATAAATTCAATGGACCCCACCCAACCCCTCACCCAATCAAACACCTCAACCATCTCCATCTTCAACCTGTTTTACCCACCTTTGCATCCTCACCCTTCCGCCACCACACTCCATCAGAATCACCATCGCCACCACGACATCACCCTCTCACCACCACGACACCACCCTCTCCACCCAGGGAAAGAGATCTTTGAGTTTAGTTTTCGGTTATCCATGTTTCCTTCCACTGTTTCAAATTAATAGGTAAATAAACATACCACAGAAATGCCATGGTGTTGTGCTTTGAAAACAAAAACAAAGAGGGTTGAGATAGGGCTGGCATATCGTGTATACCCGTACACGATAAAACAAGACACGATAAGACACGATACACGAAATCCCATACACGAACACGACACGATAACTTATCGTGTCCTTTTTTTCGAACACGAACACGACACGATATACACGAAAATTACCTGTTAATACCTGTTAACACAACTGTTCGACTGTTATACACGAAAATTACCTGTTAATACCTGTTAACACGAACAAAAACACGAACACGACATGCTATCTGAGAGTTATAGAGGGAGTTTAGGGTTTTATTTTTTTGCATTGAATGAGGAATGAAAATAGAAAGGAATTAAGGAACCCCCACACACATGGCTGATGAGTTTTATCTAATTTAATTTCTTATCGTGTACTAACGGGTATTAACAGGTAAACATGTATTTAACCTGTTTATACATGAAAATTAACAGGTAATCTCGTGTCTACCTGTTTGGTACACGATACCTGTTAAGGCCATACACGATACCTGTTAACTTCGTGTAGGTTCGTGTCGTGTATTCGTGTAAAATTGCCAGCCCTAGGTTGAGAACACCACTGAAAGCAAAGGTGCTCCTTTACCCAAAACAACTTTGGCTTCTTAATGCTCTGCTCTCTGCTCATAATAAAAAAAAAAGTTATTAGTTACATGCCATAAATCATACTACTACAAAAAACGACCATTTGGTGGCACTCAACACCATCTCTTGGGTTATCCCTGTTTCCTTCCACGGTTTCAAATCTTCGTGAATCCAACGAAAGTACTCCGGGCAGTGTGTTGAATGTGCACTGTGTGTTCAAATCTTCAGATGGTTTTTTCGATATTAATGGATCTACGGTTGGTTGAATGTGCACTGTGTTGGTCTTGGGCATTCATGTTTGAGCAATGAGTTAGATTATCATTTTCGAATTGCAGGTTGCTTAAAAAACTGAAGTTTCCTGATATGAAATTTAGCTTGTATTTTCTGGGTTATGAGGTAAGATTTTAACCCCCTATACAATCCACAAACTACAAATCATGTGTTGGTCTCTTATCTAATTTTTAAATAGTCTGATTCCATTTTAATTCCGCATTTATATCGTGGTTTAAAAAAAGTCGGCGTTTAGGCCTCAAAAGGCGAGGCGCGAGGCGTTGCTCAATGTGCAACCAGAGAAATTTTATTTACAAGAAGCTGTCTCTCTTATGTGTTTACATATATATCAACTTTTTTTTATCAAGTAAGCCTTTTATAATTTCTTCTTTGATTGTTTTACATATGAGCTTTCTACATACCCAACTTTTGACCAATAAGTACACGAGGCACACCTCAAACCCCTGGCGGTGTTTTCCAACTCGCCTCTCGCCTTAGGCACACCTTTTAAATCCAAGATAAACATGTATTTTCCGAGTATGTAGTTGTTTCGGTAATATCTTCATGAATTCTCTCCGACAGGACACCTCATCCGCTCCTTCTGATCCAGTCGAACGTACTCAATGGACATTCAAGAAACCAGCCACCATTGAGCTTACACAGTACGAAAACATTACATATTTGCCAAATCTCTGTCACCTCATCCATAAATCTAACGTCTGGTAACATTTTTCTAGCAACTGGGGTAGTGAAACAGATAGTAGATTCCAAGGGTACCACAATGGGAACTCGGAACCACGAGGATTTGGTAAGGGTCTCTCTAACGTGCACCTTGTGTATACTGTATACATACCATTACACACTACATCATTAATTTGATATATGTTGTCATGTTACATATAAAGATAACGCGTGTTTTTGTGCCTCTAGGACATATTGGTATAACAGTTGATGATATACACAAGGCGTGCAAAAGATTTGAGAGTCGTAGCGTTCCATTTATCAAAAAGCCTGATGAAGGTAATTTTGCATAGAAATTATATATCTATACGCGATTGTGAAACCGCAGAGAGTTATTACAAAAGTATAGCACTTGAGACCAACTGCAGACTTTGGCTGATTTATAAGTTTTATGTAGGGAAAATGAAAGGGATTGCATTCATTAAAGATCCTAATGTTACTGGATTGAGATATTTGACAGTAAAAACATTGATAATGTAGCCAATGCTGCTGGTACAAAACCCTTAGGAAAGGTAACCCTTTCTCCTTTGTAGCATGCACTTTTACGCTTTCATGATTTAAAATGTAAATTTGAGATCATAAAATGATTATACTGTGTGGAGTTATGATCCTTGCCTTTTCGTTTTACAGTTGGTATACCTGATGCTCCGGTCAATGTTGGTGACAAGACAAACAAAGATAAAAGAAGTTACGAAGATCATCAAGTTATATTTGAAGGAAAAAATCTTAGTTCCAGTTGGTCCTAGCTTAGGGGCTCGGTATCGATTTCGAGATAAATCCTGACTTTAAGTTGAAATTATTGTTATCACTTTGACACCATTGGTGGTGACTGAACAGAGGGTTTGTGATTTATATATTTTTTAACTTAAAATATCCAAATTTTAATAAAATTGCTTGGAAAGTGAACCCAATTTTTTTAGCTTTAAATACCTTTTTATTGTAAATGTTTTTTTTTCAGCAAATGTTTATAAGACGGTGTTAAAAATATTTGTTTTAATTAATGTCTGAAATGTTTTGATATTAAAAGACGGTGTTCATCAAGTTTAAGCCGGTGTTAAAATTGAACACCGCCTAATAAGACTTGATTTTAAACCAGTGTGCTTTAAGACGGTGTTGAAAACACCGTCTTAAAACCCATATCATCCCGTCTAAAGATCTGTTTTGTAGTAGTGACGACAAACACACCCTATTGATCCGAGTTTTTTTTTACTTTTAATATTTTTTTTTTCACATTTTAATACTCTAAATTTATATTTCCACAACAAACACGAGTTTGACCCGGGCTTTTTATTTTTAATTTTTAATATTTATGCGTATTAATACTTTAAACTTACATTTCTATGACAAACCTCATGCACGACTCAACCATAGGGTGTCATCTTAATCACAATATAATATGTGTCTTTGAATGTATAGTATGACACAACCACAAACGCCACAGGTTAGTTTCTACAATAATTAACACTAACACGTTAGAGCAGGCGGGGTGGTCCGTGATACCACCCCATCACGCGTTAATCGACCACAGAACACCGCCGCCGCCCACCCCATTACGCGTTTTTTTTTGTAACGCGTTGATTGTATAACGTGTTGAAATTGGATAAGGCTTGCATGTGGGCATCTCTCACTCAAATGACACGTGTACATATTCATGAATATGGAAGAAAATGGTGACGAACCCTTTCACATTGTTTGAAGAACCCTTCTTGTTTGACGAACCCTTTCACTTGTTTTTTATTTATTTTATTTTTTTGAAAAGAACCCTTTCACTTGTTTGAGGAACCTTTAAATTGGTTTTAATTTAATTGAAATTTATAATTTTAGTGTTTTATTGTTAATTTCTAATTTAAATAAAAAATTTTAAAAACTTGTGAGTGATGGAATTCTATCACTAGTGACCACCCCCTACATTTCTATCACTAGTGATAGAATAGTGAGTGATGACATGGCATGAGTTGATTGGATGTTGGTAGTGATAGAATTCTATCACTTGTGACCACCCATCCTCCCCTTATATTAATTTACAAAGACAAATTGGATTTAAATAATCCTAACTTTCTCAATTTGGCCGATAATGATCCCAACTCAGTTATTTTGCCGATAATAATCCGAACTGGTAAACTTTTGGCTGATAATAGTCCGCCGTTAAAAATAGCTTAACGGAGTTAAGTTTTTTCCGAATTACAAACCGATGTTTTAGGGATTTTAATCAGAACGAGGATACGAGTCGATTTATGTAAAACTTACCTCGAAACGGTGCTCCAAACGGCTTGATTTTTGTCAATTGGAAGTTTAAACATCCGTATTGAAGCACCGTTTTCATCGTTTAGGGCAATATTTCGAGGTAAATTTTACATCAATCAACTCGTATCCTCGTTCTAATCAAAAGCCTTAAAACATCGGTTTATAATTCGGAAAAAAACTTAAATCCGTTAAGCTATTTTTAACGCAGACTATTATCGGCCAAAAGTGGATCAGTTCGTATTATTATCGACAAACAACTGAGTTGTGATTATTATCGGCCAAATTGAGAAAATTAGGATTATTTTAATCAGTAGGGGTGTGCAAAAAACCGAATTAACTGAACCATAACCGAATTAACCGACAAAACCGAACCGAAAAAACCGAACCAAATAAAAAGCCAGTGGGTCGGTTAATGGTTTTTTTGAAAACCGAAAGTAGCGGGTCGGTTATGGTTATCATTTTTTTTATACCCACCATAACCGAACCGAACCGACATATAATAAATCTTTGTAGGATTTAGGACTTTTCACCATATTTTTAATATTTGATGTTTTTGACGGAAGATTTTTAGAACTTATGGGTTTCTCATATCATTTTGTGGTTTTGATTGAATGTTTATTTGAATTTATGAAATGTATCATCACTTTATTTGAATATTCGATAATAATTGGTATTTATATTATAGATTATATGTATTTTTTTAATACTATGTAATATACTAATATATTCAAATATGCAATAACAATTTATTCCATGTTAAAAAAAATAAGTTATTCTTAGCTAAGCTGAATACACGGTTAACCACCCATAACCGACCCGTTATAACCATCAAAACCGAATAACCATAACCGCCATAACTAATCGGTTATGATTATGGTTATCCAATAACCAACATCGCGGTCAGGGGCGGATCTTAGTGGAGCAGTGGCAGGGCCACGGCACTGGCAAGTTTTTCGGCCGTAGTGCTAATTTTCCGCATTTCGATCGAAATTTTGTATATATACTATGTTCGGCCCTGGCAAGTTTTTCGGCCGTAGTGCTAATTTTAGTGCCCGTGTCTTTCGGCCCTGACAGGTTCAACGGGCAAGATCCGCCACTAATCGCGGTTATGATTATGGTTTTTGGTCAAAACCGAGACCTATGCACACCCCTTTCTTCCAAATTTGTTACATGTAGAGAGAGACCAACGCTCCGATTTCATGTAAGCCCTAATACCAAACTGCGTGCACTAGTTGTTTAAATTTATAGCAGCATTTTGGTTTTCTGCACGAAGTTACATGATCACTGCGGTTTCAGGTATATTCTGCTAAACCCTTTTCTCGATATGATTGGTCGATTCATATTGACGTGAGGGGTTTTGATTTTGACGTTGAGGTAGCTACCCTTCAAACTCCCAACAATGGCTAACTCCACATTCACAAAAGGATCCATTATAGAAGTAACCTGTAACGACCCTATATTCCGTAATGCATGGTACGTCGCCACCATCATAAACGAACTCAAAACCACCCCAACCAAAAACACAAAAAACCCAAACAAAATCCACTACATAATCACCTACAACACATTGTTTTCAAAACAAGATACTAGTAATACATTACAACCTTTGACAGAAGTCGTTGACCCTTTGTTTGTAAGACCTTCACCACCTTGTACCATTCGACGTAACGATGATGATAATGTGAAGGTTGTTGAGGTGGTGGAGGGTGAGGGTGGTGGGGAGTTTGAGGTGGGTGATGTTGTGGATGCTTATTATAGAGATGGGTGGTGGATTGGTGTGGTGAAAAGTGTGAGTGTTGGTGATGGTGATGTGAAGAAGTATGTTGTTTTGTTTGGAAATTTTAATGAGGAGATTGAGTTTGATGGGTCAAAGTTGAGGTTTCATGTTGACTGGGTTGACTGCCGTTGGATGATCCCGCCGAAGAAGGTATGTTCGGTTTGCGATTGCGGTGATTGAGTATGGTTTTAGTGTTTTACTGTAAATGTTGATCTGAAGTTTGGGAAATTTGTTCATGTTGTTTAAGATTATAGTGGTTTGTTTGACTATTAAAGTCAAAAGTCAATCTAGTTATATGGTATTTTTTGCTTAATGTAATGTAGATGCCAAAGTAGGAATTAGGTGATAGAAATCTGCACATTGACTTTACACTAGGAGAAGTCAATCTAGGAGAAGCCGAGTGGCTCGTGAGCTGCTCGAGAAAAAGCTCGAAATGAGCCGAGCCTTATCGAGCCCGAGCCGTGGTTGAGCCTAAAATAAAGCTCATTTATTTATCTGAGCCCGAGGTCAAGCCTGACATGTGAAGCTCGTCGAGCCTTAGTGTAGTATTAGTTTACATTGATGTTTAAAAACATTTACCCCTAACTTAAAGTTGTCTAGTAAATGACCCGAGCCGATCTTATTTAAACTTGTTTGCGAGCGAAGCCCGAACCTAAAAATAAGCTTGTTAAGTAAATGAGCCTAAGCTTGAGCTTTCACTTTTTGAGCTTAAACAAGTCCATAATTTATATTATTTTTATTTAATATATTTATTTATTAGATTATAAATGAGGCAAGCCCGAGCTTTGAAAACAAAGCTCGAGCTCGCATAAGTTAATCGAGCTCGGGCTCGGCTCGACTCGTTTACACTGTATTGTAAATTTCTAACATTTGCCCTCAAGTTGAGCGTTGGGATCACCAATAAAAAAATATATAAAGATTAGGTATACATGAAATATATTGGGTATGATTGTTGTTGTTGTTGTATAAATAAAATGGGCTGAATCAAATGTCTTAAGGAAAGTTATTCAAGATTGTAATGGTTTGTTTGAATTTGAAAGTCAAAGTCAAACTAATTCTATGTTTGAATAGTATCTGTTCCTTAATATTAATGTAGGCATCAGAGCAGGAATTAGGTGATAGAAATCAACACATTGTGTTTACACTAGGGGAAATATGTTTGTGTCAAAGGAATGTTGTTCAAGAATCAAGATTGTAATGGTTTGTTTGACTTTGGAAGTCAAAGTCAGTTTAAACCCATGTTTGAATAGTATTTGTTCTTTAATGTTAACGCAGACACGAGAGCCGGAATAAGGTGATAGAAATGCTAATGAACTTACTCACATTGACTTTACACTATGGATAATTTGTTGATGTCAAAGTATAGTTTAGTTATTCAAGATTGTAATGGTTTGTTTGACTATAAAAGTCAAAGGTCAATCTAGTTTTATACTTGAATAACATCTGTTTCTTAATATTAATGCAGACTTTAAAGCGGTTATTAGGTGATGTAAATGCTACACACAATACTCTTTCAGGCTTCACTACACCTTCTAAACGAGCCCGAATAACTAAAACTGTTGGCCCTTCATGTTCTGCTAAAAAGAACACTGGATCGCGAAAAAGATCTAAAGGATACAACTTGGTAAATGGTATAGGTGGCAAGGCAAACACAAAAGTTACTGTAACTTTTCTGGATACAAGCATATCTGATGATATTCTTCGAAGTTCACCTCCCGAAACAATCATCACAGTAAGCAGTTTTCTTCGCACTCTGAATTGTGACTTAACTTATTCACAGAAGTTTGACTTTCCATTATTGTTATCAGCAAACCCGTGAGTCCGAGGATGGCATGGGCCATCGAAACAAGAAGAGAGGAAGACCACCAAAGTTGGTGGTTAAAAAACCAATCGGTTTACTACAAGGTACTCAATTAGATTTCTAACTTGTAACAAACAGTTTAGCAATGTTATTTTTTAGAGTAAAATGCCATTTTCGTCCCTGAGGTTTGGCCATTTTTGTGACTTTTGTCCAAAGGTTTGTTTTTCCGCCTCTGGATCCAAAAGGTTTGAAATCTTGCCATTTTCATCCAACTTGTTAACTCCATCCATTTATCTCCGTTAAATGAGGGGCATTTCCGTCTTTTTAGACATTTTTTTTAAATAAAAAACACTATAAGAAATAAAGATTCACCTCTGTCGACTTTCTCTCCACCCAAACCCTTTAATCATCACAAAAAATGTCTAAAAAGATGAAAAAACCCCTTAACGTTAAAAATGGATGGAGTTAACGAGCTGGATGAAAATGACAAGATTTCAAACCTTTTGGATCCAGATGCGGAAAAAACAAACCTTTGGACGGAAGTTGCTAAAGTAGCCAAACCTCAGGGACGAAAATGGCATTTTACTCTTTTTTTTTTTTTTTTATGGTTAACAAAATAACCCAAACAGACCCGTTGTCATCTATATAGGAAGTAAATGTTTTAGTCCTTCTGGTCAGCATGGCAACTCACCGAGTCAAGCGAGTGCTGGAACCACCCCCGACTACCAACAAGATTGGCCTTTTATCAAGCGGTCTCCAATCTGGGACACCGTTGAGTTTTACTCTCAAAAGCCACACTTTTCACCACTGAAGAGAACAAAAGAGGAATCCCGTGAGGGTTTAGCCATCGGTAACATGGTCACGTTTGGGAATCTTGTTCAACGTCTTTCTGACTTAAAACCGAAGGATCCCGTTGACATACTCAACAACAGCTTGGAAACGTTAAGCGACTTGGAGACTCATGGGTTTGACGTGGGCCAAATTAGAGGTCGTTTAAACGACTTGCTTTCATTGAAAACCAAAATGTGTCAACAGGAGGATACGCGTAATGAAGTTGAAACGGAGCTTCGAAAGTGCAAACATGAAAAGTCTTTAATGGAGAAGGAGATTTATCAGTTAAAAATGAAGATGCAGGAGTTGAAATTAAAGATGGTGCGGGTTGAAACCATGCGGAAACGGAAGGAGTATAAAGTTACAAGGTTGCGATCAAACGTGCTTCTGGTTCGTAACCAAATCAGTGAATGGATGCTTGCTTTTGAAGAGCCTGCAGCCGCCCATTTGTAAGAAAGCTCGTCTTTTGGCATAGTTTATGGAAATTACGGCTAACTGACGTGGAAAACTGCTCGTCTTTGCTATGGCCATTTTTTGATGTGTTAACTAACTAACCCTGCTGTTTCTATGTTAATATGGAAAAACCTTGTTCATACATTAACTTTTTGGCTTTTATGTTGATATATGTGTGTTTGGGTTAACGGGTCAAACAAATAGGCTGTAGATTCAAAGTTAAAAGTGTGTCAAACACCTAAAACAATTTGAGATAGTTAAAAAAGGTGCATCAGCCATCAACCAACATAATGTTAGTGTGTTTAAGACTATTGACAGCGGACCTGTTCTGGTTATACATTAATAAACAACGACTTCAACTATATCAAACATACGATGTAAAGCTGTTAAACAAATCTAAGCATACTCAAAATATAAGAGACCCACAAATTCAATCAACAAATTCATTACATCAAATCAAAACAAAATACCTTAAATTCAAACAATGGAGGCAACGGCGGTGTCCGAGTCACATTACAGCAGCGCGGCTGCGAGCAGCAGAGATGGGTTTACCGGTGGCGCTGTCAATCACCATCGTCTTGCTACAGACTATTTGAATACAGAACTCAGTCCCTGAACTTAAAATCTAATTGGGTATGATTCTTTACACAAAACTTGCTATAAAAGCACACATATCTATATGCAAAATATGAAAAAAGATTAGGGTTTTGTGTGTATGACATAAAGTTTCTCTTTATTGCTAGCCAAAAAATACCATCTGATGCAGATGTTGAATGACACTCTGAAGTTGGTGCAGGCTGATCAGTCCTTCCTCAAACAACTCATATTAAGACAATCCATCATCAATCCCTCACCATTTTTCAATACCATATTCAGAAAGATTAAAAAAAAAAATGAAACTGGATTAGGATCAAATACAAAGGATCCTAATTGTAAGAAGTGTAAGAAGGATCTATAGAGTGACAAGTGTCCAATAACCTAAAAAACCCACTACACAAAAAAACCCACTAAAAAAAAAAAAAAAACTTTAACATCCACCACCACCAAAAACACCCCCCCCCATCACCCACCCCCAAAAAATTTTTTTTTTTTTTTTTTTTTTTTGCCGAGGGGGGGGGGGGGGGGGGTTAGGTTTTTTTAGGTTTTTGGGGGGTGGAGGTGGGGGGTGGGGGGGTTAGGTTTTTTTGGTGAGGTATAGTTTTTTTTTTGTTTTTTTTGGGGGGGGGGGGGGGGGGGGGTTTAGGTTTGGGGGTGGGGGTGGGTGTTTAGGTTTTTGGTGGTGATGTAGTGGGTTTAGTTTTAGGTTATTGGACACTTGTCACTCTATAAATCCTTCTTACACTTCTTACAATTAGAAGTCTTTGTAGAATAACTTGACCCAAATGAAACTTATACTACCTGGATGTCATCATTCGTTGAAATAAAGAAATCAAAAACTAAATTTCAAGAAAACGCCCAAGAACGGTTATAGGGTTTACCTCAAGAACTTGGTTTAAAAAAGCGCGAAGCGCACAAAAGCGACAAGGTCTAAAATCAAAGCGCAAAAGCGGAGGGCTTTTCGTACGCGAGACGCAAGGTGCTTATATATTTTTTTATATATCCTATAGGTTTTTAGCATCCCTTACCCAAAATATAGTAATAAATAAGGTTTATATATGATTTAATGTATAAATCACTTAAATGTACAACAATTTTAGCTACATGTATAACAGTTTAAAGCACAAAAACACCTTCTGTACAAGAAGTGTGCGCCTCAATGGGATTTTTTTTTCCAAAAAAGCCTCGCTTTTTGGGCGCTTTTTGTACAAAGCTCGCCTTATGTCACACAAGGCGCTGCTCTTTGCGCCTAGGGTCGCTTTGCGCTTAAGCGCGCTTAAGGCACCCTTTTTAAACCAAGCTCAAGAAAGAGAAAAGGTAATCTGGTTACCAACTCCCGCCGGAAACCCCTAGCCGTGACCGGTTTTGACCACGGCTGCCGCCAGGTACGTACATACAACCACCACCGTTGAAAACCACAACCATCAAGGATGTACAACGCCACTGCAGGTCTTTCAGTTCTGGTGATTGCCGGGTTCAACAGCCAGAACCCTAGAGCCACCACCGCCCTTTCTCGTGAACTACAGCCACCATTCATCACCATCGTCTGGACTGTACCTGAGATCCGTGCTGATGAGTGGCCGGACCCCCTTTTCTTTCCAAAACCCTTTCTTGCACTGTCGAAGAAGCAGACACGTGGAAGGGAAGGCTGGTCCAATGACCAAGTGCCAGGCAACTGGCTGGCACTATTCCCCGTCATAGTGTTTGTATAGATAGTATAGTATAATTAAGTATTAGTTTATAAGGGTACGAATTCTAGTACGCTTTTCTTTGAACGGCAAATTTCTTTAAATTCTGTCGTCCGTGGGAGTTAAACCACCAAAGAAATACACTTCTCTAGTTTGGCTTCAATTAAAAAAAAAAACATACCCAAACAGCAATCAATATGCAGATAATAAAACAAAACTCAAATTAACAAACAAAACTAGAACTAAAAAAGCACAATCAGGTGCCAGAAACATAAGTAAATCCAAATGGCAATACAAAACAAGTCATACATCCATACCTTAACCTCAAAAAAGGATTTATGATTGTCTTCTAAATACGTTAAATCATAAGAAATGTAAACTAGATAAACGGTCATACCTAAAAGGTGACCTCTATTCTTCCTGCTTATCCTCGTCAGCATCCTCGTCCTCATCATCGAACTCTTCTCCTTCAGGGTCATTATCATCCAACGGTCCAAGGGTCATTATCATCCAACGGTCCAAGCAAATCAGGTGAATTCTTGAAAATCTCTTTCACGTCTTCAACGCCTTCATCAGATATGTAATTACCATTAATGTTAAGCACCTTAAACCCTGGTTTACCGACAACCGCCTGAGCCAAAACCTTAGCTCCAGCCCTTCTAATCATATTGAAGCTCAAGTCAACTTCAGTCAACCGTGGAAAGTCTTCTTCAAGGGCCTTAGCAATTGTTATAACACCTTCATCCTTCAATTTATTATCTGACAAAAGTATCTTAACTAACGACTCTTTTCTCGCAACGATAAATTCAGCCAAACCAGAAGCTGCGTCTGCGGTAATGTCATTTCCCGCCAATTCCACAACTTCTAGAAACTTAGCGGAATCTTTGAGAGCGTTAACAAGCGCTAAACTTCCTTCATTTTCCAAGTCTAAGTAACCGAGGTAAATTTCAGTCAAATTAGTGAGTAAAGAAACGGTTTTACTCAAAGCAATCCCGACTTCTACACCGAACATATTATCACGAAGATTTAGTTTCTTCAAACCGGTACATGTGGCGAGTGCTTCTGATAAAGCAATTCCACCTTCAGAATCAACCCAAGTGGACGAACACCTAAAATCCTCCAAGATCGGGGATTTCTTTAAAAGTTCGGAAATCACAATTGCTCCTTCATCGTCAGTCATATTATTATGAAAATGAAGAATTTTTAGTTTCTGTGTGGAAGGAAGTAACTCGACCACCGCTTTTGCAGCTTCTTCTGAGATACTGTCGTTCTTTAAATACAACTCCTCAAGGTTACTTTGTGAACTTAAAAGCTCACTAAATGCCCTAACTCCTTTTTCACCCAATGCGTTATCTGAAATGTCCAAATACCGCAAGTCGAAACCTTCAAGGGCCGCTGAGAACATTTTCATAACTTCCAGGGCATTGTCTTCTGGCCTATCCGCAACAAAATCTGATAAGTCAACTTCGATGAGTTGACCCTTTAGAGAGACCAAAACAGGAGCAGCAATACTCGCTGCATCCAACCCGAAGCTTCGGTTGCTAAAACATATCTTGGTATACTTGTTTCCAGGTTCTTGTAGCGGTTTTAGCAGGTCTTTAGCTTCATCTGCATCAATGAAGCCTCTTTTTCCTTTGGAAATGTCGAAAACAACTTTTTTGTTTTCTGGTGCAATCGTAATTTCTTGTTTTACTCTGGGGCCTCTTTTTACAGCCTCCATCATTAGCGTACTGAATTGTTTAGCATAAAGTTGAACAGCAGAACCGCCATTGCCATCTGGCTCCTTTTCAAAGTGTTGGTTTGCTGTTTCAAAGGCTGCGGCTTCGATTCTCTTAGCATCTTCTTGGGCTTCTTCCTTGCTTAAAAGACCATACTTTGTGGACAAAATGGATGGGGTGGTGAGGGTTATGGTTATGCGTTCCACAAGTATTTGTCTCCTGCCTTGGCTTGGAGGCCACAACTTAATCGAGTGAAAACGGTTTTGTGCAGTTGAATCCATGTGGAAAATCTGTAATTGTCTATTTCCATCGTCAACCTTTGTTTCCGATCTTGTATCCATTTCAAAGACAACATCATCATCATGCATTCCAGTGGCAGCATCAACATCCATTTTAGGGTCATCAACATCATCCCTATTCATTTCAGGGACTTCATCTTCATCCATTTTACAATGCTGGCAAGAAATAAATGTCAAAAATTACCCTGATGATTAGATATAAAAGAGTGTGTGTGTATATATATTCATACCTTCATGTTATGGCCTGTTTTCTGTTTTTGGGGTCTGACTTTCATAGTAAGCTCACCAAGTTTTGATATTGTCATCTCCATATCTTCATCGTCAGACTGTTGCAACTTCCTTCTCTTCATGGGTGCAATCTCATTCTGAGCAATTTCGGACGATGATCCGTTTGCTTCTTCAGCCGGTGATGGTTGAGAGTCGCCCATCTTTGCTGTAAGTGTGTGTGTGTGTTTGTTTTTATGAGAAAGAATTTCTTTAACTAGGGGTGTGCAAAAAACCGAATTAACCGAACCATAACTGAATTATCCGATAAAACCGAACCGAAAAAACCAAACCAAATAAAAAAGCGGTGGGTCGGTTAATGGTTTTTTTGAAAACCGAATGTCGTGGGTCGGTTATGGTTATCAATGTTTCCATACCCACCATAACCGAACCGACATGTAATAAATCTTTGTAGGATTTAGAACTTTTCACCGTTTTTTTTTTAATATTTAATGTTTTTGATTAAAGATTTTTAGTATTTATGGGTTATTTTATATTGTTTTACGGTTTTGATTGAATGTTTATTTGAATTTATGAAATATATCACATCACTTTACTTGAATATTCTGAATATTCAGTGTTAATATTATAGATTATATGTATTTTTAATACTATGTAATATACTAACATATACAAATATGCAATAACAAATTTTTCATGTTAAAAAATTAACATATTTTAAGCTATGTTAAGTACACAGTTAACCACCCACAACCGACCCCCTTTAACCATCAAAACCGATTAACCATAACCGATCGGTTATGGTTATGGTTTTAGGCCAAAACAGACCCAAACCGAGCCATGCACACCCCTATCTTTAAGCATACATTATCAAAATCAAAACTTTATAATTACTTACTTAAACCTGCTAATCTGAGTGTAACACACTCCCTCCCCCTCAGATGTAATTCCCGTATTTTCCGGTAGTTCTTCATGAGTTCATCTATCTTAATTATTAGTTCATCCTAGTAACAAAACAAAACAAAACAAAAATTGAAAAAATCGAATGCTTTTTTTTACTTGAAAAAAAAAAGAGTATAAGGAATTACCTCGAGTTTTGTTTCCTTCAACAATTTATCGAAATCTTTATTCCTTTTTATATACTCAATATCCTCAGTAGACCAAATGTCCATAAGCCATGGAAGAATCCTTCTCCACTTATCAAAATCCTGAGGAATTACCTTCCTGATTTTATCGTACATGCAACTGATCCTTGAAATAATTCCCTTTTGTGAATTCAATCTTTTATCCAACCAATCCATCTTATTCACAATTGTGGTGGGTATGGTGGTGGTTTGAATTGCCTTTAGTGGGTGGTGAAACAATGGCGGTGGTGACGCTTGGTAAAATAAAGATGTTGCAGGCTTTTTTTCAGTTTCTCAGGCCAGCTGTATTCCAAAAATGGATTTATATATTTACTACTAGCAGTAAAACTGTGTACAAAAACAGGTAGTTTTTAGAAGCTGAGTGTAAAACCGGTGTGTAAACACAGGTAGTTTTTAGAAGCGAGTGTAAAATCAGTATAAAAACACTGGTAGTCTTTACAATCAATAATATGAAATAATTTATTACTCTCATTTTTTTATGTAAATAGTAAAGTATTTTTTGAGTTCTTGTGGTTTGTGCATTTTAATTATTTGAACCCAAAAACCAAACTTGTCTTGATTTGAGTCCCTGTGGTTTGTATTTTTAACCCTTTGAATCCAAAATGAAACCTATCCAACCCTTTAAGTCCCTGTGGTTTGTATTTTTTAACACTTTGAATCCAACCCTTTTAGTCCATGATTTGGATGAGGTTTGCGTTTTGGATTCAAAAGGTTAAAAATACAAACCACAGGGACTCAAATTAAGACAAATTTGGTTTTTGGATTCAAATAGTTAAAATACACAAACTACAGAGACTCAAAAAGGACTTTACTCTTATGTAAATTATAATTCTTTACTAATCAAATGTTAGTGATAGACTGATAACATTCAAGAAACAACATTAAAATTAAAATCAATAATAAGATAATATATTAGTGTCATCTTTTGAAATAGAACAACAACTTGTCTTTATACAAGTTCAAACAATTTTGTTCAAGATTTTCTTTTCCGCATACCAGCCTTGACTTGAATATTTTTAACATCAAAACTAATTTTATCATGAAGATTTTACATAACCTAAAAAACTTTTTATTTAAATGTCGCCTCTAAACATAGTCAAGACAAATTTATTTACAAAATACCTTGAGACCATCCGTAGTGGATGAAATTTGGGGCGTTTTTTTATAAAAGCACGCCCAAACACGCCACCACCTCCACCCCCGTTGGCGTTTTTTTGGTCAAAATGAGTTGCGGCGTTTTATTTTTCACGCCTGAGAAGAATTGGGTTGGCCAATGACAGTTATCTCCTTTTCCTTTGGCCAATCAATTTTTTTTCATGGTTTTTTAATTTAGAGTAAAGTCCTTTTTGAGTCCCTGTGGTTTGTGTATTTTAACTATTTGAATCCAAAAACCAAACTTGTCTTGATTTGAGTCCATGTGGTTTGTATTTTTAACCCTTTGAATACAAAACGCAAACCTCATCCAAATCATGGACTAAAAGGGTTGGATTCAAAGTGTTAAAAAATACAAACCACAGGGACTCAAAGGGTTGGATGAGGTTTCATTTTGGATTCAAAGGGTTAAAAATACAAACCATAGGGACTCAAATCAAGACAAGTTTGGTTTTTGGATTCAAATAGTTAAAATGCACAAACCACAAGGACTAAAAAAGGACTTTACTCTTTAATTTATTTAATTCTTTACACTCCTTTTAACATAATGCTCACATCTCCACTACCCATTTTAGAAAAACGCTCCTTTGTTGACTAGGACGACATGTGGCGGACAACGCCCAAGGGTGGGGCATTATTTGTTGTTTGGTATAGAGAATGATCTCTGAATAGGGTTTGAATTGTATTGCGGAAAAATTGTATTGAAGTTGTTCACAAAAAAGGATTACATAGAGATGGTGTATATATAGGACACCATATTACACTCTAGTCCCTATACTATCTTTTTCTTCTTTCCGACACTCCCCCTCAAGTTGAGTAGTGGGGTTACCAATACTTAACTTGCTCAAACAGCTACTAAAAGTGTTTTCGTTGACTGCTTTTGTGAGAATATCTGCGAGTTGTTCTTTTGTTGATATATATGGGAGCTCTATGATTCTTTCCTCCAGTTTTTCCTTGATGAAATGTCGATCCACCTCCACATGTTTGGTTCGATCATGCTGAACTAGGTTTTCTGAGATTTGTATTGCAGCTGTATTGTCGCACATATATGATCAAGCAAGTTACGAGGCCGTTCCTCCTTTTGAGGAACAAGGTATGATCAGCATTACTTTGGTGATACCCGTATTCTCTCATGGCCAATGTGAACTTTCCAAACCATGCCCGAGGAGACTGTTTTAGCCCGTATAGAGATTTCTTCAACCTACAAACTTCCCCATCTTTAAAACCCCCTGAAAAACCTGGAGGTGCTTCCATGTAAACTTCTTCAGTTAGGTCTCCATGAAGAAATGCATTTGTAACATCAAATTGATGAAGGGGCCAATCCTTATTAGCTGCCACGGAAAAGAGAACTCTTATGGTATCCATTTTTGCAACCGGAGAAAATGTCTCAAAGTAATCGATCCCATACGTCTGAGTGTACCCTTTGGCTACAAGTCGGGCTTTGTATCTTCCAATAGAGTCATATGGTTTATATTTAATCGAATACACCCACCGACATCCAACTGTTTTCTTTCCTTTAGGAAGAATGCACTTCTCCCATGTGTTGTTTTTCATAAGAGCACGCATCTCCACTTCCATTGCTTCTTCCCAGTTCTTCTTACCTTGAGCTTCCTTTACGGAATTAGGTATTTGTTCAGTGTATAGAGAAGTAACAAATGCTTTCGCACTGTTAGATAAGTTCCCGTTGACCATATTAGCTACAGGATATCTTGAATTTCTGGTCTCCCTTTCTGGGGAGTACCGTTTTGGAGGAACCCCTCTATTGGCTCTAGGTGGAAGAGAGTATCTTCCGGTAGTCTCTGCTGCAACTGATTCAACATGTTCAACAACTGGTTCAACCTGTTCAACAACTGGATCAACATGTTCTGTAGTTGTCGGTTCTATGTGTTCCCCTGTTGTCTCATAGTTATAAGACGTAGAACATTCAGGGTTCTCAGTATTTCTTACCTCAGGCATCACGTTGGATGGACTTTCTTCAGTGATACTGTGCTCCGCGGATTGTGTGTCTGTGTTTGAAGGACTCGCAGTACTGTGATAGTTTTCTGTTGTGACTTCTTCAGATGAGGGAATTTGGGTTAACCAGCTCAGAGTGTCTATACTGTTATTCTCCCCCTGACCACTGAGTTGGGTGTTATAAAAGTATTTTGTTTCAAGAAAGTCAACATTCATTGTGGTGAACATTTGACGAGTTGTTGGATTATAACACCGGTAACCTATTTGATCGATCCCATAGCCGACAAATACACATTTTTCAGCACATGGGCCAAGCTTGTTTCGATTGGTTTTGGGTATATGAACAAATGCGGTACACCCGAAGATTCGAGGTTCAAGTGTAAGAGGATGAGGAATACTGGCAGACTTAGACAGACTTAGACAGACAATCCAAGGGAGTCTTAAATTTAAGAGCTTTTGTGGAAAGCCGATTCAGCAGATACACGGAGGTTGCAACTGCCTCCGGCCAGAAAGATTTAGGGACCCGAGATTCGATCAAAAGGGCTCGAGTCATTTCAAGAATAATACGGTTTTTCCGTTCGGAAACACCGTTTTGTTCGGGGGTATGAGCACAAGAGGTTTGATGAATTAACCCTTTGGTTTTAAAGAATTGTTTCATAGATGTATTGACAAATTCCCCCCCCCCCCATTGTCGGATCGAAGGATTTGAATTTGAGTTTGAAATTGAGTTTGAATCATAGCATAAAACATGACAAATTTTTCGTACACTTCGGCTTTATTTTTTAAAAAATATACCCATGTCATGCGAGTGCAATCATCCACGAATAGTATAAAGTACCGAAGACCCTGCCCCCCAATCACAGGAGCAGGACCCCACACATCGGAATGGATAAGTGAGAAAGGTGAGGCCACTTTCGTATTGCTAGGTTTGAACGGTTGTCGATGGCTTTTAGCGCGAAGACAGGTTTCACAATCTATTTTCCCACTTGAAGGGAAGAGTTTTGGAAATAAAAGGTGCGAATAACCATGGGATGGATGTCCCAACCGTCTATGCCATAGCCAGGCTTCCCGGTTATCAGTTCCATGAGCCAACATCACAGTACCCTGTTGAGCCACTTCATCCACATAGTACAATCCTTGGCGCTCAGTACCACGTCCAATAATCACACCCGTCCTGATATCCTGTAGAAGGCAGAAAGTAGGATGCATTAGTACTGTGCAATTTAGCTCTTTGGTAATATGGCTAATTAAGAGCAGTTTATGCGATAACGATGGAACATAAAGACAATTTGATAATTTCATAGTTGGTGAAATTTCAATTGCTCATCCTCCTTTCACTTGCATCATTCCATTGTTTGCAGTGTGGATTTAAGTTTTTTGAGGATAGGACATTGATCGTATGTCTGATGGTTCAAATGTCATGGTGTCAGTGGCACCAGAATCGAAAATCCAAGCACTGTTCCTACTATGATTGGTTTCCATTTTTTATTTTTATTTTTGATCTTTTTTTTTAGACAACAACCAAACCTGGCTCTGATACCATATTGAAGTCTATGGGGTTCCACTCTAAAACCAATTGGTGATAGAGGGAGTAACCCAAGATCTTATTAATACAACCGGAAGGTCTTATTCTATCGATGTGGGATAGGGCTCCTCCAATACCCTCCCGCACTTGTAACCCGGTCTATCAAGAGGTGTACACGTGGCCTTAACCGGAGCTGACATAGAGCCGTGGCTCTGATACCATGTTGTTTGGTATAGAGAATGATCTCTGAATAGGGTTTGAATTGTATTGCGGAAAAATTGTATTGAAGTTGTTCACAAAAAAGGATTACATAGAGATGGTGTATATATAGGACACCATATTACACTCTAGTCCCTATACTATCTTTTTCTTCTTTCCGACATTATTCACCATAACCACTACACATGGTCTGAGCAATGTAATGCAAACATCATTCGGCTCTATTATTTTCCAACTCCTTGGTGTCTCCTCAGCATCCATCCAGATATTTTTTGTGACATCTGTGTCAAAAAAAATGTAAATATATATTGTCATCCAAGGAACAAAAAACATTACTGCTAACCGAATATCATTGGATTAAGGCATGTGAGAGTAATAAAGCTATCCAACTGAAACATTAAAGCATAAATTGCAAAAATTGGAACAAATGTGTTAAGAGGCTAAGGCATTCTGGCATAACCCTGTTGTAGCTATAATGATTTACCCTCTATGGTCTGTAGTTATAGGTAATTATTTCTAAAAACCACCCGTATTTGTTATTTAAAAGTTCAAGCAATCCACAATTCAGTATACAGATAGGTACCGTGAATTTCTTTATGGGCAACCTCATTGAGCCGTGAACTGATTTGCAAACCTGTGAAGTTGCTGCATTACTCGAGCCTGAGATGCTAAAAATAGTAACAATCGTATTCCGTTAAAATGGAGGAAACAATAGCGATAAGAAAATTTTTTTTGGCTCCCATATCTTTCGGCCCCAATGGAACTTTTAGTCAAGCTCCGCCGCTGCTGAAGAGAACAAAAGAGGAATACCATGAGGGTTTAGCCATTGGTCACATGGTCACGTTTGGGAATCTTGTTCAACGTCTTTCTGACTTAAAACCGAACGATCCTGTCGACGTACTCAACAACAGTTTGGAAACGTTAAGCGGCTCGGAGACTCATGGGTTTGACGTGGGCCCGTTCGACATCGTTTACACGACTTGCTTTGTTTGAAAACGAAAATGTGTCAGCAAGAGGATACGCGTAAAGAAGTTGAAAATGAGCTTCAAAAGTGCAAACATGAAAAGTCTCTAATGGAGAAGGAGATTGATCAGTTGAAAATGAAGATGCAGGTGTTGAAGTTAAAGATGGGTGCAGGCTGAAACTATGCATAAACGGAAGGAGTATAAAGTTATAAGGTTGCGATCAAACGTGCTTCTCGTTCGCAACCAAATCAGTGACTGTAAGCTTGCGTTTGGCAAACTTGCAACCGCGCATTTGTAAGAAAGCTCGTCTTTTGGCTTAGTTTACGGAGATTACAGCCAGCTAATGTGGAAACTGCTCATCTTTGCTATACAGGCCTAGCCCAGACCAATAGAGGCTAATGCAAAAATAAATGCTCTCGTTGAGAGTCAAACTCAAGACCTCCCGCTTACTAAACGGGTGCTCTAACCAACTGAGCTACGAGAGCTGTTGTGATGTTCCGATGTAACTTTCTATTTGATGAAGTATTAAGGGTATGTATTAGCACGTTATATATATTTGGAAAAATTACAAGTTTTTTCCTTTATTTTTATACCACTTTTCAGGCGGTGTCCTTTTTAACGAATGTTGACAGGCGGTGTCCTTTACTAGGTATTTTGTTGCAAGTTTAGTCCTTTACACCCAACCCAGTTAAAAAACCCTGTTAATTGTTGGATGTAAAGGACTAAACTTGCAACAAAATACCAAGTAAAGGACTAAACTTGCAACAAAATACATAGTAAAAGACACCGCCTGTCAACAATTAACAGGGTTTTTTAACTGGGGGTTGGGTGTAAAGGACTAAACTTGCAACAAAATACCTAGTAAAGGACATCGCCTGTCAACATTCGTTAAAAAGGACACCGCCTGAAAAGTGGTATAAAGATAAAGGACAAAACTTGTAATTTTTCCTATATATTTTGTTAAAAGTTTGATAAATTTAAACTTTCTTATAGAAGAAACCATATAATCTAACATACTACACTTACATAAAAACCTAAAGATAATTTACGACAGTTTGATCATGCTATGAACAAGCTTGATGGTAGATCTACATATTTCTTGCTAGTTTTTATATGGGACAATTGCATATTTCCCCTTAAAAAACTGCTTAATTACGTATTTTCCCAACTTAAAATTAAAATTGCATATATCCCATTCCTTAACTAATAAAACGCAAGAGATCGTAAAATGGAAGAATTTTGGGGGTAGTCTGTTCTTCAAGGAATACGATTCCCTGATTGTCGGTATTGTAGGGGATATGTTGTTTATACATGCAACCACATAAATACATTGCAATGTAAATAAAAGATTTATTTATAAACAACGATAACAACTGTTTCATGGACCTTGACAACAAAAGAAAATAATACATAAGACGTGATTATTTCTAAACGGTGTTGTCTTCTAGTCGGTCAGATGCTCATCCCTGTGCTGGATTTGCATTAGCAAGCTTTGGGCAATTTCTTCGGAAATGACCCATCTCGCCACAGTTGTAGCAAGAACCTGGTGGAAAACGAGCTTGAGCAGGATTGTTGTCAGCTTGATTTGGTGCAACTTCAGCTCGGAAAACTCTTGCTGTGTGACCTATAAGTCCACAAATTTGGCATTTGCGGCACTTCACACTAGCATGATGATGAAGGTTACATTGGTTGCATAAGGGTGCAGTTCCGTTGTATGGCTTCCTAGCAGGGGGTTGAGCTGGTTGGTTGGGGGCAGCTTGATCATTGTGAGCAACCACGGCGAAGTTCTGGGAAGCTTTTCGCTTCCTTGACTTCTTGGAGGATTCAGTCTGCTCATCTTTGGGTTTCGATTCCTCGATTGGTTTCTTATCACCTTTTCGGAAAAGATTACCTTTCCTGATTTGAGATTCAGTCAAGGTAGCAGATAGCTCAATGGCCTGCCTAACCGTAGTGGGGTTACTACCAGTCACAATGTCTTGTACTGAGTCAGGGAGGCCATCAATGTACTTTTCGATTGTCTTATCCAAAGGCGTAACCATATTCGGGCTTAGCAGACTTAACTCCTCATAATGATCCGTGTAGGCTCGATGCTCACCGCTATCTTGCTTAAGATCGTCGAATTCCCTTCCCAAGGCCCCGATCTCGTGACGAGGACAGAATTCCTTCATCATCAGAGCTCGAAGCTCTTCCCACGTTTGAGCCAGTGCCACATCGGCACCCCTATCTCTCATCACACCATTCCACCATGTCAAAGCTCGTTTCTCAAAGACACTAGATGCGAATTCTACCTTTCGCTCATTTGGGCATTGAACATGCCTGAAGGTGCTCTCTAGACTCTCGAACCATTGCAGAAGTGCAGTCGCTCCTTGAGACCCAGAAAACTTTGATGGCTTAGCCGAGTTGAACGTCTTGAAGTTGCAGGGGGCATTGTTGTTGTTGAGAGCTTGGTTACATTGAGCAACGATGTTCGGGATTGCAGCAGTCATTTGATGCGTAATGACAGCTGCCAGCTCTTCAATAGGTACCTGATTTTCGCGTCGTGGAGGCATTCTAAAAAGGGGAAACAAGAGAGAAAACAAATGAAATGGCATTGGGTAAGATTAGGATGTTACAATTACCGACCAAAAATCATGGGTGACGGTCATTTGTTTGAACCACGAAGCAAACAAGCGACACATAAAGGGTGAATCAAAGTAAATAGGTCCTCATAATGTATCGCAAAGACATGCTCGCCTATAAGTGGACACTCACCCCAAGAGTTCCCAGGTAAGAGTGACTGGTCCGATACTGCGGATTTGTACGAACACTCTAGCCTTAGACAGAAAGCTCAGGGTACAGGCATCCACCCTTCCAGTTTGCACGTGTTCACATTATTTAGCCCCAAACTTTGACGAGAGTTTGAAAACTTTTGAAGGTTCAAAACCTTATAATAAATCATCCTATAACAGATGATTAGTTTTCAAAGCAGATTCGAAATTTGTGTTCTTATTGTGGTTGTTGCCTAAAGATAGGCAACGGTATTGTTTTATGACTAAACGCAAGTAAACTCGCGTTAGGGTCCTAGGAAGGTTATAGACTAGGTCAAAGCATTACTAATAACCTAATTCCCTATAACCATGAGCTCTGATACCAATTTTTCTGTCACACCCCGACCACGTAAAACAACAAAACGTGGCGGAAACGTCGGGGAGTGTTGTAACAGAATCATTGTTTCACAACCATGGATTAAACAATTTCGTTTTATTTAATTAAATGTATTACATTACATTGGAATTAGAAAAAAACATGAGCAAATAGACTTTTATTGTTATTAAGTCGCTAAGGCCTCGTCCGTTCCTATGTGAGCATGCATCAATATCATCGACTATGGTACCTGAAACACATGTGAAAATACGTCAGCATAAAAATGCCGGCGAGTACATAGGTTTTATGTGAGTGTCAGATTCATGGCTCGTTTTACATCTTGCAATACTTATTTAAAAACCTTATTTTGAAAAGTATAGTATTGCGACATAATTAACCAACTCAAATCAAGTTGGATATGATTTATAAAATCTCGTAGCCATGATTCTTAACTCCAAAACATTTTGTTTTATTAAATCAAATCGTAAAACATCTCGTAGAAACTCGTTAATAAGACTCGTATGGTTTATATTATTCAGAAAACATAATTGTGTGACATTGTTTCAAAATCGTTTACCCAAGTGATCTAGATAACGCAACGATATATAATGTGTTAAAAGCCCTTATATATAGGAAGTATCAGCGGCGTATCCACCATGCTTTTAACACATTACACCCGCCCCGTTACCTAATCACTTCCCTAACCCAATGGTTCAAACAGTTACAAATGGTTCACATAAATCAAATGGTTACGAACGGTTCACATAAATCCAACGATTACAAATGGTTCACATACATCCAATGAGTACAAATGGTTCACATACATCCAACGATTACAAATGGTTCAAAACGTAAAACAATTGTGCTAGCATGTTAAGTGAACATACATAGCAAAACATAATGAAATCATGTACTAATGAACATAGCAAGTATATGATATGAAAACATGGAAAACACGAAAGTAACAAGTAGGCACATGTGTTTCACCCCAAAACAGTTGAAAAACAGTAAAAGAGGGGACTATGTACTCACTTGAGATTGCTTAGAAGTCTTGAATAACAACCAAGCAAAGCTAGAGGGATCACGGAATCAAACGGCACAAAAGGTCCAAGAATGGAAATCTAGATCCAACTTGCTCAGGTATGAGGTGCTAAGCCCCAACTTAGAGCAAATAGATCAGATAGTGTGAGTTGCAACAATGAGGAGCATGGGTATTTATAGGATTTCTAGGACCGTTAGGATCGTTCCTCGAAAACCGAGCTTAAATCTGGACCGTACACATGCACCCATGGTTTTGTAAAACCAGGGGCACCTTAAAAATAGCCCATAGTAAGTTATAAACCACGTACAAATGAGGGGAATAGCTGGAACAAGCTGAAAATCAGATTTTCCATTTTGGTCCCTTCCTAAGATAACTATGGCAGATTGTCAATTTTGGTCCCTGAATGTGCAAAACATGGTTTTTGATGCATTTTTGACACGTTTAAGCCCCGTTAATCCCATTTCAAGGCTCTAAAATGAAGTTAAAGTATAGGGAACATGAAACATGCTCAAAAATATCTCGGATGTCGGTTCATTTGACCGTACGGTTGCGTTATTCGGTTAATTACGACGAAACACGAACGAACGCGAAAAACGGTCCAAATTACGCGACGAATGGATTTTCATCAAGCCAATCACTAAAATAAAATATTTTAATGATTACATAAATTTTTGGATGTCCGGATGTATTCAGAACGTAAGATATGCGCGAAAATGCAAACTTATGCACTTTTTGACGCTTTTAGTCCCTATTGATCAAGAAAGTTTATTTTTGCGCACCAAACACCTCAAAGCCTATTTCTAAGCTATGTAAAGGATATTTAGGGCATATTTAACTTAAGATCAAGTTCCGGAATGTTCGTTACAGTACAAATCGGCATACTTTCGCAGTTTGTCAAAATTAGTCCCTGTAAGCGAATAAACTTGATTTCGCCACACCAAACCCTCCAAAACTTATTTCTAAGTTATGTAAAGGTTATTTAAGGTATGTTAAGCCTATTTCACTATTCCGTAGTGTTCGTTGCATTAAACTGGTTATATTTACGCATCAGTGCGCGTATAACCTTCCAGAAAGCGATTTAAAGCTTGAAATCGAACATGAATTGATATGTGCAAACAATACACGTATTTTTACAAATCCCAAGTATGAATAACAATATTTCATAAATTTGGTATTTGTTTGATGGTCGCAGAGGCACATGTGTCACACGGTGCAAGGCACATGTTAACTTTAACTGAAATTTTTAACTTGGTTGAAGCTAAAGGACGTAGGGTGTAATAGGTTTTCCAAATAAAGGATTGTGACTGTAATTATTGAAGTTAAAGGCTATCCATTGCAATCTGATACAAACATAAAGGACGAAAAGTGTAATTTACCCTAACAATAATCATAATCGGTTATATGCATATTGTGTGTGTGTGTGTGTGTGTTGGGGGGTGGGGGTTCAACTATCATCTTTTCACCTCTTGCTAGTTCTCAACGGGTGTGATGTTTGTTAGTAAGTGGTGCAAAATTCCGGATATTTATGCATTTTCGGTTCGGGTTTTGGTATTCATTAAACAACACCTTGAACTTGGATAGTAGGAAAAAGAAAGTTATTCAAGCGATCATCTTTATTTTGTGTTGGAGCATTTGGAAAACGAGAAATGAGCTCATCTTCTCTAACAAGACCACAACTGTGTCAAAGACGAAGGAGGACATTAAATCAACATGCATGTTCAAGATAAAAATAGGTCTCCATTTAAGAGCCTAACGTAAAGAGTGATGTAGTTTTATGATGTAATTTCTCTATGTTGTCTCCAACGCCATGCTAGTTCTTGTTTAATAAAAGTAGTTGTTTCAAGAAAAATTGAAATTTTAACTTAGAATAAAATGTCAAAATGGTCCCTGAGTTTAGGCCACTTTTGCCACTTCAGTAAAAAATGAAAACTTTTTTATCTGGGTCCCTGATGTTTCATTTTTGTTGCCATTTTTCATCAAACTAGCAAATTGGGTTAAAATTTTATGTTAACTTCTCACTCTTTTTGTTGTTTTACTCATTTAATTAAAGGGGAATTGGCCTGTAATAATCCCAACTAGACGTCATTGGCCATTGCCAGTCCCACCTTTGAATATTCCCCATGCCAGTCTCACCTTTCACTTATTTTTCCTCCACCGGTCCTCAGCTAAAAAAACTTAACAGAGTTAAGTTTTTTTTTTCTGAATTACAAGCTGAAGTTTTAGGGCTTTTGATCAGAACGAGGATCCAATACCCTAATACGCCAGTTTGTAATTCAGAAAAAAACATAAATCCGTTAAATTTTTTTTAACTGAGGACCGGTGCAAGGCACATGTTAACTTTAACTGAAATTTTTAACTTGGTTGATGCTAAAGGACGTAGGGTGTAATAGGTTTTCCAAATAAAGGATTGTGACTGTAATTATTGAAGTTAAAGGCTATCCATTGCAATCTGATACAAACATAAAGGACGAAAAGTGTAATTTACCCTAACAATAATCATAATCGGTTATATGCATATTGTGTGTGTGTGTGTGTTGGGGGGTGGGGGGTGGGGGTTCAACTATCATCTTTTCACCTCTTGCTAGTTCTAAACGGGTGTGATGTTTGTTAGTAAGTGGTGCAAAATTCCGGATATTTATGCATTTTCGGTTCGGGTTTTGGTATTCATTAAACAACACCTTGAACTTGGATAGTAGGAAAAAGAAAGTTATTCAAGCGATCATCTTTATTTTGTGTTTGAGCATTTGGAAAACGAGAAATGAGCTCATCTTCTCTAACAAGACCACAACTGTGTCAAAGACGAAGGAGGACATTAAATCAACATGCATGTTCAAGATAAAAATAGGTCTCCATTTAAGAGCCTAACGTAAAGAGTGATGTAGTTTTATGATGTAATTTCTCTATGTTGTCTCCAACGCCATGCTAGTTCTTGTTTAATAAAAGTAGTTGTTTCAAGAAAAATTGAAATTTTAACTTAGAATAAAATGTCAAAATGGTCCCTGAGTTTAGGCCACTTTTGCCACTTCAGTAAAAAATGAAAACTTTTTTATCTGGGTCCCTGATGTTTCATTTTTGTTGCCATTTTTCATCAAACTAGCAAATTGGGTTAAAATTTTATGTTAACTTCTCACTCTTTTTGTTGTTTTACTCATTTAATTAAAGGGGAATTGGCCTGTAATAATCCAAACTAGACGTCATTGGCCATTGCCAGTCCCACCTTTGAATATTCCCCATGCCAGTCCCACCTTTCACTTATTTTTCCTCCACCGGTCCTCAGCTAAAAAAACTTAACAGAGTTAAGTTTTTTTTTTCTGAATTACAAGCTGACGTTTTATGGCTTTTGATCAGAACGAGGATCCAATACCCTAATACGCCAGTTTGTAATTCAGAAAAAAACATAAATCCGTTAAGTTTTTTTAACTGAGGACCGGTGCAAGGCACATGTTAACTTTAACTGAAATTTTTAACTTGGTTGATGCTAAAGGACGTAGGGTGTAATAGGTTTTCCAAATAAAGGATTGTGACTGTAATTATTGAAGTTAAAGGCTATCCATTGCAATCTGATACAAACATAAAGGACGAAAAGTGTAATTTACCCTAACAATAATCATAATCGGTTATATGCATATTGTGTGTGTGTGTGTTGGGGGGGGGGGGTGGGTGGGGGTTCAACTATCATCTTTTCACCTCTTGCTAGTTCTCAACGGGTGTGATGTTTGTTAGTAAGTGGTGCAAAATTCCGGATATTTATGCATTTTCGGTTCGGGTTTTGGTATTCATTAAACAACACCTTGAACTTGGATAGTAGGAAAAAGAAAGTTATTCAAGCGATCATCTTTATTTTGTGTTTGAGCATTTGGAAAACGAGAAATGAGCTCATCTTCTCTAACAAGACCACAACTGTGTCAAAGACGAAGGAGGACATTAAATCAACATGCATGTTCAAGATAAAAATAGGTCTCCATTTAAGAGCCTAACGTAAAGAGTGATGTAGTTTTATGATGTAATTTCTCTATGTTGTCTCCAACGCCTTGCTAGTTCTTGTTTAATAAAAGTAGTTGTTTCAAGAAAAAAATGAAATTTTAACTTAGAATAAAATGTCAAAATGGTCCCTGAGTTTAGGCCACTTTTGCCACTTCAGTAAAAAATGAAAACTTTTGTATCTGGGTCCCCGAGGTTTCATTTTTGTTGCCATTTTTCATCAAACTAGCAAATTGGGTTAAAATTTTATGTTAACTTCTCACTCTTTTTGTTGTTTTACTCATTTAATTAAAGGGGAATTGGCCTGTAATAATCCAAACTAGACGTCATTGGCCATTGCCAGTCCCACCTTTGAATATTCCCCATGCCAGTCCTACCTTTCACTTATTTTTCCTCCACCGGTCCTCAGTTAAAAAAACTTAACTATGTTAAGGTTTTTTTTTTCTGAATTACAAGTTGACGTTTTAGGGCTTTTGATCAGAACGAGGATCCAATACCCTAATACGCCAGTTTGTAATTCAGAAAAAAACATAAATCCGTTAAGTTTTTTTAATTGAGGACCGGTGGAGGAAAAATAAGTGAAATGTGAGACTGGCATGGGGAATATTCAAAGGTGGGACTGACAATGGTCAATGACGTCTAGTTGAGATTATTACAGGCCAATTCCCCTTAATTAAAACATATTATGGCATAAAATTACGATTCTACCCTCATTTAAACGAGGAAACCAACAAAAAGAGGACACCAAAAATAAAACCTCCGAGAATTAGATACAAAAAGTTTACTTTTTAGACTGAAACGTCAAAAGTAGCCTAAACTACAATTTTTAATATATCATTATCCAAAAACAATCATTTTTAACATTTTAATAATAACCATATAATCAAAATAATCCCACAGTATTCTCTCAATCTCCTCTTCACCAATACACTAATCCCAAAAAACCTTCAAACTCCCAACAATGGCTAACTCCACATTCACAAAAGGATCCATTATAGAAGTAACCTTTAACGACCCTATATTCCGTAATGCATGGTACGTCGCCACCATCATAAACGAACTCAAAACCACCCCAACCAAAAACACAAAAAACCCAAACAAAATCCACTACATAATCACCTACAACACATTGTTTTCAAAACAAGATAATATACTACAACCTTTGACAGAGGTCGTTGACCCTTTGTTTGTAAGACCTTCACCACCTCGTACCATTCGACGTAACAACGATGATAATGTTAAGGTTGTTGAGGTGGTGGAGGGTGAGGGTGAGGGTGGTGGGGGGTTTGAGGTGGGTGATGTGGTGGATGCTTGTTATAGAGATGGGTGGTGGATTGGTGTGGTGAAAAGTGTGAGTGTTGGTGATATGAAGAAGTATGTTGTTTTGTTTGGAAATTTTAATGAGGAGATTGAGTTTGAGGGGTCAAAGTTGAGGTTTCATGTTGACTGGGTTGACTGTCGTTGGATGATCCCGCCGAAGAAGGTATGTTTAAACTCCGATCAAGGTACAATTTCACATGATTATGCAATGGTTGAAACGATTGATGTCATGCTTTGGTATGGTGGTTACATTGAGTTAGGTTTTGGTCTTCCACAGTATGTTGGGGGTGCACATAGGTTAATTAAAGTTGATATAGATCACATTTCATACTTTGAGCTAGCAGATTATGCACTGGAAACGAAATGCTATAAATCAAGGAACTTTCATATGTATGGGTTGGATGCGGATGATGGTGGGATTAGGCATTTTCGTGATGATAGAGATGTGTTGGAGTTGGTTAGGAAGGTTTTTAGTTGGAGTGAAACATATATGGAAGTATTTGTTCAAGATCGTCAATTGGGTGCCAATGAAGCCCACTCCAGTTCTAGGCCAAGTAAACCTGTTACCCAGCCCAGTAACCCTGTTACCCAGCCCAGTAAACCTGAAGCCCAATCCAGTAAACTAAAAGCCCAATCTTCTAGGGTTTCCCCTGGATGCAGCTCTAACTCAATAGCTAAGCAAGCAGACGAGGACAGTGAAGATAGTGAGTTCAGTGTGGAAGATGAAGACTCAAATTCTGATGATGAAGATTATGATGAACTAGTTGAGGAAGCTGCGGATGGTGTACTAGGATTAGAGTCAGACAGAAAGGATGTTGAGTGGATACAGTCACAACATGCAGTTAGAGAGGCAACCAAGATAGATTTGGAAGCCAAAAAAAAGTGCTTGATGAGGTAGTACATGAAAGACAAACAGAGGGTAATTTGCATGAAACAGAGGGTGATTTGCATGAAACTGAACATCCAAGGGTAGATGGAAACAGTAGTTATGAGGAATCTGACGGGGACATTTTAACACCTGGTGATAGTGAGGATGATGATATCAGGGGCAAGAAGTACAAGGAAGCAGCCCCATCTGTAGGTGAACATACAAATTGGAAGAAATTTAGTTGGAAGGTGGGAATAAGGTTTGCATCAAGGGAGGCCTTTAAAGAGGCAGTGAGGCAGTACTCAGTAGCTAATGGTAGGAACTTGTACCTTGCAAAGAGTGAAAAGACAGCTAACTGTGGCCGTATTGTTGTCAATTGTGTTAAAGGTTGTTCATTCTTTATACATTGTTCACTTCATAAAGGGAAAGAGTGTTACTTGGTAAAAAGAGTGAAGAATATACATAACTGCCAAAGAAACATGGTAAAGAATAGACAGCTAACTGCAATGTTCATAGCTAATGAGTTCCTGCAAGTGTTTAAATCCAAGCCCAACTGGTCGGCTAAGGAAATCATATTGGCTGTGAAACAAAAGTATAAACTCATAATCTCCAAGTTTTGGCCCAAGGTTGATTATCCATTGGATCCACCTCCAATCAAAAAGGCACCTGGTAGGCCTAAGAAAAACAGAAAGAGGGACCCTCATGAGGATCCCAAGAAACCAGGCAAACTAACTAAGCATGGGGTGGTAATGACATGTGGGATTTGTGGAGAAAGGGGTCACAACAAGAGAAGATGCACAGTTAAAGGTGAACTCAATAGATTCAGTTGGTTTATTGATTACAGGCCTTGATTATATTATTGTTTCCTAAATTTGTTTACTGTTAACAGATTCTCAAAATGCAGCACAAATTGGAAGGAAAAGGGGAAGGCCAACTAAAAGGGGAAGGCCAACTAAGAGGGGAAGGCCAACAGAGAAGGCTGCAGTTAGTTAGTCTGTTATGAATGGTTAATCTTTTGTTGGTTGTGTAATGACTGTGTAAACTTAAGACTATGTAAACTTATGACTGTTGTGCTGAATCTTTTGAATGGTTGTGTAATGACTATGTAAACTTATGACTGTTGTGCTGAATCTTTTGAATGGTTGTGTAATGACTATGTAAAACAGGTCTGCACATGTATGGTGACAGGGGTAGAATGGTCATTCTGCATATCTATGTAAAACAGGTCTGCACATGTATGGTGACAGGGGTAGAATGGTCATTCTGCATATCTATGTTAAACAGGTCTGCACATGTATGGTGACAGGGGTAGAATGGTCATTCTGCATATCTATGTTAAACAGGTCTGCATATGTATGGTGACAGGGGTAGAATGGTCATTCTGCACACTTGTATGTTAAACAGGTCTGCTTATATGGTCACAGGGGTAGAATGATCATTCTGCACACTTGTTTTGGTCTCCATATATGGTAGTGGTTTGTAAGGGCAGTTTAAATGGTCTGCACACTTGTTGGTCTGCATATATGGTCATTCTGCACATGTGGTTTCAATGGTCTGCACAATGGTAGTTATTTACTTGTTTTCAAAGTCTGCAAATGGTCTGCACATATGGTACTCAATCCATTCATGGTCTGCATATGTGGTTTCAAATGGTCTGCACACTTGGTTTCAAATGGTCTGCACACTTGTTGGTCTGCATATATGGTCATTCTGCACATATGGTACTCAATCCATTCATGGTTTGAAATAAAGACTACATTCATTCATTCATGTGTTCAAAGAACGTACAATCAAAAACAAGTTATATTCGATACACTACGTAAAACAACATGCCAATGATTACAAACAAACTAAAGACAAACTGCTGCTTCAACATGAATTCTTTCGCACAAATTTGCCGTTTCAACATATTGTTCTCTTGAGATAGCAAGTTGTTCCGCAATTGCAAATTATATTCATTGCCGGTCATAGCATCACTTCTTGTAACTGCACTTGAGCTGCAAGTTGAGTGAACTTCGAATAATTTATCGAAATCTTTTTTCCACATAAAGAACTTGCAGTCGTCTCGCTACAAACCAACATCATGTCGTCAATTCAAAAACATGTTAAATTCAATACACAGGACTTACCGGCCATTGTGAGCAACCGTAAAATTCAGCACCACATCGAACACTTCTCCTTCCCGCTACGCGAATAACAGCTCTGATTTCGTGATGACAATACAACTTCCCATCCATGTCCACCCTCAATATTTTAGGGATTCGGTTCGTATTACATGAAGAGTTGGAAGAAGTAGACATGTCGATCAGCCAATAAGTTGCAGAACAGCTCTGAACTCGTGATGAGCAAATTAGGGTTTGAATTTGGGTCGATTGAAGAACATCTCTGCTAATTAGGGTTTCCCAATTCTTTGTGCAGGGGGTATCGAAGAAGAAGGACTTTTATAACCATGGTAATGACATGTAGGATTAATGAAGCCATGTAGGATGCCATGTAGGATAAGAAACTAACTCAGTTACTGAGTTTTTAACTGAGAGGTGAAATGACAAACGAAAGTAAAAGTTTTGGGTGTCACAGATCAAAGTGTTAGTTGCGGGTGTTATCGGCCAACTCTTCAAAGTTAAAGGTGTTAAAATCCAATTGGCCTTTAATTAAAGGGGAATTGGCCTGTAATAATCCCAACTAGTCGTCATTGGCCATTGCCAGTCCCACCTTTGAATATTCCCCATGCCAGTCCTACCTTTCACTTATTTTTCCTCCACCGGTCCTCAGTTAAAAAAACTTAACTCTGTTAAGGTTTTTTTTTCTGAATTACAAGTTGACGTTTTAGGGCTTTTGATCAGAACGAGGATCCAATACCCTAATACGCCAGTTTGTAATTCAGAAAAAAAACATAAATCCGTTAAGTTTTTTTAATTGAGGACCGGTGGAGGAAAAATAAGTGAAATGTGAGACTGGCATGGGGAATATTCAAAGGTGTGACTGACAATGGTCAATGACGTCTAGTTGAGATTATTACAGGCCAATTCCCCTTAATTAAAACATATTATGACATAAAATTACGATTCTACCCTCATTTAAACGAGGAAACCAACAAAAAGAGGACACCAAAAATAAAACCTCCGAGAATTAGATACAAAAAGTTTACTTTTTAGACTGAAACGTCAAAAGTAGCCTAAATTACATTTTTTAATATATCATTATCCAAAAACAATCATTTTTAACATTTTAATAATAACCATATAATCAAAATAGTCCCACACTATTCTCTCAATCTCCCCTTCACCCATACACTAATCCCAAAAAAACCCTTCAAACTCCCAACAATGGCTAACTCCACATTCACAAAAGGATCCATTATAGAAGTAACCTGTAACGACCCTATATTCCGTAATGCATGGTACGTCACCACCATCATAAACGAACTCAAAACCACCCCAACCAAAAACACAAAAAACCCAAACAAAATCAGCTACATAATCACCTACAACACATTGTTTTCAAAACAAGATAATATACTACAACCTTTGACAGAGGTCGTTGACCCTTTGTTTGTAAGACCTTCACCACCTCGTACCATTCGACGTAACGATGATGATAATGTTAAGGTTGTTGAGGTGGTGGACTGGAGGGTGAGGGTGGTGGTGGTGGTGGTGGGGGGTTTGAGGTGGGTGATGTTGTGGATGCTTATTATAGAGATGGGTGGTGGATTGGTGTGGTGAAAAGTGTGATTATTAATGATGGTGATGTGAAGTACAAGTATGTTGTTTTGTTTGGAAATTTTAATGAGGAGATTGAGTTTGATGGGTCAAAGTTGAGGTTTCATGTTGACTGGGTTGACTGTCGTTGGATGGTTCCGCCGAAGAAGGTATGTTTGGTTTGCGATTGTGGTGATTGAGTATGGTTTTAGTGTTTTACTGTAAATGTTGTTGATCTGAAGTTTGGGGAAATTTGTTTATGTTGTTTAAGATTGTAGTGGTTTGTTTGACTATTAAAGCCAAAAGTCAATCTAGTTATATGGTATTTGTTGCTTAATGTAATGTAGATACCAAAGTAGGAATTAGGTGATAGAAATCTACACATTGATTTTACACTAGGAGAAGTCGAGTGGCCCGTGAGCTGCTCGAGAAAAAGCTCGAAACAAGCCCAGCCTTATCGAGCCCAAGCCGTGGTTGAGCCTAAAATAAAGCTCGTTTATTTATCTGAGCCCGAGCTCAAGCTTGACATGTGAAGCTCGTCGAGCCTTGGTGTAGTGTTAGTTTTCATTGATATTTAAAAACATTTACCCCTACTTTAAAGTTGTCTAGTAAATGAGCCGAGCTTAGCTTATTTTAACTTGTTTACGAGCCAAGCCCGAACCTAAAAATAAGTTTGTTTAGTAAATGAGCCCGAGCTTGAGCTTTCACTTATTGAGCTCGCGAGCCTAAACAAGTCTATAATTTATATTATTTTTATTTCATATATTTATTTATTAGATTATAAATGAGCCGAGCGCGAGCTTGAGAGACTACCAACGAGCTGAGCTCGAGCTCTCATAAGTTAATCGAGCTCGGGCTCGGCTCGACTCGTTTGCATTGTATTGTAAATTTCTAACATTTGCCCTCAAGTTGAGCGGTGAGATCACCAATAAAAAAATATATAAAGATTAGGTATACATGAAATATACTGGGTAAGATTGTTGTTGTTGTATAAATGAAATGGGCCGAATCAAATGTCTTAAGGAAAGTTATTCAAGATTGTAATGGTATGTTTGAATTTGAAAGTCAAAGTCAAACTAATTCTATGTTTGAATAGTATCTGTTCCTTAATATTAATGTAGGCATCAGAGCAGGAATTAGGTGATAGTAATCAACACATTGTGTTTACACTAGGGGAAATATGTTTGTGTCAAAGGAATGTTATTCAAGAATCAAGATTGTAATGGTTTGTTTGACTTTGGAAGTCAAAGTCAGTTTAAACCTATGTTTGAATAGTATATTTGTTCTTTAACGTTAACGCAGACATGAGAGCAGGAATAAGGTGATAGAAATGCTTATGAACTTACTCACATTGACTTTACACTATGGATAATTTGTTGATGTCAAAGTATAGTTAGTTATTCAAGATTGTAATGGTTTGTTTGACTATAAAAGTCAAAGGTCAATCTAGTTTTATACTTGAATAACATCTGTTTCTTAATGTTAATGCAGACTTTAAAGCAGTTATTAGGTGATGTAAATTGTACACACAATACTCTTTCAGGCTTCACTACACCTTCTAAACGAGCCCGAATAACTAAAACTGTTGGCCCTTCATGTTCTGCTAAAAAGAACACTGGATCGCGAAAAAGATCTAAAGGATACAACTCCGTAAATGGTAAGAAATTGTCTCCCTCTACAGAATTTAAATTGGAGTGAACATAATCTAATATTTTTGTTAATTATTAATGGTATAGGTGGCAAGGTAAGCAGCTGTTTTCGCACTTTGAATTGTGACTTAACTTATTCACAGAAGTTTGACTTTCCATTATTGTTATCAGCAAACCCGTGAGTCCGAGGATGGCATGGGCCATCGAAACAAGAAGAGAGGAAGACCACCAAAGTTGGTGGTTAAAAAACCAATCGGTTTACTACAAGGTACCTAATTAGATTTCTAACAAACAGTTTAGCAATGTTATTTTTTAGAGTAAAATGCCATTTTCGTCCTTGGGGTTTGGCCATTTTTGCGACTTTCGTCCAAAGGTTTGTTTTTCCGCCTCTGGATCCAAAAGGTTTGAAATCTTGTCATTTTCATCCAACTTGTTCACTCCATCCATTTTTCTCCGTTAAATGAGAGGCATTTCCGTCTTTTTAGACATTTTTTATTAAAATAAAAAACACTATAAGAAATAAAGATTCACCTCTGTTGACTTTCTCCCCACCCAAACCCTTTAATCATCACAAAAATGTCTAAAAAGACAAAAATACCCTTAACGTTAAAAAATGGATGGAGTTAACGAGCTGGATGAAAATGACAAGATTTCAAACCTTTTGGATCCAGATGCGGAAAAACAAACCTTTGGACGAAAGTCGCAAAAGTAGCCAAACCTCAGGGATGAAAATGGCATTTTACTCCACTTTTTATTTTTATTTTTTTATGGTTAACAATAATAACCCAAACTGACCCCTTGTTATCTATATAGGAAGTAAATGTTTTAGTCCTGATGATCAGCATGGCAACTCAATGAGTCAAGCGAGTGCTGGAACCAACACCGACTACCAACAAGATTGGCCGTTTATCAAGCGGTCTCCAATCTGGGACACCGTTGAGTTTTACTCTCAAAAGCCACACTTTTCACCACTGAAGAGAACAAAAGAGGAATCCCGTGAGGGTTTAGCCATCGGTAACATGGTCACGTTTGGGAATCTTGTACAACGTCTTTCTGACTTAAAACCGAATGATCCCGTTGACATACTCAACAACAGCTTGGAAACGTTAAGCGACTTGGAGACTCATGGGTTTGACGTGGGCCCAATTAGAGGTCGTTTAAACGACTTGCTTTCTTTGAAAACCAAAATGTGTCAACAGGAGGATACGCGTAAAGAAGTTGAAACGGAGCTTCGAAAGTGCAAACATGAAAAGTCTTTAATGGAGAAGGAGATTTATCAGTTAAAAATGAAGATGCAGGAGTTGAAATTAAAAATGGTGCGGGCTGAAACTATGCGGAAACAGAAGTAGTATAAAGTTACAAGGTTGCGATCAAACGTACTTCTGGTTCGTAACCAAATCAGTGAATGGATGCTTGCTTTTGAAGAGCCTGCAGCCTCCCGTTTGTAAGAAAGCTCGTCTTTTGGCAGTTTATGGAAATTACGGCTAGCTGACGTGGAAAACTGCTCGTCTTTGCTATGGCCATTTTTTGATGTGTTAACTAACTAACCCTGCTGTTTCTATGTTAATATGGAAAAACCTTGTTCATACATTAACTTTTTGGCTTTTATATTGATATATGTGTGTTTGGGTCAAATAAATAGGCTGTAGATTCAAATAAATACAGCGGACCTAGTATGCTTAGCTCATAACAAAATGTTTATATCATTTTCAAATCAATTCATATGATAAAATAACAATTTGTAGTTAAGTGAAAAATATACTTATCTAAAAATTCAATTATTTTTCTATTTAGATTGTCAAAACAATGATTCTACATAAATAGAAAGAAAAAGCATCAAAATTAGTACATATATTTTTGAGTAAAATGCACGGATAGTCCCTGTGGTTTTGCAAAGTTTCAGCTATAGTCCCCAGATTTTGGAAATTACACTCATAGTCCCTGTGGTTTGACAGTTTGTTACGCTAATAGTCCCTGGAGTGGATGTGGGTTAGTTTTCTCAGTTAAGTCCATGTGAAATTACAAAATTACCCTTGCTTTTATTATATTCATCATCATCATTCAACAGACTCTACTCTCTCTCTCTCTCTCTCTCTCTCACTAAAAACCACCACCACCGTCACCTCCCCTGCCGCCATCACCACTCCCCACCACCGCCATCCCCTTCCACCACCACAGTTCCGCCTCCTAAACCCATACCTGCCTCCACCATCAACCACCCATCCCCAAATCAACCAACACAGATATGTTCCCAGTAAACCGAACCAGACAAACAGAACCCGCCCATCATCATCATCGGCATCAATACCAAAAGAAAAGAAACAGTCGAGAGGGATTTACCGTCGAAATTCGTCGGAGAACACCACCACAGCCACTGTCTTGATGACACCCCACCGGCCACCACCATTATCGGTACTATCTCTGATGTTCTTAAAGGAAATCGGAGCTCTGCCGGAGCTCCCCCGCCGTCACTGTAATACCTCAATGTCACCAGCTGTGGTGGTTCTCCACCACTGACACCATCCGAGCTACCTCCCTTCTGCTTCCAAATCAGCCCCAAACAGAACCACAACACCCGTCGTCACCATCATACACCACTGCGTTCACCATCATCCACTACCTAACACCACTCACCACCACCCACCTTTCACCTTCAAATCCGACAACCTACCCGCATACAACCAACCATCACTACCAGTCCACCTCCCGTCAATAACCACTACAACCACCATCATTCAAAGGTATAACAATCCTCTCCACCATAATCACCGTCAACAACACCTTCTCCGACTCCAACCACTAATTCATACTAAAGTAAATCGAAACCTAATTTGTAAACACGAACCTGATTAGCCCCAAAGCAAACTCGATGAAGCCCCCAAGCAAACTCGGCCAAATAAACTCGATGGCGATTCTTAGTGATGACGATGAAACCCCCAAATAAACGCAATCGCTATTTTTGTCCATCAATTCATGACCAAATTGAAGCATAACAAGGGGAAACTCTGTGAAATCGAACGCCAAGGTAGTGGTTGTCTGATTGTATGTGAAATTGGACGACGGCGATGGGTGGTGTTTCTTCACCGGAGAAGATCAAAGGACGGAGGTCAGTTATGATCTATGACTATTATTTGATTTGTTGGTGCAACACCATTTGATTAATTTCATCAGATGAAGATTCGTGGAACTAGGTTTTTGAATTGAGATGATAATGATGATGAAGACTGGATGATGATGATGATGATTGATCAGGGAGAACAAATATATAATTTAATATTTAGTACTTGATTTGTTTATTTTATATTAAGGGTATTTTAGTCATTTCACACCAACTTAACTGAGAAAACTAACCCCCATCCACTCCAGGGACTATCCGCGTAACAAACTGTCAAACCACAGGGACTATGAGTGTAATTTCCAAAATCTGGGGACTATAGCTGAAACTTTGCAAAACCACAGGGACTATCCGTGCATTTTACTCTATATTTTTAATCTAATAGTCAAATTTAAAAGTTTATTCCCATTCACTTTTTTTTATAGTTTTGGTGTACGAAATCCAAACCACCAAAGAAATATACGTCTCTATTTTGGCTTCAATTAAAAAAAACATACCCAAACAGCAATCAATATGCAGATAATAAAAAAACACAATCAGATGCCAGAAACATAAGTAAATCCAAATGCCCATACAAAACAAGTCATACATCCTTACCTTAACCTAAAAAAAGGATTTATGATTGTCTTCTCGTCTAAATACGTTAAATCATAAGAAATGTAAACTAGATAAACGGTCATACTCATACCTAAAATGTGACCTCTATTCGTCCTGCTTATCCTCGTCAGCATCCTCGTCCTCCTCATCGTACTCTTCTCCTTCAGGGTCAGGGTCATTATCATCCAACGGTCCAAGCAAATCAGGTGAATTCTTGAAAATCTCTTTCACGTCTTCAACGCCTTCATAAGATATGTAATTACCGTTAATGTTAAGCACCTTAAACCCTGGTTTACCGACAACCGCCTGAGACAAAACCATAGCTCCAGCCCTTCTAATCATATTGGTGCTCAAGTCAACTTCAGTCAACCGTGGAAAGTCTTCTTCAAGGGCCTTAGCAATTATTATAACACCTTCATCCTTCAATTGATTCCTTGACAAAAGTATCTTAACTAACGACTCTTTTCTCGCAACGATAAATTCAGCCAAACCAGAAGCTGCTTCTGCGGTAATGTCGTTTCCCGCCAATTCCACAACTGCTAGAAACTTAGCGGACTCTTTGAGAGCGTTAACAAGCGCTAAACTTCCTACGTTTTGCAAGTATAAGTAACTGAGGTAAATTTCAGTCACATTAGTGAGTAAAGAAACGGTTTTACTCAAAGCAATCCCGGCTTTTACACCGAAATTATTATCACTAAGATCGAGTTTCTTCAAACCGGTACAAGTGGCGAGTGCTTCTGATAAAGCAATTCCACCTTCAGAACCGACCCAAGTGGACGAACACCTAAAATCCTCCAAGATCGGGGATTTCTTTAAAAGTTCGGAAATCACAATTGCGCCTTCATAGGAAGTCCAATAATTATGAAAATGAAGAATTTTTAGTTTCTGTGTGGAAGGAATTAACTCGACCACCGCTTTTGCAGCTTCTTCTGAGATACAGTCGTTCTTTAAATACAACTCCTCGAGGTTACTTTGTGAACTTAAAAGCTCACTAAATGCCCTAACTCCTTTTTCACCCAATGCGTTATCTGAAATGTCCAAATACCGCAAGTTGAAACCTTCAAGGGCCGCTGAGAACATTTTCATAACTTCCAGGGCCTCGTCTTCTGGCCTACCAGCAACAAAATCTGATAAGTCAACTTCAGTGAGTTGACCCTTTAGAGAGACCAAAATAGGAGCAGCAATACGCGCTGCATCCAACCCGAAGCTTCGGTTGCTAAAACATATCTTGGTATACTTGTTTCCAGGTTCTTGTAGCGGTTTTAGCAGGTCTTTAGCTTCATCTGCATCAATGAAGGCTCTTTTTTCCTTTGGAAATGTCAAAAACAACTTTTTTGTTTTCTGGTGCAATCGGTTTGATCGTAATTTCTTCTTGTTTTACTCTGGGGCATCTTTTTACAGCCTCCACCATTAGCGTACTGGATTCTTTAGCATAAAGTTGAACAGCAGAACCGCCATCACCATCTGGCTCCTTTTCAAAGTGTTGGTTTGCTGTTTCAAAGGCTGCGGCTTCGATTCTCTTAGCATCTTCTTGGGCTTCTTCCTTGCTTAAAAGACCATACTTTCTGGACAAAATGGATGGGGTGGTGAGGGCTATGGTTATGCGTTCCACAAGTAGTTGCCTCGTGCCTTGGCTTGGAGGCCACAACTTAATCGAGTGAAAGCGGTTTTGTGCAGTTGAATCCATGTGGAAAATCTGTAATTGTCTATTTCCATCGTCAACCTTTGTTTCCGATCTTGTATCCATTTCAAAGACAACATCATCATCATGCATTCCAGTGGCAGCATCATCAACATCCGTTTCAGAAACAGAAACATCATTATTTCCATCGTGAACATTTGTTTCCGATCTTGTATCCATTTCAAGGACAACAACATCATCATCATGCATTCCAGTGGCAGCATCATCAACATCCGTTTTAGGGGGGGCATCAACATCATCCATTTCAGAAACAGAAACATCATTATTTCCATCGTCAACCTTTGTTTCCGATCTTGTATCCATTTCAAGGACAACAACATCATCATTATGCATTCTAGTGGCAGCATCAACATCCATTTCAGTGACTTCATCTTCATCCATTTTACGATGCTGGCAAGAAATAAATGTCAAAAATTACCCAGATGATTAAATATAAAAGAGTATATATATATTCATACCTTCATGTTATGGCCTGTTTTCTGTTTTTGGGGTCCGACTTTCATAGTAAACTCACCAAGTTTTGATATTGTCATCCCCGTATCTTCATCATCAGACTGTTGCAACTTCCTTCTCTTCATGGGTGCAATCTCATTCTGAGCAATTTCGGACGACGATCCGTTTGCTTCTTCAGCTGTAAGTGTGTGTGTGTGTGTTTTTATGAGAAAGAATTTCTTTAAGCATACATTACCAAAATCAAAACTTTATAATTAATTCCTTTAACCTGCTAATATGAGTGTAACATACTCCCTCTCCCTCAGATGTAATTCCCGTATTTTCTGGTGGTTCTTCATGAGTTCATCTATCTTAATTAGTTCATCCTAGTAACAAAACAAAAAAAAATTGAAAAAATCGAATGCTTTTTTTTTTACTTGAAAAAAAAAAGAGTGTAAGGAATTACCTTGGATTTTGTTTCCTTCAACATTTTATCGAAACATTTATTCAACTTTGTGTACTGAATATCCTCAATAGACCAAAGGTCCTTAAGCTCTGGAAGAATCTCTCTCCACTTATAAAAATCCTGAGGAATTACCTTCCTCATTTCATCGTATCTGTAATTGGTACCTGAAATAATTCCCTTTTGTTGATTCAACATTTTATCCAACCGATTCATCTTACTCAGAATCGATAAATCCTTGATTGGCTGCTGGCAATGACGGTGGCTGTGGCGATTGTCCTTGGCTGGTCGCAGTGACGGTGGCGACTGGCGTTTGCGGGTGGCTGTGGTGGGTATGTTATTGATGGGGATAGAAATAGTTTAAAATAAAGACGTTGCAGGCTTTTTAGTTTCTCCACGTACGGCCAGCTGTATTCAAAAAATGATTTAGAGTTAAATCCTTGGATAGTCCTAGTGGTTGGTTCGCCCCTTTCCACCTTTAATCTCTAACTTTCTAAAATTACATCTATAGTTCTTAAGTTTTTAATTTTTGTTTCTGGATAGTCCTTGTGTCTAACATCAGTTAGTTTTCTCAGTTAAAAGGGTGTGAAATAACTAGATTGCCCCTGAACAATAAAAAATAAAGATGGCCTAACCTCATCTTCTTCCTCCCCTCTCTCTCTCTAAAACCCACCACCAGACACAATATTCGCACAAAAGTTTCAATCAAAACCTCCACCACCAGAATTCGACTTCAGGACCCAAATATTAACCGGATCTCGGGCCCTAATTGCTGAATCCCACCTGGAACTGCTCGATTTAGCAGACGAAGGGAGCTTAGTTGTCATAAGAAAGAGCCAATTCGGTCCGATTCCGACGTGGCGAGCTGATTTTGTGGAGTCGGAGTGTATTTGGCTGGTTGGGACGGATCATGTGTCGGAGAAATCGGCTGGTGATGTTGAACGAGTTGTGCAGGCTATGAGACCTGATAATGTGGTTGTTGAGTTATGTAGAAGCAAGTAATGGTTTTGTTGCTATCACTGGAGACATTGTTTTTGTAGATGTTATGAGTATTGGTTTATGTTAGGGTGTTTATGGTTGTTGTATATCTCAGTTGGGGTTTACTATTGTGATCGGAGAAAATGGGGGTGGGCATATGGTGGTGGGTTTTAGAGAGAGAGAGAGAGAGAGAGAGAGAGAGAGAGAGAGAGAGAGAGAGAGAGAGAGTGAGTCATCTTTATTTTTTAAATGAAAAAAAATATTTTTGTGATTTCACACATTCTTAACTGAGAAAACTAACTGATGTTAGGCACATGGGCTATCTGAGAACGAAAATTGAAAACTTGGGGACTATAGCTATAATTTTAGAAAGTTAGAGACTAAATGTGAAAAAAGAGTAAACCACATTCAGGCATTTATCTCAACTAGTGGGATTACCCTGCGCTTCGCTGCGGGAATTCACTCGGTATTGGTTTGATTCATTATGAAAATGACACTTGCTATATTAATCGAAAAAAAAAAGAGTCCAAATGCTAAAAAGAGTATTGAGAAATCGAGTAAAAATCAAGTGTGAATCGATCATGATTATGCAATTGAGATTGTTGTTGCAACGAAAGTTAATATTATGAGTGATTTAGTGTAACAAAATTTGTTGTGATTATCATCTACCAATATGTTATAGCTTAGAATATTAATTCAAAGTTAAACATAACAAAATACTAATAAAATTTGATTATATGCGCTAATATGCGATTTAAGTTTAACTAAAATAAATAATGAATATACTAAAATTTTGCAATTTTGCAAATTATAGACCAACATAATCTCGTCATGTGGTGGCCTTGTATAATCTACACCATCCCTTGCACAGCTCTTGGTCCCAAAATAAATATCAACCCATTTTGCTGGCTTTGAAAATAATTTAAAGAAATCCACTTGTAGGTTATATGAATTACTGCCACTTGTAGGTTAAAACAACCTAGAAACAGGAACTATTGATAAGCTCCTTCAAGAATTGTTATTATATAGAATAATTTATATATTTACTATTCTTATTTACTTTCTTTTTAAACGACACTTTTCTTAATTACTAAACCTTATCAATATCATTACTTTTCTTAATTACTAAACCTCATCAATAGCAGTAGTGAAATTGGTGAAAATATTGATTCCATATTTTCCATTGATTCAGAACACCATTTGAAAAATACCAGATATATTGTTGTTATTTACCAGATATATTTTTTGAAAAGCCTCTCTTTTACACATTATCATGCTGTTATTGTAGATATTTTGTCATCATAAAAAACGCTATCGGTATTTGATTTTATGGTTTTTGTCCAGCCAAACCAATAATGTCCAAACTCCTATCACGTTGCACAGTATTTGATTTTTTGTCTTTTCTATTTTTATATACTTATACCTTTCAATTTTTAGTGTTAACATTTACAACCCGTTAACTTTCTAAGAACTTTGTAATCGAGTTTTACGTGTTTATTTTTATGTATGTGTTAGTATAAATTCAAATTAATTTACGTTTAAATGTAAATTTTTCTCAGAAATGAGTTAGATCAAATATAATATGTTTTTATACTTATTATTATTATATACGTTTTTCAGTTGTTCTACGTTTTGACGTAATTTTTTTCTTCTGAAAATGAGTCGGGTCAAATATAATACGTTTTCTTGCTTATTTTTATGTATGTTTTCAGTTGTTCTACGTTTTGCCGTAAATTTTGTTCGGAAACGAGTTGGGTCAAATATAATACGTTTTCACTAAACGGTATAAATTCGACTAACTTTACGTTCCGACACCGCTGCAACGCGTCGTAAATGTTTTCTTATGTGCTTATTTTTATGCATGTATTAGTATAAATTCAAGTTGGCCTACGTTTTGACGTAAATTACAATTAGCAAGTTGTGTGAATAGTGTTTTCATTCTATTTGTTTTTTTGTTCTTTCTTGATTTTTTTGGACTTTATTATTTTTACTTTTCTTTATATTTAGTGTTTTAGTTTAAGGTTCTTTTTTCATTAAACTTATATTTAAGATAGAGTTTACATTTCCATTGACAATTAATTTAAAACCAGTCTGTCTCGCTGTCCAATTTAAATTTATTTTTAAGATTTTCGGTCGATGCAAAACATGTTTTATATTCTTTTAAGCATATTTCTTCCGGTTTCTATATGGAACCAAAATAGATATCGACTGAAACCTCGCTGCGTAGCGCGAGTAATCTTACTAGTTTATAACAATTATCTATACATTATTATTATAAATTATAAACTAGTTATTTAAAATAAATAACAACTCTTTCACTATCTACACTACTTTATAATATATCTGTGATGGGTAAAATGCATAAATTAAGACGCCTGAGGTTTAGGTTTAAAGACGCCGGAATTAGGTTGTAAGACGTCGGAGCACGCCAATTCCACAACTTCTAGAAACTTAGCGGAATCTTTGAGAGCGTTAACAAGCGCTAAACTTCCTACGTTTTCCAAGTTTAAGTAACCGAGGTAAAATTTTTTTGGCTCCCATGTCTTTCGGCCCCAACGGAACATTTAGTCAAGCTCCGTCACTGCTGAAGAGAACAAAAGAGGAATCCCGTGAGGGTTTAGCCATTGGTCACATGGTCACGTTTGGGAATCTTGTTCAACGTCTTTCTGACTTAAAACCGAATGATCTTGTCGACGTACTCAACAATAGTTTGGAAACGTTAAGCGACTTTATCATGTTGTCATGGCTCGTTTTCGTTTGTAACCTCTCTCTAAAATATGTGTATGTGTCTATATCAATGACTATATAAAAAACAAAATAAATAAACAAGAATAAAAAATCAGCAATGTATCAATTGATCAACGAATGTATGCAAGTTGGAATTTTCCAATTGATTAATTATCTAAGTTATAAAAGTAAACCACAAGTCTTTGTTTAATTGTAAATTACAGATAAATATAAATGGGCTGAAGCCCAGGTACAACTGAGCAGGCCTAGCCCAGACAAATAGAGGTTGATGAAAAAAAAAATGCTCTCGTTGAGAGTCGAACTCAAGACCTCCCGCTTACTAAACGGGTGCTCTAACCAACTGAGCTACGAGAGCTGTTGTGAGAATCCGATGTAGCTTCCTATTTGATGAAGTATTAAGGGTATGTATTAGCACATTATTTTTTATTAAAATTTTGATAAATTTAAACTTTCTTATAGAAGAAACCATATAATCTAACATACTACACTTACATAAAAACCTAAAGATAACAAGTCTTTACGACAGTTTGATCATGCTATGAACAAGTTTGATGGTAGATCTACATATTTCTTGCTAGTTTTTATATAGGCACTATACCATACATTACAAATCATCTCTGATAAAATCGAAATATCTAAATGTATTAATCATTAGTATTTTTTCTAATGTTTGTAACACTTGTAATATATAAGATTCAAGTTCTCATATAGTAAGTCATATGGTAAAAAAAGGTATGCAACATTGTGAGCTATCATTGTATACACTTATAAACATTTGTTTTGTATAGGTGGTTTATAACATTAAGGTGGGACGTATTTGTGATAATTACCAAAATCAATAAAACGATTTGGTGAATGGTGACTGGCTGACTGCTACTAATATTAGTGAAAGCGGTTAGAGACATAGTAGTAAGGGGCAAACCTTTTAGCGGAAAGCCAAAGCGGGGCGAGGATGAATGTATTAGCATCTAATCGAACAGCGATTCATTTTGTGTCATCTTCTCCTTGTCTTTTTTACTTGCACAAAATTTAATAATTAACCCGAGTCTCACAGAAAATCAATGCATGGTGATGTAGTTTTATTATCTCTTGGGTTTATGTTGGCCCGAGGGGTATTAGATAAAGGATGGGCTGGTTTTGTCTTTATAATATGAATCCAATATAGTTTTCAACTAGGCCTGGCCAAAAAAGCCCATATATTAGGCATAGAGATATAGGTAGAGGTGCACAAAACCGGGTTCTTTTTAATACCTGGTAGAAAACTGTCTATTTTTCTAGTAGTTAGGGCCGGCCCAAACCCGCTAGGAATGGGCAACAAAAAAATTATATATATATATATGGAACCCATTAAGTCTAACCACCATTCAAGTCAATATCCACCATTGGATCATGCTGAGATTAAATCTCAGCCCTTTAAACTCACCATTTTAACTGCTTTTACGTCAGTTATCAGCAGTTTTATGGTCTCCTTTTTTTTCTCCCATGTCGCAGGTAACTTCCATCCTCAGTTTTACGTTTCCGTGGGCAATTCTCAGCGGTTTAGAGTGGTTTATATAGCTGGTGCCTTTTTTGCCCTTATTCTCCGATAATTATGTTTCCGTGGACAGTTCTCAGCGGTTACCGTCCACCCTTTTTTTCCTCCCACGTCGCTACCTCCGTGATCCATATATAATGTAATATTCTAATGGTTAGATTGAAAAGAATCATTGAATATCTGAGAAGAAAACCACCGAGAAGTACGGATCGAAACCTCATGAAACCTCGCAGCAAAATCATCATCGCTACATCATGCTTCAGAATTCCTAATTCACGCTTCAGGGTAGAATCGTTTACTTATGCTTCACTCAATTGGTGAGTTTTTGTAGTGGTTTGATTCGAAATTATTGATTAAGTTGTTTTAATCATTTTGTTCTTCATAGTTTTTTGTGAAATTTGTAGTGATTTACTTCGAAAAAATCGATGAACAGTTCTAATCATTTTTTTCTATGTAGTTTTTGTAAATTTTGTAGTGATTAGTTTGATTATATCGATTAAACACTCGTGATAATTTTGTTGGTCGTGGTTTCTGTTAAATTTGTAGTGAAGAAGGCGAAGGATATAATTCTTGGATTATGAACAGTTAGGCTGATGCTGTTACTCCTTGGGGTTTGAATCGGAATCTCCGTCAAATAAGTTGAATATTCGCCGATGGAAGCACACGACGTCAGTTTCCGCCATGTTCTGGTTTTGCGTCGCCGTGTAAGGAGATCTTGCTTTTCCGTGTTAATTTTATTTAGCAAAATTCAGTTTTTGATGATTATGTCTAATTTTGATGTAATCATGGAAGTCTTTCAATTCATATATTGACAACTTTTAACTAACATCAGAGCCAGAAATTTGATTGTTCTTGGTCAATGTTGATGCTATTTTACAATTCATGTGTTGTATTATGATTTACAACAAGTATTGGCACTATTTGTATCTGTTTGAAGTTTGGATTTGATGAATTTGACCATTTATGGTGGGTACAGTAATTTGTTTCTCATTTTTTCAGGTTTAACTGTTTGATGCTCTACTCTTCACAGTGACGACTTCCCTAAGTTGTCGTTCATCTTTTTTCTGCCACTTTGTCGGTCGGCATTCCGGTGGGTGTGCGATCTATAGGTTTCATTGCTCGATTTTGTCCATGATTTTGGTGCAGCGGGCTTAAAGCAAGTTTCATGCTGCAATTTTGGCCTTTGGTTATTAACGTACGGTTTCGTTTAAGCGAATTGAGGACGGAACTACCAAAAAAAGATCACCCGCTTTTGAGGTTTCCTTTTCTCCCCTTTAGATGATTACTTCATCCTTCGTTGCTCAAAATATTACTTTTATACAAGTCCTACTATAATGTAGGCATTACATATGAAAGAGGTATGATGTTTATGTTACCTAAATTTGGTTCTTGGTGGTTTTTACTTATACATCTTATTATTGAGTTTGAGTTTAGAACTAGATGTTCAACTGTTTCTCATCATACTTTTCTTAACTCATGGTTTTCATAGTATAGTTGAGGTTTTAAACTTATAATATATAAGCTTTCCTGACTTTCTCTGTGCATTACTTTTACATTAATTTTTAAGTTTTGCATTGATTTGAGGCAGATTTTAAAGGAGAATAAGGACAAGAAAGATGCAGGGCAGAAAACTTTCAGGTGTTGAACTATTTAAATTTAATTGAAAAACCAGATTCTAATACATTTAGTGTAACAATGTTAATAGATTGTTATTCATCCATTTAGGGTAACAATGTTAATAGATTGTTTGTTGTTAAATTTAGTGTTCCTTGGTATTGATCTAACTGTCAATCATTGGTTTTTTATGATTAATTTTTAATTTAATGACATCTTTTATAAGTTGAACCAAACCATTGCACATCTTTGATGCAAATTAATATCAGATTGTATTCCAATCAAAGGAAGAAAAAGTAAAGGGGTGAGCATATTTCGGTTAGGTCCGAAAAAAACCCGAAGTCAAAACCGATGTTGGACCCTAACCGATCCCGACCCGATAATAGCAGCATGAAATCGGTTCCAAATTTTGTCCCAAGTCGGTCTCGGGTCGGTTCTCGGTCCATGAAGAAGGAAAACCGATTCTGGACTAACCGGCCCGAATCGCAAAACATCATATTGTAAATTTCTACATTTGGGTATCAACTTGGAAAGGATTTGAAGCTAATCAATATGACGATTTAATAACCAACAGTTTAAAGGGCTACAGTCACACCACTTGTCTAAACCATAGGGTTGTCTCTATAAGAGAAGTTACAGATGCACCACCGTGACTACGGATCACTGCTCCTAGGATCACTGCACCAGATAAAACAGAGTAAAATTGCTTGTAAAATCATCACTTTCATTATCGATCACAACTAGAAGCGGTTTTACAATTAACTCGCCATGATCTCCATGATGGCCTACAACTACTTGCTAGAGAATAATAAACCTGCTGAAATAAAACCACAATGAAATTAAGAACAAAATAATAAAAAAAAGAACTGAAAGGAAACGTGCATGGAGGTTGTTGATATTTTTAAGAAGCATAAGCTCAGCCTTTCATGAGTAACATGGGAAGGCCACATCACCCACCACTTTCATGAGTAACTGTGAATGTCAAACTGAAAGTCGACAAAAGGATTGAAATTAGATCGGGTTCGGTCTTTGAATGGAAACCGAAATACCCGAAGTATCATAGACCCGAAACCGAATCCTTATTTAGGGTCAGTCTTCGGTCTTGGTTTTTAAGGGTAATCGGGTATCGGGTCGGTTCGGTAATGAACGGGTCGGTTTGGTTCTTGGACCATGCTCACCCCTAAAAAGTATTCCTTATTTAGTCAATTTGACAGTGTTCTCCAGCTTTCCATGGGTGCCTTGATCAGTGCCTCAAAATCCTGAAGCCTTATCGTCTTCTTACTTGAAGCAAAAAAACGTATTTGAATTTGCTCGATCATGTTACTTAAGTCGTGCTCTTAATGTGAATTCTAATTTAATCAACAGTGATTGTTTGGGAAATTGCACATTTTGTAGCTTATGCATTTGCACAAACTATTTTGCTAAATCGTAATGGTGAGCCACGATCATCAGTTTTTAGAGAGCATATCAAAGTCGTTAATTCACTTTTTTTGATGACGTCAACGGGTGGGAGAATATGTTCGGAATTAAATGATGGTCGTGGTCCGTATATATTTTGCTTGAATGGACACAACTATTATAGAATTGGTACTCACTTCCAACCCATGACGATGGTCGGCTTAGATTTTTCCCAATTATATATTTATGACACGGCAAATGAAATTGAAATTGACAATCGTTTTTCATTCGTTTTCCTTTTATAAATTAAAGTCGGTGTTTTTGTTTGTAATGTTGTTAAAATTTGCGTACACTTAATATAGATTACCTTTGTTTCTACGTTGTTTAACGTAACCCGTCCACCGGACGGGTATTAAACTAGTTATAGTTGATTAAAACTCAACTAAAGAGAGTAAAAAAAGAAACTATTTGGGTTAGGCCCAATTAAAAATAAAATATATTTTTAGCCCAATTACCAAACTAAACCTAGAGGCGCACATAAAAACCGTACCCGAAACCGGAACCGGTTTTTTTAATACCCGGACATTCTATACACGAAACTGAAACCGACCTTACTCGTAGGGTATAGATAGTGTATGCATTTTGATCTCAATACCTGGAACCGGAACCGAAATCAATCATACCTGATTAATACCCAAATCCAGACAAGAACCAGAACAGATTATACCCGGCTATACCGGATACATGATTCTAATATCTATCTTTTAAATTTATGTTGGTGCATTTATTTTATTTTTTTACATTATACAATGCATATATAATAATAATAATAATAAACAAAAAAGAAAAATATTGTAATAAAAGTGCAATAGAGTATTAAAAAACCTAAAAATAGGGTTAAAAACTAGAAAATAGAGTATAGAAAAACCCGGAAATAGGGTATTTTAATACCCGGTTTCTTAAGAACCGGAACCAAACCCTACCTGGAACCGGGCACATAGGGTATGCTTTTTTGGCCAAATAACCGGAACCAAAACCGAACCAGTTATAGCAATACCCGGTTCCAATCCTTGAAACGAGAAATCGAAACCAATTCCATAACCGGAACCAGTTACGAAAAATAACCGTTTTATGCACCTCTAACTAAACCTATAATTCATTAACCCATTACCCGTTAATAAAGGCCTGATGTTTTCTACAATTCAAATTTGACCTGATTGAAGGTGTTAATGGTGGAAAATGTTTAGATAGTGACAGAAATATTCAAGTACCCTAGGGCCTAGGGTGTTGAAAATGTTTACCGGAAAATTTGCTCTAGAAGTTTTTGTACACACAAATTCACCCAAAATGCTAACTAGGTTTATTAGGATTTTGGCATATCTTTTCTTTATATGTAATCTCTTTATTTCATATTTTTTATGGTTAATACTATAGGATGTGTAATTTCTTTTACCATAACATTTTTTTTTAAATAAAACTATACTTGCTTGAGTCTAACTATCCTGTAAATTTGTAAAACCTAACGGAAATTGTGGTTCAACCAAAAATACTTGCCTAAAGCAACCAACTGTTGCTCGTTCCAGCTGTGAATCCGAATATCGTGCCATGGCTAATACTGCTGCTGAAATTGTTTGGCTCACACACCTTCTTCAGGAACTTCATGCTTTACCACCGGACCGACCCACTATTTTATGTGACAATCAAAGCGCTCTATTCCTCACTCAAAATCCGGTGTCGCATAAACGTGCCAAACATATTGATCTTGATTATCATTTCTTACGAGAACTAGTCTCTTCAGGGAAATTAGCTACTAAATTTGTCCCAACCAAGCTTCAACTGGCTGATATTTTTACTAAAAGTTTACCGGCTCCGCAGTTCACTATGTTTCGACAAATGCTTCGCCTTGGTCCACCACCGTTTCGCTTGCGGGGGGATGTTGAATAATATTTGCTCTTATGTTTCCTTACTGTATGTATTTAATTCTTTAATTCTTTGAGGTAGTCATGTGTATTTTATTTGTGTATATATTGTACCCTTCTCTTCAATAGAAATCATTCACATTCTATTACTCTTACTGGACAATAGCTAAATTGTCAATTCTGATCTTAACACACGTAATTTCAAGAAGCAACGTACAGTATTTCGCTGGTTTAGCTATACGCTATGTTTAATTATTATTGAGTCAAAGTATAAAATAGCTAACTAGTAAACATGACACGACTTGAATTTATTCCGTTGGTCAATACTGAAAGGAAGAAAATACATATTAGAAACAATAGGGCAAGAGAAATTCCCATATAAATATTCTTACATTGGCCGAAACTCTAGGCCACAAACAATAAGGCCGGCCATAGAGCCTTCATAACTTGTCAACTTCAAATTAACAAGAACATGATCCTTTTCGAGTTCAAGATTTGAGTTAAATTTCCAGACATTAACTTCCATCCATCCATCTGTCCTTTGTTTCGGAACCCGAGTAATATCATGTATATTCGACGGGCTTGGGGGTCTAAAGTAAACAATTTCGACCACTTTATTATTTTGAAGTAAATCTCGTACTTCAACTGGACCATGCAACGCTTGACAATTTTCTAAAAGCTTGAACACTAGGTAGCACACATATTTTGTATCCCGTGACAACATTTGGCTTTTGATCGTGCAATTGATACGAAATATTTGTTCTGGCAGAAGCTCAAGCACCTCTTGAAAACTGCATGTACAATATACTATGTGATTACATGCACATCAATCCTTGATAATTTAACTGACAATATGACACATAATGGGCTTCTATTATGAGTATAGATGAAGTAATGAGAAGACTATCTGAAGTTGGTTCAAAACGCAAACCTGGACTCGGGTGATGGTTTTAAATTAAAAAGCATCAATTCAGGAAAGTTGTAGAGAGCTGCCTTTGCTGAAAGCGTAATATGTTTCTTTCCATTCACTTCAGTTAGCGAGAACAACTGCTCATAAATTAAAGAATTGTTAAAGAACCATGAGGAGTTTATAAAATTGGCGTATAGATTAGTTTTGCTAGAGATAAAATAAGAACCTCTTCCCCGTAGTCATCGTTTATGGATCCCTTTGTTATCATTTCACCTGTAGTTGCCATTTGCACTTGATCCATGGATCCCTTTGTTATCATTTCACCTGTAGTTGGAATTTGCACTTGATCGACATTCGAGTTTAATTTCAAAACTTGTTGAATTTCCTCTAGCTTCTTGGTTTCTTCGTGTCCCACCTGCATAAAAATCATTAGACCATGTTATAAACATGTAACTTAGAACATGGAAGATGTTTTCCATGCTTATCCTCCAATTACAAAATACAAATTAGAAGGGGAGTGCATCAAAACTTGCATTATCAATGGGTCGAAACTCAATGCCTTCAACATAGATCGCATCATAATCTCTACAATAGTATGGTGAAAGGCTCTCTAGTAGAAAGTTGAAAACGGCATCTTCCTTTTGATTCAAAAATCGATACAACTCAATCATCATCCACTCATCGTCTCTCAGTTTTGCAAAATATGCATGCAAGGTTTCACTCCCCTTTCTATACCTTAGGTCAACATGTATTAAGTTTCCAGAAACATTTCTAGAGTCACAAAATTTGAAGACTAGATACACCCCATAAAGGGTATTTGGAGATAAAAATTGAGTTCTTGTCTCGATTTCGATCATCAGATTTGAAATATCTAACATCTTTGCTACCTTCTCAAACCTGCAAGGTATTAAAGTCTAAATTAGTCATAGTCTCTTTCCCCCCAAAAACACACTTTTACTTTTGAATTTAACATTATTCTGACCAAAATAAATAAGATGCGACACCTCTTATCGAGTAACTTAACTCAACAAACCCCAAAAGGCCAAAACTATGTTTAAATAGATCACATTCACCTACGGAAACCTTAAAACTGTGGTTTTCTGCCTGTACACGCTTGCTCATAATGCTAAACATATATAATAGTCGCACGGTTATGTTAGAATCAAGGGATATGTTTTAGACTAAAACAAAGCTAGTATTTGTAAAATCCAATAGCAAAATAAGTTAATAAGAGTTATATATGTACACACACACATTAAAAGAGAGAAAGAGATAGAACCTTGATTTTGGAACATTAATACACCAATTATCATGTGGACTGCCATTTCTGTATGAAAACGTTGTTGCTGATATAATTTCATTTCTTTCGCCCTCACTTCCGTGTGAAAACCACTGTGATGTGTAAAAAACAAGTCAACCGAAATCTGTTATGTGTAAGTTCAAGGATAAATTTCGCAAAAGAAGATTTTTAGTTTGTAATGTTAAAATAAATAAAAAAACAAAGAAAACTACAAGGGTAATTACAAGAACCGACGAACACAAAACTCACTGAATGATAAATAGCCTTGGAGTGGAAAAAGACAAATCAACTAAAAGACTTAATCTTGCTATTCAAAAGGGTTAGTCGCATGCCTTCTATTTCGATGTATTAGACGTATTCTGTATGAAAAAAAGTTGGGAGGAATATGAATTGAGATTTGAGGATTAGCTAAACAATTACCACTTTATTGTCTTGAAGAAAAATTCCTTTGGAGAGCAGATTGTAAAGATCCTTTTTCATTTTGGTAGAGTAGGTTCCAGAATATGTAGACAATTTGAATATGTCTTCATAGTCCTCGGGCAATTTGAGCCCCCATTTTTCATAATCCTCCTGCAAAATAATTAAACAAGGAAAATTCATATATGTTGATGCGCACTAGTTTTATTATTGATCATAAAAACATGATAAATACTGTTTCCAAATAAAACTATATAACTTACTTGTTCTTCCAGTGATTTCTCTAGTTGTTGCAACACCTTCTTTGCTGTAGCTCGTTTTTTTCTATCCTTAACTAAGCATTGGCTGACAATCGCTCGAAATGTAGACAATGATTTTGGGGCTATTTGTTCCTTTATATCCTTAAACACAATTGATTCAAGGTTTCCTTCTCCATGGATTTGATCAAGAATCTTAGTTGTAGCTTCTTTATCATATTTCTCTGTGGGCACTAACAATTGCCCGTGCAAAATCTCGAATAAAACAACCCCCAAAGAGTAAATGTCTGATTTTTCAGTAAAGAACCCTGCATTCTCAAATTGTGGGTCAACATAGCCAGCAGTGCCAACAATCAAGCTGTTTACTTTGCCATTTCTAGCAGTTATTGCAGACAACCCAAAATCAGATATTTTTGCCTTCCAATCACCTTTTAGAAGTATATTACCACTTTTAATATCCCGGTGTATCACTGTCTCGTTTGTTGGAGCATCTCTATGAAGAAAAGCCAACCCTCGCGCGATACCAATAGATATTTCGAGTCGTTTAGTCCATGTAAGGCTAGGGTTGCCCAAACGTCTATCGAGACTTTTATGAGATGCATGCTCATAAACAATTATTTTTTCACCGTTTTCGTTACAATAGCCTTCAAGACCGATGATATTCTCGTGTTTGTACTCAAAAAGAATTTCAAGCTCCATCAAAAAATGTTCTTCTCCCTGACGTTTCTCCCCATGCATACGCTTTGCAACAATTGGAATACTTTTATTACCACGTGTAAGTATTCCTTCATATACGTTCCCAAATCCTCCACGTCCAATAAGATTATCACGACTGAAGTCGTTTGTGGCCACCTTAATTTCTTCAAATGACATTTGGAGGTTGTCCTTATTGTTTTCCTGTGATTCATGAAACACAAGATCAACTTCATAATTCAGAAATATGTTCAAATTCTTATCTAAAATGTGGTTGGGTGTCCTTATTGGTTTATTTAATTTCATTTCTTTAAGGAAAGAGTCCCAACATAACCTTTGGCTGAAAATTTTAAAAATGTCGATTGCAACTAATTGGTGTTAAAATACATCAAATCAAATATCATTAGTGTAACATTGTATCAAATTTTGGTTAAGGTGTGTTGCTTAATGGTTAGAAAACAAATGATGAAGGTTTGGATGCAAAAAGAACAAAAGAAGATGGGCTACAGATCAGGACTTGTGGCCTGCTGAACACTATGAAGGCTATTGATCTTTTGGTCTATATATAAAGTCCTGTTCCTCCCTACTTACGGCAAAATTCTCAAAAAAGATCCCTCTGTTCAAATCATTGGGCCTCTACAATCTCTCTAAAATGGGAGGCCCCATGCTGCCTGTTCGAGCATCTAAATCATTGGTGGACTTGGCTTGATGTGAGGGAAGTCCAAAGGGGGCATCCTGAGGTGAACTCAGGATTTGCAGACCACCAAGGGTGGCGCTCTAACCTCTCTCAAAAAGATTATATATATGAGTGTATATTCACTCAGATATACACTCATATATGTAATCTTTTTGAGAGAGGTTTGGGAATGGTTAAAATAAGAACTCCCCCGAGTTACAAGAACTTGATAACTCATTGAAAAAACAGTTTTTTTTTAAATAAAATTGATTTTTTTAAAATTATATAACTTTTTCAAAAAAAAAAAAAAATCTTATACGAAATCTTACATCAATATGTAAAAAAAATTTACATAGGCGTAACGTTCGGGTCACGTCATACGTTTTGTAAAACAAATTTCCATTAGTGTAAACCAAATTTACATGTCAAATAAATGCCTGCTTGTCAAAATTTTTTGATAGATTTCTTCGTTAGATATTTATCTACGTTTGTGCAAAATTTGGCAGAAAAATTTGCATGGGAAGTAGGATTTCCACAGGAGTTCTCGCCGTTTCGCAACTCGGAGGAGTTCTTATAGAACCAAATCCTATATAATATTATATATATATATATATATATATATATAATATTTTTAATGAGGGCTTTTGGTTGTCGGAAAAAATGATGTTTTTGATGGAGGTTTTAAATATGACGTGGCATCTGAGGTGGCGGTAGGCCTGTATACGAACCAAAGGAACACAAACGAGGGTGTGCCCGTGTTCATTCATTAAACTTTGACCGAACACGAACATATAATTGAACATTTATTTGTTTGCGAACGTTCATTAAGAAACTGTGCATATTCGTGTTCGTTCATTTTCGTTCCTTTAAAACCCACTTACTACTTTAATACTTATATGTTTAATATTAAAATTGAAAAATACAAAAGACAAACAAAAAATAATATATATATATATATATATGTGTGTGTGTGAAATTTGTAGTAATATTTAAACAAACATAAACGAAAGTTCACGAACATTAATAAACTAACGAACTACGTGTTCATATTCGTTTGCTTAATTAAATGACAAAACAATTTGTTCATGAACGACTTAAACATTCGGTTCTTTTACAGGCCTAGGTGGATATTTGCTGCTGTAAATGCTCTTATGGGGTTGCTTATAGCTACTTGCAAGCAAGAGTCACATATATATGTGTGTGTATACTAGCGGGATTCCCCAACGTGATGCTGCAAGAATTGTGAATACACAAAATATAAAATAATGTTTATAATAGTAGAGATAAAAGTTACAAATACAACTTTGTGATTTATATAGTTACGTTGCGGGTTGTGGTATGGGTAGCGAAAAAAACATTGAAACTGACTTGAGTTAAAGCACTGCACTACCACTACCACTACCACTACCACTACCACTACCACTACTACTACTGATCTCTATCAGTTCGGTTCGATGAAAATCAAGTGTATTACAAAATAGAAAGTAAGTTGTGATATGCTCAAAAGGATAGCAACACATGTTTTATATTGATCAAAAACCACAAACACAAATACCGATATCATATCACCGGTTCCGAAAATGCCGATACTGGTACCGATTTTGTTCAATTGGTATCGTTTTAGTTAGATATATAATTTCTTTATCTGGGTGTCTTTGAACACCAGATTTTTGTCAACTTTCGTTTGGGTTTTTGCTTAAATCAACAAAAACCCTAAAAATGGTTATGACAGAAGAGGAGATGAAGGAAGGAGAAGAAATAAGAGTAGGGGCTCTTTGATTCTTTGAAGAATCTCTTAGAAGTCACCAAAGAGAATCAATGTGTTTGTGTGTATATTTTTAAATTTTTATTCATAAGAAAAGAAGCCACCCCCCCCCCCCCCCCCCCCCCCCCCCCGCCAAAAAGGGGAAAAATACACATTCTAAATTTTATATAGAAGTGTGAATGATTCAGATTTGTCTATGTATATATTATATGTATGTATGTACCTGCAGATCATTATAAGTTTCTTGTAAGGAAATATAGACTTACCTGAAACGACAATGCTTTCTTAAGTTCATCGAGGATGTCTTTTGCTGTAGGACGGTCTTTTTGAGCTTCTGCTAAACATTTATGTGCGATATTGATGTACGTTGTCAAAGAATCTTCATTGGGTCCTTTATGTAGTGTGGATGTGAGTTCGTCTACTTCTTCCATAACTTTGGGATCTATCATTTCATTTATTTTGTTATCTTTAAAACGTAGTCGTGCAACTTGTGCAATTCCCCTTGCATCCTCAGCAAGGGTAAGTTTGATCATAGGCAAGCTTCCCGCACAAGATCTCGAATAGAACCACCCCAAAAGAGTAGATATCTACCGCAGTTACCAACCTACCATTTTTAGGAAATTCTGGACATAAATAGACCTCTGTGCCTACTACAGTATTTGTACGGATAGATTTTGACTGTTGATTGGATCTCGAGAGGCCAAAGTCAGCAAGTTTTGCCACCAAATTCTTGCTTAACAAAATGTTTCCGCTTTTTATGTCACTGTGAAGTATCAAACCTTTTGAATCTTTTGAGTGAAGGTAGTGCAATGCACTTGCAATTTCAATGGCAATCTTTATGCGTTGCAGCCAGGTAAGATTAGTTGAGCTGTCAGTGCTAACCAAATACTCATCCAGACTACCATTAGAAGCAAACTCATAAACAAGTATCATATTAGGACCTTCATCACAAAAGCCAAGAAGAGAAATTACATTGGGATGCTTACACCTGGTAAGCAATTCGATTTCTGCAATGAACCCTTTTCTTCCTTGTGCGTTTGTAATGCGCTTTATAGCTACCGTTGTCAATTTCCTAGAAATTTCATCTTTAGCTTTGTCTTCAATTGGTAGCTCAAGTTGTGTGCGGTACACCATACCAAATCCCCCTTTCCCAAGGTAAAATTCTTCGTCAAAATTGTTGGTTGCCTTTCGTATGTCTTCGAAGGGAATCATTAATCGTTCCAAGGGTCCCCCCTGAAAGACAATTGTGAGGTACATTATTTGTTGATTCTTCCATGAAATAAAAAGAAATTTATAGAAGACGACATCAAGAACATCAAATTTTTAGCTAAGTATTTTCAACATTCATATTTGTTTAATATAATTCAAAGTTTTATTGTTTCAATTAGTTTCGTTTATCTTAAATATTTGAATTCTAAATATTAGTATATTTGAATTAAGTTGTTAAGGTCCTAGTCGGTTTATGATGTGTCTATATTGTGTTTGGGTAATTAATCATAAATTGGGAGAATAATCATTACGTGGTTAGTGCTTCCGTGCTAACATTGTGGTATCAGAGCATGCAGGTTTGATGTGACAACCCGAACTTCAAGGTTAGTAACGTTTAATCGTGTGATCTTGTGATCTTAACTCCTAATTATCCCTCTCCAACGTGTTAAACGTTCTTGCTATATGTCAACCCGTTAAACATTTTGTTATGTTAAACGTGAATGTATTTGGGTACGTTTGAGTGAATACCTGTGTTGCTTTAGTGTCCAATATACCTTGAGCCCAACCCGAGCACACGTAGTTACCGCAAGTATATTGGGCCATGCAAAGCCCAAATAGAGTTTGGATGTGGGCCGGTGGTTTGGGATTAGTATACACACGCACACATCCTTGGCCCGGTTTATGTTTGGCGTCGGCCCACCCTCATATTTGGCCCGCAATACATGAGGCCCGCAATACATGAGCCATACCATGATTGAGTCGGCTTTTTTATATTTTTGTGAGATAGGGTTACGTATAACTCAAGAAGTTAACCAAAACAAAACCCTACCCTTCTCTCAAACTTGCGGACGGCAGTAGCACATCCCCCCCCCCCCCTCATCGAAGACATCATCTTATTCGAGGCAACTGTTGGTTAGTAGATGCAATGTTATGTTGATTGTTTCTTTGTGTGATTTTGATTAACAAAAGTGTATACGTATGTTCTATGATGATGATTATGTTATGGGAATGATATGTGAAATTGAAAGTTCGTTATTATGATGAATATGTTGATGGCCGATTAGCATGCTAATGATTGGTATTGTTACATATGATAGTGATTATATTGGGTACGATATGAATCAATGATCTAGGGTTTAGATAACATGTTAATGAGGTGTATTGCTTATATATGATGGTGATAGCCTTAAGCTTTACAAATAACATGATTGCCTGAATTGATTACATAATTACAATGAGTAATTGTTTGATGATAATTAGAGAATTGTGGATTGATCTTAAATAAAACTGATTTGGGCTGTGTATCTGGACTAAGTATAGGTTGCACACTAATATTTGAATGGCACAAACACTTGTGTTGGGCCGTAGGTGTCTGGGCCGCACGCTTAGATTTGGGTCAGTAACGTTTGGGCCGCACAACATAGGGGATCGGGTAAAGTGTGGGCTGCATTTTTGACGGACCACATGACTGGGCCACACACTAAGCTGCGTTACGCGGTTCTATGGGCCTAGTATAATTAGGACCACTTACACACATGTATACAACTCATTGTTTGGGCCTTGCATGAATAATGGGCCGCACCCTCGGCTATAAGTGAACGGACCTGTTTAATCATTGGGTCACACCTGTTTAATAATTGGGCCTTGAAGTGTATGCGAGTAAATTATGTATGTATGTATGTATGTATGTATGTGCGTGTGTGTGTGTGTGTGTATGTATGTATGTATGTATGTAGTATGTTTGGGCTATTACATGTTAAGTGACTATTCCATGACACTGGGTGAATGGATTAATTGTCATGACTTGAATTACATGTGTGTGTTACATGTACAATAAATGTGCTTTATGTGAACAATAAATACGTGAATTAATTGTACGTGAAAGATGTGGTTCATGTGCACGTAGAACTGACTGTTATTGGTAACCCTTTTAGGACGTGTTTGTTCAACTGATAAACGAGATACTTAATCTTACCGAGCAAACCACAGGTGAGTTCATTCCTCTTAAGCATGTGTCCCGGTGGTTGGGACAGTCTTTGGGTATCCCTGGGAGGGATAGGTTTTGGGTAAATCAATTGGGTATTCCTGAGAGGAATACGTCTTGTGGTAAATCTGGAATGTTGGATAATATACTCATCCTATCACCATTAAGTCCCTCCTTGTTGTTTGTTACCTGAGAGGTAACAGAGTATTAGTTGGTAGCGCTATCTAGGTTTGGCACCCTCACCCCGTACCTGAGAGGACGGGTGTGAACTAATGACTCAGTCATGCCCAATGCTTTGATAGGAGCATTGGGGAAAGGGCAAAGTAAATCAGGAGCTGTTTTGTATTCGAGATATTATCAACATTATATTCAATGAACTGAACTAAACACTTGGTAACTAACGTTTTCACAAACTATGAACTCGCCAGCTTTGTCTGATACACTTGTTGCATGCTCGCAGGTCGTTAGATTACTTGGATTTGGAACTTGCTGTCTGAAGTAGCTGGAGTGGTCATGTGTCGAGCTGATGGGATTCTCATGATGTGATTGTTGACATTACATACTTGCTTTGAAACATTTAAACTTGATTTACTTATTTCTTCCGCTAAACTTGTTGGATTTCATTAAACTTATTGTTGGTACAATTCATTAATAATTGGCAATTTCATTTTTAAACTTGTTATGTGTTCAACATGATTAGTGACTCGTTATTGGTACGTCACACGCCCAGTGGGGTTTCCTAGGTGGTATTTTTGGGGGTGTGACAGTTTGATATCAGAGCCACTGGTTATAGTGAACTTGGTTTTAAAACGTTTTCATAAAACCAGACTATAACCGAACAGTTTCGAAATCGACCATGACACTCAGCTCCAGACTGCAAGGTTCGTTTCTCGTTTACTATTGCATAGTATATCTAGTGTACACTTATGTATGACATTACACGTGAATGCACACTTGGCACTGCAGTATGAGTCCTTATGTTACCAACCCCTATTATGTGATCTGTTAGTGTGACACTACCCTTCGACTATTGTGATTCTTAATCCTGTAATACCTTTCGTTTGCTATTTGGATGTGGGGAACCTTTTAGCGCAAGTTAAGAGGCACTGAGATAAGCATGCAAATTTCCTTATTATTATGGGTGCACACATAATAATAATGTGGGGTGCATGTGAGTCCCAGTGAGGCTTAACGAGTGTGAGAGGGGTTCTGCTCTGTTGTCTGATGTGAACTCGGTAGTCTGTAGAAGTCATTAGGAGGCTTGTCTCCTACCTTATTTCGACTCGTAACCTTTTCCCCTCTTCTTATATAGAAACATGAGCGGACGAGGCCATGGACGCGGCAACATTGCTATGACTTAGGCCGAATTAACTAACTTGATCAACACTCGTGTGGCTGAAGCCCTAGCGGCTTACCAGGCTGGTACGATATGTGCCAAATACTCTTTATCCTTGTGCCGTATACTCAAATCTTACTTGTGTGTTGTACGTTCTTTCGTTTTAGGTCAACCTGCGAATCAAAACAATCCGCCTGTCTGCACGTTTAAGACGTTTATGGATTGTAAGCCACAGACATTCAGTGGGACTGAAGGACCTGTGGCACTCTTGCGTTGGTTTGAGAAGGCCGAATCTGTGTTTGTTATGTGTAACTGTCCCGTGGGGGACCGGGTGAAGTATGCTTCAGGCATGCTCGAGGATGGTGCCTTGACTTGGTGGAATGCCCAAGTTCAGATGTTGGGTATTGAGATGGCGAATGCCACTACTTGGGAGGATTTCAAAGAGTTGATGAGAGAGGAGTACTGTCCTCGTGATGAGATACAGAAACTAGAGAACGAGTACTACAACTTGAAGATGGAGGGGTCTGAGATCGAGGCTTACACGAAACAATCTCACAAGCTAGCTAATATGTGCCCTAACCTGTCTCGACTCCCACCTCGTAGAATTGAATTGTACATCAAGGGCTTGGCACCAGTGGTGAAGAGTTTAGTCACTGCTGCAAATCTCAACAACTTAGCTCAGATCATCCGCTTAGCCCACAAGATCATAGATCAGGAGGTGGAGTGTGGTTCGCTTCCACCACGTGTTTCTGCTACTACTACTGCTACTACTGCTACAGCTACCACTCCTGCTACTGACGGCAAGCGCAAGTGGAATGATGTGGACAAGACGTCCAATTCAGTACAGTCACAGGAGAAACCGGACAAAGGCAACAATCGTAGTTTCAATCAGTCATCTTCTGTTAATCAGAACCAGAGCCACAGTTCGAATCAGGGTTCTTATGCGGGGAAGCAGCCGAAGTGTAACAAGTGTAACTTCCATCATCGTGGGCTGTGTACCCGAGTCTGTCACAGGTGCAACAAAGTGGGTCACATGGCTAGGGATTGCAGGGCTCCACTCCCGAGACAGCAGCAGCAACAACAACCCCCACAGCAACAGCAGCCACAGCAACAGGATAGGCAGCAACCTCAGCAGAATCAGGGTAATCGCAAGGGTTGTTTTCAGTGTGGTGACGAGGGCCATTTCAGGCGGGAGTGCCCTCAGTTGAATCAGAATGCGGGTAATAATAATAACAACACTGGGAACAACAATGGGAACAATGGTGGGAATGGTGCGCGTGGGAGGATGTTTACTATTGGTGCTGGGGAGGCTAGGAACGATGGCAATGTAGTGACTGGTACGTTTTCAGTAAATGATCGATTTGCTTTGGTATTGTTCGACTCTGGTGCAGACTGGAGTTATGTATCTTTGGGGTTCAGTCGTCAGTTAGGGTTGAGTCCTACACCTCTTGTAACTAAACATATAGTAGAACTAGCTGATGGTAAATCGATTGAAGCTTCACATGTCTTCGTTGGGTGCAAACTCGATCTTATGGGTCAAGTGTTCGACATTGAACTACTCCCAATTACTCTTGGAAGTTTTGATGTAGTTATAGGCATGGACTGGTTGTCAAAGCATCAGGCAGAAATTCTCTGTAAAGAGAAAATTGTGCGTATCTCTCTCCCTAGCGGAGAATCTTTATCGGTTCAGGGTCATCGTAACGGTGCTATGGTTAGTATTATCTCAGCGATGAAGGCTTAGAAGTGTCTGCGTAAGGGCTACCCTGCTATATTATCTCTTGTTACTGATTTGCAATCTGATGAGAGAAGGATCGAGGACCTTCCAGTTGTTCGTGAGTTCCCTGATGTGTTTCCTGAAGAACTCCCTGGTTTACCTCCACATCGTCAGGTGGAATTTCAGATTGACCTCATGCCAGGAGCAGCTCCGATTGCTCGTGCTCCTTATCGTCTCGCGCTAGGAGAGTTGCAGGAGTTGTCAAACCAACTCCAAGAGCTGTTGGATAGAGGTTTTATCCGACTCAGCTCTTCGCCTTGGGGAGCCCCAGTGCTGTTTGTGAAGAAGAAGGATGGGTGCTTTCGGATGTGTATAGATTATCGTGAACTCAACAAGGCAACCGTCAAGAACCGTTATCCCTTACCACGTATCGACGATCTGTTTGACCAGTTGCAAGGGTCAAGTTTTTATTCCAAGATCGACTTAAGGTCGGGCTATCATCAGGTACGAGTCCGAGAGGAGGATGTTCCCAGAACGGCTTTTCGAACGCGGTATGGCCACTATGAGTTTTTGGTTATGCCGTTTGGGTTGACTAACGCACCAGCGGTTTTCATGGATCTCATGAACCGCGTGTGCAAACCATATCTCGACGATTTTGTTATTGTGTTTATCGACGACATCTTGATCTACTCCAAGAGCAAGGAAGACCACGAGCGACACTTACGTCTTATCTTGGAGCTCCTGAGGAAGGAGCAGCTTTACGCGAAGTTCTCTAAGTGTGATTTCTGGATTCGGGAAGTACACTTTCTTGGTCACATTGTTAACGAAATGGGGATACACGTGGATCCTGCTAAGATCGATGCTATTAGGAATTGGGCGGCGCCAAAGAATCCTTCGGAGGTGCGACAATTTCTTGGTCTTGCAGGGTACTATCATCGGTTTATTCAGGATTTCTCGAAGATCGCTCAACCTCTCACCTCCCTGACACAGAAGAATGTTGTTTACTCTTGGGGAACGAAACAGGAAGACGCATTCCAACTCTTGAAATAGAAACTCTGCAGCGCGCCGATCTTGTCTCTACCTGAAGGTACCGAGGATTTCGTGGTGCATTGTGATGCCTCTATTCAGGGTCTCGGTCGCGTGTTGATGCAACGCGAGAAGGTGATAGCATATGCTTCTCGACAGTTGAAGGTTCTTGAGAAGAATTATACGACTCACGACTTGGAGTTAGGAGCTGTGATTTCGCATTGAATATTTGGAGGCATTATCTGTACGGTACCAAATGCACTATATACACCGATCACAGAAGCCTCCAGCATATCTTCGACCATAAGGAATTGAATATGCGACAGCGTCGGTGGATAGAACTTTTGAACGACTACGAATGTGCCATTAAGTATCACCCGGGGAAAGCTAACGTTGTAGCTGATGCACTTAGCCGAAAGGAGACGAAGCCTAAGCGTGTTCGCGCTATGCAGCTCACTATTCACGCCAGTTTACCTGATCAGATTCGTTCCGCTCAGATCGAGGCATTGAAGGAAGAAAACAGCGAGGCTGAATACCAACTTGTGCAGAGATCTGATGGTATTCGCTATTTTATGGAACGGATATGGGTTCCTTTGTACGGTAATCTTAAAGAGCTTATGATGGACGAAGCGCACAAATCTCGATATTCAGTTCACCCGGGCTCAGATAAGATGTATCAGGATCTCAGAGTTATGTATTGGTGGCCAAAGATGAAGGCTCACATAGCGACATACGTGAGTAAGTGTTTGACTTGTGCTAAAGTCAAAGTGGAATATCAGAAACCCTCAGGCCTACTTCAGCAACAAGAGATACCCACGTGGAAATGGGAGCAGATTGCTATGGATTTCCACGTGGAAATGGGAGCAGATTGCTATGGATTTCATCACAGGTTTACCGAGAACTCAGGCCAGAAACGATACTATTTGGGTGATCGTTGATCGTCTCACGAAATCAGCGCATTTTCTAGCCATCAAGGAAACAGATAAGTTCTCACAGCTTGCAGCGGTTTATCTTAAGGAAGTGGTTTCTAGGCATGGGGTGCCAACCTCCATCATCTCAGATCGAGACCCGCGTTTCATATCCGATTTATGGCAGTCGATGCATAAGTCGTTCGGTTCACGTCTCGATATGAGTACTGCTTATTACCCACAGACGGATGGTCAGAGTGAGCGAACCATCCAGACACTTGAAGACATGCTGCGTGCATGTGTGATCGATTTTGGCAAAGGCTGGGAGAGATATTTGCCGTTGATAGAGTTCTCCTCCAACAACAGCTACCACACTAGCATTCAGGCAGCTCCGTTTGAAGCATTGTATGGGCGGAAATGCCGTTCTCCTCTCTATTGGGTTGAGGTGGGTGACAGCCAGATCACGGGTCCTGAACTTGTACTTGAAACTTCAGAAAAGATTGTTCAGATCAAAAACCGTATGGTGGCGGCGCGTGACCGTCAAAAAAGCTACGCTGACAAGCGTAGAAAACCGTTGGAGTTTGCTGTAGGTGATCGTGTGATTCTTGAGCGAATCGGTAAAGTGGCTTACAAGCTCGAGTTACCTGCTGAGTTGGGTAATGTTCACGATGTCTTCCATGTTTCGCAATTGAAGAAGTGTTTGTCTGATGAAACACTAGTTGTGCCGTTTCAAGAGCTGAAGATTGATGACAAGCTGCAGTTTGTCGAAGAACCCATCGAGATCATGGATCGAGAAGTCAAGGTTCGTAAACATAGCCGAATTCCGATTGTGAGAGTTCGCTGGAACTCAAGACGTGGACCGGAGTTCACGTGGGAGCGCGAGGATCAGATGAAGCTCAAATATCCTCAACTATTCCCTGATGACCAATCTAATTATGGTGAAACTAGTGAATTTCGGGATGAAATTCCACTTCAAGTTGGGGATGATGTGGCACCTGAGGAAAACGTGCAGCAATCTTGATTTATCACTTCACCTCTCTGTGCTTACTTGTCAAATTTCAGGACGAAATTTCTTTCAAGTTGGGGATGATGTGACAACCCGAACTTCAAGGTTAGTAACGTTTAATCGTGTGATCTTGTGATCTTAACTCCTAATTATCCCTCTCCAACGTGTTAAACGTTCTTGCTATATGTCAACCCGTTAAACATTTTGTTATGTTAAACGTGAATGTATTTGGGTTTGTTTGAGTGAATACCTGTGTTGCTTTAGTGTCCAATATACCTTGAGCCCAACCCGAGCACACGTAGTTACCGTAAGTATATTGGGCCATGCAAAGCCCAAATAGAGTTTGGATGTGGGCTGGTGGTTTGGGATTAGTATACACACGCACACATCCTTGGCCCGGTTTATGTTTGGCGTCGACCCACCCTCATATTTGTCCCGCAATACATGAGCCATACCATGATTGAGTCGGCTTATTTATAGTTTTGTGAGATAGGGTTACGTATAACTTAAGAAGTTAACCAAAACAAAACCCTACCCTTCTCTCAAACTTGCGGACGGCAGTAGCACACTCCCCATCATCGAAGACATCATCTTGTTCGAGCCAACTGTTGGTTAATAGATGCAATGTCATGTTGATTGTTTCTTTGTGTGATTTTGATTAACAAAAGTGTATACGTATGTTCTATGATGATGATTATGTTATGGGAATGATATGTGAAATTGAAAGTTCGTTATTATGATGAATATGTTGATGGCCGATTAGCATGCTAATGATTGGTATTGTTATATATAATAGTGATTATATTGGGTATGATATGAATCAATGATCTAGGGTTTAGATAACATGTTAATGAGGTGTATTGCTTATATATGATGGTGATAGCCTTAAGCTTTACAAATAACCTGATTGCTTGAATTGATTACATAATTACAATGAGTAATTGTTTGATGATAATTAGAGAATTGTGGATTGATCTTGTTTAAAACTGATTTGGGCCGTGTATCTGGACTAAGTATAGGTTGCACACTAATATTTGAATGGCACAAACACTTGTGTTGGGCCGTAGGTGTCTGGGCCGCACGCTTAGATTTGGGTCAGTAATGTTTGGGCCGCACAACATAGGGGATCGGGTAAACTGTGGGCTGCATTTTGACGGACCACATGACTGGGCCGCACACTACGCTGCGTTACGCGGTTCTATGGGCCTAGTATAATTAGGACCACTTACACACATGTATACAACTCATTGTTTGGGCCTTGCATGAATAATGGGCCGCACCCTCGGCTATAAGTGAACGGACCTGTTTAATCATTGGGCCGCACGCGTTTAATAATTGGGCCTTGAAGTGTATGCGAGTAAATTATGTATGTATGTATGTAGTATGTTTGGGCAATTACATGTTAAGTGACTATTCGATGACACTGGGTGAATGGATTAACTATTATGACTTGAATTACATGTGTGTGTTACATGTACAATAAATGTGCTTTATGTGAACTATAAATACGTGAATTAATTGTACGTGAAAGATGTGGTTTATGTGCACGTAGAACTGACTGTTATCGGTAACCCTTTTAGGACGTGTTTGTTCAACTGATAAACGAGATACTTAATCTTACCGAGCAAACCACTAGTGAGTTCATTCCTCTTGAGCATGCGTCCCGGTGGTTGGGACAGTCTTTGGGTATCCCTGGGAGGGATAGGTTTTGGGTAAATCATTTGGGTATTCCTGAGAGGAATACGTCTTGTGGTAATTCTGGAATGTTGGATAATATACTCATCCTATCACCATTAAGTCCCTCCTTGTTGTTTGTTACCTGAGAGGTAACAGAGTATTAGTTGGTAGCGCTATCTAGGTTTGGCACCCTCACCCCGTACCTGAGAGGACAGGTGTGAACTAATGACTCAGTCATACCCAATGCTTTGATAGGAGCATTGGGGAAAGGGCAAAGTAAATCTGGAGCCGTTTTGTATTCGAGATATTATCAACATTATATTCAATGAACTGAACTAAACACTTGGTAACTAACGTTTTCACAAACTATGAACTCGCTAGCTTTGTCTGATACACTTGTTGCATGCTCGCAGGTCGTTAGATTACTTGGATTTGGAACTTGCTGTCTGAAGTAACTGGAGTGGTCATGTGTCGAGCTGATGGGATACTCATGATGTGATTGTTGACATTACATACTTGCTTTGAAACATTTAAACTTGATTTACTTATTGCTTCCGCTGAACTTGTTGGATTTCATTAAACTTATTGTTGGTACAATTCATTAATAATTGGCAATTTCATTTTTAAACTTGTTATGAGTTCAACATGATTAGTGGCTCGTTATTGGTACGTCACACGGCCAGTGGGGTTTCCTAGGTGGTATTTTTGGGGGTGTGACATGATCCAAATCTTTTTGTTCAACATGTTACAAAATTATCTGTTGTTCAACCCTGGAAAACAGATATGTCTGTCCTACCATTTCGCTGCTAGTTTTAAAGGGCAAAGGTTATAATTTATGGCAAATAAGGATGAAGTCAGTTCTCATCTCGTATGATCTTAAGAATAAAGACACGAGAGCCTTATCGATCATCTAGCAAGGGGAACACGATGAAGTTTCCTCATGAGATAACGTCAAAAACTTCCCATGTTTTACAACTTGTTCAAACTAAAGTATGTGGACCAATGCCAACCTAGTCTCTTGGATGTAACAACTATTTCATACTATTTATTGATGATTTCAGCAAAGATGACGTGGGTCTATTTTATACGGGAGAAATCTAAGGTTTCTAATAAACGTAAGCTATTTAAAGCCAAAGTTAAACTTGAAACTGGATTGAAAGACAAAGTCATACGGTCTAACCGAGGAGGAGAATACCTGTCAAAAGAGTTTTTGTGAGAACGAAGGGATTAGGCATGATTTAACCGCTTCTTACACTCCCTAACAAAATGGAGTACCGGAACAAAAAATCGAACTATTGTTGAGATAGCTACAAGCATGAAGTGAGGGAAAAATCCAATCAATCATCTTTGGGGAGAAGTTGTGTCTACAACCGTATATCCACAAAATTTGGTACCTACAAAAGTAATAAGTGGACATCCTCCTTGTGAAGTTTGTTATGGGAGAAATCATTGGTGGATTATCTCATCGTGTTTGGGTGTGTTGGCTATGCTTTAACATTGGAACCACAAAGAAAGAAGTTCCAATCAAAATCCACCAAGTATTAGCCAAACTGTAAGGCCTACAGGCTTTACAATCAGTCAAGAAAAGAGTTATCAGGAGTTACGATGTGGAGTTTACTAAACTAGCTAGATGGAATTCTAATAAAGAAAAAGAACATTGACTTCCACTAGAATTAGTTCTAGATGTAGGCTACAAAAGTGAAGAACAAGAAGGAAACCGTGAATGGTGATATCGGTAGTAGCTCAAGCATCAAGAAAGTTTAAGTGAGTAATAAAGGTCCAATGCGAGTATAAGTGAAACTAAGAGCCCTTCTCCAAAGAGATGGACATTCACCTATCTTTATGTGTTGAAAATATATACATATTTACTTATCATTCATTCACTTTTATTACTTTTATTATTCATTTGATTTAATACAGTTTTATTATGTTTGTGTGTGTGAGGCTTGGAGACTACTGGACACGGAACTGCTACTGGACTTTAGATGTTGGGCTTCATGTGGACTACTGGGCTGGACGCTGACTACGCTGACTGGACTGGGCTTACATGTTTGACCGACTTACATATTGTTCTGATAAGTACACACATTATGCAACTGATGAGATATTCAATCACTATTCTAGATTTTTCTTTGCATTATTTCGTTCTCTCTCCTAGGGTTCATCTTGGTTCTCCTCGTTTGTAAAGATCTAGTGTTTAGTTCTTCTTTTGTGAGTCAAGGTGTATAACAGATCATTAAGTTGATGATCTGAGTGTGTTAGGAGTGTAAGAGTGTGTAAGATCTTTCAGTTTGTGATTTTTTCAGTGATTTGTAAGTGTTCAAGTTCGTAATAAGAATTTTTGTCTTTGATTTCATGGTTTTTGACATTATGCACATACGATTCCTTTTAAAACACATTCCAGTTCACACTCACTTTGATGGAACCAACATGTTATAATGAAGTAGCTGGAAAGAAAGAGTGGGTTTGTTCCATGCAAATCGAGCTGGGATCGCTAAAAAGTCATGAGACTTGGACGTAAACTAACTTGCTAATATGAAGAAAGTGATTCAGTTAGATGGGTGTACAAGATTAAATTTTATGCCGAGGGTGTATACAAAAATTTAAGGCTCGATTGGTTGCGAAAGGATATGTACAAGAATACATAATCGACTACGAAGAGACGTTCCCCCCTTTTGCACGTTTACTACTGGCCCTAGCCACTAAACAAGGGTGGAAGATCTATCAATTTGATGTGAAATCAACGTTTTTTAATGGGCCATTGAAGGAGGAAGCTTACGTAGTCCAATCACTTGGTTTCCAAAATAAAACACTACTAGAAAACTGCTACTATTCCTACTAAAAATTATATAATAAAATAAATATAATTGAATTAAACACAACATTTTAAAACAAAAATATATCGTGGGAAATTCGTAGGAAAGTTAAGAAAATGAATTCCGTGAGAAATGAGTAGGAGAATTCCAACGAAACATTTGTGTGGGAAATGAGTAGGAAAATATGTAGGAAATGCGAGAGAAAAGGATTACCAACGAGTATAATTCCTACAACCCGTTTTCGTGGGAAATCCATGGGTAACTGCAGTTACCCACGGATTTCTCATGGAAATTGACGTGGGAATAGTAGCAGTTTTCTAGTAGTGAAATGCCAAGAACATAAAGTGTACAAACTGCACAAGGCCTTGTATGGCTTGAAACAAGTGCCTCGTTTTAGGTATGATCGAATTAACATGTACAAAATTTGTATAACATAATGAAGACCGAGCCAACTGTCTACACAAAGGTGGTAAATAACGTAGGAAGAATTATTGTGTGTTTGTATGTAGATAATCAACATTAGTTCATCCAAAGAACTGCTTCAAGAATTGAAGTCCAAGATGATAAGCGAATTTGAGATGACAGATCTTGGAAAATTGTCCTATTTTCTTAGGTTGGAAACTGCACAACAAGATCATGGTGTGTTTGTGTGATGAGGAGCGGGTCCAAGAGCTTATCTTGACCAGCTTGATAAAGGGAAGCGGGGCAGAAAAAGTCCAACACATAAGCTTATTTGTAATGTTATGCATTATAAAATTTATCACTTTTTCCTTTGAGAAATTATTCTTGTTTTATTTGCTTTGGTTCTACGTCATTATGTGGCCAACGAAATATGCAACTAATTTACTAAAGAAATTTGGGATGGTTCTTTGCAAATCTCTTTGGACTGCATTGAACACTGGTGAAAAGCTTTAAGTTGAGGATGGGAGGAGCCAACTAATGAGAGAATGTGTAAAAGCCTTGTAGGTGGATTACTATATCTTACTCATATTAGACAAGAGTTATCGTTTGTTGTCCAGAATGATCTTTGATCTCTAGAACGTAAATGATAAAACTAAACTTTCATATAACTTGAATTTGAATACAATGAGTGATTTACAATGAATGAATCTATCCCTATTTATAGTGTTCAAAGGGTGCGAGTGTAAAGACGTGTCCTTTCACGAACGGGTGTGTCTGTTGAATCTTGTTGCTGTGAATAAACATGAAGAGGTGTGTTTTTTTCCAAACAAAAGGCGCGTCCCTTGTCTTATTTCCTTTTTGCCGTGATCCAAAGAGTGCGATCCAAGGGAGATGTCGATTCCCTTGGGGTGTCGGTTACAAACTTCTGACTTGCCACTTTTGGTCCCCGGACTTCATAACTACCTTCTAAACTAACTTTATACTAAATACTATTTAACCCTTGTACTTGGATGTGTATGATTAGCATTTCATTCACCCCCTAATCATGAACATCCTTAAGTTGTTGTAGATCTTGAACTCCGAGCAGTTCTCGCATTGTAGCAAACTTGACCCTTGCTAGTGCCTTTGTTAGTATGTCTGCCCGTTGTAGTTCTCCACTGATGTGTTCCACATTTATGTGTTCGTTTTCCACGCATTCTCTTATGAAGTGGTAGCGTGTATCAATGTGCTTGCTTCTTCCATGAGTGACTGGATTCTTTATGTGTGCTATTGCAGAAACATTATCCACCCTTAGTGTTATCTTCTTTTCCTTCCGACCTGTAACTTCACTTAACAATCTTTTAAGCCATAGTGCTTGGCATGCTGTTGTAGTGGCTGTCATGAATTCTGATTCACATGATGATAATGCCATTGTCTGTTTCTTCAATGTGCACCAGGTTATAGGTGATTTTCCAAAGTAGAATACCAGACCAATTGTACCTTTTCCTTTGTCTGTATTAACACCATAACTGCTATCACTATAACCTGTGATCTTACATCCTCCTTGCTTCTTATAGATGATCCCATGCTCTTTAGTTCCTTTGATATAACGTAGTACTTATTTCACTACTTTCAAGTGATGCTCCTTTGGTTCTTGCATGAATCTACTAAGTAGACTAACTGGGTAACATATATCTGGCCTTGTATGCAATAAGTACCTGAGAGAACGTATCAGGCTTTTGTAATGTGTTGAATCTACTAGATCTCCTTCTTCAGTCTTTGTCAACTGTGTTCCTGGATTCATAGGAATCTTTGTGTCGTTGCAGGTTAACATATCAACGCCTTTGAGTATCTTGTTAATATAGCATGTCTGCTTGATGGCTATTTCACCCCCTGCTTGAATAACTTCTATTCCCAGATAATATGCTAGCAATCCTAGATCGCTCATTTCAAACTTGTTCTTCATCTGAGACTTGAAAACATCTATCTCCTTCCTTGATGTTCCAGTGACTATCAAATCATCTACATAGACTCCGATTATCAGTGTAGAAGTCTTACTCGTCCTTGTATAGATTGCTTGTTCTAAAGTGCACTTCTTGAAGTTAAGTGACTTTAGGTGCTTGTCTCAATCCATACAGAGCCTTTGATAGTTTGTAGACTTTTCCTTCATCTCCTGGCTTTACAAATCCTTCCGGTTGTGAGACATAGACATCCTCATTGAGATCTCCGTGTAAGAATGCAGACTTCACGTCTGAGTGATGTGCCTCCCAACCTTGATATGCTGCTAAAGCTAGCATTAATCGAACTGTCTCTATACGTACTACTGGTGCAAAGACTTCATCAAAATTTATCTCGTGTTGCTGAACATAACCTTTTGCTATTAGCCTTGCTTTGTATCTAATAACTTCTCCATTTGCATCTTTCTTAGTCTTGAATACCCACTTTAAACCTATTGCCTTGTGATCCCTTGGCAAATCTGCCAATTTCCAAGTGTTATTCTTGTTTATCGAGTCTAAATCAAACTTCATTGCTTCAATCCATTTTTTATCATTAGATGCTTCCTTGTAATTCCTTGGTTCTTCTTCAGCAAGTAGTAATTCTTGTGGATCTACTTGAATTTCCTCAGTCTCTTCGTAAAGTTCTTCGAGACTTCTCAGTTTTACTGGAGCGTCACTAATACTCCCTGTTGTACTTTCAGATGTAGATGGACCTCTATTTGATAATTTGCTTGAACTTCCTAATGAGTTCTAATTGTACGAATGTGCTGGTGGGGTTACATTGGAGTATGGTTCTTCTGCCTGATCTACTCCTGAGTCTTCATGATGTGGCCCGCTACTATCAGAACTACTTGGTGCATTTTCTTCTAACTCTGGTGGGTTATCATCTTCTTGAATGACAAAGTTTGTCCATTCGGGATTGCCTGAATCTACCGCTTCCATATAACTATTCTAGTTCCATGGTTGACCTTCCATGAACTTTACATATCTACTGACACATATCTTGTTCTTCGTCGGATCATACAATCTGTATGCCTTTGATCCTTCTTCTGTTCCAAGATATATCATAGGTGCACTTCTATCATCTAACTTCTTTTGTTGAAGTAGTAGTACCTTAGCGTATGTTGTACAGCCAAAAAACCTTTAGGTGTAAGAGCCCAACGATAACGCACCATTATGGCTGTAAACGAACCGAACGAACACGAACAAGGCCTTGTTCGTGTTCGTTCGTTAAGGAAATAAATGTGTTCACGAACGGTTCATGAACACTTACCGAATGAGATTTTATGTTCGTGTTCGTTCATTAAGAAAATGAGCGTGTTCGCGAACGGTTCACGAACACAAACGAACACAAATAAATTTGGCGAACGCGACAAAGGATAAAGGCCCAGAGAGTAGCACTCGAACTTGAATCCCTTATTGTGGAACGGAGGTCGATCGTATTCGTTGATGTAAATAATGAGAAATGAAAGGGAAATGATGTATAAACAAGGTGAAAATGGGTTTCCTAGTTTAATTGTTAGGGAAATAAAATAAATAAAAGTGTAATAATATAAAAAGTACAAATAAAATATAAGAAAGTACAAAGATCTTCAATTAAAACACAAACATACGAACATAAACGAACGCAAATCAACGAATGTTCACGAACACCTTACCGAACGTTCACGAACACAATCGAACAAACGAGACCTCTGTTCATGTTCGTTCATTTAACTAATCGAACGAAATTTCTTGTTCATGTTCGTTCGTTTATTAAACGAACGAACATAAACGAACTTCCCGCCGAACGGTTCACGAACTGTTCGCTGAACGTTCGGTTCGTTTACAGCCCTACGCACCATGATATTGTCCGCTTTGGCAGCCAGCACGCTCTCGGCGTCCGCCCCTCACGGTTTTAAAACGCGTCATGATGGTGAAGATATCTGGCTCCTTATAAAGAAGCCTTCGTTCCCCTTCACAACTGATGTGGGACACATGTTCCACCCCCTTAAGGAGCCCAGCGTCCTCGCTGGCACACCAGCTCAGCCCTGGCTCTGATACCATCTGTAACAGCCCAACGATATCGCACCATGATATTTTCCGCTTTGGCAGCCAGCACGCTCTCGGCGTCCGCCCCTCACGGTTTTAAAACGCGTCATGATGGTGAAGGTATCCAGCTCCTTATAAAGAAGCCTTCGTTCCCCTTCACAACCGATGTGGGACACATTGTAGAAATTATTTCGAGCTCTTAACCATCGAGTTTTAACACGATATTTGGCTAGAAGTTGTTTTACAACATAAAGGATGTTTGGTAATTTTATATAGATATTTCTAAAGTTGTTTGATGTGGTTTTCGCAGATGTTTTGTCAATAAATTAGTTGTTGACAGCAATAGTTCCGCTACTTGCAAAAATTATTTCGAGGTCTTAACTATCGAGTTTTGACACGATATTTGGCCAGAAGTTGTGTAACAACATCAATAATGTTTGGTAATTTTGATACATTTTTATGAAAGCGGTTCATGCCGATGTTTTATCAATAAAATAGTGGTTGACATAAAAATGTTTGATGATTTTATAACGAGTTCAAATGCCCACTATTTTAATCTAAACCTTTAAAGGTCCGCCGGTTGCAAAAAGGGATAAAGTTGACTAAAACTCGGATGATGAATTGGACAAACTACCCTTAAAGGTAGAATAAAAATGATTCTTATAATTGGGATAAACATTCCGGAAGCATAAAAGTGAAAGCGTAAGCTTTTTAGCTTAATGCCTACTAATGGGTCGTTTTGGGTAAAACGCTATGCCGGAAGAAATCAATGAAAAAGATAAGGTTTGTCTAATGTAAACAACCATAATCGAGTTGTGGTTGATGGAAATAATTAGTATGTTGGTAATAAAGTGGGAGGCATGTTTTAGAGTGCGAAATGCTACTAACGGGTTGGTTGGGTAATAGGGAATAAAGGGTTGCTCGTCGCGCAATGTGGGAGCACCCTGTTTCAACAAAAAGTTGTTTTCTTTCGTCTTTTTAACCCACGTTGACTGTTTAACTTAAACACTAATGGGGTTGAGTGTTTATGATAGGTTTTCTCTAGACTGGAACCGGACGGAAGGACGACCAAGCACGCAAAGAATCGAACACTCTGAAATCGCGATATTTTTGAAACAATCATATGAAGGATGAAGCATGGTCATGCTCAACAAAGTTCAAGTTTAAAACCTTAATGTTCTTAAACTGTAATTAAGTGTATAGTCCGTTATGTCAGTTTGTTTGGGTTATCAGTTAACCCAGACGTATAAGTTATATGTTTTATGTTTAAAAAAAATCTGGGACCTAATTATCCGCGTTTTTATTAAAATATTAGATAAAACGGGTTAGAGTGTTACATTAGGTGTTCCAGATTGGGCTTTCTTCCTTTCAAAGCTTCATACGGGGTCTTGTTCACCAAAGCTTTTGTTGGAATCCGGTTTAATACGCATATCGCATGTCTTATTGCTTCATCCCAAAAATTTTGTTGCATGTTCATTGCATTGAGCATACTACGAGTAGTTGACAACATCGTCCTGTTCCTTCTTTCTACTACTCCATTTTGCTGTGGAGAATACGGTGCTGTAAGCTGTCTTGCTATGCCATTGTCTTTGCAACTGTCTTACTATGCCGTTGTCTTTGCAATACTTGTTGAATTCAGCCGACGTGAATTCTCCTCCTCTGTCCGTTCTTAGCATCTTTAACTTGGTTCGAGTTTCTGTCTCCACCTTTTCTTTGAACTACTTGAAAGTTTTGAATGCTTGATCCTTGAAAGTTAGTAGATATGCCCACATGTAGCGAGTACAATCGTCTACAAGTAGGAATATATACTTCTTCCCAACATGTGTAGGTGGGGAAATAGGACCACACAAATCTCCATAGACTAAATCAAGAGATTTTAAAGATCTGAATTTCGCCTGATTTGGAAATGGTGCCATACTATGTTTTCCTAATAAGCATGCGTCACACACTTGATTGACATGACTTATTTAAGGAACTCCATGTACCAAGTTCTTTCGAGTCATTTCTTTAATAGCATCGAAATGTAAATGGCCTAACCTTGCGTGCCATAACCATGCTAAATCTTCTGTGTTTGAGAGCAGGCAGATTGGCCTTCCAATCTTCAATTTTACTTTATATAGCATGTTCTTCATTCTCCTGACTCACATTAGTAACTTTCTATTTCTGTCGCGGAGTGTTAGTAAGTCTCCGTCCATAACTACTTTGCAACCAATTTCTGTGAGTTGTCCGAGGCTTAATATGTTGCTTTTCAGACTTGGAATTTAGTATACTTGAGAAACAATCTTCTGTTCTTGGTTCAGACATTCCAACAATATTGAACATGTGCCTTTAATCTCTATGTGCGACCCGTCAACGAAACGTACTTGTCCCGTCACCTTTTCATCTAATTCTCTGAAGTGACTTCGCACTTCTGTCATGTGGTTGTTTGCTCCGTTGTCTAAGTACCATAGACTTTCATCTTCTGTGGCGTACCTTGCCGGTTCTATACGTTCTTCATTTAGTAGAACCCTTTCTTGAACAACGTTTACTTTTTGTATTGCCATTAGTAATACGGGTGCTTCGTCTTCCTCGACAAGATTTGAGTGTTCTTGTACAACATCTTTTTTGGGACAGTCTTTCTTAAAGTGTCCGAACCTTTGACACTTGAAGCACTAGATCTTGCTTTGGTCTATTTGGTTCCTTCCAAACTTCCTCTAATTCATAGAATTTCCACCTCTAGGTCTGTATGAAGATCCTTCATTCTTAGTGCCTTGCTTGTCATTATTGTCTCGCCAATTTCCACGTGGTTGGCTGAACCTGCCACGCCCGCGGTTTCCAATCTGTCTTCCTCTGCCTGAGTTGTTATCATGATGTGTAAACATCAATCTATCTTGGCTATCTCTTGGGCTTCCTTTCTTTAACCTTAGTCTTTCTTCGTAAGTCTTTAACCTTCCGACTACTTCTTCTAGCGTCATTGTTTCTAGATCGGAGTATTCTTCCATGGAGGCGACAATCTGAGTAAACTTATCTGCCACGACATTTAGGAGTTTGCGTACCAGGGTCGGTTGACTCAGTGTTGTCCCTAATTCACTTGCCCGTGTAACAACACTCTCTATCTTTGCGGAGAAAGAGTCCATAGTGTCATCTTCCTTCATTTGCATTAACTCGAATTCCGACATTAGTGTATGCCAACGAGCCTTTTTTACTCGATCAACACCAACGTGTCATGTTTTTAAATTTTCCCAAATTTCCTTTGCAGTCTTGCAATTTGCAACTTGCAATACAACATCTTCCAGTATTGCTTGGAACAGATAAGCAATTGCCAATTTATCTTTCTTCACATCCGACTATGTATTCTTTGCCGGTTCAATCGTTTCCCAAAGTCCATTCGTTTTTAAAATTGTTTTGATACGAATTGCCTAAACCGTATAGTTTGTTGGTTTCAAAATTGGACATTGAAACTGGGAAAGAGAACTTCCTTCCTTTTGAATTACAATTTGTGGATTTGGTCTGGTTACTCCTGACATATCTTCTGTCCGAACAATCTTTAATTTTAATGAACTTTATTTTCTTGGTTTCACTAAACCTCTAATCCTTAACCCGTGATTTCCCGAAATGCGTAATAACCAAATAATCTAATTCGCACTAAACCTCGGAATCAAAACCCTAGATTCCTAACCCCTGGTTCGATACCCTTGAACCGAAAATAAAACTCAACTTGCGAATTGAAAGGAATAATAAAACCTGATTGCGAAAACCCTGCGATTCGATATGCCTAGAGCCTGATGCCCTGATACCAATTGTTGCCCAGAATGATCTTTGATCTCTAGAACGTAAATGATAAAACTAAACTTTCATATAACTTAAATTCGAATACAATGAATGAATCTAACCCTATTTTTAGGGTTCGGAGGGTGTGAGTGTAAAGACGTGTCTTTTCACCAACGGGTGTGTCTGTTGAATCTTGTGGATGTGAATAAACATGAAGAGGTGTGTCTTTCCAAAGAGTGCGACCCAAGGGAGATGTTGATTCCCATGGGGTGTCGGTTACAAACTTCTGATTTGCCACTTTTGGTCCCCGAACTTCATAACTACCTTCTAAACTAACTTTATACTAAATACTATTTAACCCCTTGTACTTGGATGTGTATATAGCGTTTCATCTTTTGCAGTAGGGCTAGTTTCGCATTTCATGCTAAACCCGACTTGGTGTTATTATGGTACAACTTAAAGAATATTGAGGTAGGTGGCTGGAACGTTAGAGTATCGATTATGGTATGAACGATGGAAGGAAATCAAGCTAGAAGGATATACGGATAGCGACTGGGCTAGTTCCGTAGATGACATGAAGAGTATATCAGCGAATGTATTCTCAATTGGGACGAGGGCTATCACATGGAGCTCAAAGAACCAATCAGTGGTAGCACTCTCATCCACTAAAGCCGAGTATATTGCTGTAAACTCGTGTTTGACTAAATAAAAATAAATTCAAAAAGAAAATAAATAAATAAATAAAAATCTTCTTTCACTTCTCACATTAAGAACATTTCTACAATAATATTTTTTTAGTCACCAATTCTGTGCCAACAAAAATAAGAAAAAATATGGTATAAAATGTGAAAAGATCGAAGTTACTTACCTTCCAGCGGTTGGGTGTTGTTCCTTTAACTTCACCAGGTGCTATTGCCTTTTCCTGTAAGAGATTTATTAATAAGTTTATCATGATAATCAGGGCCGGCTTTTGGGACTGCCAACCCGTGCCGTCGCTCAAGGCCCAAATTTTTAAAGGGTCCGAAAGGTGTTTATAAGCTTATATGTATAGGAGAAGGATCTGTTAGGAACCACCCTTTATTGCGAGAACCGCGAGAACCAATGTGAACACAACCAAAAATACCTAAAAATAGCTAAAAAACACACAATTTTTTTTAATATTTTTTTATAAAAAAAGCTTTTTTGATTTTTTTAGGTTTTTTGAGGGTTTAGTTTTTAGTATATTAGCTTGGGTGGGTGGGGGGGGGGGGGTGTTTAGGTTTTTGGGGGGTGGGGGAGGGGGCTTTAGGTTTTTGGGTGGGGGTGGGGGTGGGAGGGGGGGGGGGGGTTAGGTTTTTTTTTAGGTTTTTTAGGGGGGTTTAGTTTTTAGCATTTAGCTTGGGGGGAGGGGGGTGGGGGTTAGGTTTTTTTAGGTATTTTTGGTTGTGTTCACATTGGTTCTCGCGGTTCTCGCAATAAAGGTGGTTCTCGCATGAACCTTACCCATATAGAGAAGGATCCGTTAGGAACTACCCTTTATTGCGAGAACTAATGTGAACACAACCAAAAATACCTAAAAATAGCTAAAAAACACACAATTTTTTTTTAATATTTTTTATAAAAAAATCGCTACTTTTAATAGCAAAAAAAAAAATTGCTACTAAAAGTAGCGATTTTAATGTAAAAAAAACAAAAAAAAAACTTTTTTTGTGTGTTTATTTTTTATTTTTTAGGTTTCTTTCGGGTTTAGTTTTTAGCATTTTAGCTTGGGGATGGGGGGGGTGGATTTTAGGTCTTTGGGGGGGTGGGGGAGGGGGGTTTAGGTTTTTGGGTGGGGGGTGGGGGGTTAGGTTTTTTTTACGTTTTTTTTTTTGGAGGGGGGTGGGGGTTAGGTTTTTTTTGGTTGTGTTTACATTGGTTCTCGCATGAATCTTAACATATATATAGGGTAAGGTTATTGTAAAAAAGACCAAAAGTGTGAGAAAGGTAAGAAAGAATCTCAGCCATTAGATTTAATTAATTGAAAAGGGTAAACAAGTAATTTTATCATTAATTCAATTAATTAAAAACTTCCCATAGCCGCCACCTTAATTATAGGAAGTATATAACACCATTCAACAAGTATATAACACCATTCAGTAAGTATATAAACCATTCAGCAAGTATATAACACCATTCAGCAAGTATATAACACCATTCATTGACAAAACATCTTATCGAAACATATTTTTTTCTCTATATAAGTATAGCAATATGGTATTCATATTAAAGATAAAAAAACGCTCGTTATTATGGTGTAATTTTTTTTTAAAAAGTTACGTATAAAAAGTTATTGAGGTTTAAAAAGACGGGGGAAGTTACATGTGCATTACCTAATTTCTAGTGGGTTTAAAAGACTATATTGCCCCTAGATATTTCAAATCAGTCCAAATTAATGAAAATATTTTACAATTTGTTCTCTATTGATCTCAACCATTAGATCAAAAGATCTAATGGCTGAGATTCTTTCTTACCCTTCTCACACTTTAGGCATTTTTTACAGGATCATCTACCTATATATATATATATATATATATATATATATATAGGGAATGTTCAATGGGGAACACTAAAAAAGTGGGGAACAACGGGGAACCGACTCAAACGAACTCCGATTGGACTCATTCCAGCGGCGTTGGAACCGGTTCGTCAAACCCTAACTAAGATCTCTTAACCCTAAACCCTAAATCTAACTCCTAAACTCTAAACCCTAAAGCTAAAAAATAAGGCTAAAACCTAGGCTAAAACCTAAGCTAAACCGTAAAATCTAAACTATAAACCCTAAAAGATAAACCCTAAAGGCTAAATCTAAAGCTAAATCCTAAAGTAAACCCTAAAGCTAAACCCTAAACCCTAAGGCTAAACCCTAAAGCTAAACCCTAAAGACAAGCCCTAATATATTTAGGGTTTAGGGGTTATGATTTAGGGTTTAGGGTTAAGAGATCCTAGTTAGGGATCGACGAGTCGGTTCCAACGCCGTAGGAATTAGTCAAATCGGAGTTCGTTTTGAGTCGATTCCCCACTGTTTTCCACTTTTTTAGTGTTACCCAATGAACCTCACATTATATATATATTATATATATATATATATATGGGAGAGCTAAAATGAAAACCACCTCCAGTTGTAAGAACCGCGAGAAGCAGTTCCTAACCACTAGATCAACAAGATGGATGGATGAGATTAAAAGTAACTAAAATTAATATTAAATACATTTTGTCTTATTATTTCTTTAATATTTTAATCCAAAATGGTAGTTTAGTAAAATTGCTCTTTTTTGTCTTTATTATTTTTTTATTACTTTTTTGTTTTATTATATTACTTTTTAATTTTTTAAAAAGAATTTTTTTATTAAAAGCATTTTTAAATTCAAATTTTTTTAACAAGACAATTTTTTTGCGCGCCGGTTTTTGCACGCCGTTTGTACGCCCCGCTTTTTCACGCGTCGTTTTTTTAAAGGGTCGTTTTTGCACGCCGTTTTTTTACGCTCGGCTTTTTCAAGCGTCGTTTTTTTAACGCGGCGTTTTTTTACGTCCCGTTTTTTTCGCGGCGTTTTTATGCGCCGCATTCACGCCCCTTGTTTTAGGCGCCCGTTTTATTACACGGTTTTTTACGTTTTACAATTTACGTAGAAAAAGTTTTACGTTAAACCTTTTACTTTTTACGTTTTACTTTAAAATTTTTACGTTTTACGTTTTACGTAAAACTTTTTACGTTTTACGTTAAACTTTTTACGTTAAAATTTTTAAACTTTTTACGTTTTACGTTATACGTTAAACTTTTTACGTTTTACGTAAAAGTTTTTACGTTTTACGATTTACGTTAAAATTTTTACGTTTTACGTTAAAGTTTTTACGTTTTACGTTTTACGTTAAACTTTTTACGATTTACGTTTTACGTAAACTTTTTACGTTTTTACGTTTTTACGTTTTACGTTTTTTGTTAAACGTTTTTGCGTTTTTGCGTTTTACGTTTTACGTTAAAAATTTACGTTTTACGGTAAACTTTTTACGTTTTACGTAAAAACTTTTTACGTTTTACCTAAAACTTTTTACGTTTTACGTTAAAAAGTTTACGTTTTACGTTAAAATGTTTACGGTGTGGCTCAGATTTTTCGTAAATCAAAAGGCTGCAAAGTGGGGTTGCAGGTTCAAAAACCTACCCTCCACCATCGTTGCCGCGCCATCGTCATCAAAATCTAGTTTTTTTTTCATCATCGCCACCCAAATCCAACCGATCAAAACCCACATAGTTCACTTATCAAAAAATCACCAGAACATCAAAAAATCAGCCGTAAACATCAAAAATTACCACCATCATAAAAAAATCACCAGAACATCAAAAAATCAGCATCATCAAAAAATTAGCCGTAAACATCAAAATAACCAGCATCATCAAAAAAACACTAGAACATCAAAAAATCAGCCGTAAACATAAAAAAATCAGCCGTAACCAGGGACACAAGATCAGAACCAAAAACATCAAAATCACCAGATCAAACCCCCACCATCAGATAAAACCCCCAAAATATACCGGACGTCTGCCGGAGCTGAATCGGAGATAAAACCCCCACCATCAGATAAAACCCAAACACAGGGCACGTCATTACTCAAACCCTCACTTTCGTCGCCGTCAAAACCCACCGCCACCACAACCCCGCCCGTGAACGGCGTTGGTCGTCGTTGACGTCGCCGGCGACGTCGGCTCTCCGACTATCTCTATGCTCAATCTCTCTCTCCACCTCTCTTTCTGGTACCCACCGCCAGGAACGTCATCAAAGGGGGGTGTGTTGTACATATGAAGAAGGGAGGTGAGGGGTGGCTGTTGCTGGTGGTTGTCGACGGAACGGAGAGCCGCTGGAACAGAACTTGCTCTACCAGTCGCCGTTCAGAACGACGAGGGGGTGGGGGGGGTTGTTGGCTGTGGGTGTTTGGAAGGGGAAGGGGAATTTGAAATCAAAAGATCTAAGAGAGCTCAAATCAAAATATGTGAGAGCGATGGTTGTTACAGATTCTTTTACACAGGAGAGAGAGGATGAGATGATGGAGTTTTATAAGGAGAGAGGATAATATTTTGAAGAGAGAGAAATGAGAGAGATTTTAAATCTCTGGTGTCATTAATTGGAGAGAGAGAGGGTGATTTGACATTTGGGGTAAATAACCAATATACCCTTTATGTTGGCATATTCTGATTGGTTGAGAGTGGGTTCTCGCGGTTCTTACAACTGGGGGTGGTTCCTATTTTAGCGGCTCCCTATATATATACTAAAAATTAAATAAAATTTACGGTACCCGTAAACACAAACTTGTGGTGCTCAAAACTACACACACGACATTTTTTTTTGATTTTTTTTTTACAAATGTGTTTATAATACACGCATCTACGTTTATGAAAAAAAAATTGGTCCACCTCGCCCCGGATCAAGTAGTTCTCACGGTTCTTACAACTCGAGGTGGTTCTCATTTTAGCGGTCACTTATATATATATACACTAGATTATATATTTAATATTTGAATCCATTTATTATTCAAAAAAAATGTTAATGGTGGAGTGGAAAAGCCATCTTAAGATAAAGAAAATATCTTAAGTTCAAGTCTTGGCTCCACCAGCTTTTATTTTTTAGAGAAAAATGATCAGATAGTCTCTGTGGTTGTCCATTTTTCACCTTTAGTCCCTAACTTTCTAAAATTACAGCTATAGTCCCTAACTTTTGCAATTTCGTTCTCGGATAGTCCTTGGCACGGATGGAGGTTAACTTTTGATGTTAAGTGGGTGTGGAATGATCAAAATGCCCTTAATAATAAATAAAGATAAAAATAAAAAAAAACAAACCCACCCCCACCCCCTTCTTTCTCTCTGCTTCTTGCCCACCCGCTAAACGTTGCTATATATTGATCCTGCAAATATCACATTTACCACTGATATTTTAGGGTAAATTTAAAGCCATTATGTGATCCTGCAAATATCACATTTACCGTTTTACCTAATATCAATTGCTATATATTCATACCTTCGGTGAAAATGAGACATATGTGAATGAGTATGGAGAGATTTCGTGTAAAATCGGTTGCTACTATGAGTTGGTGACCACAACATTTCCTGATAAGTTTTCATAGTTTCCTGTTGGGTAAACACTAAACTACATGTAAATGCATCCAACTTTACACAAATTGATATTGTACGTATCAGGATTTAAACCTTACCTTTTAATGTACCAAACATTCAATTCTTTTTCAGCAAAAAAGACTACAAATATGGGTACTGGTACAAAAAATGTTTGGTACGGTACAGTGCTAGTATTTGTGTGTAAAATTCGGTAAAATCCTGGTACCGAACCGAAAAATACCAGTACCGAAAACGCCAAAAAGTGGACACCAAATCGGTACCAAAAAAATCGGTATGATAATTTTAGTACCACGGTACCAAGTCCCAAATGTTCGTCCCGCACCTGATTACTGCAAATACTAAAACGTAACAAAAATCCTCTTTGCACCCCCATCAATTTATTATGTACTTTGGTTCAGGAATGGTCATTATTCTCACTAGTTGTTTAAGTAATATTATGGAATCAGGCAGGGTACAATGAGAAACAGTTAAAATCAACACACACACATATGTAGAATACACTGATATCAATAAGATTCAGTTTCAGGACCAACAGACCAGAACACACACGGATCTAACATTACGTTTATTAGTAACACTTGGATTAGATTACATTAGAAATGTGGGATACGAAACGAGCCCGGTTCCACTTCAATGCTATATCCACCAACAACGTGGCTCGACAGATACATGACATTCGATAGTCGCACTATTAATGTTTGGATCGCCACATTAACTCATAAATAAGTATAAAGATTCATTTTTTGCCAACAAAGTTTAGCCATAGAGAGAAATCCTCTCTGCTTGTAATGAAGCTGATTGTGTTATAGTTTTGAAGAAACAATCATTTGTTAGTAAGGGCAAGAAGCAGAGAGAAAGAAGGGGTGGGGTGGGTTTGTTTGTTTTTTTTTTTATGTTTTTTTATTAGTAAGGGCATTTTGGTCATTTCACACCTACTTAACATCAAAAGTTAACTCCCATCCGTGCCAGGGACTATCCGAGAACGAAATGGCAAAAGTTAGGGAGTATAGCTGTAATTTTAGAAACTTAGGGACTAAAAGTGAAAAATAGACAAACCACGTGACTATCCGAGCATTTTTCTCTATTTTTTAAATCATTTCCCCTTAACCTCAATTTTTGAGCCCATTTTTTTTTCTTTTCTTTTTTTTCACCCAGGCCTAAATTTTTTTAAATCTGATGATAATTAGCTAGGAATGAAAATCGAAAAGGACTGTTATGACTCACTTGAATTTCCAAAGCTTTCTCAAGCTTTTTGAGAATCTGAATAATGTTAGGACGTTGTACTCGTTTGTCGTCCAGGCACTTATAAGCTATTTCTGAGAAGATGTCGAATGCTTTCGGGTCCATTTGTTTCCGTAGATCCGGATCGATTATTTCATCCAGGTTTTTCCCTTCATAACCGGATTTTGCCAGTTTAGCTAACAACTCGCCCTTTGGTGTTTCTTTGTACTTATCAAGTCGTACCATGGTATATAACGGTTGTAATTTGAATTTAAAAGGCTTTACTATGTCCGAGGAAGTACTTGACCATGTTCCGACGGTGCCATACAACGACGGCAGTCCTTCGACAAACGACGTCGACAACGACGACGACGGCGACCACAGCGACGGCGGCGACGGCGACGACCGCGGCGACGACGGCGACGACCGCGACCGCGACCGCGACCGCGACGGCGACGGCGACGACGACGGCGACGACGGCGCTTCGCCGGACGGCCCTCCGAAGTATACCCCGCTAATTGACGGTGGCCCGTAGCTCATGAATTGAGGTGAGTGCTGCTCTCTCAAGTGTGAAACAAATGCACTCCGTGTAGATGGAGTGAGGGACCGATTGAGAACAGAAATATGAATGATGAAATTGATATACTCATCGGCTTATATATATATATATTATGTACGGACAGTAGAGCAAATTACAAATTGGGTAAATTACACTTTTCGTCCTTTATGTTTGTACCTAGTTGCAATGGATGTCTTTTACCTTTAATATTTACAGCCACAGTCCTTTATTTGGAAAACTTAGTACGTCTTTCGTCCTTTAGCACTAACTTGGTTAAAATTTTCAGTTAAATTTATTTAACTAAGGGCAATTTGGTCTTTCTACTTAATTATTTATAGTATAAATAAAAAAATAAAATTAAATATAAATACCATTTTTTCCCTTTCACCCACTCTCTCTCACTTTAAACACACACACTCTCTCTCTCTCTCTCACTTTCTCTCTCTCTCTAAACAAACAACACAGACACCACCCCTGTCTTCCGATTCAGATCCATCACCACCGCCTCCATCAGATCTATTCATCCATCACCACCACCCCTGTCTTCCGAACACCCCGTCGCCGCCATCGGATCTATTCATCCATCACAGGTGACCTGCAACCTTTTGCTTCTTCTGCACATCATAATCAAATTCAAGAAATTAAAAAACCATGTGCAGCCACCACCAAATATTCATCTCTGCTAGCCTCCAGCAACCATGACTCAGTGCCACCTCCACTGCCAGAAACGAGAACAAAAACACAATCAAAAACCCAGATACTCCATATTATAATGCTGCTGCTGCAAGGTAGAATGCAAAAACACAATCAAACACCTAAATCCCCCGCAATCAGATTTAGGGCAAACGATGGCTCTAAAAATCTTTCTTTTGTAGACCCCTAAACGGATGGAAAAATGGGGGCTTGGAATAATAACAAAAACTTACTCAAGTTAAACTATTGGGTAGTAGATACACAGTCACACACATATACATTTATCAAATTCTTGAACTGAATTGATCTTCATGAAACTTTAGATCATGACAACAAGTTGTAAGAAAAAGTGAGTATGAATTACGTACCTCTCTCTGGTCTAGGGTTTAAGCAACTTTCACTCGTCTTTCAGATTTGGGGTGGGGATTCATCGCCATTTTCTAGGGTTTCGGGGTTGTTGCGAGGACTTGCTGCCGCTCTCTTTCTCCGACTACCACCAGTCACCACCTCCTCTCTCTGCAACCAAACCCCACCCTATCACCACCAAATCCACCACTGCCACCACCACCAAAGCTGCGGCCACCACCACCAAATCAGTAACATTAACAACACAACATGAATGACCAACTTAAACCAACAATTAAAACCCAGAAACTCCCAAAACAACAAGATCAAACGAGAACAAAATAGGGTGGTCGTCAGTGGCCGGAGTGGTGGCGGCGGCGGCGGTTGTGAGGAGGAGGAAACTCCTAGGTGAAGATGATGTAGATACAGAGTCAAAATAGGGTTTGTGATTGTGTATTTATAAGTTTTTTATTTTGTTTTTGTTTTATTTATAATATATTTTAATTGGATTGCTAAAAAGACCAAATTGCCCTTAGTTAAATAAATTTAACTGAAAATTTTAACCAAGTTAGTGCTAAAGGACGAAAGACGTACTAAGTTTTCCAAATAAAGGACTGTGGCTGTAAATATTAAAGGTAAAGGACATCCATTGCAACTAGGTACAAACATAAAGGACGAAAAGTGTAATTTTTCCTTACAAATTTAGCCCTTGTGATTACATTACATCTCTACTAATAGTGTTTGTCTTCAAACAACAATTTATTTTTCTACTCTTTATTTGTTGTTGATTGGATGAAACGGTAAGACAACACTTACTGGGCGTTTTTTTGGCGTTTATGACTTTTCACGTCGGACACTGTGTGGAAGGCAGCGTTGTCGTTGGGACGGGACATTTTCCATCGGCGTGAAGGCAATAGTGGTGTCGATGTGGCGTTGGGCTATTGGTGTGGGTTATAGCCGTTGGACCCCAACGGCCACTACTAGAAAAGTGCACAATTTCCTACGGGAATTTCCTGTACAATTATTTTTGTCACATATTCAAACACATTTGTGACAAATTTCCTACAATTTTTTTCCCAAAACTCTGTGTTAAATTTTTGACGCAACAATGACAGAAAATAAAAAAACCCTAATTAATTGAAAGTTGCTTCATAGATTTGTCAGAAATAATCTACAAAAGGTTAATTATTAAATCATTTCCTACACATTTGTGACAAAATATTTATTTTTTAGTTGATTTAAACATTCCGCAGAATTGTGTCACAACTTGTGACACATTTCCGACAAGAAGTTATTTTTACATTATTTAATCAAAAGTAATAACAAGGATATACACTATTATATATAGGCAAATTGGAAATAAATAATCCTACATTTTTCAATTTGGCCGATAATAATTCCAAGTCAGTTATTAGCCAATAATAATCCGAACTCGTCAATTTTTTTTTGTAAAATAGTCTGCCGTTAAAAAAGGTTAACGGAGTTAAGTTTTTTTCCAAATTACAAACCGATGTTTTAGGGCTTTTGATCAGAACGAGTATACGAGTCGATTGATGTAAAACCTACCTCAAAATACCGCCCCCAACCCACGAAAACGGTGCTTCAATTCGAGTTTTTAAACTTTAATTAACAAAAATCAAGCCATTTCGAACACAATTTCAAGGTAAGTTTTACATCAATCGACTCGTATTCTTGTTCTGATCAAAAGCCCTAAAACATCGGTTTGTAATTCGGAAACAAACTTAACTCCGTTAACCTTTTTTAACGGCAGACTATTTTACAATAAAAATGGACGAGTTCGGATTATTATCAACTAATAACTGACTTGGGATTATTATCGGCTAAAGCTAAAAAGGTGGGATTATTTATTTCCAATTTGCCTTATATATATAAATAATACTAAATTTAGTTTATTAATAAAAAAAATAATTATATTTCCTACACATTTGTAACAAAAAGTTTATTTTTCATTAGATTTGTCACAAAGGCGTAGGAAACAATCATGTAGTTTCCTATGCATTAATGACAAAATACTTTTTTTTAATAAATTTAATAATTCCGTCACAGATCTGTCGTAGGTTGCGACATATTTCCGATGAAAAGATAGTATTTGTCACCAATGTGTAGGAAACAACAAATATCATTTCCAATCTATAAATTATTAGCATCATGTTCATGCTTTATGTTGTTGTAAAATGTGCATTGGGGGTTTAAAAAAAAGCATTTTGCACTTTTAACTTGAAGAATTTTTTTCTTTTGCATTTTATTAATATCATGACAGAACCATATCTATTATTATAAACATAACTAGCAATAATGTAGATAACAATTAAACACCCCCTCAATCATTCATATGGCCTTGCATTTGACCATTCTCATATTTCATATATTTGCACAACATACACAATCATTTGTCACACACACAGTGTCTGATTTCTTAAACCAATAGAATAGAAGCTAGACTCAGCATATTGTAAGGGGGTAGGGGTGGTTTGTTAGTGATAGATTCCAGTGATGGAAGCAACCAATCAAATGATGCCATGTGCCACCCAATATTCTAGTGATAGTGATAGAAATGTAGGAGGGGTGGTATCACTAGTGATAGGGATTCCAATTTACAAGTATTAATGCACAATGTACAAGTCCATACCCTATCATCCTCAAAGTTCAACGCGTTACCACCATCACTCGTTATACTTCAACGAGTGATAGAAAGGGGTGGCGGCGGTGTAGAGTGATAGTTCCACGAGTGATGGGGCTTCATAACGTGACCACCCCGGGTGGCCTAACCATGGATGCAGAACTACAATCATCTGGTGCACCCCAAAAAGGTGGTTGGGTCACCTTTCCTTTCTTCATAGGTATTTCTTCATAGTAAATCCAAGTATTTTTTTCATATTTTTTTGTTTTCTTTTTGAATGCCAAGAATTGAACCAGATGGAAATCGAACTTGTTATTCTTAAATTGTCCTTAAATTTAATTATTTGGTTTTGTATATTATTATAATTTGTTCTTAAATTTACTTATTTGGTTTTGTATTTTATTTTTCTTATTGAATCTTAAAGTGGGTCTTTCGATTGTGTGTAGATCTAGCTCATGTATTATGTAAAGTTCTTAACTAACGCGTGTGTAGATCTAGCTCATGTATTATGTAAAGTTCTTAACTAACGCATGCATGGCAACTGTGTGGATGTAGCTCATGTATGACAATTAGTTGTAAACTAATCCATGTCGGCTGAATTTGTAAGCCCCGGCCGCAACGGAGCGGGGCTTACATCTGGTTATTCTTATCTTAAATTTTAAACATATGCAACCATGTGTACGTATGCATATAGGTATACTTGTATTTGTGTATGTGGGTATGTATCATGTACGTATGTGTGTATGTATGTTTGTGTGTATATATGTATGGATGTATGTGTATGTCATGTATATGCATTTGTGTGCGTTATATGTGTATGTGTGTGTATATATATATATATATGAATATGAATGTGTGTATTTGTTTTGTGTATGTATATATATATATATGTATTGGTGTATGTGTATGTTTATATTCACACCCTGCCGAATTAAGGCGAAAAAATGAGGCGTGACATGTAAGTTTTAAATCATCCGATAAGCAAACATCTAATATGATTTAAACATCAAACGATGTCAAGATTTTAAGAGTTACAAACCATACTAACTTGTTTAGGTTTACATAACCAGATTAAATGACATATCCAAAATAACCAACAAAATACATTATTTAAAAACCTAGGTTTTGGCAAATATATCTCATATGCCATTACAAGACAAAACCCGCAAAACGGTATCGTCTATGATGCAATGTAAGAACTCCCAAAATTCATGAACTATCGATCACATTTAGGACCCAATTGCACTTCCACTTGGTCAGGACTGACCAGGAGTGGGGTTTGTCAATCCCAAGTGATCTATTCTACTGTTTCGCGTTGCGGCGGGCTTTCGGTTAGTATCAGTTAAGTTCTATCGGTAACGACACTCGGATGACAACTAAAAGAGCAATGTCTAAAGGGATGTCGACACTTGTTCTACATTAATCTAAAACAATAAAATATATGTGCATCAGGCAAAGTGTTGTGCGCGGGTTCGAAATGTAGATAAACATAAACAAACCGTGATGATACATAATACATTGTTTTGACGTGGCCAATTTTAAACATCGAAATGAAATATAAATCTTTAGTTAGGTAATAAAATAGAAAATATTTGAAAAAAAATATTTGATATTTGAATACACTAATGAGAGTATATTTAAAATATAACTGTTAAAATAGCATTTCCAAAAAAAAAAAAAAAAACTAACTAATTTTAACCCTTTTTAATTACATAATTTTCATTAGGGTTGGCATAACAGGTTAACCCGATCTATTAAGACACGAACCCAAAACACTAACACGACACGAAATCTTATCGTGTCAGATTTTTAAAACACGATTATTCATATTCGCATAAAAACATTAAATATTCGCATTATTCATATTCGCATAAAAACATTAAATTGGCAAACATATAAACGACACGATTTTAAGCGTTTGTAGGTTAAAGTTGAACAAATATATGAGTCGTGCTTGGGTTCCACCTATTCCATACGCCGCAAACCAAAAATCCGTCAACCCTCCAACTAGTCACGATTGACTAATGACATATATCAATGATGTTAGTAGTGTTGGAAATTTTATAAATAATATTATATTATGAGTTAATATAACAATTATTTATTAATTAAGCCAAGATGAATGAGAGATCTTGTGCATTAAGTTTGTGTGTTGGAACCATAACCATGTGGAAATTGACCTTGTCCCACATAGGTGGAGAGATAAATTTTTTGTGGATTTATAATTAGAATTCTCTACACGAATGTTTTGTTGTGTGACAACTCATACCCAGTGATAGCCAGGAGGGTGCGAAGCACCCGACACGCGCACGCGCCGGGCCTGGGCACGGGACCGGGACCAGGACGAGGGCGATGGGCGCAATGTGACGCTTTAATGGCGCACTTTGCACTTCGCACGCTCGCATCGCCGCTTAGAGCCGCCTTTAGTATTTTTTAGATACGTCTTGGCCTAGTGTTGTCAGCTAGAGATTGTTCAAATTCAACCAGTCAAATGATAAGTTACATAATTCATTGTGCAATTGAATTCTAAAATTTATTTTTTATAAGTTTCAGAATTCATTGTGCTATTGAATTCTAGAATTGAATGGTGCATTCAATATACAGTTATCATTTCGAATTCTAACCAGTATATATACAAAGCTTTGTGCTTTGTTTTAGACACACAGTTCAGAAATCGCTTGGTTCATACAACACACACATCAAACGAATTTCCTAACTTTGCATCTCTGCGCACTCTTGTTTCTGGTATCCTTTCAGGTGCTAGGCTAATCCCGGCAGTACAATCTGCTTAGGTTGTTGTACCCTGGGAAACAGACGGGTTCACCTGGGTGGCCCGAAATCTGTTTTAAGGGAAGCGTGATCTTCACGTGCCTCAGACACCGTTGTTTTATGTTTTATTTTTTGTAATACGTTCTTAGTTTCTTTTACATTTCTTGTATTGTATTATCTTTCAGTTTGCTTCTGTTCTTACTTTTGGGTTGTAATTACAAAATTAATTAATAAAATTGTTATTTTATTTATTTTGTGAACGGTTGTCCTACACGCTTAAAACAGATTTTAAAACCCGTTCACTGTTTTGGTTTTTAAAATTTTTATAAACAGTTTGTTTTTGTTTATTAGCAAACTTTTGTAGTTTGTATTGGTTTTCTGTAAACCAATTTGTTCTGCCATAAAGTGATTGAATTTTACTCCTGTTTCAGAAATGGTTACTGTTGCATCAACCATATCATCCACTGTTGGATCCACATCCACTACCTTGGGACCATTGGTTGGTACCTAAGCGGCTCAAGCAGTTGCTAACCATGCTAAAAAACCAGAGAAGTTTACTGGTTTGAATTTTAAGAGATGGCAACAAAAGATGTTGTTCTATCTGACCACTCTAAAGCTTGCGAAGCTTTTGACGGAGTCCCCTCATGTTCTCGCAAAAGGGACAACTGATGTCCAATCTGTGAGTGCTGTTGAGGCTTGGAAACATTCTGAGTACATATGCCGCAACTATGTGTTGAATGGCTTATCAGATGCCTTGTATAACATGCATCTCAAGGTTCCAACTGCCAAAGAATTATGGGAGTCATGGGAACGGAAATACAGGACTGAGGATGCGGGTACTAAAAAGTATGTTGTGGCTAGGTTTTTGGACTATAAAATGATTGATTCAAAAACTGTGATGAGTTAAGTCCAAGAACTACAGATTATTCTTAGTGATATTCTGTCGAAAGGAATGAATCTGAGTGAAACATTCTAAGTGGCAACAATTGTTGAAAAGTTGTCTCCTAGTTGGGTGGACTTCAAGAATTACCTTAAGCATAAGCGAAAGGAAATGACAATCGAAGACCTTGTGGTTCATCTTCGTATTAAAGAGGACAACAGAATATCACACAATGGAAGTCAAGTTGAAGCTTCTGCAAAAGCGAACCTTGTGGAACATGGTCAATCCTCAAGGGGTCACAAGGGTAACAAAGGCCACAAGTTCAATGAGAAAGGGAAAAACAAAGGTGTTGACCTTGGGCCAAAGAAAGGTGGTGTGAAGAAGAAGGTTGGTCCCTTTAAAGGGAAGTGTTATAACTGTGGACAAACTGGTCACCATGCTGACCAATGCAAAGAGCCTAAACGTTACATGGCTCTTATGGTTGATGATGATGGTATGCCATTAGTGGCCATGATTTCAGACCTCACTGCCATGGCGGAGGAGGTAAATTTGGTGGCTAACGAGCTAAAAGGGTGGTGGGTTGATACTTGGGCAACCCACCATGTGTGCCCAGATAGGACCCTCTTTAATACGTTTAAAGAGGTGGTTGGAGAAAATTTGTACATGGGTAATACTACTACAGCTGACATCAAGGGAGAAGGTGATGTGTTCTTGAAGTGGACTTCTGGGAAAGAGCTCACTTTGAAGAATGTGCTTTATGTTCCAGACCTACGCAAGAGTCTTGTGTCGGGTTGGATGCTTAACAAGCATGGCTTTCGTTTGGTTTTTGAAAGTGATAATTTTGTTTTAACTAAGCATGGTATGTTTGTTGGAAAGGGCTATGCCCAAAATGGCATGTTTAAACTTAATGTAATGGCTGTCAAGAAAAACATGAATAAAAGTGCTAGTACTTCTGCTAACTTGGTTAAGTCTCCTAATGTTTGGCATGGACGTCTTGGTCATGTAAATTTTAATTCGATGCGTCGTTTAATTAAATTAGATTACATACCAACTTTTGTCATTGACTCTAAAACAAAATGTAAAACTTGTGTTGAAGCCAAACAAACATGATCATCCTTCAAATCAGTTGAAAGAATAACTGAACCCCTTGATCTGATTCACACTGATGTGTGTGACTTAAAATCAATTCCCACCAGAGGTGGTAATAAATATTTTATTACCTTTATCGATGACAATACAAGATATTGTTATGTTCACTTACTTCAGAGTAAGGATGAAGCAATTGACAAGTTTATCTTGTATAAAGCTGAAGTTGAGAATCAACTCAACAAGAAAATAAAACTTGTGAGAAGTGATAGAAGAGGTGAATATGTTTCACCATTTGGGGAATTATGTGCAAAAAATGGCATAATACACGAGTGCACCCCTCCTTATACACCCCAATCAAATGGCATCGTGGAGCGAAAGAATCGTACACTAAAAGAAATGATGAATGCCATGTTGATAAGTTATGGGATGAGCCAGGGCATGTGGGGGGAAGCCATTTTGTCGGCTAATTTTTTGTTAAATAAAATACCTTTCAAGAATAAGGATATAACACCTCATGAGTTGTGGTGGGGACATAAATCATCCTATAAATACTTGAAAGTGTGGGGGTGCCTGGCCAAGGTGATTGTTACACCCCCTAAGGCACTTAGAATAGGGCCAAAAACTGTTGATTGTATTTTCATTGGATATGCCAAAAACGATAGCTCACATTGTTTTCTTATATATAAATCCAAGAATCCTGATGTGCACAAGGACTCTATCATAGAGACAAGGCCAGGAAATGTGACTTACTTTGAAGAAGAGTTTCCAATGTTAGTACAAACTCATGCGAGTTCTTCAACAACCAATCATACAAGTTCATCAACAATGGTTGATGAGACTGTTCGAGAGGAAACTCAAGAACAATTAGAGGTTGAAGATGGTGAGCCAAGAAGAAGTAAAAGGAAAACGACTGAGAAATCCTTTGGGCTTGACTTTCTTACATTCATGGTTGAGAGTGAGCCTCAAACCTATCGAGAAGCAGTCACCTCTTCAGATGGACCTCAATGGAAAGAAGCCATCAAGAGTGAAATTGATTCTATCTTGTAGAATCATACTTGGGAGCTAGTAGATCTTCCACCAGGGTGCAAGCCACTTGGATATCGATGGATATTAAAGTAAAAGATGAAAGCTGATGGCTCTGTCGACAAGTATAAGGCAAGGCTTGTGATCAAAGGGTTAAGACAAAAGGAAGGTCTTGACTATTTTGACACATACTCGCCTGTGGCCAGAATAACCTCAATTAGATTGGTGCTTGCAATTGCAGCTTTGAGAAATTTGGAAATACATCAAATGGATGTAAAAACTGCATTTCTCAATGGGGAATTAGAGGAAGAGATTTACATGGAGTAACCAGAGGGTTTTTCTGCTCCTGGCTAAGAGGGCAAAATGTGTAAACTCGTCAAGTCATTATATGGCTTGAAGCAAGCTCCAAAACAATGGCATCAAAAATTTGACCAAGTTATGCTTAACAGTGGTTACAAAATAAATGAATGCGACAAATGTGTCTATGTGAAAGACACTTCTATGTAGATGATATGCTTATCATTGGGAGTGATGATAAGATGATCAGATCTACTAAAGACATGTTGAAAGTGAGATTTGACATGAAAGATATGGGTCTAGCTGATGTGATTCTTGGAGTAAAGATCATTAGAACCCAAACTGGTTTGGTGCTAAGTCAATATCATTATGTGGATAAGATCCTTAAGAAGTTCAATCCTGGGGACACGAGTGTAGCTCAAACTCCAATTGATACCTCTCAACATTTGTCAAAAAATAGAGGTGAGAGTGTTGCTCAATTGAAATATTCAAGGATCATTGGCAGTCTTATGTATCTCATGTCATGTACTCGACCAGACTTAGCATATGCTGTGAGTAGGCTAAGTAGATATGCTAGTAATCCTAGTTCAGAGCACTGGAAGGGTATGACAAGGTTATTAAGGTATTTGAGATACACGAGAAATTATGGACTGCATTATGTCCAAAATCCAGCTGTTGTGGAAGGATTCAGTGATGCCAACTGGATATCCGATACGAAAGATTCTAGATCTACAAGTGGTTATGTGTTTACCCTTGGAGGAGCAGCTATATCTTGGAAGTCGTCCAAACAAACTCTTATAGCTAGATCCACGATGGAATCTGAGTTTATCGCGTTAGATAAAGTTGGAGAAGAGGCAGAATGGTTGCGTCAATTCTTGGAATATGTTCCAAGATGGCCTAAGCCTGTGACTGCTATTTGCATACATTGTGATTGCCAATCAGCTATTGGTAGAGCTCAAAGCGCAATGTATAATGGAAGATCAAGGCACATGCGACGTCGGCAGAACACGATACGACAACTACTCTCAACTGGCATTATCACGATTGACTATGTGAGGTCAAAGGATAAGATTGCGGATCCGCTTACAAAAGGCTTAAGCAGAGAGGTAGTACATAAGTCGTCGATGGGAATGGGACTAAAGCCCTTGGAGTAAGTTTGTACAACGGAAAACCTATCCTAGAAAAATTGGAGATCCCATGATCTAGGCTCAATAGGACCACCTAACTGTACGAACTGAGATCACTGTGGGGGTGTACCTCAACATACAAAGGGAGTTACAAACTTCCTAGTCCATTCCTACTTAAAATCAGTGATATCAAGAGAGGTTAAGCATATGGATTTTAATGATTTGTAAAATCACCTATGTTAGAGAGAAGTGGGGTCGCTTCGAATGGAATTGGGGGCACAATTCCTAGAGCTCTCGCAGAACCAGGATGGTGTTCCATGACCATAACGGACACAACTATGAGGGGTTAGCCAGACCAGGAAGAGTAATGTGTGATATGTAATAATGTCTATGTAAAAAGGGGTTGGTTCAAGGACATCGCGTCTACTAACCGCTAGGAGACTAAGTATATGTCACAGAGGAGGGTTAAAAGGGAAACCTACTTATCCTGCATTACTTAATCGCTGAAATTTTATCATGACACTTGAGTGTATGGTACGATCTCCATTCATGTGGGGGATTGTTGGAGATTTTATAATAATATTATATTATGAGTTAATATAATGATTATTTAATAATTAAGCCAAGATGAATAGGAGATCTTGTGCATTAAGTTTGTGTGTTGGAACAATAAACATGTGGGAAATTGAGCTTGTCCCACATAGGTAGAGAGATAAATCTTTTGTGCATTTATAATTAGAATTCTCTACACGAATGTTTTCTTGTGTGACAACTCACACCCAATGGTCGCCAAGAGGGTGCGAAGCACCCGATACGCGCACGCGCCCGCGCCCGGGCATGGGACCGGGACCAGGACGAGGGCGATGGGCGCAATGTGGCGCTTTGATGGCGCACTTTGCACTTCGCACGCTCGCATCGCCGCTTGGAGTCGCCTTTAGTATTTTTTAGATACGTCTTGGCCTGGTGTTGTCAGCTAGAGACTGTTCAAATTCAACCAGTCAAATGATAAGTTACAGAATTCATTGTGCAATTGAATTCTAAAATTTATTTTTATAAGTTTCAGAATTCATTGTGCTATTGAATTCTAGAATTGAATGGTGCATTCAATATACAGTTATCATTTTGAATTCTAACCAGTATATATACAAAGCTTTGTGCTTTGTTTTAGAGACACAGTTTTTAAATCGCATGGTTCATACAACACACACATCAAACGAATTTCCTAACTTTGCATCTCTGCGCACTCTTGTTTCAGGTATCCTTTCAGGTGCTTAGCTAATCCCGAAAGTACAATCTGCTTAGGCTGTTGTACCCTAGGAAACAGACGGGTTCACCTGGGTGGCCCGAAATCTGTTTTAAGGGAAGCGGATCTTCACGTGCCTCATACAGCGTTGTTTTATGTTTTTTTTCTTTTTTTGTAATATGTTCTTAGTTTCTTTTACATTTCTTGTATTGTATTATCTTTCAGTTTGCTTCTGTTCTTACTTTTGAGTTGTAATTACAAAATTGATTAATAAAATTGTTATTTTATTTATTTTGTGAACGGTTGTCCTACAAGTAGTAATATTTTAATTTTCTGTTTACACACACACTACTCAACCCACTTGGCTCGTTAGGCTCTTCAACTCATTTGACCCGTCTAGATATTTAAATCATATTTGTGCTAGCCTCGTAATCTTCGGATACAACATCTTGGCCCATCAAGTTTGTTAACTATGACTAAAGGTGACAAAAAACCCAGTTTTAATAACCGTAAACTAAACACCCACATAAGAAAACCTATTATCAGACATTTAAACATATGTCGTAAACTAAACACTACCTATGAATTACACAGATCATTCTTGCCAAACACCAACAAAATTGGGTCAGAGAATTGTAACTTAAAAGAGTTGCTGTGCGTAATTTAACAATTAGAAAATGATTGTGAAAAAAATAAAAAAGAAAATACATCAGATGAAGTTCACAAAATAAGTTTCATTTCCTACCACGAAACTTGAAAGTCTGTCAAGTTTAAAGTCCTGTTAACTCGACCACAGTGAATAAAAACCACCAGCTTTTAATATCCTTTCTTTTTCAGTTTCGAGATCAAGCTTATCGTCTTTTGACATATTATATGCCTATCCTTTAGAGGTATCACACAAACGAGTTTTTTTTCCTTCTTTAACAAGCAAACTACCAGCTTTTAATTATTTTTTTCAAATCCTTCAACAAATATCACGGAAAACAATCTGCAATTTTGATTTAGAAGTGTGAATTGAAGAGGTATAGTTTCTCTTTGTTTTTTTATAATTATTTTTAACTTCTTTTTTATTTGGTTATATTAAGAGGTATTTTTGAAAGGGTAAAATCGTCCTTAAGTTAAAATTTAATAAAATTGGGTATATATGATATTAAGAGGTATTATAAGTTATATGATATTTGCAATGTTTGTAAGGGTATATATGAAATTAATCCTTACATTTATTCCACTCTATTTTTTTTTTTTTTTGTAGAAAAAGAAAATGAATGAGGTACCCAATTTTAAACGAATCTTTCTGGACACCCACCTCACTAAAGAATGCAAGCAAAAATTGTGGGACGGGGACATTGACATATATAACTTGGAGGAATTGACGTTTTGTACGGAACGAGCCAAAAAAGTATATGTAAGTTATCTTTATTATTTGAGTAAATTCCTGTTTTCGTCCCTTGTCCTTTAATTTACTCTCCACACGTTCATCTTCCTTATGTGTTATTTGCTATTGCAGTTAACTCGTATTGTTTTTATATAATGTTCGTATCTATTTAAGTTACAATCACGGTGTTTTGATAAATTGTAGGGGGATTATTTGAGTGCGATGTGTGATGTTTACGGGCCGAATTATAGCGAGTATCCAGATGACCCTGAGGTGTGGGAACGTGTGATTGGACAAGGTCGAATGCGCCGGGTATACGGGATAGGTTCTTCGGATCTAGAGTATTTGGTGACCGGGACATCTTCTTTTTCTGCCGAGTCTGCACCATCGTAGGCAGAGTACCAACGGTCTCAAGAAGAGGTATCTTTATTACCAATTGATATTACTAAAAGTTAAAAATGTTGGTTCTTGTCATTTCATATTAAAAATCAACCCATATAAAACATGACCTGGCCATTAGAATTTATTGTATTAGAATGTATACATGTATTATTATCTTTCGAAATTAAACTAGTAAAGAACTTTTCTTTGCGTCAACTATTTCTTTATAGAATGTATTTACTAATTATAACTATATATATTTTAACAACGTTTTAGGTTCAAGTTATACTAACTCAAATGGTAGATCTTGAAGCTCGGCTTGAAGAAGAAAGGAATCTATTTGCAACTCGGCTTGACGAAGAAAGGAAAGCAAGGGAAGAACTTCAACAATAACTTCAAGAATTTATGAATAAATGGCGTCCTCCATCTAATTAGTTATAGTTTCTGAAATCTTTTGGGAAATATGTTAAATTGTATTAGTTTAAGGTTTAAACATATTTGAACTTGCGTTGCAACGTATGATTTTTGAATTTGTGTTATTGACTTCGACGAATTTTGTAAAACAGGTTCTTGGTATTAAAGATTATTCTTGCAATTTTTTTGCTAGAAAAAAAATGTAAATTTTACTTTTATTTTGCAATTTTTTTTGTATTAAAAGTTTAGGTCGTCTGAAAAGTGTCATAACAAAAATAATGACTTTGTTTTTTTTTTTTTCTGTCAGAAATGTGTCACAACATAAAACAAACTTTTGTCGAAAAACAGTCAAAAAAATAGTAATTTTATTTTTAATTTCCCTTTATTTGTCGGAAATTTGTCACAAAAAAATACTGAGTTTCGTCGGAAATTTGTAACAACTGTTTTTATTTTTCTGCCAGAAATTTGTCACAAAAATACTAAATTTCGTTGCAAATTTGTAACAACTATTTTTATTTTTTCTGTCGAAAATTTGTCACGGTTAATGTTGAATGAAATTTTTGTAATTTTTTTTGTCGGAAATGTGTAGCTAAAAAAAATTCCGAAAATATAATAATTAATATTTTATCATAATAATAGATTAAAAATAACTAGGAATTGTTGTAGGAGATCTGTAGTAGTTTGTGGCGCGGCGGTTTTTAGGAAATGGGTAGGAAGTTGCGTAGGAAATGTGTTGGAAACAGGTTTCCTACGAGACGTTTTCCTACATCATGTATTTGTCACAAATGCGTGGGAAAGCCTGTTTTGTGACGCATTTCCTACGAGAAAACTGGTGTAAGAAGTTTCAGATTTTCTAGTAGTGAGCACATTTAAAAAAGTATTAACTCACCTATATAACAAACTCAACCTTGTGTACCATTTTTCACCTTATTCTCTTCTAACCAACTCTAAACTTTATAAAATCTCTCTACTTTTTATAAAAAATAATGTATCGACACAACCACAACTTCAATCCGAACAACCCCTATGGTGTGGGCAAAGTACCGAACAAACCCCGTTATCCCGATCCGAACTTATTGGCGTACGACCAACTTCTTGCAAACATATACCTTTCATGTATTAATGGTATTTTAAAAAAAATTAATAGATTTTATATAATTTTTAAATAAAAATTAATAATAAAAAACGGTGTCACGTGACGAATAACGCCACTCTTCCACGCCCCATCTCACTCCTCGTTTTTTTGCAACACGTCACTTTTCTGACGCGTGCTAACGTGGCAACCACATATTGAATAACGTCACCTTTTCTTGCTCCTCCACACCATATGGTTAAAAAATTCCTATTTTGTTATGCTATACACATTAAGCCTACTAATAATTGATATGTACAAGAAAAATACATACTTATAGATTTATTGCTAGATATTAACAATAACACAACATCGTCGTACCTTAGACACCCTCATCTTCATCGTCGTCACCAATATTTCTATCCATCATAGTTGCTATTGCCACCTAGTCCTCAGCTATCTCAAAATGGATTCTCACAACAAACATTAGTGTGTACAAAAGTTATGTGAAAATTCATCAATTTTAGTTTTTGTATTTGTTTAGTTATGTGTTCGTATGGTCTGAAAACCGATTTCAGAGCTTACCTTCCCTCATTGAAATAGTTAACCGATTTGTTGTTTGGCTGTTGTGTGTGATTTAATTAGATGCTTCATGAAGGTTTCAATAAGTTAGGCTTTTGCTATAGGGTTTGATATCAAGGATTTTTTTTTTTTTAATTATTATTTGAAAGGCAAGCAAGAAGATTAATTAATGTTTCAATAATAAAAGAGACGACGATGGTTGGTGATGTGCGGTGTCTGACGTATGGTGCTCTTTGTTTTATTTTTATTTATTTTTATTTAGGATCTTTTTTGGAAGTCAATTTTGTTTAATGTTCCACAGTGGGTAGCGTAAATGATGCTTTCAAATATATTTAGTAGTAAAATCGTAAAAATGTATAATCTAATCTGATTTATTTGTTACAATCAACTACTTGGCACATTTTGAGACGGTGTGATTAAACCATGACGTCTCTATTTTATTTGTGTATCTATGTGCTTAGGAAACACTTTAGTTCCGATGAGATACAGTCTTTTATTATTATTGTTATTGGTTTTATATTATTTAATCACATATATTTAAAATTACAAAAATTAAAACTAAGTTTTATACATTAAACACGTGCAATACACAGAGTTTTAACATAATATCTTAATAATAATTTATGTGCACATTACCAACTATTATTATACCTATTCAATTTTTAATTATTTAAGATTTTGAGCAACTTCTATCGTGCTAAATTATTTATCATTTCTTAAAAATTATATATAAATTATATTTACTTATAAATAAAAAATAAATAGATTTTATGTTAATTAAAATATATAATAAAAAGATGAAAATAAAAAATAGATTTTTTAAATTGATTTAAACTTAAATAAAATATTGAGTTAATTACATACTTAGTCCATGTGGTTTGCCTAAAGTAACATACTTAGGTACTAATAGTTTAAAATCACATTCTTGGGTATTAACTTTTCATTTTGTAACGTTTGGAGGTATTAACGTTATTTATAGGTTTAAAATCACATTTTATTAGTACCTAAGTATGTTATTTTGTACAAACCACAGGGACTAACTATGTTAATACCCTAGAAGTTAATACCTCCAAGCGTTATAAAATGAAAATTTAATACCCTAGAAGGTGATTTTAAACTATTAGTACCTAAGTATGTTATTTTGTGTAAACCACAGGGACTAACTATCTAATTAACTCTAAAATATTTACTTATAAATAAAAAAATAAATAGATTTTATATTATTTAAGAGATATAATAAAAAGATGAAAATAAAAAAATAGATTTTAGAATATTGATTTAAACTTAAATAAAATTAGGTGTTACTACACAAAGATGTTACATTGATAAAATTAAAAAAAATGGAAGGGTATTTTAGTCATTATATTGATAATTTTGGTGTTAGTACCCAAACGTGTTAAAAATTGAAACTACAAAACCTATACCTGTTAAAAAAAGTTAGTACCCAAAGGTGAAACTGGCTATTAGGGGTGTAAACAAGCCCAGAGGCTCGAGAGCTACTCGTGATCGACTCGGTTAAAAGCTCGAACGAGTCGAGCCTTAACGAGCTCGAGCCTGAGCTTGAGCCTAAAATAGAGCTCGTTTAGTTATCGAGCCCGAGCTCGAGCCTGAAATACAAAGCTCGTTTAGGCTCGCGAGCCCAAACGAGCATAAACAAAATTTTAGTTTTTTATATATATAATATAATAATGATGATGATAACATTGGTGAGCCGAGCTCGAGCCAAGCTTTGCCTCGCTTAATCGCTGTTGAAACGAGCTCAGAGAAGTAGGCTCGAACTGAGCCGAGCTTGTCACGGCCCCCGACCCAGTTTGACCTGTTTCAGGAGCCGCGGAACAGAAAATCCCATGGTATTTATTTAATTGAGTTAACAGCGGAAGTTTTCTTCAGGATCTTTTTAAAACTGAAATTTCCCGATTATTTTTTTTCACAACTCGGGATAAACCCCGGTAATTTACAATCATATGATTTCACTGAGAAATCTTTATTTTTCCAAAACATGTTTCTTTATTTTATACTGAGCCACTTCCTTAAGCTTGTAGTGCTTCGCGGCACTTTTCCTGGATCACAACAGATCACCTGAAACATGTTTGAAAAATGTTTTGTCAGCGGGAAATACTGGTGAATCATTCTTTTTACTAAAACGACCCGCTTGTTATAATTTACAGTATTAAGAGAGATTACAATGTTTCAGATATCAACCAACTACCCACAATATTTGTCACTCGACTCGTTTCAATGACTGTGGTCATATCCCCCATTGGCTGCCCCAATGGTGACGATTATAAAGTAATGTATACAAAACCCCACATACCGGCTGTAATTTGGTGACTACATATACTTAATCACTGTAATTATAACTCTGAAAATATTTAAGAATCTATAAAACACTTTGAATAAAAGAGAATGACTCACATTGCAGATTTAGTTTGAGCAGAGCCTAGCCTACTGATTAGCCTTTTAACCTAAATTTAATAACAAGCACACGAACTCGGTTAATAACTAATACAGCATTTACGATAACTCACGAGATTAAACCTTCACAACGAATGACAAAGTGCGATACTTAAACATCCATCGTTTTCACGACGAATGAAAAAGCATAAACCCTAATGTGGGCAGCACTTAAACATCCATTGGATAGTTTAATCGATCGGATATTGAATCGTAGCAGCGATCGAGTTAATACCCGGTATCGGAGCAGCACCTCGCTAATTAATTACTATTTTCGACTTCAGAGTGCTATCAATTCGTTTTTACGAAAAGATTTTGACGCCAGTGGATTGTGCAAGTGACGGGCTATTTATAGGTAAAATTAGGGCCTTACGCGGCCCGCGTAACCTATCCCATACATCTTACGCGGCCCGCGTGGCTGCCCAGTCTACGAATAGGCTTGACCAGTCACGAGTAGGTTAGCCAGGCGGTCGCTACGTGGATCCGGAATACTTATCTGGTCAACACAGGTTTGACGCGGCCCGCGTAAGACATGCCTTGTCTCTTACGCGGTCCGCCTGAGAACCATATTTCTGGTTTTCTTGAATTTTCATGTACAGTATGATTTCAGGGGTTCGGGTTTTTACTTACGGGTATTTTTTTAGGATAATTTTGAGAGTCCTTACATTCTCCCCACCTTATTTAGAATCTCGTCCTCGAGATTCATTGGAATAAGTGAGGATATTTTCGCTTCATTTCTGATTCCAGCTCCCAAGTGTATTCAGGTCCTCTCTTCGAATCCCATTTGACTTTGACCAGTACTAACCTTTGTGTTTGAGAAATTTCACTTTTCTGTCTTCTATCTGAAGAGGTTTCTCCACAAATTTTAATTTCTCATTTACCTGTATATCTTGGAAAGGTACTACCAAAGATTCGTCTGATAAGCATTTCTTGATGTTAGATACATGAAATACGTCGTCTACTCCAGCTAACTTTTCTGGTAGTTGTAAACGATAAGCAACTGGTCCTATACGTTGGATCACTGGAAATGGTCCTACGTACCTTGGACTTAGCTTTCCTTTCTTACCGAATCAAACTACTCCTTTCCAAGGAGATACTTTCAATAGTACTTTGTCTCCAATTTGAAATTCCAATGGCTTCCTTCTATTGTCTGCATAACTTTTCTGACGATCTCGAGCCATCTTCAATCTTTCTTTGATCTGAGTGATCTTATCAGTGGTCTCTTGCACAATTTCCGGACCTGATAATTGACTTTCTCCTATTTCTGCCCAAAATACTGGAGTTCTGCATTTTCGTCCGTATAGTGCTTCGAATGGGGCAGATTCGATACTTGAATGATAACTATTGTTATAAGAGAATTCAATTAAGGGTAGGTGATCATCCCAGTTTCCACCAAAATCTATCACACATGTTCGGAGCATGTCTTCTAGTGTTTGTATCGTCCTTTCACTTTGCCCGTCTGTTTGTGGATGATATGCAGTGCTCAAGTTTAGTTTAGTTCCCATGGCTTCTTGGAAACTTGTCCAGAAGTGAGAAGTAAAACGACTATCCCTGTCTGATACAATGGAGAGTGGAACTCCATGTAAGGATACTACTTCATCTACATACAATTTTGCCAACCTTTCCAGGCTAAAGGTTTCTTTCATAGGTAGAAAATGAGCTGATTTGGTTAATCGATCCACAATTACCCAAATCGCATCATTACCTTTTCTGGTTTTGGGCAACTTAGTAACAAAATCCATTGTTATGAGTTCCCATTTCCATACAGGCATTTCTAATTGTTGTAGTAGACCTGAAGGTTTCTGGTGTTCTGCCTTAACTTGTGAACAAGTAAGACACTTAGAAACATATCGAGCTATATCCTTTTTCATTCCTATCCACCAAAAATTATTCTTTAAATCTTGATACATCTTATTGTTTCCTGGATGCATGGTATACCTAGATTTATGGGCTTCTTCTAAAATCTTATGTCTTAAATCTCCCTGCTTTGGTACCCAAATTCTTCTTTTGTGGAATCTCCAAATTCCATCAGCTCCTTGTTCTAATCCTTTTGTTCGTCCTTTCATTCCTTCAGAATCATCCTTAATTGCTGTTTCTTGAAAATACTTCAGTTGTTCCATTAAATCTAACTGTAGATTTAATCTAAGAGCACGGACCCGTCGTTGTTTCTCATGGTATTTACGACTTAAGGCATCTGCAACTACATTTGCCTTTCCTTCGTTATATTGAATATCACAGTCGTAATCACTTAGGATTTACATCCATCTCCTTTGCCTCATGTTTAACTCTTTTTGCCCAAATATGTACCTTAAACTTTTATGATCTGTATAGACAGTAAATTTACTTCCGTACAGATAATGCCTCCAAATCTTAAGGGCAAAAATTACGGCTCCTAATTCTAAATCATGAGTCGTATAGGTTTCTTCGTGCTTTTTCAATTGCCTTGAAGCATATGCAATTACCTTCTTGTGTTGCATTAGCACACATCCTAATCCTAGTTTTGAAGCATCACAATATACTTCAAAATCTTCAGTCCCTTCTGGTAAAGCTAGGATTGGAGCATTTGTTAATTTCTGCTTCAAGATTCTAAAGGCTTCTTCTTGTTTAGGTCCCCATTCAAACTTAACTGCTTTACATGTTAGATTAGTTAATGGTACAACTATCTTGGAAAAATCCTTAATAAACCGTCTATAATATCCAGCTAAACCTATAAAACTTCTGATTTCCATTACGGTTTGCGGAACCCTCCATTTGGTAATTGCCTCTATCGTAGCAGGATCTACATGAATACCTTCATGATTCACCATGTGTCCTAGAAATTGTACTTCTTGTAGCCAAAATTCACACTTCGAGAATTTGGCATAAAGCTTTTCTTTTCTTAACAAAGTTAAGAGTGCATGCAAGTGCTCACAATGTTCTGTCTGACTTTTGGAATAAATAAGTATATCATCTATAAAAACAATTACAAATTTATCCAAATACGGTTTACAGATTCTATTCATCATGTCCATGAATGCAGCAGGAGCATTCGTTAACACAAAGGGCATGACTGTAAACTCGTAATGACCATACCTAGTCCTGAAAGCAGTTTTAGGTATGTCTTCCTCTTGTACTTTCAATTGATGATATCCAGAACGTAAGTCGATCTTAGAAAAGTATCTAGCTCCTTGAAGTTGATCAAAAAGATCATCAATCCTAGGTAATGGTCATTCGATTCTTAATTGTAACCTTATTCAATTCTCTATAATCAATACACATTCTTATCGAACCATCCTTCTTCTTTACGAACAATACTGGCGCTCCCCAAGGGGATGAGCTAGGTTGTATGAATCTTTTGCTTAGTAATTCATCTAATTGCTTTTTCAATTCTAACATTTCGGTAGGAGCTAACCGATAAGGTGCCTTGGCTATCGGTGTAGTTCCAGGAATTAGATGAATTCTAAATTCTACTTCCCTATCTGGTGGTAATCCTGGTAACTCTTCTGGGAATATATCTGGGTATTCTGAGACTACAGGAATTTCCTTAAGTTCTTTACCCTTAGTACTAATGATTACTGAAATCATATATACTATTCCTTGTTTTCGTTCATAACTAGCAGCTTTCATTACTGATATGAACTTCATGGGTTTACGTGGTTTATCTCCTGTAATCCTAATTACTTCTCCGGTAGGTGCCTGAATTTCTATAGAATTTTTATCACAAATGATTCGAGCATGGTTGGCTACTAACCAATCCATTCCTAACACAAAATCGAATTCAGCTAATTTCATAGGTAACAGGTTTGCAAAGAATTTATGACCTAAAAGTTCTATATTTCCTTCCCGCAAAACCTTCTCTATTTTAACTGAATTCCCATCTGCCGTTTCAACTGTAAAAATCTGCCTAAGGTTGATTAAAGGTAAATTAAGAGCTTGGTAGAATGAAGTATTGATAAAACTTTGGTTTGCACCAGAGTCAAATAATACTTTTGCGTAAATGTTGTGAACTAGGAACGTACCAGCTATCACATCTGGAATGAGTTCTGCTTCTTGAGTGGTCAACTGGAAGGCTCGAACATTCTTCTTGGTAGCTCCGTCGGTCGCCTTGGTTTTGTTGTCTGCTGGTTTAGCCAACTTAGGACATTCTGTTTTAAAATGCCCCTCTTCTCCACAGTTAAAGCATATTATATTTTTCTTTCTGCAATTTTCTTCACGATGTCCTACAGCTTTGCAAAAATTGAAGATTATATTGCATCTTCCATAATGTTTCTTTTTGCAATTCTTGCATAACTGAGGAGTTGGGGATTACCCTGTTCTTCTATTATTGAAGTTACTACTATTACCCATACGAAATCCTTGGGTAATTTTCTGAGCCAATTCCTTCTTCTTGATTTCATCTCTTGTGCGTACCAGTTCGTCAGTGAGGGTATTAGCTAATTCTACCACATCATCAATAGTGCGAGGTCTTGCAGCTTTAACGATATTATGGATTTCGCTAATTAGTCCCCAAATATAGCGAGAAATGAGTACCGGCTCTGGCGAAGCCAGCGTTGGTACAACTCTAGCATATTCGAAGAATGTCGAAGTATATCCTCGACAGTCCACATTCACCATCCGGTGGTTTAGGAACTTATTTGCCATTTGATCTTTTTCATACTCGGGACAGTATTTTCTTTCTACAAGATTCTTAAATTCTTCCCAGTTCATGGCATATGCCTCGATCCTTCTTTTAGCTTGTAACACTGTGTTCCACCATTCTAGCGCCCCTTCTTTAAAAAGATTTGACGCATACATAACTTGATCTTCCTCAGCACATTTACTTATAGTGATCACTGCCTCAGTTTTCTCTAACCAACGCAGTGCTGCAATAGCCCCTTCATTACCTGCAAACTCAGCTGGTTTACAGGCAAGAAATTCTTTCTAAGTGCAACCAGGTGTTGCAGTTTTCATTTTCTTGAAAATTGGGGCTTGCAGATCATTATTTTTATTATTAATATGATTGCCTCCTCCGTTTATACTATTACTAAAATTGTCGCCTTGTGTACGTTTACTAGGAATGATTGATTGAGGTTTAACAGGTTCTGGGCAGCAGCAATGATTGCTGGAATAGCATTGGCTATTCCTTGTGCAACGATATCCTCGATATCTTGCCTATTTAACAATTGCTCTTCCTGATTTTGCTCAGATTGATTTACTTCATTTACTGGTTCATTACCAATGTTTGCCATCTGATAATTAATTTATAAATAAATAATTAGTATAAAGTAAGAAGCAATCCAAATTAATCGCACATAATCATGTAAACAAATATACAACCAAAATTGTAAATTTTCTTTTATTTTATAGATTATATTATGCTTCCATATACATTTTTATCTTACAGCCGTTTTATTGTTTATTTTACACATACTGATTTTTATTAATATTACTGTTATTATACAAACACAGATTCACTACTCACTTCTCCCTCGTCAACTTGCATCTTTAATAACGATGTTCCCTTTCATCATATTTCCATGAAATTTGTCCTCCTACTTCTCGGATCCTATTCCCAACATCCATTAGCTCTTCGCCAAAATGGCGGAGTTCAGCCATATTCTCATTACTCATCGGTGGATTTGGTAGAGGTTCTGGATCGAACTGGGGAAGAAAGGAATAAGGACTGTTGAGCAGGTTTTGAAACTGCCAATCATTAGTCCACCACTCATCCATTCCTAGAGGTTGGGTGTGGATTATTGGTTCTGGGATTGCTGGTTCCAAATTTATAGGGAGTTTATTTTCAATAGGATGAGAGTAGAAATTATTATTGACAGGCCTGACTATATCACAGGTTGCCAATGCGCGATCCAATTCATCCTGAAATGGTAACTGATCAACTTGTCTAGAGCTTTCCCCGATTTCTAGCTGGGTGTGTCTAAAACCTCCTCCAATCTCTATTTCCGTCTGTCTAGAACCTTCTCCAAATTCCATTTCCATTTTCCTAGAATCTTCCCTAACTTCAATCCCCTTCCCTTTATCTAAGGGATTTTCTATTTTAGGAAGTCTCTTAGCTGGCTTTCTCCTACGTACACGCCTCCCCCATACGAATCTCTTTCTTTTCTTAGGTTTTGGCTTTTCCAGAGGTGGAGCGTTGAATTCCATAGGTTCTTCTATGTCTGGTATATACCTATTGAAATTTCTGGAAACCTCTATTTTTACCGGATAGAGATTTAGGTCTTGAAGGGCTTCAGACAAGTCATTCATGCTGTTTAACATATATGCAAAATACACAAAATGCTAAGTTAAAATTTTATAACAAAATTTTATGGATAACCTTTAAATTTTATTGCATAACGTGTGACTAATGTAAAAAAAAATTTAAAACATACTGAGGTTTACTTGTAAACTTATTTATTTACTGGATAAGGTTTCTAGTTTTGTAGGTGACAAGGGTACTAAAATTTGAATATTTAAAGATTTGCATTTACTGCTACAGTGGCTAGCATATAAAGATCTGCCCATTTTTCATCTAACTTGTCTTCCCATGGTGATTTACTATTTAATTCCTGGGTTTCCTGGTTAACTTTCTTTTCTCAGGCTTTTTTTATTTTCTCCTGACTTTTCCTAATAATCAAACTTCTCTTATTAGGAGAAAGTGGTTCCTCATAGTGTGCTTTACGAACAAAGATTCCTTCATCCGTATCTGTTAAGTATTTTGAGGATTTTGTTTGGGATGAACTTCCCTTCTCGTTGGAAGACCTATCTAATTTAAGATAGATGTTTGAAAGCTTTTGCTTACCCATACAGTAACTAGCAAATACTCAATTAATAAAACACATAATCACAGAATAACAATTAGTAAAATTAAGTATTTTCTAAATACTTAATAGGCTTAAATCAGTGGCTCTGATACCACCGTTTTCTGTCACGGCCCCCGACCCAGTTTGACCCGTTTCAGGAGCCGTTGAACAGAAAATCCCGTGGTATTTATTTAATTGAGTTAACAGCGGAAGTTTTCTTCAGGATCTTTTTAAAACTGAAATTTCCCAATTATTTTATTTCACAACTCGGGATAAACCCCGGTAATTTACAATCATATGATTTCACTAAGAAATCTTTATTTTTCCAAAACATGTTTCTTTATTTTATACTGAGCCACTTCCTTAAGCTTGTAGTGCTTCGCGGCACTTTTCCTGGATCACAACAGATCACCTGAAACATGTTTGCAAAAGGTTTTGTCAGCGGGAAATACTGGTGAATCATTCTTTTTACTAAAACGACCCGTTTGTTATAATTTACAGTATTAAGAGAGATTACAATGTTTCAGATATCAACCAACTACCCACAGTATTTGTCACTCGACTCGTTTCTGTGACTGTGGTCATATCCCCCATTGGTTGCCCCAATGGTGACGATTATAAAGTAATGTATACAAAACCCCACATACCGGCTGTAATTTGGTGACTACATATACTTAATCACTGTAATTATAACTCTGAAAATATTTAAGAATCTATAAAACACTTTGAATAAAAGAGAATGACTCACATTGCAGATTTAGTTTGAGCAGAGCCTAGCCTACTAATTAGCCTTTTAACCTAAATTTAATAACATGCACACGAACTCGGTTAGTAACTAATACAGCATTTACGATAACTCACGAGATTAAACCTTCACAACGAATGACAAAGTGCGATACTTAAACATCCATCGTATTCACGACGAATGACAAAGCATAAACCCTAATGTGGGCAGCACTTAAACATCCATTGGATATTTTAATCGATCGGATATTGAATCGTAGCAGCGATCGAGTTAATACCCGGTATCGGAGCAGCACCTCGCTAATTAATTACTATTTTCGACTTCAGAGTGCTATCAATTCGTTTTTACGAAAAGATTTTGACACCAGTGGATTGTGCAAGTGACGGGCTATTTATAGGTAAAATTAGGGCCTTACGCGGCCCGCGTAACCTATCCCATACATTTTACGCGGCCCGCGTGGCCGCCCAGTCTACGAATAGGCTTGACCAGTCACGAGTAGGTTAGCCAGGTGGTCGCTACGTGGCCCGCCTAAGAACCATATTTCTGGTTTTCTTGATTTTTCATGTACAGTATGATTTCAGGGGTTCGGGTTTTTACTTACGGGTATTTTTTTAGGATAATTTTGAGAGTCCTTACAGAGCTCGAGCTTCATAAAAACATAACGAGCCGAGCTCGAGCCTAGTCGGGCTCGGGCTCGGCTCGTTTACACCCCTTCTGGCTATAAACCACAGGGTCCATCTGTGTAATTAACTTTTATACTCTAATGTATTATATATGTACTTCATAGTAGTTAGGGAATTCTGCAATTAATGTAAAACGTATATTTAAGGGGTTGTTTGTTTACCTCTTAATAAGTCTCTTAATGATTCAGAAATCTTACTGGTTCAAGACTTAATGGTTCAGACTGTTTGTTTCACGAGCAGATGTCTGAATGGTTCAGACATTTGCCTCTGAGTGGTTAAGCCTTATACAGAGTCTGAATGGTTAAGACCTTTAATCTGAATTGGTTAGACATTTGCCTCTGAACCATTAAGCATTATACAAACTTTTAATAGTTCAGACCTCTTACTGGTTTAGCACTTAATGGTTCAGAACTCTTACTGGTTCAACACTTAACCATTCAGATGTTGCCAAACGGCTCCTAATTTATATACAATTAATTAATTAATAATGTTATAAATAATATTCGTTTACTTTTGAACAAACAAAAAATAACAAGACATGAGGAATGAATGATTAATTTAAAATTCCATTATTCAACGCGCAAGAGTAGTTTCTTTTGGATTAAGAAACATGCATGATTTGTTTTTCTTTTTTCTAACAACTTTAAATAGTCAAATTAATATTTAATTGGTCATTATTATTGATACCATTCTCTTTTATATTTGGTTGATTGTGTTCTTCAGGGGCCTTCTTACGTTTTTGGAGACCCTAAGTGAACTATGAAGTGGGGCCTTAATTGTCACACCCAACCGATGGCAGAATCATCGAGGCGCGGCACTAGGCGAATCAGATTGCTCAAGAGAATCCATAACAACTAATTAGCGACAATATTTAATAAATTCATTATCCCATACTAATAAACAAATATTTCACATATAGTCGTACATATTTCATGTCTCTAGAACAATACAAATCCGACAACCTAGATTTTAGGTGAGTTTCTAAAGTAGTCCTATCTTGATTGAGGTAACCTGCGTTTAACCTGCAACATACGTTAAAATAATGTCAATACAGAAAATGTATTGGCGAGTATACAGGTTTAATATAGCATAAAGTAGATAAAAGCCTTTACGCATAACCAGAATGTAACACGTAGAGATGTGAATCAAGTAAGCTATCGACAATGATACTATCAATACCAATGACCGCGGGTTGACTGTGAGTGGTAGAGTGTGTAGGATCGAGTAATGACCAAAATGAGTCTTTCAGAAGAGTTCTAGACCAAAACAAGAGGCGGAATCAGACGTTTCGGTGTCAGTTCAGCTTGATTTGCACTAGAAAGTAGTTTAACCGACTTGTTTATTGATATGACAAGTTTACAGACCTGTAGACACTTCAGCAGAGCTTCGCTGCTAGAATGGGAGATGTTACAAATGAAATGACTAAACTCCCTATTTATAGAGTTTCTAATTCCCCTTGAAAGTGCCATGTTTCTAATTCCCCTTGAAAGTGCCATGTCTATTTCGTGGGGAATAGACATTTCGTGGGAAATGATCTCTAAAACTCTATTTTCTTGAACTACGTGACTCGATCTAACTATTTTATTACAATACTCGATACAAGACGAAGTCGATAGACGTATGCACCAACAGACTCCCCCTCGGATGTTGACGAGTCTTAAGTGTCGAGTCTTCAACGTCTTCAGTCTTTATCAGTCTGATCGCTCTCTGAAGAATCTGACAGTGTAGGCATCCTCAAACTTTATCTCTTTCTCCTCCTCTTCAGCATCAACATACTCCCCTCGAACAATCTCATTTACCCTCGGATGTTGATTGCAATCTGACTTTCACAGGATCAGAATTGTGTCCTGGCTCTATACTCAGACTTCAGAATCCAGGCTATCCTGCACATCCGCTACCTCACAATAAATTTCACAAATTTAACATTTGACAAATTTATATAACCAGACTCTCCCTCAAATTTATCCAAAATGATATAACAATGTTAATAATTGATGAACCACTTGTAATTAAATATTCAAAACCTTTTCTCATTTAAACACAAGCTCCCCCTCACCACATGCTCATCATGTTTAGCGCTTGGAATTTTGAAAATCAGCTCTTCAACACCAGTTGTCAAAAATCTATTTGGATTTTTCAAAATTTATGCTAAAATACACTTAAAATTTTTTGTATTTTTGAAAAGAAATGAAATGTAATAAAGAAATATTTACAGACAATATTTTTGTAAGTTTATGTAAGAGAATCATATCAGTTTTTGACAAGTCACAAGTACCGTTGAGCTTAGTTACACAATAAGGATTAAACAATTAACTTAGACTGCCAATATACTGATCCACTTAAATCCTCACACAAATTTCAACTGATTCAGGATATGAATTAGGTGTATTAAGGACTTAAACTCATTCATGTGTCCCACCTCTTGAATATACTCCCATATCCAGATCCCAATATTCAGTCTTACATGTGAATATACCACAGATGATATCTGTAAGGGGTTAAATGTGAAGAACCGTGAGAGCTCAGGTCAGAACTTCCGTTCAGCAGAGAGATGACGACTTCGACTTTTGGTGGGTCCCCTTTAGAGGATCTTTTTTACAACAGCACATGATTAGCATTTTTTCAATGTTTCATCATTTTTTTGTACTGAGGGCAGACTTTTATTTCAAGCAAGCGTAAAGTATTCTCCGGGGACTAGGCCATTGCTTCCGCAAAATCAGAAGTCCCGGGATAATACCCCAGATATCACTGAGCATAAAGACCTAGTATCTTAGAAAGAGGGATCTTTCAAACGAAATTTCAGGGGTTACCTATATATCCAAGTAGTGTTCCCCACAAAATAAGCAAGTTTGAATTTAAGTTTATATCCCGAAAAAGCTTACTAAATGTGTAAAAACCTATCGGCATATCATCAGTGAGACCGTTTAATGCTATTTAAACATTACATTTCTTTAGCATACTGTAATTGTCTACTGATGTACTATCATTTCCTCTTTTTCACAACAAACTCATTTTTGTATTTTATCATGTTTTTGCCTTTTTCAAATTTTCAAATGTTTTTGGATTTTCTGAAAAATTCTTACTCCCCCTAAAATTCAAAATCATTTAAGGAAATTTGAAAACAAACTGTACAAGTAACGTGACAACTGATATCGAATCACTTCAATTTGCCATCCACTTGGCATAAACAATCAGAACTCCCCCTTTCAACAAACTATTTTCTCATTATGATTTCAAAACACTTAAGTTTGTTTTAACCAAAATGATTTTTCCAAAAAATAAGTTTTGCTGAATTTACCACTTGTAGGTTAGGGGTTCATCACATTGTTTTTCTCAACCATTTGACAAATATAACAATTTTGAATTTTAACAACAATATCACTTGTAGAAAATCAAGTACAACTTAATGTCCCTGATTTACCCCTTTAAAAGACGAAATATCACAAAAATGAATTTCTCAAGAAAGATGCCGATTCCTGCTCCACACTTACCAACCTGGGAGCTCCGGCAAGTCATACTTTTTACTTGTGAAAAACTGACATCCAAGCTTCACCAAACTTTGATGTTTCCACCCCATCTTCTCTTGGATAAAAAGTTGCTTTCTTTGTTTTATAAAAATCTTTTACCCTCAACCATTTTTCCAAAAATCTTTTTCACATTTCCATTAAAAGCTTTCTCAACATCAAATTCATTCTTTTCAGAATAAAATTGATTCGAGATCTCAACATTTCCAATTTTTCTAAAATTTTCAGTCCTCAATGGTGGAAAATTCACATCATCCATTGGAGGCACTGAGCTTTCTTCTTTAACATCAACTTATGGCTCCTCTGACTTTGTGGAATCAGATTCATTGCCAGATTTCACATCCGATTTCTTAACAACCCATTTTTGATTGTCAAGATTCACACTTCTCCTGTAGAACTTCTTTGAACATTCACCAACTTCATATGTTGAGTTTTTGAAAATTATAAATTTTTCAGTTGGTGGTTCAGTTTTGTCAACAACTATTTCTTTAAGTTTTTCTGAGACTCCCTGTTTTGTTTTTGTTGCTTGAGGACAGTTCCATGCAATATGACCAACTTCATTGCATCTGTAACAGATTCTAGTCTCCTTTCTTTGAAAAACTCCATTCTTCATCTTTTCAGCAAGAAACTCCTGATTTGACTGTTTCCAGAATGAGCTCTTTGCTTCTTCTTCACAATTTGTCCCTGAAACAAATTTTGTATTTGTTTTAGAAATTTTCTCATTTTTATGATTTTCAGGTGGAATAAACCCTAATCCTTTTCTTTTGAAATTACCGTTATGGTTTGGCTTCTTTTGAAAACCAGAACCAGAACTGTAACCTTTTTTCTTGTTCAATCTTTGTTGAACTCTTGAAGTGTACGTTTTAGGTTTTTCAGAAAGATTTAAATCTTTTATTTCAGAAATATTAATTTCTGTTAATTTGAAAACTTTTTTAATCTTTTCAATTTGAACATTTTTTATTGGAAATTCTTTATCAAAATATAATTTGTCAGAATCATTCAAAGTATATGCAACTTCAAATGTTTCGTCATTCAAATTAGATTTTGACAACAAAAATTCTTTACTATACACCCGTTTTCCCGACGACTTTGAACTCCTGACAGACGAACTCGAACTCCTGGACTCGGACATTGACTCGGAATCCTCATCCTTATTTAACACCTGATCGACCATCCTTTTTATTAACTCAGACTCATGATCTATGTCGGACGCTGTGAATGTGATGTCAATATTGTCTAGTAATACATCGGTTATCTCGGACTCCAACTTTATATTGACTGCCTTTTTTACTTGTTCCTCATTCGGTTTTCTAGACGAATACCCTTCCCAAATTGGAGGTGGACACTTGTTATAACTGACACTCTGTTTCTTACCAGTATCCTTTTTCTTCGGCTTCTTGTCTTCAAACACTTCAAAACCTGCAACAGTTGGATAAATTCTGTCAATTAAATAATCAGAACTGGAATAACTTTTTAGTAATCGTCTGATTCTTTCATTTTCAACTTTTTCAATTTCCAACTCCTATTTCAACTTAGCACACTCTTCAATGTAGTAATTGATCTCTTTCTGCTTAGACATCATTGTTGCATTCATCATTGTCAAAGCATCTTCTCTTTCAGAGTTTGTCTTCTGCAAACTATTTACAGTTTTGTTCAATACATCGTACGACTCTTTCACATTCTTGACATCAAACAGCAACTTCTCTTTCAACTTTTCAAGCTCACTAAACTTTTTATCTTTATCTTCACACTGTTTGCAAGATTCCAAACATGTAAGACAGGGTTTAGTTACTTCAATAATCTTTTCAATCTCCACAATCTTCTCGACTTCAACTACCTTTTCCACTTCAACAATCTTCTCAACAACCTTAACTTCTTCCATTTCTTTTGCAGCTTTTCTCTCTTTAAGTTTCTTCAATTTATCTGCAAAATAAAATTCAAAACTGTCAGAAGATAAATGAGTTTTTCCAATGTTTATCTGTTCAATTTCTTCATCATCATCACTAGTATCTGTTGAACTGTTTTCAGAAGAAACAGATTCTTCATCTTGACTTTTCTCTTCATCAGATAACACTGATATCCATTCTTTCATCAATTCTGGCTTTTGAACAATTTGAGCAATGAAAGCTTTAAACTCCCTATTCTCATCCGCAAACCTATCCCAGCTAAATCCTGGAGCCATTTTCTCATCATCTTGATCAATGATACCAAAATTAGCTTTCTTATTTGCATCTTCGATCATTTTCCCATGAGCAGTTTGTGTAACACCTCGTAAAATCACGTCCAATGATGTACTGACACGTGTAATAAACCCTAAAGAAGTCAAACATTGAATTTAAGGGACTAATTTTTTGAAAAATTGAAAACTTTGATTATGAAAGGACTGGAAGTGTTAGCATACCTAAAATAAGTTTCTAGATAACCTCTCACGATATTTATATTTTAAAAAATGAGCCACTTGGTAATCAAGTATAGCCGTTTGCAGAATTAATTGAAAGTTTGCGCAATAAAGGGTTAAAAGCGTCAACATGTTAATTCTTACCTCTGAGTGACCTTTTAACAAACCGGGAGCTTAATAATATTTAATTATACTCTCGGGAATGCCAAATAATGGCCGTCTAAGGTTTTTATGCCTATAAGTACGCGCAACTTTGCAAGTTAGAGGGACTAAAAGTGTCAATATGTTTAATTATACCTCTGAATGACCTTTTAGCGAACCCGAAGCATCGTGATGATTAATAATACTTCCAAGAATGCCTAATATGGATTAGATGAGGCTTCAATGCTAATAAATGATGAGATGTGCAAGTTTGCGCAATAGAGGGACCTAAATCGTCAACTTTTAAATCCACGCCTTTCGGTGACCATTTAAGCAAACGAGAGCGTAGTACTATTTAAGTTTATGCTTGGGAATGCCCATTATGGGCCTTGGAAAGCTTGGATATCATTAAACAACATTTTTGCGCTACTTTGCGCAATTAAGGACTAATTGCGTCAAACGGCAAAAGTATGCCGATTCGTATGGTAACGGACATTCCGGAATATTTCCATGAGTTAAATATACCCTAATTATCCATTGTATAGCTTATATATAGGCTTAGAGGTGTTCGGTGCGCAAAAATAAACTATTATGTCATGCAAGGACTAAAAGTGTCAAAAAGTGCACAAGTTTGCACTTTTGTGCATATCTCGCATTCTGTGTATCTCCGGACACCCAAAAATTTATGTAAGCACCAAAATATTTTATTTTAGTGATCGCCTTGATAAAATTCCATCCGTCGTGTAATTTGGATCGTTTTTCGCCTCCGTTCGTGTTTCGTCGTAATTCGACGCACAACGTGACCGTACGGCCAAACGAACCGACATCCGACATGTTTTTGAGCATGTTTCATGTCCCCTATGTTTAAACTTCATGATGGAGCCTTAAATTGAGGTTAACGGGCCTTAAACATGCCTTAAATGACCTTAAAGACTCACAGGGACCATTTCTATCAATAAGTAAAGTTGCTGTTGCTGAACTGAGTACTAGGCGGGCCGCGTAAGATCTCTTTGACTCTTACGCGGGCCGCGTGAGTCCATCAGAAATGCAAAACAGCTGCAAACAGCCTGGTTGTTGCTGGATATTGTTCAAAACTGGTTCCTAGCTCTCATAATTGACTCTAGGGGCTGCCCACTGGTTTTAAAAGGTGGTTTTACACCTGTCCTAATCTGATTACATGTCCCCGACACTTGTCGCGATCATACGAAGTCCCGAAAAGTATAAATAGGTGATGAGTTCACTTGTTCCTTCACACCTTCTTTCACTTCTGTTTTGCTCTCTGATTTCTGGAGGATCTTGAGTCTTTTTGAAAACCTCCTTGGATCCCTTGGACCCTTTGTAAGTTCCCTTTCGTGTTTAGTTAAATTATTTAGCGGCTAAAGCCGAAAAGTCAAGCGTTTCGATAAACGCTTTGACTTTTAAACGGTTGAGCCATTGTTCATAACGAACATGGCTACGTGACCGTAATTAGGTAGCTGATTAACCCTTAAAAGGGCGCCTACTAATTACCACGTTTACTTAGTTTAATTGTCGGGTCAAATAAAAGTCAAACGGGTTAGTTTTAAATAAAATTCATAACGATTAACATAAATGTCATAAAATCAGTTTTGTCACTCTAATAACTTGGTAAATATTAGTTGAACATGCCTAAGCATGATTCAACCCGACAATTCTAAGTTTAGGCTCGGTTCGGAACCGAAAGTCGCAAAAGTTGACTTTTTCTTTGACTTTCAGTTCTGACCCGATTTAGCTTAGTTTAGATATGCCTTAGGATTCCATTAGGACCATATTATAAGTTAGTATAACCCTCCAAGGTTATACAACTTGGTTCCATAGAAATCCTAGTTCATGCGTGTTTCCGTTATATGCCTAAACGTTGACCGTTATGCCCTTTTGACTATAAAACGTGATTTTTGAAAAAGTGAAAGAGTAGAAACATTAGTTACTGATTTATAAACGTGCACCTAAAATTTGATATCAGTTTGAGGTCTAGATTAAGAGTTATGCTCATTAGCGTAATTTGAAAGCTTTTTGTTAATTAAATGGCGTAATTAGCATATAGCCTATTTAAACCCACTTTTTGATATCAAACTTTTTACCTACTGATATAAAATAATATTTTGGGATTTTTGAAGATTTTTATTAAATTTTAGGCTGAGCATAACATAGGGCTCTAGCTATGATTCGGTAATTGCCGGTTTTGCCCTTTTAGGCTATAAAATGAGTTTTACAAATCCTTTTGACCCCAAACCTTTTTCTACTGATTTAAAATAATAAATAGAGTATTTTGAGCCTTCTGGAATTATAAAAATATCAGCCTTCCTTTAAAAACCTGGAAATGGCTCCAAATCGCCTTTTTAAGCATTTTTAACACATAGTATGTGCTAAAACCATATTAAACATACAAGGTTGATACCTACTGATATTTTTAGTATATTTTTATATAATAACAGTAAGTACAAGTTTTTGAACTCAGGTTTCCAGTTTTGACCTTTTAAGCCTAAGTGAAATTACCAAAATACCCCTAAGGTGCATAGTTTGGTTTTAAATGATAAGTTTCACATATAGGTCATACCCTACTGATATAACTTAGTAAATTAAGTATATTTACTAGATAAATCAGACTTGTAACTCAGATTTATAAATAAACTCTTTTATAATCTTTAAAATGACCAAAATACCCCTACGAGGCTTATTTTGAGATTAAACTCATTTTGGGCATAATGGAAGATATCCTACTGATATCACAACATATTAAAGGCATATTAACTTAGGAAACCAGTATATGACTCTTTTGGTTACTCGTTACGCACTTGTCGCGTTCGAATCGGCTTATGTAACTGGTTTGCATAAATTAGCCGAAACGGGTCAAACCTTATCATTTTTATCTCAAAATCCAGAATGTGTTTAGTTTACCCTTATTACACAAGTATACAAGCTTTTCGGGTCTAAACCACATTCTAAACCGGTCATCGCTTAATCGTGCGTTTTGAACCGTATCTTCTTTGAAAAACTAACCGGTCTAAGCATAAGCTTAATTAAGACCCGTTAGGAATCTAATAGGTTATTAAAAACCTTCGTTCCAGATTTAGGAGCCCAGTAAAAGCTATCTGTACTTGCTTGGTGGTATACGGCTGGGATTGAATTTATATTTAGCTCAGGTAAATACTTTTAACTTATTTTCCCTATACGGGCTTGGGTTACGGTATATAGAATACCGCTTGATCGAGCATCAAATCTTCCATCGTTGGGTGGTTAATTGAATAATTTGATCGGCTCGTTTAAACAGTCTTGTTCACTTAAAGCCTTTGGGGGGTTAATGACCATGTCCCGGATATCCCTGGCATCATTTTACGAAATGGCCACGACCTGAGCACGGGGTGTAGGCGTACACCTGTCAGTGTATAACTCAATATTGTGGTGGGTCTATTGATCTTTAACCCGGACAAGATCCGGGCTACTGAACGCACAAGTAACATGTAATTAGTTCACAAGATTATAATATTACATAATTATCCCAAGTTATAAAATGTTTTGTGCCACGTGCATTCAAAATAAATTTTCAACCCTTTTCAAAATGAGTCAGTTAAATTGTATTTACCAGTGTAAACTGACGTATTTTCCAAAAGGTTAAGTGCATGTACTACTCGTAATAGGCTGGCTGTCTTCTAGCGTCCACAATAAGTCTCGCAAGCTTGGATGCCTTAAAGTCTGTTAAACAAATGTTTCATTTTATTTTTTTTGATCCGCCTGTGGATCCTTTACATTCCGTTTGTAATACTTGATATTACTTTATATCAGTTTGTAATTTATTTACCTTTTTTCTTCCGCTGTGCATTTAAATATTGTGTTGTTTGACTATGATGATATCAACTACGTCACTATACTCCCCACCGGGCCCACCGGTGACACGTGGAAAATAGGAGTGTGACAGTTTGTGAATCTTTTTGTTGATGCGGTTGATGAGCAACTTGTTGATATATGGCTTTCCGATAGTAATCATCCTTTCCAAATGGATTCTTTGCTCCACTCGCTTCCTGATTTTTGCATTCTCTTTTGAAATGACCTTTCTCCCTGCATCGAAAACAAGTAACTTTAGATTTATCAAAACCCAAAGTAGAAACATGTGCATCCAAGAAATCATTTCTTCCTGTAATCATTTTGAATTTCTCAGCTCTCCTCAGAACACTTGCTAAGCACCACTTTATATCCATAAGTTCCAATTCCTCTGCATCAATTTGGTCATAATCTTCCTTGGTTAACATAGGATTACCAATTCTTCCAGCAATCAATCCTTCATACGATTCCAAAGCAGTAACCAGTAATGCCATATGACTTTTAACAACTTCTTCAGAAAAATTCTGACCATTTTGAAGATGCAATGCAACATTGCACTGAATCATATGTCCATTACCAACATTTGCACTTTGAACACTTGGAGGATTAACATTTGAAATTCCACTAGTTGTCACACCCCGACCGCGTAAAACAACAAATCGCGGCGGAAACATCAGGGCGTGTTGCAACAGAATTAATGTTTCATAACCATGGATACCAAAAAGTGTTTCGTTTTATTAAACATTGAATAATTACATCGTCTGGAAATCTAAATACACAAATTAAACATAGTCTATCATTGTTATTGAGTCACTAAGGCCTTGTCCAGTCCTATGTGAGCATGCATCTTATCAATCGATATCATTCAACAATACCTGAAACATATGTGAAAACGAGGTCAGCAAAGAAATGCTGGCGAGTACATAGGTTTTGTGAAAATAAGATTCATGACTTCTGTTTTAAGAAAATGTTTAGTCATGAACCTTGTAATTTGCTTTGTCTTTGTAAATCATTTGAAAAATAATAAGTTCAGGTGATATGTATAATAAGAGAATAATGCATGATTAAATGAATAACCATGTAAAATGAGTTTGTATAAGATAAGTTGTTTGTAAATAATTGTCTTGTGAAAAGTATGTTACTTGTATAAAATGTTCTATGTCTCAAACTGAAATGATTCCAATAACGCTACAATATGTAATACCATACAAACACTTATATATAGGAAGTACCAGCGGCGTATCCACCATGCTTGTATCATATTCCACACGCATTGTTACTTAATCACTTAGTCAAACCAAACCACCAAAGTAATGTTCATGCCCAATGTAAATCATGTAATATGTATAACCAAAACCCAATCGTATATCGCTTTGAAGCCAATCGTTTACCCAATCGTTAAAACATCGTGTGAAAACCTATCGTTTACCCAATCGTTAAATTCGTTTTAGGTCGTGAAACTACTTAAATGGTCGTCTCGCTAATAACATTCAAACCTTCTTGACTCGCATTAATAAACCCTTACCAAAGGATAGATTAACAATTCGCATTAATAAACCCTTACCAAAGGATAGATTAACAACTCGCATTAATAAACCCTTACCAAAGGATAGATTAACATCTCGCATTAATAAACCCTTACCAAAGAGTAAATTAACAATTACAGATTCAGTCGCTACCCACAACACCCACACATAACTACGGGTGTAGTAACTAACGGGATTTGTCAGATCCTATGGTACCATAACCTAATACTGGTCGGCTTGATCATAGCTAATGAATGTCATTTGTTATGTAACCCAACCAACAAGTTTGTTCACTTTATTGAAATCGTTATTAGTTTTGTATAAATCGTCTTAATCGTTTTTGAAACCATCGTTATAACATCGAAAATCGTTTTGTTATCATCGTTAAAGCCTTGAAAACATTTAGCACATATGAGTCACCCCAAAACAATTGAAAGCAGTAAAATAGGGGAATAATGTACTCGCCTGAGAATGCTTGGAGGTCTTGAACAACAACCAAACAAAGCTGGAGAGAGCACGGAATCAATCGGCAATCTAAAACTATATAAATAAACCGGACTTAAATCGGGAGATCGGATAGGATGAGGCTTGGTAAACCAAATGAGTGTTGGAACTCATATGATATGGTTTAACAAGGCCTACGTACTACAATGAAACCAAACCTAAGTGCTTTCGACCCATCGCGACCCATTAAGGTAACATACGCTACTTTAACGCGTCGTGCGCGCAAAGCGCGTTCGAGACGTCTAACTAGTCCTATGACAAGTATTTATATGCCTAAACGTGTTTAATTATGTTGTATAATCAGTTATGTACAAAAGTTTAGGTTACATAAGCTTAATTACCAATTATACATGAAAAGGGTATTCTGGTAATTTACCTAAGGCATATAAACTACCTATCATACAACTATTCAAACGAAGCGACCATAGGGTATAACCTCGGGAGGTTATTCCCTACCTACTATGGTCACCTAATGTATTTGGTCGGATCTTAATGATCGACCAAACTGGGTCGGGTTCGAAGGTATAAGCGATTTATTAGATCGCTTACCCTACGACCCTAGACAACGTGGTAATCAGTAGGCATAGTCCCAAGGGACTATAACCAACGTGATTACACTCACGTTGCGAAGTTCAAACGAACTTCGCATTGACCATAACTGGTCAATGTAGAAAGTCAAACAAAGTTTGACTTTCAGACTCGAAAGACTCGAAAAGCAATAAAAGAACGAAAGAATACTTACGAAGGGTCCCCGAATGCTAACTTCGATTCAAAAATCTCAGGTATGAAACAATAGTTTCAACTTAGAGTTTCTCAAATCAAAGTTCTTGTAATTTTGAAGCATGGGGGGTGGGGTATTTATAGGATTTCCCGAACCGTTAGGATCGTTTCTTGGAAAAAGTGCTTCAATCTTGGCCATACACTAGCACCCATGGTATTGTAATACCATGTGCCCAAAATAACAGCCCATAGATTCCCAAAACCATGTGCAACAAGTGGGAAGGACTAGATTCGATGTATAAGCAAACATCTTTCAGAAATGACAGTTTTGGTCCCTGTTATGTGTTTATGCCATTTCCGACACTTCTAAGGCCCGTAAAGCCAACTTTAAGGCCCTAAAATGATGTCTAAACATTGTGGACATGAAACATACTCAAAAATATGCCGGGTGTTGGTTCGTTTGGTCGTACGAACGCGATGTTCGCTTAATTACGACGGAATGCGCATAAGCGCGAAAAACGATCCAAATGACGCAACGAATGGATTTTTGGTAATCCAAACACTAAAGCATAATATAGTCATGCTTACATAAATTTTTGGATGTCCGGATGTATTCAGAACGTAAGTTATGCGCGAAAATGCAAACTTGTGCACTTTTTGACACTTTTAGTCCCTGAATGACCCAAAAGTTTATTTTAGCACACCGAACACCTCAAAGCTTATTTCTAAGCTATGTAAAGGATATTTATGGTATGTTTAACTTATGGTCATGTTCCGGAATGTCTGTTACAGTTCAAATTGGCATACTTTCGCAGTTTGTCAACTTTAGTCCCTGTAAGCGATTTAACTTGATTTTGCCATACCAAAGCCTTCAAAACTTATTTCTAAGTTATGTAAAGGTTATTTAAGGTATGTTAAGCCTATGTCACTATTCCGGAGTGTTTGTTGCATTAAACTGGTTATATTTACGCATCGGTGCGCGTATAACCTTCCAGAAAGCGATTTAGAGTTTGAAATTGAACAAGAATTGATATGTGCAAATGATACACATATTTTTACAAATCCCAAGTATGAAATATAATATTTCGTTGGTTTGGTATTTGTTTGATGGTCGTGGAGGCACAGGTGTTACAGTCTCCCCTACTTTAGGAAATTTCGTCCCGAAATTTATTTAGAGGAAACTTGTGAGAGCTTGAAAACATGAAGTTGAAAAGATCGAACAATATTGATTAGGGTTCTGAACTTCTAGTAACCTTTAATAACATCATGATTGCAATGTAAGAGGGATACTTATATACAAGTATATGAAGCGTCATTGGTGCGTCCACCGTACCTCCATTACATCGTTCTCATTTCGTTATTGTTGTCACTATCGGTTCTTACACATAATAAATCTTACTGGGTTTCTGTGCACTAAATTTCATAATTATGTACGCGTCCATAATCAGACAATTCCTTGCACAGTTCACACAGTCTATTTTATAGTGTGTAGGGGAAAACCAAATGAACAAACCGGTGATGAGCGTGACTAGACCACCATAGGGTCCTTTCAGCTGTATCATCACATGCCATTCTTAACCAGATCTTGAATCAATCTTTTTGACTAGACCACTAAAGGGTCTCTCATCGAATCATGGAATGGTACTATATAACCCAAGGGTCTTAACTACCAGGTAGAAGCCCATAAGGATTTAAGGTAGTACCTTTTGAATATCCTACTATGAATCCCTCATATGAAAACATGAAAGATTCTATGAGGATTTGAAAATCGGATCACACAAAATCATAGAGGAGAACACATAAACACATATCACATAACCACAAAATTGTTCGTTAATTTGTCTTGTAAATTGCGTACATGCATTTAAAGCACACTAGGAATCCATTCCGTGGATTTCATTTGGTACTTTAAACGTTACCAAGAATCCAACTATAAAGATAGAAAGATTCAAAAAGAAAATTCGATTTCGATTATTAGGAACCGAAGTGTTCGAATTAAGGTACATAAGGAATCCAATTAAGGACTCTGATTTGAATGATAATCATCCACAAGGATCTAATTGTAAAGATAAAAAGATCCCATATGAATTTTAGAAGTTGAACATGTTTTGAAACCTTGCACTGGATGTGCTTAGGTCAAAACATGATGTAAAATGCTTATGAAGTTGAGATGCTTGATATGTCAAGGCGACATATGAAGCAGAATTTTGAAGGTTAAGTCAATGTATGAGGAAAATATTTTTGAAAACTATGCATGGGGTTCTTTTAAGAAAAATGTGTTTAACGTTTTTGAAACCTTATATATAATACTTTTTGAAATCATAAAGTAGGTGTATTAGGTAGATATATTTACAAAAATGTTTTAAAATCATGCGAGATGAAAGTTTGAAATTATGTATAAGGTTTTTGAAAGACATGAATGATGCTTTTCGAAATCATGCACTCGATAAGAAAATGTATTGTGTTAATATTGTCTTCAGACTATATGAAATATTTTGAAATTAGGAAGGTTGGTTTTGATAACATGGCCAATGTTTTTGAAATAACATAGACAATGCATCTAGAAAAATTGTTTTCAAACTATATGAAATGTTTTGAGATCATGAAGATTGTTTTGTAATACTTGTACTGTATATGTTGAAAAATCAAAACGGAATGGGTATGAGATTTGAAAATACCCTTAGTTATCCAACCAAGGATTTAAAGGCACAGATGTGCGAAAAGCACGATTACTCATAATGTCACTTAATTTTCTGTACTTTGTTTCTTAGAGTGAAACGAGTACTTAAAATTTTCGAGGGAATCATGAGCAATCATTTGAAAGAGAGAAATCACAAGAGTAGTTTGTAAGGTACATAGTTCCTTGATGTAGGTATCATAGGAAAAGCCATACACACCTAGCAGGGGGTTGAGCTGGTTGGTTGGGGAACTGCTTTACCATTGTGAGCGACCATGGCGAAGTTCTGAGAAGCCTTTCGCTTCTTTGACTTCTTAGGGGATCGTTCATCCATGGTCTTTGATTCCTCGATTGGTTTCTTGGCTGATGGTGTTGTCGCCTGACTAGGTCCTGCCTGTCTTGGTGACTCTTGAGTGGCTTCATCCTGGAGATGATACATGGCAGTAGCTAATTCAACAGTCTTCAGGACTACTTCGCCTATTCGCTGAGCGAATTTGGCTGCTTGCTCAGATATCTGGGTGTCATTGTGATGAAGAGACATTCTTGAAGAAAAAGAAAGGCATAGGGAGAAACAGGTGAAAGATTATTGGACAATCAAAACAGAAAGATAACGCATGAAAATTGCGATCATTTGTTTGTTACCTAAGGCAAACAAATGAGACGGTGACTAATCAAAGTAAATGGGTCAAAAATAATGTATCGCGAAGACATGCTCGCCTATAAGTGAACACTCATCCCAAGAATTCCCAGGTAAGCACAACTAGTCTCGCGTCTGATGAGATGTATACGAAGTGCTTGCCTAGACAGAAAACCCAGAATACAGGCATTCACCCTTCCAGTTTGCACGTGTTCACATTATTTAAAACCCAAAACCTTGACGAAGTTTTGAAAACTCAAAGGGGTTCAAAACCATAAAATAGAGAGTTCAAAACCTTACAATAGAGGGTTCAAAACCTAGAAATCAATCATCCTAGAACAGATGATTTGTTTTCAAAGCGGTTTTGAAATTTATGTTCTTGTTGTGGTCGTCGCCTAAGGATAGGTGACGGTATTGTTTTATGACTAAACGCAAGTAAACTCGCGTTAGGGTCCTAAGAAGGTTATAGACTAGGTCAAAGCATTACTAATAACCTAATTCCCTATAACCATTGGCTCTGATACCATCTTTCTGTCACACCCCGACCGCGTAAAACAACAAATCGCGGCGGAAACATCAGGGCGTGTTGCAACAGAATTAATGTTTCATAACCATGGATACCAAAAAGTGTTTCGTTTTATTAAACATTGAATAATTACATCGTCTGGAAATCTAAATACACAAATTAAACATAGTCTATCATTGTTATTGAGTCACTAAGGCCTTGTCCAGTCCTATGTGAGCATGCATCTTATCAATCGATATCATTCAACAATACCTGAAACATATGTGAAAACGAGGTCAGCAAAGAAATGCTGGCGAGTACATAGGTTTTGTGAAAATAAGATTCATGACTTCTGTTTTAAGAAAATGTTTAGTCATGAACCTTGTAATTTGCTTTGTCTTTGTAAATCATTTGAAAAATAATAAGTTCAGGTGATATGTATAATAAGAGAATAATGCATGATTAAATGAATAACCATGTAAAATGAGTTTGTATAAGATAAGTTGTTTGTAAATAATTGTCTTGTGAAAAGTATGTTACTTGTATAAAATGTTCTTTGTCTCAAACTGAAATGATTCCAATAACGCTACAATATGTAATACCATACAAACACTTATATATAGGAAGTACCAGCGGCGTATCCACCATGCTTGTATCATATTCCACACGCATTGTTACTTAATCACTTAGTCAAACCAAACCACCAAAGTAATGTTCATGCCCAATGTAAATCATGTAATATGTATAACCAAAACCCAATCGTATATCGCTTTGAAGCCAATCGTTTACCCAATCGTTAAAACATCGTGTGAAAACCTATCGTTTACCCAATCGTTAAATTCGTTTTAGGTCGTGAAACTACTTAAATGGTCGTCTCGCTAATAACATTCAAACCTTCTTGACTCGCATTAATAAACCCTTACCAAAGGATAGATTAACAATTCGCATTAATAAACCCTTACCAAAGGATAGATTAACAACTCGCATTAATAAACCCTTACCAAAGGATAGATTAACATCTCGCATTAATAAACCCTTACCAAAGAGTAAATTAACAATTACAGATTCAGTCGCTACCCACAACACCCACACATAACTACGGGTGTAGTAACTAACGGGATTTGTCAGATCCTATGGTACCATAACCTAATACTGGTCGGCTTGATCATTGCTAATGAATGTCATTTGTTATGTAACCCAACCAACAAGTTTGTTCACTTTATTGAAATCGTTATTAGTTTTGTATAAATCGTCTTAATCGTTTTTGAAACCATCGTTATAACATCGAAAATCGTTTTGTTATCATCGTTAAAGCCTTGAAAACATTTAGCACATATGAGTCACCCCAAAACAATTGAAAGCAGTAAAATAGGGGAATAATGTACTCGCCTGAGAATGCTTGGAGGTCTTGAACAACAACCAAACAAAGCTAGAGAGAGCACGGAATCAGTCGGCAATCTAAAACTATATAAATAAACCGGACTTAAATCGGGAGATCGGATAGGATGAGGCTTGGTAAACCAAATGAGTGTTGGAACTCATATGATATGGTTTAACAAGGCCTACGTACTACAATGAAACCAAACCTAAGTGCTTTCGACCCATCGCGACCCATTAAGGTAACATACGCTACTTTAACGCGTCGTGCGCGCAAAGCGCGTTCGAGACGTCTAACTAGTCCTATGACAAGTATTTATATGCCTAAACGTGTTTAATTATGTTGTATAATCAGTTATGTACAAAAGTTTAGGTTACATAAGCTTAATTACCAATTATACATGAAAAGGGTATTCTGGTAATTTACCTAAGGCATATAAACTACCTATCATACAACTCTTCAAACGAAGCGACCATAGGGTATAACCTCGGGAGGTTATTCCCTACCTACTATGGTCACCTAATGTATTTGGTCGGATCTTAATGATCGACCAAACTGGGTCGGGTTCGAAGGTATAAGCGATTTATTAGATCGCTTACCCTACGACCCTAGACAACGTGGTAATCAGTAGGCATAGTCCCAAGGGACTATAACCAACGTGATTACACTCACGTTGCGAAGTTCAAACGAACTTCGCATTGACCATAACTGGTCAATGTAGAAAGTCAAACAAAGTTTGACTTTCAGACTCGAAAGACTCGAAAAGCAATAAAAGAACGAAAGAATACTTACGAAGGGTCCCCGAATGCTAACTTCGATTCAAAAATCTCAGGTATGAAACAATAGTTTCAACTTAGAGTTTCTCAAATCAAAGTTCTTGTAATTTTGAAGCATGGGGGTGGGGTATTTATAGGATTTCCCGAACCGTTAGGATCGTTTCTTGGAAAAAGTGCTTCAATCTTGGCCATACACTAGCACCCATGGTATTGTAATACCATGTGCCCAAAATACCAGCCCATAGATTCCCAAAACCATGTGCAACAAGTGGGAAGGACTAGATTCGATGTATAAGCAAACATCTTTCAGAAATGACAGTTTTGGTCCCTGTTATGTGTTTATGCCATTTCCGACACTTCTAAGGCCCGTAAAGCCAACTTTAAGGCCCTAAAATGATGTCTAAACATTGTGGACATGAAACATACTCAAAAATATGCCGGGTGTTGGTTCGTTTGGTCGTACGAACGCGATGTTCGCTTAATTACGACGGAATGCGCATAAGCGCGAAAAACGATCCAAATGACGCAACGAATGGATTTTTGGTAATCCAAACACTAAAGCATAATATAGTCATGCTTACATAAATTTTTGGATGTCCGGATGTATTCAGAATGTAAGTTATGCGCGAAAATGCAAACTTGTGCACTTTTGACACTTTTAGTCCCTGAATGACCCAAAAGTTTATTTTAGCACACCGAACACCTCAAAGCTTATTTCTAAGCTATGTAAAGGATATTTATGGTATGTTTAACTTATGGTCATGTTCCGGAATGTCTGTTACAGTTCAAATTGGCATACTTTCGCAGTTTGTCAACTTTAGTCCCTGTAAGCGATTTAACTTGATTTTGCCATACCAAAGCCTTCAAAACTTATTTCTAAGTTATGTAAAGGTTATTTAAGGTATGTTAAGCCTATGTCACTATTCCGGAGTGTTTGTTGCATTAAACTGGTTATATTTACGCATCGGTGCGCGTATAACCTTCCAGAAAGCGATTTAGAGTTTGAAATTGAACAAGAATTGATATGTGCAAATGATACACATATTTTTACAAATCCCAAGTATGAAATATAATATTTCATTGGTTTGGTATTTGTTTGATGGTCTTGGAGGCACAAGTGTTACACTAGTGTTGATTGAACTTTGACTGACTGATCCGGATGAATTTCCTGCACTAAAAGCAGTTTGGATCTTTGGACTTGCTTCAACAGTTTGAACATTTCGTTTATAGTACAATTTGATGTCTTGTTGATTGCTCGAGCTGTTCATTCTGGCAATCTTTTGTTGTTCAAGATCCTGTCTATCAAGCTTTTCAATAAACTGTCCAATTGACAATCTACTAAACTCTCCTGTATTTTTTAAAATCATGAGATATGTACCCCATTCTTTCTGAGGTAAAGCATCAGCTAACTTTTCAACCCATTTTGCTGGAGTTTTAGTAATTTTCAACAGAGACATGGTACGCACAAGATGACAATATCTCTCAATAAGAGTCTTTGTAGATTCACCTGGTATACTTGTAAACAACTCAAATTCTTTCTTCAATAATGATTTTTTGCTATTGATCATTTCCGTACTTCCTTCAAATTTCTTTTCACGTGCCTCCCATATTGAGAAAGCACTACCATCATGCTGAAGCAAAACAAAAATGTCCTCTTTGACAGCTTGTTGTAAAAGACTAATCATCATTTTCTCTCCTTTATAACTATCTCTCTCTTTGTCTGAAAATTCTGAGATAATTTTATCAACATTCAAAGCGGTCTGTGGTCTAACATATTTTGTTTCAATGCTTTCCCAAGCTCTTAGATGATTTGCTTGAACCCAATTCTCAAAACGATTTTTCCAGCCATGGTACTCTTCAATTCCCATAAGTTTCGGGGGTTTTTGCATTGTTCCAGTTTCATTTTCCATGTTCATATTCTTAGCAATGTCAACCGGAGTAGTCGGGGTTGTAGCAAACGCATTGTAGAATTCAGAATCCATGTTTCGGTATCGAAGAATTTCTCAAACAAGCTTTCAAACGAACTGGTTCACCTCATAAAACACCTGTATCACGTGTAGACAAACAAACAAACAAAACACAATCAGTTTAAAGACTTGTCAATTAACAGAATAAGACTGGTACTCGAACTGGTGATTATTCTGTGTGAACTGAGGTTTAAATTGTCAAACCGTGCAAACTGCTATGACTTGGATCTAATTCAAATGACCTGACCCTATTACATGCAAACTGATGGACTTTCAAACGACCTGATGAACTTTTGACAACTTGGAACTCCAAACCGTACGGACTGGAACTAACTTTCAAGCGAATTGATGACTTTGATACGAACTGAATTTTCAAGCGAACTGAGTTATCTTTCAAATGAATTGGACTTTTTCACGCGACCTGACCACACTAAACGACCATTTCGTGCGACGTGTAGCAAATTTGATGCGACCTCGTGAACAGTACGCGTGTTTCAAGTGTCTTGGGCTATTCAAATAAGACTTTAAATGACCTTGTAACAATGAAACTTGATTGGGCCATTCAATTTACTTTTTCAGAATCAATCACATGTACCACTAATTGCTGATTGGACCGAACTATTATTCACATGTGCTAACTCATTCAAAAGCCTGTGCAATTTATTGTTTCACATGGGCCACTGACTTTTATTCAAACAATGACTTAAATGTTGTTATAAGATTTGATTGGGCCAAGATTTGAGTGACCCGATGACTTTGATTATAAAGAATAATGGGTCCGACAACTTTAATATCCAATTGAATATGATTGGGCCTCACTTTGATCGATTTTATACCAAACAACTACCCACAAAGCTTTCCCATGATGAACTGACTTCACATGCAACTTTGATTTCAAACAGTCTAATATGATGTTCAAACGGTTTGGTTCTAATCTCAATTCACATTCAATATGGCCGACAACTTTGATTTACCCACACTTAATTCTATTGGACCTTTCAACTTTATTCAGTCAACACACATGGTTCGATGAAATATTTCACGCGAAATTAGGTGTTCACACGAAATCAGACCTTTCACACGAAATTTTCAAACGGAATTATCCTTTCAAACGGGATTACCAAACGAAATTACCCTTTCAAATGAGATTTTCAAACGGAATTATCCTTTCAAATGAAATTACCCTTTATATGAGATTTCCAAACGGAATTAGGTTTTTTTCAAACGAAATTAAGAATTTTTCAAACGAAATTAATATGACGTTACGCGATTTCGGACCGAAAAATTCAGATTTCTCCCAAACAGCTTGGAATTAGGATCTGAAACTTGGTAGGGTTATAGATCAGGTGTTTTCGCACAACATATCAAAAAATCAGCCGATTTGGACCGTAAAAACCCGTTCAATTTGACAAAAATCAGTTAAACACGTGAAAGAATGAGTAGAAATTAGATTTTTTGGATGAAATCAAGCTGAATCGGTAAGAACTCTTCCTCCTGAGCTCTGATACCACTTGTAGGATTGAGTAATGACCAAAATGAGTCTTTCAGAAGAGTTCTAGACCAAAACAAGAGGAGGAATCAGACGTTTCGGTGTCGGTTCAGCTTGATGCACTAGAAAGTAGTTTAACCGTCTTGTTTATTGATATGACATGTTTACAGACCTGTAGACACTTCAGCAGAGCTTCACTGCTGGAATGGGAGAAGTTACAAATGAAATGACTAAACTCCCTATTTATAGAGTTTCTAATTCCCCTTGAAAGTGCCATGTTTCTAATTCCCCTTGAAAGTGCCATGTCTATTTCATGGGGAATAGACATTTCGTGAGAAATGATCTCTAAAACTCTATTTTCCTGAACTACGTGACTCGATCTAACTATTTTATTACAATACTCGATACAAGACGAAGTCGACAGACGTATGCACCAACAGAATGCGCGCCACGTGTCCACCATTGTGAACACGTGAAGTAAAGACCTTAACAACCCCTGAGTAAACAGGTGCCGAGTCCAAACTATAGTACTATCGTTGCTAAGGGTGGTAAGCAGTAATCACTATGTAAACATAACATACAGACATTCATCGAATCACGTATAACATGCGAGAGAGGTTAGCGTTTGTTAAGCATTTAAGTATTGTGCGCGTTGTGTTTTGATATAGAACGTACGTTACACCCCAAAAAGTGTTTAAAGCGTTAAAAGGGGTCAAGTATACTCACAGTATGTGTTTAGCAATTAAACATAATCTGGATTAGATTGAAGGGAGCGCGTTGAGTTAGCTTGTGAACAGTAGCATAAGTCGTTGAACGGAGCGTTGAATAGTGCGTAAATAGAATGTCGAATGGTTGAGTGTTCGAAAGGTGATCCGAACGAATGGGTATAACCCATCCGAACGGATGGTCATTCGGACGGGTGGTCATCCAAGCGGATGGCCATTCGAACGGATGGCCATTCGAGAGAGGTATACTTGTTTGTAAAGTTTGAAGTTTTAGTCAATCGTCAAACATTGGAAATTATAAAGGGACATATCACCTGGTCGGATGGTCATTCAATCGGATGGTCATTCGATCAGATGGTCATTCGATCGGATGGCCATTCGAGTGGGCGACCTGTTAGTTGAAATTTGGTGAAAATTCTAAGTAAAAGGATGGCCATTCGAGTGAGGTATACTTGTTTGTAAAGTTTGAAGTTTTAGTCAATCGTCAAACATTGGAAATTATAAAGGGACATGTCACCTGGTCGGATGGTCATTCGATCGGATGGTCATTCGATCGGATGGCCATTCGAGTGGGCGACCTGTTAGTTGAAATTTGGTGAAAATTCTAAGTAAAAGTTTCGGGTTTAACGGAGACGGTGTGATGGCGTGTCAGACAACAGAAAACACACCAAGTTCAGCTCATTCGGTCGAGTGGTCTCAGCCCATCCGATTAGATTCGCCGTTCTTAATGGGCTTTCATGTTCAACCCGTTAATCGGTCCATCTCTTTGGAGGAAATCCGTTTTCAAGTCGGCTCTCCGCTAAGGAATGAGTAGAGAGTCTGAATGAGTCCAGATTCCATCGATTTTGAGTAGAAAAGTAGAGGAATGTTGAAAATAGTTGAAAAGTGTTGAAATCTTTCATAGTTGAGTTGAAAGAGTATGGAAATCCTTTAGATCTGGAACCAATCTTGCTCGAATGATGCTCCACAACAGTTGCCTAAGCAAGCCGAGTGAAGAACCACCTTCAAGGGGTCCAAATTAGTGATTTCAGAGAAAAGTCAATGTTTATGTCGCAACCCCGACCAGTGCCCCGGGAGGCGGGCGACCGCGAGCTACTCAGAGCTGGTGGTATCGGTGTTTATTAATTTGACATTGGAAATTTTATCAGGACTGTAGTTAGGAAATAGTTTATCAGAGTAAACACCACATTTTTATAATAATAAATACATGGGATAAACCCAAGTTTCCATTACAAACAGGTTTTTAGGGATAAACCCTAATTTATTGAAATAAAACTTCTTTTTTATTTAGGTAACTTTTATAGCCACTTTTCCAGGCCTTTAGTGCTTTCCAGCTGGCTTCTAATTGGCTTTCACATTTTGTTACCTGAAACGCGTTTTAAAACATTTTATCAGCAACAAATACTGGCGAGTGAATCCCAGTTTAATCAAGAAAAGTTTTATCATTTTACAGCATTGAGTGCAACCCGCAATTACATTTGTTTACATCTACTTTAATTACCACCCACGGTACTGTCAATCCTGACTTGTGGTAATGTTACCACTCATAGTGTAGTAACAAGTTATGTATACAAAACCCCAACATACCGACGATAATTGTAGATTTACAAATACTCAATCACTGTTAAATTATAATTTAAAACAATTGAGGTTTTGTAAAAACAATTCACAAAAAGGTTTCACAAAAAGAGGATTAATCACATTGCTAATTTAGGTATTTCCTTGTGACTTCCTGGTTATATTCTATTGAATTAAACAATGCACACGCGTTAGTATAATAACCCAATTTACATTAGCTATACCCTCCCTGAGTCAGAACTCCATCGACGAAGTCAGGCAGAGCCTTGACTTGCGTTACGGAGCACTAGATCAATCGGGTAGTGTAACTAATACGTAACCAGGGGTTATGATACTTACATCGAGGCAGAGCCTCGCTTTTTAGTGGGTATTATGCCCGGGAATTATAATTACTATTAGAGAAATTGAGAGAGAGATTTTTTATTTGAACGGTTTAAAATGAGAGCCGAAGCCCTCTATTTATAGTTCTGGTCGAGCAGCGGGTCGCGGCCCGTGACTCCCTCTGCTTGTTTTCTCGCGCCCCGCGAGGACCTAGGCTAGGTCCTAGCCTCGGTTAGTCACCGGGGTTGCTTTTCCGGGTGTCGTGCCACGTGGCACGCTATGGTTTCGCCAGGTTATACATTGTCGCACCCCGCGGAGCCCAGGGTTAACCCTGTCGCGGCCGGCGAGCGACTAACATAATTCGATTTATTTGTTTTTTTTTATTAAAATAAAGTATTTCGGGGCCGATTTTGGTATACGGGGTGTATTTTAAGACATATAGGGATGTTTTAAGGATTTTTAGGAGAGTTGTTATATCCTCCCCACCTTGTTTTAGAACTCGCCCTCAAGGTTTACTGGAACAGGTGTGGATATTTCCTCTGCATCTCTGATTCGAGTTCCCAAGTGTACTCTGGTCCTCTCTTGGAATCCCATCTTACTTTGACTAGGACTAATCTATTGAGTTTGAGATTTTTGATCTTTCAGTCTTCAATCTGTAGGGGTTTTTCTACACACTTAAGTTTCTCATTTACCTCTATGTCCTCAAGAGGTACCACTAATGATTCATCTGCTAAGCACTTCTTGAGATTACATACATGAAATACATCATGTATTCCTGCCATTTCCTCTGGAAGTTGTAGTTGGTAAGCTACGGGTCCTTTTCTTCTAATAATCTCAAAAGGTCTAACATACCTGGGACTTAGCTTTCCCCTCTTCATGAATCTAACTATTCCTTTCCATGGCGAAACTTTTAATAGTACCTTATCTCCTACTTGGAATTCCAATGGTTTTCGCCTGTTATCAGCATAACTCTTTTGACGATCGCGTGCTGCTTTTAGTCTTTACTTGACTTGAATAATCTTGTGCGTTGTTTCTTGTACTATCTTTGGTCCAGACAGTTGTTTTTCTCCAATTTCTGCCCAACAGACTGGAGTTCGACACTTTCGTCCATAAAGTACTTCAAACGGTGCAGCATTGATGCTGGTATGATAGCTGTTATTATAGGAAAATTCTATTAATGGAAGGTGATCATCCCAATTTCCTCCGAAATCAATTACACAAGTTCTAAGCATATCTTCCATTGTCTGAATGGTTCTTTCGCTTTGTCCGCCGTTTGAGGATGATAAGCGGTGCTTAGATTTAACTTGGTTCCCATTTCTTTTTGGAAACTAGTCCAAAAATGAGAAGTAAAGCGGCTATCTCTATTAGAAACAATAGATAAAGGAATTCCATGTAATGAAACTATTTCATTTACATATAACTTGGCTAACTGTTCCATACTGAAAGTTTCCTTCATTGGTAAGAAATGAGCAGACTTGCTTAGCCAGTCTACAATCACCCAGATTGTATCATTACCTTTTCGTGTCTTGGGTAGCTTGGTAACAAAGTCCATTGTTATCAATTCCCATTTCCATATTCGCATTTCTAGTTGATGTAACAAGCCTGAGGGTTTCTGATGTTCAGCTTTGACTTGTGAACAGGTTAGACACTTGGCAACATAAGCTGCTATATCCTTTTTCATTCCTATCCACCAGAAATTCTTTCTTAAGTCTTAATACATTTTATCACTTCCATGATGTATCGTATATTTAGACTTATGGGCCTCTTCTAATATTCGGTGGCTTAGGTTTCCTTGTTTGGGTATCCAAATTCTTTTCTTATGCAATCTTCAAATTCCATCTGTTCCTTGTTCTAATTCCTTAATCATTCCTTTCAATTTTTTAGTATCGTCCTTGATTACTGATTCTTGTATTTCTCTAATTTGCTCATTTAAATCTATATGCAGATTTGATTTGAGAGAACGTACTCGTTTTGTATTTTCATGATACTTTCGACTTAAAGCATCGACTACTACATTAGCCTTTCCTGCATGATACTGGATACTACAATCATAATCACTAAGAATTTTCATCCAACGTCTTTGTCTCATATTTAATTCTTTTTGCCTGAAAACATACCTTAAACTTTTATGATCGGTGAAAATGGTAAACTCGTAAAGATAATGTCTCCAAATTTATGGGAAAAAATTATGGCTCCTAATTCTAGATCATGGGTTGTATAATTCTCTTCATGATTCTTAAGTTGTCTAGAGGCATAGGGTATAACTTTTTGACGTTGCATCAACACACATCCATAACCGATTTTTCATCGTGACCTTGTTCAATTCTCGGTAATCAATGCACATACTCATTGATCCGTCTTTCTTTTTGACAAACAAGATTGGTGCTCCCCATGGTGATGAACTAGGCTGTATGAATCCTTTCTCCAGAAGTTCGTCCAGTTGTTTCTTCAGTTCTTGCATCTTTGCTGGTGCCAAACGGTAAGGTGCCTTGGCAATTGGTGCTGTCCCTGGTAGTAGGTGGATTCTGAACTCGACTTCTCTATCTGGCGGTAATCCCGGTAATTCTTCTGGGAAAACAGCTGAGAATTGAGATACTATGGGAATATCTTTCAATTCCTTTCCTTTAGTGTTAATGATTATGGAAATCATATACACTAATGATCCTTTTCTTTCATAGCTTGCCGTTTTCATCACATAGATGAATTTCATGGATCTAGATGGCTTTTCTCCTTTAATTGTGATCTTTTCACCTTTTGGTGAATTTACTTGTATTAACTTTTGATCATATAAAATACTGGCTTTATTGGCTACTAACCAATCCATTCCTAATACAGTATCAAATCCAGCCAGATTCATGGGATATAGATTAGCAATAAAATTATGGTTTAGAACTTCTATTCTTGCTCCCTGTAAGATTTCAGTAATCTTTATGGATTCTCCATTTGCTGTCTCTACTAGACATTCTTGTTGAAGTTTAGTTAATGATTGATTGAGAAGTTTGCAAAATGAAGTATTAATGAAACTTTGGTTCGCACCAGAGTCAAATAATACTTTAGCAAAAACATCATTAACTAAAAACGTACCGGCAATCACGTCCGGAATCATCTTTGCTTCTTCGGCTGTCAGAATAAATGCCCTAGCATTCTTAGTAGTCTTGTTATTCATGGCTGGAGCTAGTTTCGGACAGTTCGGCTTAATATGCTCCTTTTCTCCACAATTGAAGCATACTCCATTACTGGGTTTCTTCCTACAGTCTTCTTCCTTATGTCCCGGTATTTTGCAGAAGTTGTAGTATGTGGAGCATCTTCCCGAATGCTTTTTCTTGCAGGACTTACAGTAAGGTGCAGAAGTAGAACCTATGTTTCTCCCACGGTTAGAATTACCGTAGCGAAATTCCTGGGTAAGCTTTTGGACTAGGTTCTTCCTTTGGTTTTCTTCTTGCGTACGTACTAGTTCATCAGTCAAAGTATTTGCTAGTTCTACTGCTTCTTCTATGGTTTGTGGTCTAGCTGCCTTGACTACATGTCTAATCTCACTTATTAATCCCCAGATGTAATGGGAGATTAATTCTGGTTCTGGTGATGCTAGGGTTGGTACTATTCTAGCATATTAGAAGAATATGGAAGTGTAACCCTTACGGTCAACTCCAGTCATTCTAAGGTTTAAGAACTTATTAGCTATTTGTTCTTTTCCATTGGGAGGACAGAATTTTCTTTCCACCATGTTCTTAAACTCAGTCCATTCCATATTATAGACTCTGTCACTTCCCCTAAACTTGAGAATAGTATTCCACCATTCTAGAGCTGCATTCTTAAAAAGATTGAAAGCAAACAATATTTTATCTTCTTCTGCACATTTGCTTATTTTTAAGACTGCCTCAGTCTTTTCTATCCAATGTAGAGCTGCAATGGCTCCTTCATTGCCAGAGAATTCCACTGGTTTGCAAGACCAGAATTCTTTGTAAGAACAGCCATATGACATGGTTCTTCTTCTTTTTGGAATAGGCAATTGAAGTAATGGTCCATTGTTTACGCTATGATTGGGTTCAGTAGGTGGTCGTTTACTTCCACTGTTAGTTTTATTATTTTCCACTTCTTTAACTGTCTTGATAATATATGGCATAGCGTCTATAATTCCTTGTGCCACTATGTGTTGAATGACACTATTATCTAACTGGTTCCTGTTATTATCGTTATTCGAGTTTTCCTGATTCGCTTCGTTGTTCATCTGGATTATAAACATTTATCAAGTATTAATATCACAGAATAAGATTTAATACCAACAAATGCACAAACAACACATTGGTCAAAACCGTCGATCATTGCGACATTTACTCTATTTCATATATATGTATCTATATCTATTAAAAGCTGCAACTGGAATTTAAAATACAATACTAGTTGTGCATCAGTAGATATTGGATTATCTATTTTGTTTTTTATTCAAATACACACACATATATATATTTTATTATTATTATTGTAACTAGGGGTTCATCCAATATTGCATATTTCACTCGTCGTACTTCCATACGTGCTTCTCCCCAATTTGCCTTATTCTTTCTCCTTCATCTACAAACTCCTCACCAAATGTGCGGAGTTCCTGCACGTTTTCGGTACTCATGGGTGGTGGTGGTGCAGGTATTGGGTTAGGGTACTGTGGTACGGGTTCTCCATATGGGTATGGGTTTTCTAGTATTTCCCAAACATACTTATCGACATCCCAATATGGATCTAGAGTGTCAAGGTTAGGGTATGGTGCTATAGGGTTTGGTATGGGTTCCTCCTATTGGTAGAGTTCTCGATAATCCCTATGTTCATTTTCCCATGGGTTATAAGCTAGAGGATTTGGTAATGGGACTCTAGGGATTTCGTTTGGGTCGAAGGCGGGTATGGCAACCTGGTCTCTTGGGTTAGGTTCTATTTCCATGGGTTGGGTTGGGAACAGTAGCAGTGTCTGTGGTGCAATGATTTGGTCTAAATTTGGGTCTGCGGTAGTGGTAGCTAGTATGTGAAAGTTGGCCAATCGCCTATTAACTATGTCTTGGGTCTGGGCATTCATTTCCCTATTTGCTGCTGCTAAAGCCCGTTGCTGCTGTAACTTCCTCATTCGCTTCCTACGCTCATGTGCTCCCCGACTGAACCATCCTCTCTTTTTCGTAGGGAATGGTTCTTCGGATTGTGCCTTAAATATGAAGATCCCCTCTTCTGTTTCAGCTGAATACCCCGAAGGAGTAGGCTGGGAGGAAGTTCCTTCATCTCTAGGAGAACTAGACAGGTGACGATAGGCGTCCGACGGAACTTGATCACTCATACTGTAAACTAACAAATTGTCAAATACATAAAACAATAATATACAGATATGCATGTAATCACGTAGATTATTTCCTAACATAATGGGAAAAATTTTGGTGTTAGCAGAACACTTCTGTGGCTGAAATCAGTTGATGTAGCTCTGATAGCATCTTCTGTCACAACCCCCGACCCCTGCCCCGGGAGGCGGGCGGCCGCGAGCTACTCAGAGCTAGTGGTATCGGTGTTTATTAATTTAGCAGCGGAAATTTCATCAGGACCGTAGTTAGGAAATAGTTTATCAGAGTAACACCACATTTTTATAATAATAAATACATGGGATAAACCCAAGTTTCCATTACAAACATGTTTTTAGGGATAAACCCTCATTTATTAGAATAAAACTTCTTCTTTATTTACGTAACTTTTATAGCCACTTTTCCAAGCCTTCAATGCTGTCCAGTTGGCTTCTAATTAGCTTTCACATTTTGTTACCTGAAACGCGTTTAAAAACATTTTATCAGCAAGAAATACTGGCGAGTGAATCCCAGTTTAATCAAGAAAAGTTTTATCATTTTATAGCATTGAGGGCAACCCGCAATTACATTTGTTTAATCTACTTTAATTACCACCCATGGTACTGTCAATCCTGACTTGTGGTAATGTTACTACTCATAGTGTAGTAACAAGTTATGTATTCAAAACCCCAACATACCGACGATAATTGTAGATTTACGAATACTCAATCACTGTTGAATTATAATTTAAAAAAATTGAGGTTTTGTAAAAACAGTTCACAAAAAGGTTTCACAAAAAGAGGATTACTCACATTGCTAATTTAGGTATTTCCTTGTGACTTCCTGGTTATAATGTATTAAATTAAACAATGCACACGCGTTAGTATAATAACCCAATTTACATTAGCTATACCCTCCCCGAGACAGAACTCCAACGACTGAGTCGGGCAGCGTAACTAATACGTAACCGGGGGTTATGATACTTACATCGAGGCAGAGCTTCGCTTTTTAGTGGGTATTATGCCCGGGAATTATAATTACTATTAGAGAAATTGAGAGAGAGATTTTTGATTTGAACGGTTTGAAATGAGAGCCGAAGCCCTCTATTTATTGTTCTGGTCGGGCAGCGGGTCGCGGCCCGCGACTCCCTCTGGTTGTTTTCTCGCGCCCCGCGAGGACCTAGGCTAGGTCGTAGCCTCGGTTAGTCACCGGGGTATCTTGTCCGGGTGTCGTGCCACGTGACATGCTATGGTTTCGCCAGGTTATACATTGTCTCGCCCCGCGAAGCCCGGGGTTAACCCTGTCGCGGCCGGCGAGCGACTAACATAATTTGTTTTATTTGATTTTTATTAAGGTAAAGGTATTTCAGGGCCGTTTATCGTATACGGGGTGTATTTTAAGACATATAGGGATGTTTTAAGGATTTTTAGGAGAGTCGTTATAGTTTGAGTGTGGTTTTGATGGAGAAGATGATGTAGAAGTGTTTGGAAATGATGATTGTACAAGATTAGAGGAGAAATACTTACGAAAAGGCCTTGAATCATGAGAAAAAATGACTGAGATCGTCTTGAGTGCGGGTGGTCGGATGGAGATGTCAAATCAGTGAAAGGGAGATGTCAGGTGGTATTTATAGAGTGAGAGTGAGGGTCAAGTCGGTGGAAATGATGAGGTGATGGATGGATTTGTCTGATCGAATGGCCATCCGATCGGATGGCCATCCAGACGAATGGTCATCCGAACGGAAGTCCATTCGATCGGTAGTCCATTCAGCTCGCCGAGTTGCGTTTTGTTAGTTTCCAACTTTTGTTTCGTTTGGTGCATTTTGTTGCGTTAAATGTTCTAGGTACATTAAGCATTTTAGTGAGATAAGTAGTATCGTGTTTCGTTGTGTTTCAGTGCGATAAGTTGAATTGCGCGTGTCCGCGAGTGCGCGTTTCAACAAGTTTTAACACTTAGATAGTTATTATATAACTAATAGTATAACAGGTCATAGTATAAATAACCGCATTTCGAGTTTGCGTTTGCGTTTGAGTTTGCGTTGAGCGATAGCGAATAGTATAATAGTGTATGTGACAGCGCTATAAGCGTATGCGTTGTGATATAGCGTGTGCGAAAATATGCGAAATAGCATTGTAGGCGTTATAGTTTACATTATGATCCGAATCTCGGGTGCTAGGCGTAACGAGAGTAACGAGAGCGAAAAGCAGGTTATTACAGTCTCCCCTGCTTTAGGAGATTTCATACCGAAATTAATCCAAAAAGGAAGACTTGTGAAAGTTGACTCGTATAAGTAGTGATAAAAGCGTTAGGATTTGCTGAGGATGAATGAGTAATCAATCTAGGATTAGCGAATGAGATCGTTTCAGTTAAGGGAGAAATCGATTGCGATAGCGAAAAGCGACTTGTTTGACAAAAAGGTATTATTCCGCGAGTTGGCATTCCAAAAGCGTTTTGAGTTCTCAAAAAGTTTTGTTAATTCGTTGCAATAGGGTTAAAGGAAAACTGTATTTATGAAAATTTTCTTATAACGTGGTGTTAAGCTGAGTCGATGTTAACCCAACGTCGTAAGAAGGGTTTTGTTTAGACATTAAAAAAAGATTTGGAAGGAAAAACTTGGTTTAAAAACTCTCTCTTATGACATGGTATTAAGCTGAGTTTGATGTTAAACCAATGTCATAAGAAAAGTTTTGTTTAGCTATTGAAAAAGGTTTTTAAGGAAAACTGGACTTACGAAAACTTCCCTCGGAAGTGGAGTTAAGCTGAGTCGATCTTACCTCCACGTTGTGAGGAAATTTCATTCATCCAACGGTTTTAATTAAAAATATTTGAGAAAAAATTTTCATTTATTTTCAAAAACAGTAATAAATAAGTTTTAATAGTACTAAAAGGTAATTAACATCGAGTCCCGCATGGCATCTTTCCACGAAAGTTTGTTAATATGGTTAAAACACTTATATATAGGAAGTACCAGCGGCGTATCCACCATGTTTTGACCATATTACTTCCGTTTCGTGAATCGATGTCATGCGTGCCAACATGACACATATAGATTTTCATTTCCTCGGTCCAAGAGAATAGAGGGTCGGACCGAGTTTGAGATAGAATCAAAATAGATTAAGCGGTGAGATTGACTGCGAACGTAGCGATGACAGCATGCGCGAATAGTTTGATGATGCGAAATATCAAAGTAGCGGGGATGATAAGTGTGATAAGCGACGAGCGATAAGCGGTAAGCGGTAAGCGATACGCGATAAGCGATACGCGATAAGCGGTAAGCAATAAGCAATAAGCGATGGGAGCGTGCGCTAAGAGTGCGATATTATCAGAAATTTAACTAACATTAAGCCCCACATGGCATCTTTCCACGAAAGTTTGCTAATATGGGTAAAACACTTATATATAGGAAGTACCAGCGGCGTATCCACCATGTTTTGACCATATTATTTCCGTCTCGTGAAGCGATGTCATGCGTGGCAACATAACACAGATAGCGATATGCGTCAGGCGATAAGCGATGAGAAGCGGTGGGATTAATGGATGCGATAAGCGTCAAAGCGTTCAAGCATTGTGAGTGCGATGAGCATTAGATTCCAGCGAAGTTGCGATTGCGTTGCGTTGCGTTGCGTTGTAGACTTACGATAAGCCTTGCGTTGATGCGATTGCACTGCGTGGAGACTTACAAAAAGTCTAGCGATGAGGCGGTTGATTGCGTTGCAGACTTACGAAGAAGTCTCGCGATGATTCGATTGAGATGTTACGCCTTGCGAATGAGTTTAGTGTGTCGAAAATAATCACAATACTATAAAAGGTCTAATAACGTTCAACTCCACATGGCACTTTCTTCACAAAACTTCGTTAGCATGGAAAAGCACTTATATCCGCCAGCGGCGTATCCACCATGCTTTAACCACACCAGTTACGTCCTGTGAATATATGTCACACTTTGTCGACATGGTTAAGACGCTTATGTATAGGAAGTATCAGCGGCATATCAACCACGCTTAACCATGCTTTTAACGTTATGGCACCATTAGAACTCAGTACGATCTCCGTGCACTGACCAAAATAAGCTCGTGTGCACCCGTGATTAGTTTGTTCCTTGCATGTTTATCGTACCTTATTCTAAGAGTGCATAGTGAGGGTAAAAACACATTATATCGTGATATATTGTATATGCACATAGTGCTTGTAATAGAATCTGTGTGTGCGCTTAGTCTAGGTGCGAGTACGAGGGAGAGAGAGAGAGGGCGAGAGAGAGCGAGAGTGCAAGTGTTGACGTCGCAGATCGTGGAGGCATCGAAGGATAGAATAGTTATGAAATTCAAGTAATAGTAGCGGAAATTGTACTGTTAACTACGTCGTTCTGCGCCTGGTCGGTGTTGATGTTGAAGACTCCTGCTGCTGGTGTTGTGGTTGTTGGTTCTGAAAGTCGCTTCAGCGGTGCTGGGAGTGCTTATAACAACTCTCCTAAAAACCTCTATAACATCCCTATATGTCCTAAAATACACCCCGTGTAAGAAAAATAGGCCCGAAATACCTTTATTTTTATAAAAATCAAGAAAAACAGGAAATAGGGGTGCTCACGGGGCGCGACCCCCTTGGCAACTTCAGTCACGGGCCGCGACCCCCTTGACACCTGGCGCAACCCTAGGCCGATATGTGTCCCAGTTGTGTCGAGTCTAGTGGTCAACTTAGAAACCCTAGGGCCTACCCTAGGCTGTCTCGCAGGGCGCGAGGCCCCTTGTTTCTCTCTCGCGGGCCGCCAGAAACCCCTGATCAGGCCCTATAAATTGGGAGTTCAGGCTTCAGTTTTCAAATCGTTCACAAATCACTTTCTCTCTCGAATCTCTAATAACTAGAATACTTCCCGAGCATAATACCCACTAAAAAGCGAAGCTCTGCCTCGATGTAACTATGATAACCCCCGGTTACGTATTAGTTACGCTGGCCGATTGATCTAGTGCTCCGTATCGCATGTCAAGACTCTGCCTGACTCAGTCGTTGGAGTTCTGTCCTGGGGAGGGTATAGCTAATGTAAATTGGGTTATCATACTAACGTGCGTGCATTGTTTAATTTAATAGATTATAACCATGAATCCACAGGGAAATACCTAAATTAGCAATGTGAGTAATTCCTCTTTTTGTAAATAGTTTTTACAAAACCTCAAATGTTTTAAATTATAATTCACAGTGATTGAGTATTTGTAAATTTACAATTATCGTCGGTATGTTGGGGTTTTGTATACATAACTTGTTACTACACTGTGAGTAGTAACATTACCACAAGTCAAGATTGACATTACCGTGGGTGGTAATTAAAGTAGATGTAAATAAATGTAATTGCGGGTTACCCTCAATGCTGTAAAATGATAAAACTTTTCTTGATTAAACTGAGATTCACTCGCCAGTATTTCTTGCTGATAAAATGTTTTTAAACGCGTTTCATGTGACAAAATGTGAAAGCCAATTAGAAGCCAGCTGGACAGCACTGAAGGCTTGGAAAAGTGCCAATAAAAGTTAACTAATTAAAGGAGAAGTTTTATTTCAATAAATTAGGGTTTATCCCTAAAAACATGTTTGTAATGGAAACTTGGGTTTATCCCATGTATTTATTATTATAAAAATGTGGTGTTTTACTTTGATAAACTATTTCCTAACTACGGTCCTGATGTAAATTCCGCTGCCAAATTAATAAACACCGATACCACCAGCTCTGCACGCTCGCGGCCGCTCGCCTCCCGGGGCAGGGGTCGGGGGTTGCGACTGAAGGTGGTAACAGAGCTACAACCATTGATTTCAGCCACAGAAGTGTTGACACCAAAATTTTATCCATTATGTTAGGAAATAATCTATGTGATTATGTGCATATCTGTATATTATTGTTTTGTGTTATTTGAAATTTTGTTAGTTTATAGTATGAGTGATCAAGGTCCGTCCGACGCCTATCGTCACCTGTCTAGTTCTCCTAGAGATGAAGGAACTTCCTCCTAGCCTACTCCTTCGGGGTATTCAGCTGACACAGAAGAGGGGATCTTCGTATTTAAGGCACAATCTGAAGAACCATTCCCTACGAAGAAAAGAGGATGGTTCAGTCGGGGAGCACATGAGCGTAGGAAGCGAATGAGGAAGTTACAGCACCATAGGGCTTTAGCAGCAGCAAATAGGGAGATGAATGCCCAGACCCAAGACATAGTCAGTAGGCGATTAGCCAACTTTCACACACTAGCTACCACTGCCGCAGACCCAAACTTAAACCAAATATTTGCACCACAGCCACTGCCACTGTTCCCAACCCAACCCATGGAAATAGAACCTAACCCAGGAGACCAGGTTCCCATACCCGCCTTTGACCCAAACGAAATCCCTAGAATCCCAGCACCAAATCCTCTAGCTTATGTCCCATGGGAGGATGAACATAGGGATTATCGAGAACTCTACCCACAGGAGGAACCCATACTAAACCCTATAGCACCATACCCCAACCTCGACCCTCTAGATCCATATTGGGATGCCGATCAGTATGTTTGGGAAATACTAGAAAACCCATACCCATATGGAGGACCTGTACCATAGTACCCTAACTCAATACCCGCACCACCACCACCCATGAGTACCGAAAACGTGTAGGAACTCCGCACATTTGGTGAGGAGTTAGTAGATGAAGGAGAAAGAATAAGGCAAATAGGGGAAAAGCTTGTTTGGAAATACGACGAGCGAAATATGCAATATTGGATGAACCCCTAGTTACAATAATACTAATAATATATATATATACATATATATGTATATATATGTATATATATATATAGGGAGCTGCTAGAATGAGAACCACTCCCAGTTATGAGAACCATGAGAACCACTCTCAACCAATCAGGAGAAAGGGTAATATGGTCATTTCCTTTAAAATGTCTAATCCCTCCTCTCTCCTCATTAAAACTTGCAGACTTTCTCTAATCTCTCTCTCCTCTATCATTTTATAGTCTTCATCTTCTCTCTCTCTCCTATATTTGAAACCAGAGGATTGAAACCAAAATCTTAAAAGTTTGAAGATCTTCAACAACAATACTCAAAACCAAACCACAATCATCTTCAAAGCCAAAAAATCCCCATCCCCATCTTCGGCCTCCCTTCCTCTCCGCCACCCACAACCATCCCTCAGCCGCCGCATCCACCCCAAGACCCCATCCCGTCGTTCTGCTGTTGAAGACGATTATGATGATAATCTGCTGTTTATTAGTGATGATGATGATGAGAATCGACGGCGACGGCTTCGAGATGTATTATGAGGATGATGATAATCTGCTGTTTATTGGTGGGTTTGATGATTTTGGTGGGTTTGTAAAAATCTGGTGGGTTTTGATTTTTTTGGTGGTGTGGCAGTGGGTGCGGTGGTGTTGGAGGCGGTGGCGGGTGGCATTGGGGATGGTGGGTGGGTGGAGAGGGCCGGCGTCGATGGCTGAGCCGGTGAAGCCGGTGATACCGATGGTTTTTTTGGTATGTGTTCTTGTTTTTTCTGGGTTTGATTTTTGGGTGTTCTTGAATCTGGGTTTGATTTTGGGTGTTCTTGAATCTGATGGGTGTTCTTGATTTTTCTGGGTTTGATTTTGGGTGTTCTTGAATCTGGGCTTTAATTTGGGTGTTCTTGAATATGATGGGTGTTCTTGATTTTTCTGGGTTTGATTTTGGGTGTTCTTGAATCTGGGCTTTGAATTTGGGTGTTCTTGAATCTGATGGGTGTTCTTGATTTTTCTGGGTTTTGATTTTAGGTGTTCTTGAATCTGGGCTTGAATGTTGTTCATGTTGAATCTGGGGTTTGAATGATGTTGAATCTGGGTTGAATCTGAGTTTAAATGTTGTTCATGTTGATCTGTGGGTTTTGATTTGTGATATTTAAATATGTGGGTTCTGATACGATCGACGGGTGGCGATGATGCAAAAAAAAAACCGTAGATTTTGATGACGATGGCGCGACAAGGACGGCGGAGGGTAGGGTTTTTGATCCTGCAACCCCACTTTTGCAGCCTCTTGATTATCGGATAATCTGAGCCAAACCCCGTTTTTTTTTTCGAGATACCCTTTGTTTTTTATGTTTGTTGGGTTTTTATATTTTTTTGAGGCGTTGATGATGATAACAATATATCTGAGACACCTCCCGAGTTTGCGATTTCTGGGTGCGTTCGTTTTTTGCGTAATAAAAATTTGTAAAAAAAAAAATAACCCGTAAACTTTTTTAACGTAAAGCGTAAAAACGTGAAGCGTAAAAAGTTTTACGTAAAACGTAAATCGTAAAAAGTTTTACGTAAAACGTAAAATGTTTTACGTTTTACGTAAAACGTAAAATGTTTTACTATTTACGTAAAACGTAAAACGTAATTGTTTTTTACTAAAACGAAAAAAACGTTAACGTAAAAACGTTAACGTAAAAACGTTAACGTAAAAACGTTAACGTAAAAACGTTAACGTAAAAACGTTAACGTAAAAACGTTAACGTAAAAAACCGTTAACGTAAAAACCGTTAACGTAAAAAACCTGAATTTAAAATGTTAACGTAAAAAACGTTAACGTAAAATGTAAAAACGTAAAAAATGTTAAAGTAAAAAACCGGAGCGTAAAACGTAAAGGGTTTTACGTAAAATGTAAAAAGGTTTTACGTAAAACGTAAAAAGTGTTAACGTAAAACGTAAATCGTAAAAAGTAAAAAGTAAAACGTAAAAAGTAAAAAGTTTTTGTAAAACGCAAATCGTAAAAAGTGTTAGCGTAAAACGTAAATCGTAAAAAGTGTTAACGTAAAACGTAAAAAGTAAAAAGTTTTTGTAAAACGCAAATCGTAAAAAGTGTTAGCGTAAAACGTAAATCGTAAAAAGTGTTAACGTAAAACGTAAAACGTAAAAAGTAAAAAGTTTTTGTAAAACGCAAATCGTAAAAAGTGTTAACGTAAAACGTAAAAAGTAAAAAGTTTTTGTAAAACGCAAATCGTAAAACGTAAAACGTAAAAAGTAAAAAGTTCTACGTAAAACGTTAAACATAAAAAAACGATCGTATAAAAAAACGCTCGTAAAAAAACAGGGCGTAAAACGTTCCGTAAAAAAACGCCTGTAATTTTTTTTTTGGCATAAAACATAAAGCGTAAAACGTAAATTTTTTAACGTACAACGTAAAACGTAAAGTGTTTAAACGTAAAACGTAATTTTTTAAAGTGAAACGTAGAACGTAAACTTTTTAACGTAAAACGTAAAGTTTTTAAAACGTAAAACGTAAAAATTTTAACGTAAAAAATATAACGTAAAACTTAAAATGTAAAAAGTCTATAAAGGTTAACGTAAAACGTAAAAAGGGTAAAAACGACACGTAAAACCGGGAATAAAAAACCGCACGTAAAACCCCGGTCGCAAAAACGTAAAACGTAAAAAGTTTTACGTAAAAACGTAAAAAGATTTTCGTAAAACGTAAAAAGATTTTCGTAAAACGTAAAAAGTTTTACGTAAAAACGTAAAACGTAAAAAGTTTGACATAAAACGTAAAAACGTAATTTTTTTTTACTAAAACGTAAAAGACGTTAACGTAAAAAACGGCGTGTTGAAAAAACGGCGCGTAAAAAACGGTGTTAAAATTTGGCGCGTAAAAAACGGCGTTAAAAAATTGGCGCGTAAAAAACGGCGTTAAAAAATTGCGCGTAAAAACGGCGCGTTGAAAGAAGGGCGTTAAAAAACGGCGTTAAAAAATTGGCGCCTAAAAAACGGGACGGCAAAAAACGGCGCGTAAAACGGGCAAAAAACCGCGCGGCAAAAACGGGCAAAAAACGACGCGTAAAACGGGCCAAAAACCGGACGTAAAACGGGCAAAAAACGGGACGGCTTGTAAAAAACGTGACGTAAAAAACGGCGCGGCAAAAAACGGGACGGCTTGTAAAAAAACGGGACGGCTAAAACGGGACGGCGAAAAACGAGACGGCGAAAAACGAGACGGCAAAAAACGGGACGGCTAAAACGGGACGGCAAATAGCGGCGCGTAAAACGGGCAAAAAACGGCGCGGCAAAAAACGGCGCGAAAAACGGCGCGGCAAAAAACGGCAAAAAACAGCCCGTAAAACGGACAAAAAACGGCGCGGCAAAAAACGGGGCGTATAAACGGCGCGTAAAAACGGGACATTAAAAAAATCTTTTTAAAAAATAAAAAGTAATATAATAAAACTAAAAAGTAATATAATAAAACAAAAAGTAATTAAAAATAATAAAGTGAAAAAGACAAAAAAAAAGTTATTTTACTAATCTACCCTTTTTGATTAAAATATAAAAGACATAATAAGACAAATTTTATTTAATATTAGTTTTTGTTACTTTTAATCTCATCCATCCATCAAGATGATCTAAAGGCTATAAAGTGGTTCTCATGGTTCTCATAACTGGAGGTGGTTCTCATTTTAGCGATCCCCTATATATATATATATATATATATATATATATATATATATATATATATATATATATATCGTGTGTGTGTGTAGTTGAAAAAAAAATCAACTAAAATAGATGATCCAATATCTACTGATGCATAATTAGTATTGTATTTTAAATTCCAGTTGCAGCTTGTAATATATATATATATATATATATATATAGTGTCCGCTAAAATGAGAACCACCTCGAGTTGTAAGAACCGTGAAAACTCCTTGATCCTGGGCAAGGTGGACCGATTTTTTTTTCATAAACGTAGATGCATGTATTATAACAGCATTTGTAAAAAAAATTCAAAAAAAAAATGTCATGTGTGTAGTTTTGAGCACCAAAAGTTTGTGTTAACGGGTACCATAAATTTACGGTACCCGTAAACACAAACTTGTGGTGCTCAAAACTACACACACGACATTTTTTTTGAATTTTTTTTACAAATGCTGTTATAATACATGCATCTACGTTTATAAAAAAAAAATTTGGTCCACCGCGCCCCGGATCAAGTAGTTCTCACGGTTCTTACAACTCGAGGTGGTTCTCATTTTAGCATTCCCCATATATGTATATACGAATTGAGTAAATGTCGCAATGATCGACGGTTTTGACCAATGTGTTGTTTGTGCAATTGTTGGTATTAAATCTTGTTCTGTGATATTAATACTTGGTAAATGTCTATAATCCAGATGGACAACGAAGTAAATCAGGAAAACCCGACTAACGATAATAACGGGAACCAATTGGATAATAGTGCCATCCAACATATAGTGGCACAAGGAATCAAAGACGTTATGCCATATATTATCAAAACGGTTCAGGAAGCGGAAAATAATAAAACTAACAGTGGAAGTAAACGACCACCTACTGAACCCAGTCATAGCGTAAACAATGGACCGTTACTTCAATTGCCTATTCCAAAAAGAAGAAGAACCATGTCATATGGTTGTTCTTACAAAGAATTCTGGTCTTGCAAAGCTATAGAATTCTCTGGCAATGAAGGAGCCATTGCAGCTCTACGTTGGATAGAAAAGACTGAGGCAATCTTAAAAATAAGCAAGTGGGCAGACGAAGATAAAATCATGTTTGCTTCCAATCTTTTTAAGAATGCAGCTCTAGAATGGTCGAATACAATTCTCCAGTCTAGGGGAAGTGATAGAGTCTATAATATGGAATGGACCGAGTTTAAAAATATGGTTAAAAGGAAATTATGTCCTCCCAACGAAAAAGAACAAATAGCTAATAAGTTCTTCAACATTAGAATGACGGGAGTAGATTGCAAGGGTTATACTACCGTATTCTTCAAATATGCTAGAATAATACCAACCCTAGCATCACAAGAACCAATATTAATCTCCCGTTACATCTGGGGATTAATCAATGAGAGTAGACATGTAGTCAAAGCAGCTAGACCACAAACCATAGAAGAAAGAACTAGCAAATACTTTGACTGATGAATTGGTACGTACGCAAGAAGAAAACCAGAGGAAGAACCTAGTCCAAAAGCTTACCCAAGAATTTTGCTACGGTAACTCCAACCGTGGGAAAAACATAGGTTCTACTTTTGCACCTTACTGTAAGTCCTGCAAGAAAAAACATTCGGGAAGATGCTCCACATACTGCAACTTCTGTAAAATGCCGGGACACAAGGAAGAAGACTGTAGGAAGAAACCCAGTAATGGAATATACTTCAATTGAGGAGAAAAGGGGCATATCAAACCGAACTGTCCGAAACTAGCTCCAGCCATGAATAACAAGACTATTAAGAATGCTAGAGCATTTGTTCTAATAGCTGAAGAAGCAAAGATGATTCCGGACGTGATTGTTGGTACGTTTTTAGTTACTAATGTTTTTGCTAAAGTATTATTTGACTCTGGTGCGAACCAAAGTTTCATTAATACTTCATTTTGCAAACTTCTCAATCAACCATTAACTAAACTCCAACAAGAATGTCTGGTAGAAAAAGCAAATGGAGAATGCATTAAGATTATTGAAATCTTGCAGGGAGCAAGAAAAGAAATTTTTAACCATAATTTTATTGCTAATCTTTACCCAATGAACTTGGCTGGATTTGATATTGTATTAAGAACGGATTGGTTAGTAGCCAATAAAGCAGTATTTTATGTGATCAAAAGTTAATACAAGTAAATTCACCCAAGGGTGAAAAGATCACAATTAAAGGAGACAAGCCATCTAGATCTACGAAATTCATCTCTGTGATGAAACGACAAGTTATGCAAGGAAAGGATCATTAGTGTATTTGATTTCTATAATCATTAACTGTAACAACTCTCATCAAAAGTCATAATTATTAAATTAATTTGACCAATAGGAAACCCTAATTGAGACACCCAAGTGATTCTGCACAAACCCTAAAATTTTCTGAACAATCAGAATCAGGATCAGGGCCCCTAAAACTCAGGGGGGTATTTCCTAGTTAACGATTATCTACATAATGTGCTGTCAAAAACGAATTAATGAAATTCATCGACTCAGCCGAGCTAGTCCCACACGTGGCCACCCTATGCAAGTTTCAAGACCGTTACGGACCGTAAGGATTAATTGTTACGGTCCGTAAGCTAAGCCAAATTTGTGTATAAATAGCAGAAGTTGGCACTTGAAATTCTGCGTATGTTCGACGAAGAAATTCGTTCTATGCTCCGAGATAAGCTCTGTTTATCACAATTAACACACACGGTTCACTAATCGACGCCGCAATCAGGGTATTAGCACGATCGCTGCTACGATTCATTTTCCGATCGATCAATGTACTCAACGGGTGTTTAAGTGCTGCCCACATTGGGGTGATGCTTTGTCATTAGTCGTTAATTCGACAGATGTTAAGCATAGCACTTTGTCACTCGTTGTGATGGTTGATCTCGTGAGTTATCGTAAAGGCTGTATTGATTACTAACCCCGAATTGTGTGCCTGTTATTAAATTTAGGTTAAAAAGGCTAATCAGTAGGCTAAACTCTGCCCATATAAATCTGCAATGTGAGTCATTCTCTTTTTATCAACTATTTTACAATACCTCAAATTATTTTCAAGGTTATAATTACAGGGACTAAGTCGTGGATATCTTGAATTACTGGTTAGTGGGGTATTGTGCACATTACTAATTTTCTCCCAGTTAGGTTCATTGACCTACTCGGGATAATCACTGTTAGGTTCATTGACCTACAGGGATAATCATCACTATTTAGGTTCATTAATCTAAATAGTGGTATGACCATCGTCACCATTGTGACTTGTCACCATTGTGAGAGAACACCAGATAAAAATAAGATAGAAGCCATTGTAATCGCTCTTATGCTGTAATTAATAACTATTCATCATTATGCAAAATAGAATGATTCACTCAGTATTTCCCGCTGACAAAACCTTTTTCAAACATGTTTCAGGTGATCTGTTATGATCTAGGAAAAGTGCCATATAGCACTACAAGCTCAAGGAAGTGGCTCAGTATAAAATAAAGAAACATGTTTTGTAAAAATAAAAGATTTCTTCATGAAATCAAACTATTGTAAATTACCGGGTTTTATCCCGAATTGTGAAATAAAATAATCGGGAAATATTTACATTTTAAAAGATCCTGATGAAAAACTTCCGCTGTCAAACTCAATTAAATAAATACCACGGGATTTCTGTCCCGCGGCTCCTGAAACGGGTCAAACCGGGTCGGGGGCCGTGACAGAAAAATGTGGTATCAGAGCCACTGATCGAGCCACTGATTTAAGCCAATTAAGTATTTAGAAAATACTTAATTTTTATTAATTACTATTTTGTGATTATGTGTTTTATTATCTGACTAATTTTATACAGTATGGGCAGATCTTTATATGCTAGCAAATGTAGCAATTAATACAAATTTTTATACCTCTCGAGAAACCCAAGAAAAAGAAAATGGAAATTGGGGAAAGCTCTAGGCAAATTGAGGAGTTACCATCTCAAGAAGAACTAGATTTTATAATGGCAATCGATGATACTATTGAGCCTGTTAATGAAAATGATTTTATTCATTCTCTTGAAACACAACTACCAATGAACTTAGAACCAGTTATTCCAAACCTTTCAATCCCCTGGCAAATAGACGAATGGTTGAATAATGAAATATTGTTACAAAACCATCCCTATAGGCTTTTTCCTAAGTTCAATCCAGAACCTTTACCAAATTCACCAATAAGTAACGAGAATATGGCTAAACTCCATCATTTTGACAAAATGGATGCTGGGAATAGAGTCCAAGAGATTTTGGGGCAGATCTCCTGGAAATACGATGAGAAGGAACGCCGTTACTAGAACATCACCTGACAAAGAATAGGGGATTATGAAACTGTGATTGTGTAATAGTAATAGTAAAATCAGTTTATGTAAAATAAATAATAAAACAGTTATATATAGAAGCATGATATAATCTATACAACAAACAAAATATTAGAAAATTTACAATTTTGGTTGTATATTCGTTTACGTGATTATGTGCAACTAATTGTGACCTTGGATTATTTCTTTTATACTCATTATTTATCTATAAATTAGATATCAGATGGAAAACGCTAATAATGAACCAGTTAATGAGGTTAATCAATCTGAGCAACAACCGGGGGACCAATATATGACTAGGCAAGATATAGAAAATATCGTTGCTCAAGGGATAGCCAACGCTATTCCAGGAATAGTTGCTCAAGGGATAGCCAATGCTATTCCATCAATCGTTGCTGCTATTAAAAATCCAATCGAACCGCAACAAATTGTTCTTAGTAAACGTATTTCTGAAGATAATTTCAGTAATAGCGTAAACGGAGGTAATAATCATGTTAATCATGATAATGAACCACGGCAAGCTCCGCTCCCAAAGAAAAGGAAAACTGCAACGCCTGGTTGCACTTACAAAGAATTTCTTGCTTGTAAACCCACTGAGTTTGCAGGCAATGAAGGAGCGACTGCGGCACTGCGTTGGTTAGAGAAAACCGAGGCAGTAATTGCCATAAGTAAATGTGCTCAGGATGATCAGGTCATGTATGCATCAAATCTTTTCAAAGAAGTGGCGCTAGAATGGTGGAATACGGTGTTACAAGCAAAAGGAAGAAGGATGGCGTATGCTATGAACTGGGAAGAATTTAAGAGTCTTGTAGAAAGAAAATTATGTCCCGAATATGAAAAAGATCAAATGGCAAATAAGTTTTTAACCCATCGGATGGTGGATGTAGATTGTCGAGGGTATACTACGACATTCTTCGAATATGCTCGAGTGGTACCAACCCTGGCTTCGCCAGAGCCGGTACTTATTTCCCGTTATATTTGGGGATTGATTTCCGAAATCCGTAATATCGTCAAGGCTGCGAAACCTCGTACGATTGATGATGCAGTAGAATTAGCCAATACTCTGACTGATGAGTTAGTACGGACAAGAGAAGAAAATAGAAGGAAGGAAGTAGCCCAAAAGATTACCCAAGAATTCCGTTCGGGTAGCCATAACAATTTCAAGAAAGGAGGGAATTGGCAATCTTCTACTAGTCCATTTTGCAATTTTTGCTAAAGGAAGCATTTTGGAAGATGTAAAGGATATTGCAATTTTTGCAAAATTCCAGGGCATCAAGAAGAAGACTGTAGGAGGAAGAAATTTTCAGTTTGCTACAACTGTGGAGAAACTGGACATCTTAGGCCAAATTGTCCAAAACTGAATAAACCATTTGACAATAAAGCCAAACCGGCAGAAGGAGCAAAAAGGAATGCGAGAGCCTTTCAGCTGACTACTCAAGAAGCCGAGATGATTCCAGATGTGATAGCCGGTATGTTCTTAGTTCACAACGTTTACACAAAACTATTATTTGACTCTGGTGCAAACCAAAGTTTTATAAATACTTTACTCTGCCAAACTCTTAACTTACCATTAACCAATATTAGATAAATTTCTACAGTAAAAACGGCAGATGTGAATTTAGTTAAAATAAATAAGGTTCTGCAAAACGTAGAAATAGAACTTTTAAGTCATAAATTTTATACAACCATATTGGTTGAATTCGATGATATGTTAGAAATGAATTGATTAGTAAAACCACTATGTTCGAATTCTTTGTGATAAGAATTCCATAGAAATTCAGGTAACTACTGGAGAAGTAATAATGATTACAGGAGATAAAACCCTGTAAACCCATAAAGTTCATATCAGTAGTGAAAGTTGCTAATTATAAACAAAAGCAAAGAAAAGTATACATGATTTCAGTAATCATCAATACTAAAGATAAAGAAATTAAGGAAATTTCTGTAATTTCAGAATACCCAGATGTATTTCCAGAAAATTTACCTGGATTATCACCAGATAGGGAGATAGAATTTAGGATTCATCTAATTCCAGGAATTATACCAATAGCCAAGGTTAACACAGTGTTGATTGTTAAGAAAAAGGATATTTCGATGAGATTGTGTATTGATTATAGGGAATTGAATAACGTTACAATTAAAAATCAATACCCATTACTTGATGATTTATTCAATCAATTCCAGGGAAATAGATATTTTCTAAGAACGACTTAAGATCTGGATATCATCAATTTAAAATACAAGAGGAAGACATACCTAAAACTGTTTTCAAAACTAGGTATGGTCATTACGAGTTTACGGTCCTGCCCTTCGGATTAACAAAAGCACCTGCAACATTCACGGACATGATGAATAGGATCTGTAAACTGTATTTGGATAAATTGGTAATTATCTTTATCGACGATATACATATTTATTCTAAAAGTCAGAAAGAATATTATCAGCACTTGCATGTACTCTTAACTTTGTTAAGAAAAGAAAACGCTGTACGCCAAATTTTCGAAGAATGAATTTTGGCTGCTAGAAGTGTAATTTTAGGTCATATGGTGAATCCCGAAGGTATTCACGTAACTCCTGATAAGATATTATCAAAATGAAAGGTTCCCTAATCCGCAATGGAAATTAGAAATTTAGTCGGTTACTACAGACGATTTATTAAGGATTTTTCTAAGATAGTTATATCATTAACTAAGTTAACCAGTAAAATAGCTAAGTTTGAATGAGGATCTTAAAGCAGAAATTAACCAAATACTCAGATATTAGCCTTATGAACTAAAGATTTTGAAGTATAAGGTAATGCTTCAAAGTTAGGATTTGAATGCATGTTAATGCAACACAAAAATGTAATTGCGTATGCATCAAGCAATTGAAAAAGAACGAAGGAACTATACCACTCATGAGTTAGAATTAGGAACCATAATTTTGCCTTAGATTTGGAAACATTATCTGTATGGAAGTAAGGATACCATCTATACGGATTATAAGAATTTAAGATATATATTTTTGGGCACAAAGAATTAAACATGAGACAAAGGAGATGAATGAAAATCCTAAATGACTACAACTGTGATATTCAGTATCACAAAGGAAAGGATGAAGACAACAAGAGATAGTCAGAAAAGTTATACAGATAATAGATGAAAGCTGTTGGAGTTCGAGTTGGAGACAAAATGTAATTGAAAGTATCTCCTTGGAAAGGAGTAAGAAAGGAAAGCTAAGTCCAAGATACGTAGGACCATTTCCAGTAATCCAACGTATAGGACCAGTTGCTTATCGTTTACAACTACCAGGAAAGTTAGCTGAAGTACATGATGTATTTCATGTATCCAATCTCAAGAAATGTCTATCAGACAAATTATTGGTAGTACCTTTCCAAGATATAAAGGTAAACGAGTAGTGTTAGTTAAAGTAAAGTAGGATTCAAAGATATGATCCTAAATACATTTAGGAGTTAGAATCAGAAATGAAGCGAAGGTATCCTCAATTATTCCAGTAAATCTCGAGGACGAGATTTTTATTTAGGTGGGGAGAATGTAACAACTCTCATCAAAAGTCATAATTATTAAATTAATTTGACCAATAGGAAACCCTAATTGAGACACCCAAGTGATTCTGCACAAACCCTAAAATTTTCAGAACAATCAGAATCAGGATCAGGGCCCCTAAAACTCAGGGGGGGTGTTTCCTAGTTAACAATTATCTACATAATGTGCTGTCAAAAACGAATTAATGAAATTCATCGACTCAGCCGAGCTAGTCCCACACGTGGCCACCCTATGCAAGTTTCAAGACCCTTACGGACCGTAAGGATTAATTGTTACGGTCCGTAAGCTAAGCCAAATTTGTGTATAAATAGCAGAGGTTGGCACTTGAAATTCTGCGTATATTCGACGAAGAAATTCGTTCTATGCTCCGAGATAAGCTCTGTTTATCACAATTAACACACACGGTTCACTAATCGACGCCGCAATCAGGGTATTAGCACGATCGCTGCTACGATTCATTTTCCGATCGATCAATGTACTCAACGGGTGTTTAAGTGCTACCCACATTGGGGTGATGCTTTGTCATTAGTCGTTAATTCGACAGATGTTAAGCATAGCACTTTGTCACTCGTTGTGATGGTTGATCTCGTGAGTTATCGTAAAGGGTGTATTGATTACTAACCCCGAATTGTGTGCCTGTTATTAAATTTTGGTTAAAAAGGCTAATCAGTAGGCTAAACTCTGCCCATATAAATCTGCAATGTGAGTCATTCTCTTTTTATCAACTATTTTACAATACCTCAAATTATTTTCAAGGTTATAATTACAGGGACTAAGTCGTGGATATCTTGAATTACTGGGTAGTGGGGTATTGTGCACATTACTAATTTTCTCCCAGTTAGGTTCATTGACCTACTCGGGATAATCACTGTTAGGTTCATTGACCTACAGGGATAATCATCATTATTTAGGTTCATTAATCTAAATAGTGGTATGACCATCGTCACCATTGTGACTTGTCACCATTGTGAGAGAACACCAGATAAAAATAAGATAGAAGCCATTGTAATCGCTCTTATGCTGTAATTAATAACTATTCATCATTATGCAAAATAGAATGATTCACTCAGTATTTCCCGCTGACAAAACCTTTTTCAAACATGTTTCAGGTGATCTGTTATGATCTAGGAAAAGTGCCATATAGCACTACAAGCTCAAGGAAGTGGCTCAGTATAAAATAAAGAAACATGTTTTGTAAAAATAAAATATTTCTTCATGAAATCAAACTATTGTAAATTACCGGGTTTTATCCCAAATTGTGAAATAAAATAATCGGGAAATATTTACATTTTAAAAGATCCTGATGAAAAACTTCCGCTGTCAAACTCAATTAAATAAATACCACGGGATTTCTGTCCCGCGGCTCCTGAAACGGGTCAAACCGGGTCGGGGGCCGTGACAGAAAAAGGTGGTATCAGAGCCACTGATTTAAGCCAATTAAGGAAAAGAGTTGAAAGATATTCCCATAGAATCTCAATTCTCAGATGTTTTCCCAGAAGAATTATCGGGACTACCACCAGATAGGGAGGTCGAATTCAGAATCCACCTACTAACAGGGACAACACCAATTGCCAATGCACCTTACCGTTTGGCACCAGCAGAGATGCAAGAACTGAAGAAACAACTGGACGAACTACTGGTGATAGGATTCATATAGCCTAGTTCATCACCATGGGGAGCACCAATCTTGTTTGTCAAGAAAAAGGACGGATCAATGCGTATGTGCATTGATTACCGAGAACTGAATAAAGTCACGATTAAAAATCGGTACCCATTACCAAGAATCGATGACTTATTTGATCAACTGCAAGGATCTCGATTCTTTTCTAAGATCGATTTATGCTCGGGATATCATCAATTGAAAGCACAGGAAGAGGACATTCCTAAAACTGCTTTCAGAACAAGGTATGGTCATTATGAATTTCCAGTCATGCCATTTGGTCTAACCAATGCCCCGACCGTATTTACGGACATGATGTACAGAATATGTAAACCATATCTGGATAAATTCATAATTGTCTTTATGGATGATATTCTCATTTACTATAAGAGTAAAGAAGAACATGCAGCGCATCTGCATACACTCCTAAATTTGCTGAGAAAAGAAAAGCTTTATGCTAAATTTTCAAAATGTGAATTTTGGTTAGAAGAAGTATAATTCCTTGGACATTTGGTTAATCATGAAGGAATTCATGTGGAGCCCACAAAGATCGAGGCAATTTCTAAATGGAAAGTCCCTGAATCACCAACGGAGGTGAGAAGTTTTCTCGGACTAGCAGGCTATTATAGACGGTTTATCCGAGATTTTTCTAGAATAGCCATTCCCTTAACAAAACTGACTTGTAACTAAGTTAAGTTTGAATGGGGAACAAAACAGGAAGAAGCCTTTAGAATCCTTAAGAAAAGATTAACCAACGCACCCATACTCGCGCTACCAGAAGGAACTAAAGATTTTGTAGTCTACTCTGATGCGTCTAAATTAGGTTATGGATGTGTGTTGATTCAACGTCAAAAGGTTATAGCCTATGCCTCTAGACAACTTAAGAATCATGAAGAGAACTATACAACCCATGATCTAGAGTTAGGAGCCATAATTTTTGCCCTTAAAATTTGGAGACACTATCTTTATGGTAGTAAGTTTACCATTTTCACCGATAATAAGAGTTTAAGATATGTTTTCGGGCAAAAAAGAGTTGAATATGAGACAGAGACGCTGGATGGAAATTCTTAGTGATTATGATTGTAGTATCCAGTATCATGCAGGAAAGGCTAATGTAGTAGCTGATGCTTTAAGTCGAAAATATCATGAAAAAACCCAGAAAAGTACGCTCTCTCAAATTAAATCTGCAGATAGATTTAAATGAACAGATTAGAAAAATACAAGAATCAGTAATCAAGGACGATACTGAAAAATTGAAAGGAATGATTAAGGAATTAGAACAATGAACATATGGAATTTGGAGATTCCATGGGAAAAGAATTTTGATACCTAAACAAGGAAACCTACGCCACCAAATATTAGAAGAAACCCAGAAGTCTAAATATACGATACATCTTGGAAGTGATAAAATGTATCAAGACTTAAGAAAGAATTTCTGGTAGATAGGAATGAAAAAGGATATAGCAGCTTATGTTGCCAAGTGTTTAACATGTTCACAAGTTAAAGCTGAATATCAGAAACCCTCAGGTTTATTGCAGTAATTAGAAATGGCAATAAGGAAATGAGAATTGATAACAATGGATTTTGTTACCAAATTAACCAAGACGTGAAAAGGAAATGATACAATCTAGGTGATTGTAGACAGGCTAACCAAGTCTGCTCATTTCTTATTGATGAAGGAAACTTTCAGAATGGAACAGTTAGCCAAGTTATATGTAAATGAAATAGTTTCATTACATGGAATTCCTTTATCTATTGTTTCTGACAGAGATAACCGTTTTACTTCTCATTCTTGGACTAGTTTTCAAAAAGCATTGGGAACCAAGTTGAATCTAAGCACTACTTATCATCCTCAAATGGGCGGACAAAGTGAAAGGACAATTCAAACAATGGAAGATATGCTTAGTGCTTGTGTAATTGATTTCGGAGGAAATTGGGATGATCATTTACCATTTATAGAATTTTCTTATAATAATAGCTATCATACCAGTATCAATGCTGCACCATTTGAAGCACTTTATGGACGAAAGTGCCGAACTCCAGTCTTTTGGGCAGAAATTGGAGAAAAGCAAATATCTGGACCAGAGATTGTACAAGAAACAACGGACAAAATTATTCAAGTCAAGGAAAGACTAAAAGCAGCACGCGATCGTCAAAAGAGTTATGCTGATAACAGGCGAAAACCGTTGGAATTTCAAGTAGGATATAAGGTATTATTAAAAGTTTCGCCATGGAAAGGAATAGTTAGATTCATCAAAAGGGGAAAGCTAAGCCCCAGGTACGTTGGACCCTTTGAGATTATTAGTGTTACCTCTTAAAGACATAGAGGTAAATGAGAAACTTAAGTTTGTAGAAAAACCCCTACAGATTGAAGACAGAAAGGTTAAAAATCTCAAACACAAGAGATTAGTTCTAGTTAAAGTAAAATGTGATTCCAAGAGAGGACCAGAATACACTTGGGAGCTTGAATCAGAGATACATAGGAATTATCCACACCTGTTCTTGTAGACCTCGAGGACGAGTTCTAAAACAAGGTGGGGAGGATCTAACAACTCTCCTAAAAATCTCTATAACATCCCTATATGTCCTAAAATACACTCCGTGTACGAAAAATAGGCCCGAAATACCTTTATTTTTATAAAAATCAAGAAAAACAGGAAATAGGGGGCGCTCGCGGGGCGCGACCCCCTTGGCAACTTCAGTCGCGGGCCGCGACCCCCTTGACACCAGGCGCAACCCTAGGCCGCCACGTGTCCCAGTCGTGTCGAGTCTAGTGGTCAACTCAGTAACCCTAGGGCCTACCCTAGGCTGTCTCACGGGGTGCGAAGCCCCCTTGTTTCTCTCTCGCGGGCCACCAGAAACCTCGCATCAGGCCCTATAAATTGGGAGTTCAGGCTTCAGTTTTCAAATCGTTCACAAATCAATTTCTCTCTCGAATCTCTAATAACTATAATACTTCCCGGGCATAATACCCATTAAAAAGCGAAGATCTGCCTCAATGTAAGTATCATAACCCCCGGTTACGTATTAGTTACGCTGCCCGATTGATCTAGTGCTCTGTAACGAATGTCAAGGTTCTGCCTGACTCAGTCATTGGAGTTCTGTCTCAGGGAGGGTATAGCTAATGTAAATTGGGTTAATGTAAATTGGGTTATTATACTAACGTTTGTGCATTGTTTAATTTAATAGATTATAACCAAGAATCCACAGGGAAATACCTAAATTAGCAATGTGAGTAATTCCACTTTTTGTAAACTGCTTTTACAAAGCCTCAAATGTTTTAAATTATAATTCATAGTGATTGAGTATTTGTAGATCTACAATTATCGTCGGTATGTTGGGTTTTGTATACATAACTTGTTACTACACTGTGAGTAGTAACATTACCACAAGTCAGGATTGACAGTACTGTGGGTGGTAATTAAAGTAGATGTAAACAAATGTAATTACGGGTTGCCCTCAATGCTGTAAAATGATAAAACTTTTCTTGATTAAACTGGGATTCACCCGCCAGTATTTCTTGCTAATAAAATGTTTTTAAACGTGTTTTACGTAACAAAATGTGAAAGCCAATTAGAAGCCAGCTGGAGAGCACTAAAGGCTTGGAAAAGTGGCTATAAAATTTACCTTAATAAAGAAGAAGTTTTATTTCAATAAATTAGGGTTTATCCCTAAAAACATGTTTGTAATGGAAATTTGGGTTTATCCCATGTATTTATTATTATAAAAATGTGGTGTTTTACTATGATAAACTATTTCCTAACTACGGTCCTGATGTAAATTCCGTTGCCAAATTAACAAACACCGATACCACCAGCTCTGCGAGCTCGCGGCCGCCCGCCACTTGGGGCAGGGGTCGGGGGTTGCGACAGTGCTAGCATGCCTTGGTGTCGCGGTCATGTGCTGCAGTGGTGGGTGAAGTGGCCGTAACAATTGGAATTGTTGCAATAGCGACAACTTCCTCCTGCCTGATGATGATAAGTACACTTGTAACACTAAGGGAGGGTTCTAGTGTAATTACGCCTTCGGTGACTTCCTGTGTAGTTACGCCTTGGGTAAAGCGGAACTGCTCGGAGAGGCTCTGGTTGAGGCAGTTCAGTTATTGGAGAGTTTAGACTCGAGTTCTTTCTATTGCGGCTAGGCTGGGCGTTTTGGTGCTGCGTTGTCGTCGGGTGATTTGTCTGAGGATTCTTCAGAAGATTCGTCGGAAGATTCGTCGGAGGATTCATCTGAGGATTCGTTTGAGGACTCGTCGAAAGATTTATTGGTGGATTCGACAATGATTGCTTGATTAACCTTCCTGGTGGAATCTTTGGAGAAGAATCCTTCCAAGATTCGCTTGTCATTGATTTCTGCGGCCAATTGATAGGCTTCTTCGATGGTAGTAGGTCGCGCAGCTTCGACAAAATCGCCCACACACTCGGGCAAGGCGCGTATGTACTTATTGATAGCCTTATCGGGAGTGTCAACTTGGCTTGGGCAGATATTGCTAAGCTGTTAGAACCTTGCTGTGAGGCCGTTGTTGTCACCTTCAACTTGTTTGATATTCCAGAATTCGTCTTCTAGTTTCTGCATCTCGTGGGGAGGGCAATATTGTTCCTTCATTCGCTCTTTCAGCTCATTCCAGGAGAGTGCGTATGCTGCGTTGATCCCACGTTTGTTACGTTCTGCTGTCCACCAGTCGAGCGCTTTTGATTGAAATACTCAGGTAGCGCATGTGGTACGAAAATGCTCTGGGCATCCACTCTGACGAAGGGTAAACTCGATAGCATCGAACCATTGAAATAGTTGAGATACACCTTCTTCGCCTGTGTAGCCCATTGGACCACAAGCTTTGAAGTGCTTGAAGGAGAAAGTAGACCTGGGTGCGATGGTCTGAGAGTCTCCTGAATTTTGAGAGTTGCTGAGAGATTGAACCTGTGCGACGATTTGAGGAATAACCTTGGCCACTTCCTTGGCCACGAGCGAGGCGACCCTCTTATCGGCGTTTCTTCTGCCTCTTCTCCTGGTTGTGCATCGCGAGGTAGAAGCATTCGAAGGCATCTAGACAAATAGTTTGGAGTGAGATTCTATCATAATGGTTTTGTGTTTGTGATTGCGATTAGCGTGTTAAAACTCGTTTATTGTTGATATAATAATACGTATTCCTATAGGAGACACAAAAGTCCTAAGTTCTCACGTATTCACATAAGCGTACATGTGTGTATATATGTATGTATATATGTAGTATGTAGTATATGGTTTCACACATATTTGAACATCGTATAGATAACGCGCGAGGACGCGTTTAATAAGGTGAGTCGTTAGAATTTAGTTTTGTTGCGAGTATTAGCTCTTGTTTTAGATTGCGATGGTTGTGCAAGTTGTACATATATTCGGTAGAGCGTAAAGCGATAAACGAGAAATCGATAAAACGTAAAATCTTGATTTGGAGATTTTAAACAAATTTGCATAAAATAAACTTGATGACGCGTAATAACACGATAAAATTCGATGATGCATAAAAATCTGTGATTGCAGGCTTAGTATAAATAGAGTGCCCGGGGTTTTGAGGCGTCGACTATCCAAAGTGATTCAACTATTCCCAACGAGTTCGAGTACACGCTTTGGCCTATAGACTATGCCCTCACTGGGATACGGCTACGACATTCTTCCTTCCAGTTACTACGTGATTCGAGTCATGGAAACAGTAGAGACTTTGGTGAGATCTTTTGGAAACCATTTTAGGGAATGGAACGGGTTATTAAGATGCGGGTTTCACCCCTGACTTAACAACTTCGCCCCTAGCTGTGGTAAAAACAACCACTAGATAGAAATGGAGGTCTTCGTTGAGATATGAATATCACTCCTGACTCAACGAAAGAGTCTCGTGCTAAGAGTTATGCGCTGAGTTAGTGATCTTCATCGAGAGTTCTTGGTTTTCACACCTAATCTCGACGCTATCGCTCGTTTGTGTTATGCGACTGACTTCAATCATGTATATTGTGCTAGCCTTAGGAAAAGCATTTAATACTATATTGCCTTAGGGAAGGCTCCCTTCGTACGAAGCTATCTTCGCACGAAAGTGCAATATATAATTAAACATTTTAGAATTCATAGAGAATAATCCGTTCGTACGAAGCCACAGCATGGGAGTTCATACGAAGCTAGAGTGCGCGTGCTCGTACGAAGCGTCTGCTGGTGGGTTCAGACAAGAGGTCTGTTTAGTACTTAGACTATAGACTAGGTTAGATCAGGCAATCCTACCTAGTTCACTATAGTTATGGCTCTGATACCAATCCGTCACACCCCAACCGACGACGGAATCATCGGGGCGTGACACTAGGCGAATCAGATTGCTCAAGAGAATCCATAACAACTAATTAGCGACAATATTTAACAAATTCATTATCCCATATTAATAAACAAATATTTGACATATAGTCGTACAGATTTCATGTCTCTAGAACAATACAAATCCGACAACCTAGATTTTAGGTGAGTTTCTAAAGTAGTCCTATCTTGATTGAGGTAACCTGCGTTTAACCTGCAACATACGTTATGTCAATACAGAAAATGTATTGGCGAGTATACATGTTTAATATAGCATAAAGTAGATAAAAGTGTTTACGCATAACCAGCATGTAGCACATAGAGATGTGAATCAAGTAAGCTATCGATAATGATACTATCAATACCAATGACTTCGGGTTGACTGTGAATGGTAGAGTGCGTGACACATGTCCACCACTGTGAACATGTGAAGTAAAGACCTTAACAACCCCTGAGTAAACAGGTGCCGAGTCCAAACTATAGTACTATCGTTGCAAAGGGTGGCAAGCAGTAATCACTGTGTAAACATAACATACAGGCATTCATCAAATCACGTATAACATGCAAGAGCGGTTAGCGTTTGTTAAGCGTTTAAGTATTGTGTGTGTTGTGTTTTGATATAGAACATATGTTACACCCCAAAAAGTGTTTAAAGCGTTAAAAGGGGTCAAGTATACTCACAGTGTGTGTTTAGCAATTAAACACAATCTGGATTGGATTGAAGGGAGCGCGTTGAGTTAGCATGTGAACAGTAGCATAAGTCCTTGAACGGAGCATTGAACAGCGCGTAAACAGAATATCGAATGGTTGAGTGTTCGAAAGGTGATCCGAACGAATGGGTATATCCCATCCAAACAGATGGTCATTCAGACGGATGGTCATCCGAGCGGATGGCCATTCGAGTGAGGTGTCCTTGTTTGTAAAGTTTGAAGTTTTAGTCAAATCGTCAAACATTGGAAATTATAAAGGGACAGGTCACCTGGTCGAATGGCCATTCGATCGGATGGTCATCCGATCGGATGGCCATTCGAATGGGCGATCTGTTAGTTGAAATTTGGTGAAAATTCTAAGTAATAGCTTCGGGTTTAATGGAGACAGCGTGACGGGGTGTCGGACAACGGAAAACACACCAAGTTCAGCTAATTCGGTCGAGTGGTCTCAGCCTATTTGATCAGATTCGCCGTTCTTGATGGGATTTCATGTTTAACCCGTTAATCGGTCCATCTCTTTGGAGGAAATCCGTTTTCAAGTCGGCTCTCCGCTAAGGAATGAGTAGAGAGTCTGAATGAGTCCAGATTCCATCGATTTTGAGTAGAAAAGTAGAGGAATGTTGAAAATAGTTGAAAAGTGGTGAAATCTTTCATAGTTGAGTTGAAAAAGTATGGAAATCCTTTAGATCTGGAACCACTCTTGCTCGAATGATGCTCCACAACAGTTGCCTAAGCAAGCCGAGTGAAGAACCACCTTCAAGGGGTCCAAATTAGTGATTTCAGAGAAAAGTCAATGTTTGAGTATGGTTTTGATGGAGAAGATGATGTAGAAGTGTTTGGAAATGATGATTGTAAAAGATTAGAGGAGAAATACTTACGAAGAGGCCTTGAATCGTGAGAAAAAGTGGCTGAGATCGTCTTGAGTGCGGGTGGTCGGATGGAGATGTCAAATCAGTGAAAAGGAGATGTCAGGTGGTATTTATAGAGTGGGAGTGAGGGTTAAGTCGGTGGAAATGACGAGGTGACGGATGGCTTTGTTTAATCGAATGGCCATCCGGACGGATGGTCATCCTAACGGAAGTCCATTCGATCGGTAGTCCATTCGACTTGCCTTGTTGCATTTTGTTAGTTTCCGACTTTTGTTTCGTTTGGTGCATTTTGTTGCGTTAAATGTTGTAGGTACATTAAGCGTTTTAGCGAGATAAGTAGTATCGTGTTTTTTTGTGTTTCAGTGCAATAAGTTGAATTGCGCGTGTCCGCGAGTGCGCATTTCAACAAGTTTTAACACTTAGATAGTTATTATATAACTAATAGTATAACAGGTCATAGTATAAGTAACCGCGTTTCGAGTTTGCGTTTGCGTTGATCGATAGCGAATAGCGTAATAGTGTATGCGACAGCGCAATAAGCGTATGCGTTGTGATATAGTGTGTGCGAAAATATGCGAAATAGCGTTGTAGGCGTAATAGTTTACATTTTGATCCGAGTCTCGGGTGCTAGGCTTAACGAGAGTGACGAGAGCGAAAAGCGGGTTGTTACATTAATTTCGCCAATAAACTCTCCCCAATGTCGACACCATCACCCTTACTTTTTTCGTCTAGTGATAGCCAATAACATAGAAATTGAAAGCAGGTTGCGATGGGAAGTGGAACGATGATTGCGGTTTTATTTAGTGGCTTTAGGCCGCTAAATATTGATGATTAGGTTGATGGTTGTTGGGTTGTAATAGTTGAAAATCAAGGAGAAATGAGTTTTGAAACTTGGCATTTTTTTGCTAAACAATATTTATTTTGAGCTCATTCAATGAAAAACCAGTTTGGTTTTGAAATAAACGTATTTATTTGGGCCTAATACATATGCAATATATAAAAACTTTCTAAAACCTTGGAGACCCTTATTTTTGGTGGCACTCCGCCCGTGCCTAGGTTGCCAAGCCTTTGGAGCCGGCCCTGGTGTTCCTGATAGTTATGGTCCTTTGCCAGCCAAAATCATGGTGTTAAGCAATGTGATATTGTTACAAAAATTTAATTAGATTCCTCATATCTCATTTTGTAAAAACCGTTTGAAATTGTGGCTTAATGCCCGTATCCAGGTGTGTATGGAAGACATGTTTTGGTTGAGATTTCAAATTTCATAGTGCACACATATGTAGATGTAGAAGAAGGATCAGAAGGGGGTGCTAAGCTTGCCGGGAAAAACTAAAAAAAGAAAAGAAAAAAAGAAGAAGAGTTGCTTATGTTAATCAGTTCTTTTAATATCTAATGGAAAACACTTTAGGGTTCTTGATATACATGGCAATCTAGTAGCGGTTAGAGATGAAGAAGAAGCCATCTTGATCGGTTCCCGTTTAGGGTGAGCAGTTAGGATGGAGAGGGATGATAACATATTCTAGTGAGGGGGACCGTAAACTTTATGGTGTGTCTTTAGGGTTCCCCAATAACCTGTATTTATATGCTTCACCCAAGGGGAAACCCTAATTAACTAGTATGGGCCTTTATGTCCATCAAATAAAGCCCAGTTAATTTTATAGGGATATTAAGGTAAATATTGATCTAGTTATTAGATAAATGATCAATAAGGGCACCATAAATTATTTAATAATAATTTAAGCTAACATTCTCCCACTTGGCCGAGTGATCATTTATTATGAGTATTAGGTAAGCCTGATCAGGAGTTAATACTCATTTTAGTTTTAAACCAAAATTGCAGCAGAAAAATACAGTCGTTGAGTCAGTTATTCAACTCAGGACCCCCATTAATCATACTACAATCCCAAATTTAAAACCTAAGCATAGTAAGGATCAATTTTCAAGTAAGCCCTTAAATGATGATTTGTATAATAATAGTCTTTACGTCATTAGGCTAGCGGAACGTAGTTAGAGACAAACAAATCAAATGAGGAAATTTTATCATTAAAACGTAAGTAAGTACAATATGCATTTAAATAAGGTCTTTACAAAAGCCCATCTTAAAAACATGTTCTTCGAATACTTTAGGTGGGAGACCTTTAGTCATCGGATCCGCAAGCATATTTTTCATACTTATATACTCAATACAAAGCTTATTTTCCTCAACACTTTCACGTACGAACAGATACTTTGTATCAAGATATAATCCAGCTCCGGTCGAACTGTTACTGTTCGAGAAGTTAACGGCAGCTGAGTTATCACAGTACAGCTTCAATGGTCTAGATATGGAATTAACAACTTTGAGTCCAGTAATCAGATTCTTTAGCAACATTCCATGACAGGTAACGTTATATGCAGCAATGTATTCTGCCATCATAGTGGATGTTGAAGTTAGCTGTTGCTTATGACTCCTCCATGAAATAGGTCCACTGGCTAACATAAAGATATACCCTGAAGTGGATTTCTTGTCATCTTTGCATTTAGCAAAGTCAGAATCAGAATAACCAACCACTTCCAAAACGTCACTTCTTCTATAAGTCAGTTTATAGTCTTTCATCCCCTGAAGATATCAAAGTACTTTCTTCGATGCTTTCCAGTGATCAAGGCCAGGATTAGACATATAACGGCCTAGCATCCCTGTAACATAAGCGATATCTAGACGAGTACAGACTTGAGCGTACATGAGGCTCCCAACTACTGAGGCATAAGGTATCATTCTCATTTGCGCCTTTTCATCCTCAGTTTTCGGACATTGAAAAGAACCGAAAACATCTCCTTTAACTACTAGAGCTACAGAGGGAGAGCTGTGTTGCATGTTATATCGACTAAGGACACGATCAATGTAAGCCTTTTGTGATAAGTCCAAAATTCCATTTCTTCTATCTCGGTGTATTTCGATGCCAATAACATAAGAAGCCTCTCCGAGATCTTTCATGTCAAAGTTATGCGAGAGTAAGCGCTTCGATTCATGCAACATATCTAAGCTATTACTTGCCAATAGAATATCATCTACGTAAAGGACAAGTATAGCAAAATTGCTCCCACTCATCTTGAGGTAGGTGCATTGATCCACTTGGTTCTTCATAAAGCCTTGCTTCTTCATGACTTCATCAAACTTAAGATACCATTGACGTGATGCTTGCTTCAAACTGTATATGGATTTCTTCAGCTTGCAGACAAGATGTTCTTGACCTTCAGGTTTGAACCCTTCAAGTTGCTTCATGAACACGTCTTTATACAAGTCTCCATTGAGGAAAGCAGTCTTGACATCCATCTGATGCAGCTCTAAATCAAAATGAGCTACTAGGGCCAAGACGATCCTTAAGGAATCTTTTCGAGAGACAGGGGAAAAGGTCTCTTGATAATCGATTCGCTCTTTCTGAGTGTAGCCCTTTGCAACCAATCTTGCTTTATATCGTTCAATGCTTCCATCCGGATTTAGTTTTGTTTTGAAGACCCATTTACATCCTACGGGTTTAACACCGTCGGGTAATTCAACCAAATCCCAAACGTCATTTTTCTTCATGGAATCAAGCTCGTCAATCATAGCTTTGTTCCATTCAGAAGACTGATCACTACTAATGGCTTCATTGTAAGAGGTAGGATCGGTAAACTTTCAATCATTTGTGTAACACCCCGAAATCGGGTTTGGTAATTAAACACAGTTAATACTAAAGATGGGAAAGTACCGTTAGTGGTAAAAGTAAACCGGCAAATATTAGGAAATTAAGTGAATAATCCTAATATTTATTTATAGTGAATAAGAGCTTTCAAGAAAATAGGATGGATAAAAGGCCCGATTTAACGGGACTTAAAGTAAACGGGTTACGAGTTCCCGAACCTACTAAACTAACTAGGAATGACACTAACTAAGTTAGTTAGTCACTTATGAGTAGTTAGGAGTTCAAAAGAATTAAGAGTGAAAAATGAGGGACCATATGTGTCTAAATGAAAACTATTGTATAGAAATAACAAAATAAAACACAAAACACAATTGTCTGTGTTTTGTGGAAATCGATCAAGATCAGGGGCGACCCCCAGGCTCCATCTAAACCCTAAACATTCACAAAACAACCAGATTGAAGGTCAATTCCTGTCCCAAATCGAAATCTGAACATAGATTCGTGATCCTCGTCACAAGGGGGTTACAAGGTATGTGAAATTTGGTGTTAATTCTCTGTTTGAATTTATCATGAAATTGGGAAATCTGAAAATTTATGTTGCATGTTAGCTATTTGGGTAGAATAGGGTTGATATGGTGTCTAGGAGTAAAACCTAGACAATAACATGTGAAATCATGGCTAAATTCTGAAAATTTCATGAACACATTGAAGGTGATTAATGGGTTTTGTGAGAAAATGATAAACACTAGGATGTAGAATGCTAATCTAGTGCAAATTCATGCATAGAAACTAATTTCTGAAAATATGATGTGTATTTCATGAACACTAGACATAGAGGTTTGATTTGTGATGTAAATCTTGGTAAAAATAACTAGTTATGAACTAGTTAATAAATATGTAAAATTATGCCCACTAGGTGTTTGTTAAAATGCCTAAATGAAGCTAAAATGTTGAAATTCCATGTGAAGTGTGCATTTGAGTATGTTAATAGATCAATTGACTTCTAGGAAGTCAAACTAGCCAACGATTTAATCAAGTGATAAAGTCAACATAAGACACGTTAGATGGAGTAGTCATAATTGATAATGACTAATCTAACCATCTCATAAATTATGATGATAGTTTGACGCCTAACGAGCTAGGTAGAAGCTTGATGAGTGAGCGGGTCAAACGAATCAAGTGTGAAGTAAAAGCGCGTTTCGGATGCAAGGTAAGTAAAACTTCCACCTACTTGTAGTATACGTGTTTATTTTATAGGCGATAAATACGACAAGGGATTTGGTTTGAATTATGGGTTCCGACACGAAACGAATTGGGTCGGAACGAATAGAAACGTTTGAAACCATGATTAATGGTGAAAAAGGCAAAATGGTAAACTAGTAATGAATTGGTTAAGAGTTTAAGAGTTTTCTTAAAGTTACCTTATAGTGTAACTAGTAATGGAAAATGGGTAAAAATGGAAATTTAGTCAAGTATTGACTAAAGTAAAATAAGTTTCTAAGGACACCCATAGCGTAAACCGAATGGGTTAAAAATATAAGAAATTGACTTTAGAAAGAAAGGGACCTAGTGAGAAAATCCGGAATGGGTCGGATGTGTGATTGGTAATTAAAAACCACGTTTTTGTTACATATGAAAATGTTGGGTTATATAGGCCGAACATGTCAAATGGTGGGAATAACGCCATTTGACAAAATCAACTAATGTGGTGGTCAAGTCATGTTTACAGGAGCGAATAGTAATTTGGATAATTGCGTCACCATAGAATATCGGTAATAAAAGCAAGGTGTTGAAACGGGTCACTAGGTTGACTCGAGCCAGGTACGTATAAATACGATTGTGGTTAAACATACATTTTTTTTGGGTCAAATAAGTAGCAAATGCCCTTCGTCGTAAATGAGGGGCTAAAGTTGACTAAAATGCCCTTGTTGGGTAAACCGTGCAAACGACCTTTAAAGGTTGTTGGAAATAAGTGTTTTGGTAGATTAAATCCTTAAGATAAGTATAAAAGGGATGTTAAGGGACCTTAGTACATAATTACCCTTAACGGGTCAAAATGAGCATACAAACGAAAACGGGTTTAATTTGTGTAATAAACCGGTGATTATAATCTAGTATGGTAGATAACATTAAGTTGAAGAAGTATATGAGATATAAGGGTCAAATACACACGTTTGATGATGAAATCGCGAACGAGTCAAAAGTTGGCAAAAAGGGTAATAAGCCGAATAGTTAAAAGTCTGAAACTTTATTTTGTAGGATGTTGGATTTTAACTCCATTAGATGGAGAATTAAATTACGGACATGTAGGAAAAAGAATCGGGTAAAACGGACCAATAACGAAGAAGTTATGGCCATTTCCGTAAAAACTATCGTTGCTGAAAAAGGCAGGACACAGCTCTGACTTGCTGGAAAATGGTATTCCCCGCGTGGCGCGACAGAATGACCTGTCAGCGTTGCGTGTCGCGAGACATTCTTACGGACCGTAAGGGTCCAGTCTTACGGTCCGTAAGCCAGTGGCTGAAAAATTGAAATTTTCGTATTTCGTTTATTCTGAACTCCAAACTCGTTTAACCCTGTTGCTTGACTATCAAAACTAACTTTTGAGTTGGTTTTGATTTTAGGTGAATGTCGTGAGTACCCGGATGAAGATCAAGCAGCGTACAAGAACTGAACACACAAGATTAAAGCTTCCGCATGTTGTTTCGTCGTCATCTTAAACGGCTTTTCAGTAGATATTAAATTGTATTATTTTCAAATTGTAAAAGTTTTAATTCACCCGTATTATTCGACAGTAATTACTTATAATCTCATATTTATTTTCGTAATCTAAACGAAAATTGTTAAATTATTAGACGGGTGTTACAAGTTGGTATCAGAGCCTTGGTTTAAGAGATTCAAGTATGGTGGGAAAACTATGCTTGGACTTAAACCTTATGCTCTTAATAAAGATTGGAGTTCGGTTTGAGGCTTGATCGCAAATTCGGTAAGTACATGTATGTTATTGATTTAGTATGAGTTAAAGTGTTACAAACAACACATGGGGCTATCGTGTGATATATGTTACCCGAATTAAAACAATTGATATAGTTGACGAAAATACGCGCGTTGACGCGTATAGTAGAAAAAGCCTTGTATTATAATACGGGCGATTATTGAAGTTGACGTTACTAACTTTTGTGAATGTTTTAATTGAAGGACACTCGCGTTTGAAGACGACGAGAGTCAAAGGAATTGTGGATATGATGATGGAACGGTCCGAAGTATGACAAGAGGAGCATGCTCACCGAGGACTTAATCGCGTAACGACCGCGAACAAGGTTAATGGCAAGGAACGCCCGTCGGGGCAAACAGTACCAGGTGCACATTTTAAATAATCGCACAAATAGTAATATGCAACAAATGAGTAGAAATTGAAAGTTGCATATGTAGACTAAAAACTTGGAAAAACCCGAATAGGAAATGTATTCGGGATATTGTTTCCAAGAGAAACAAATAGAGGTGTTACTTACATAGGGCGTGATGTGAAAACTATAAAAAGATCATGCGTGTCATGTGTTAATCGCTTACTCTGGCCAAGTAAGTAGTGGCATATGATACTATGAATTTCTTATAGCAGACACATTTACATCCGATGTAGTAAGGGCGGGGTGAATGGGACTAACTTAAAAGCACCCAAATGAATCAAAGGAGCAAAATATTTGATAATAATGTAAACGCACAGCCGGGTGACGGAAGCGTATTACATTAGGATGATGAGCCCGAGTGAAGGGACAAAGATTAATGTAAAAGGATGAACGTATGCAATTGGGAGGGGTGTGTTCACACTCGAACCCGGAAAATGCAAATATGACTCTTAACGGGCTGATTTTGTAAAACGCCAAATTTGAGAACAAAGTAGGAATATAAAAGCGAAACGAAGTCATAATGCATACCGTAAGGGTTGCAATAATAACGCCTTCGGTAAAACACCCGGTTGGTGGGTAAGGATTTAAACGCATGCGTAGACTGAGAAACAGGAACGCGAAATAGAAAGTCAAAAGACTCGGAATATGAGTCATGACTAAAAGGTGACAAGAATTTTCGCAAATATAAATTTTGATGAAAATTACGTTCGACTAGTTAAAAGTCGAACGGGTAGAACAAAGAATGAAATTTGACGTTCGCCAGTGATGAAATTTCACACGAACAAGTCAAACGAATTAAATAAATGATGACGCTTGCTAATGTAAGTAGGCGCGGGTTGAATAAGTAAAACTGTGAGATGTTAACTAACCTATGTAAAGGGTTATGGGCGTTAAGAACGTTAAGATAAAAGAACCCGGGTAATGGGTTGTATAGAAGTATAAGTATGAACCGGGAGACGGTAAGTGTAGAACAAACTGACGGGTAAATAACATCAGAAGTCATAAAGTCGGAGGGTTAGTCCGGAAATAAACAAATGAAGCCTTAGACTACGGTCAAGGTCAATTGAAGTTCAAGAGCGAAAATAAACAATTCCAAACATAATAAGAGATGCTTTGAAGCTATATATGTATATATACATTTGAATATAGACAAGAATAAAAGATGATCTACGGGATCATCATAACCTACGGGATTAAACACAGTGTTAAGGTCTACGGGACCAAAAAGACCCTCGAGTCATAAAGAGAAGGAAACGAGTTGTTAATGTCTCACCTTAAAAAGGTGAAAGATTTAAAGAAATAGCCTATGAGGCTAAGTGAAAGAACCTACGGGTCAATAGGGTAAAGCAAGGGAACTAGCTCTGATTCCCCGCGTAAAATGAGAACGGAAAAGAATAAATTATGGGTTGTCAATTTCCTTAATATGAGTAATTGACATAGTTAAAAGGAAAAACGTTAAACTAAAATACAGTTTTAGTAAGAAACAACGTTTTAACAAATATGAATACTATAAGACGAATTTGGAAATAACAAATATCAAAGAGTATGGGTCTTAACATCAATAGGTGCAAGACGATATACTCGAAAAAGTCGTATTTTCGAAAATGAAAGGTTGATATAAATTAAACATGACGTGACACGATCACGGTCAAGAAATGCAATGTGAAGTGGAATCACATTATCACTAAGCGAGCGGTAAAAGTAACTGGACTAACAAGTCTAGTTAGTGAGACCGGTTAAGGTCATTAAAGTAAATTTGGTTGTTTGTAAGCGGTGGATTCGGTATAACTGAACCGAATAAATGAATTTAAAAAAAAAGAAATTGTTGTTAAAAGTGAATGATTTCACTAAAGACCTTTAAACGGGTCAAAGTAACGGATCCATAAAGAATTCGATAGTATATGAAAGTGATGAATAGCGCTAAGTAACTAAACTAGTGGAAATAATGAGATTACGTTATTTCGAGTTGCACTATGTCGTAAGAGATACGTAGACAATTAATAGCCAAAAAGATGTTACCATACTTTTCTGGTAATACTAACAATTGGTTAAAAGTATAAGTAATGTTTAAAGGATTTCTCGGCTCAAATACATTGAGTTTAAACACAATGAATTATATCATAAAAGGTTTCGAGGACGAAACCTCTTTAACGGGGGTAGACTTGTAACACCCCGAAATCGGGTTTGGTAATTAAACCCAGTTAATACTAAAGATGGGAAAGTACCGTTAGTGGTAAAAGTAAACCGGCAAATATTAGGAAATTAAGTGAATAATCCTAATATTTATTTATAGTGAATAAGAGCTTTCAAGAAAATAGGATGGATAAAAGGCCCGATTTAACGGGACTTAAAGTAAACGGGTTATGACTTCCCGAACCTACTAAACTAACTAGGAATGACACTAACTAAGTTAGTTAGTCAATTATGAGTAGTTAGGAGTTCAAAAGAATTAAGAGTGAAAAATGAGGGACCATATGTGTCTAAATGAAAACTATTGTATAGAAATAACAAAATAAAACACAAAACACAATTGTCTGTGTTTTGTGGAAATCGATCAACATCACGGGCGACCCCCAGGCTCCATCTAAACCCTAAACATTCACAAAACAACCAGATTGAAGGTCAATTCCTGTCCCAAATCGAAATGAACATAGATTCGTGATCCTCATCACAAGGGGGTTACAAGGTATGTGAAGTTTGGTGTTAATTCTCTGTTTGAATTTATCATGAAATTGGGAAATCTGAAAATTTATGTTGCATGTGAGCTATTTGGGTAGAATAGGGTTGATATGGTGTCTAGGAGTAAAACCTAGACAATAACATGTGAAATCATGGCTAAATTCTGAAAAATTTCATGAACACATTGAAGGTGATTAATGGGTTAATTTTGTGAGAAAATGATAAACACTAGGATGTAGAATGCTAATCTAGTGCAAATTGATGCATAGAAACTGATTTCTGAAAATATGATGTGTAGTTCATCAACACTAGACATAGAGGTTTGATTTGTGATGTAAATCTTAGTAAAAATAACTAGTTATGAACTAGTTAGTAAATATGTAAAATTATGCCCACTAGGTGTTTGTTAAAATGCCTAAATGAAGCTAAAATGTTGAAATTCCATGTGAAGTGTGCATTTGAGTATGTTAATAGATCAACTGACTTCTAGGAAGTCAAACTAGCCAACGATTTAATCAAGTGATAAAGTCAACATAAGACACGTTAGATGGAGTAGTCATAATTGATAATGACTAATCTAACCATCTCATAAATTATGATGATAGTTTGACGCCTAACGAGCTAGGTGGAAGCTTGATGAGTGAGCGGGTCAAACGAATCAAGTGTGAAGTAAAAGCGCGTTTCGGATGCAAGGTAAGTAAAACTTACACCTACTTGTAGTATACGTGTTTATTTTATAGGCGATAAATACGACAAGGGATTTGGTTTGAATTATGGGTTCCGACACGAAACGAATCTGGTCGGAACGAATAGAAACGTTTTAAACCACGATTAATGGTGAAAAAGGCAAAATGGTAAACTAGTAATGAATTGGTTAAGAGTTTAAGAGTTTTCTTAAAGTTACCTTATAGCGTAACTAGTAATGGAAAATGGGTAAAAATGGAAATTTAGTCAAGTATTGACTAAAGTAAAATAAGTTTCAAAGGACACCCATAGCGTAAGCCGAATGGGTTAAAAATATAAGAAATTGACTTTAGAAAGAAAGGGATCTAGTGAGAAAATCCGGAATGGGTCGGATGTGTGATTGGTAATTAAAAACCATGTTTTTGTTACATATGAAAATGTTGGGTTACATAGCCCGAACGGGTCAAATGGTGGGAATAACGCCATTTGACAAAATCAACTAATGTGGTGGTCAAGTCATGTGTACAGGAACGAATAGTAATTTGGATAATTGCGTCGCCATAGAATATCGGTAATAAAAGCAAGATGTTGAAACGGGTCACTAGGTTGACTCGAGCCAGGTACGTATAAATACGATTGTGGTTAAACATACATTTTTTTTTTTGGGTCAAATAAGTAGCAAATGCCCTTCGTCGTAAATGAGGGGCTAAAGTTGACTAAAATGCCCTTGTTGGGTAAACCGGTCAAACGATCTTTAAAGGTTGTTGGAAATAAGTGTTTTGGTAGATTAAATCCTTAAGATAAGTATAAAAGGGATGTTATGGGACCATAGTGCATAAAAACCCTTAACGGATCAAAATGAGCATACAAACGAAAACGGGTTTAATTTGTGTAATAAACCGGTGATTATAATCTAGTATGGTAGATAACATTAAGTTGAAGAAGTATATGAGATATAAGGGTCAAATACACACGTTTGATGATGAAATCACGAACGGGTCAAAAGTTGGCAAAAAGGGTAATAAGCCGAAGAGTTAAAAGTCTGAAATTTTATTTTTTAGGATGTTGGATTTTAACTCCATTATATGGATAATTAAATTACGGACATGTAGGAAAAAGAATCGGGTAAAACGGATCAATAATGAAGAAGTTATGGCCGTTTCCGTAAAAACTATCGTTGCGGAAAAATGCAGGACACAGCTCTGACTTGCTGGAAAATGGTATTCCCCGCGTTGCGCGACAGAATGACCTGTCAGCGTCGCGTGTCGCGAGACATTCTTACGGACCGTAAGGGTCCAGTCTTACGGTCCGTAAGCCAGTGGATGAAAAATTGAAATTTCCGTATTTCGTTTATTCTGAACTCTAAACTCGTTTAACCCTGTTGCTTGACTATCAAAACTAACTTTTGAGTTGGTTTTGATTTTAGGTGAATGTCGTGAGTACCCGGATGAAGATCAAGCAGCGTACAAGAACCGAACACACGAGATTAAAGCTTCCGCACGCTGTTTCGTCATCATCTTAAACGGCTTTTCAGTAGATATTAAATTGTATTATTTTCAAATTGTAAAAGTTTTAATTCACCCGTATTATTCGACAGTAATTAGTAATTACTTATAATCTCATATTTATTTTCGTAATCTAAACGAAAATTGTTAAATTATTGGACGGGTGTTACAATTTGATATGGCTTCAGCTAGGTAGGTTTCATAATCATCAAAATTAGTGGGCCTTCTCGCCCTAGATGACCTCCTAGGTTGATTCTCGACTTCGACATTTGAGGGTCCTTCATTCTCAGGTACATGCGGAGCAACATTTAATTCTGAATGAGTTGGAGGTGGTGCAATGACATGCGGTTCAAAATCGAGTACAAGAGGAGTAGTAATAGAAGGTAATGAAATGGACGAGTGTCTCCCCCCCCCCCCCCCGCGTCTTGTACTTCTTGTAAATCATTGTAAGGATTTTCACTGCTCCCACTGACCTTAAAGTCCTAAAGAAACGCGGCACGCTTGGTTTCTTCAATACGAGTAACATGGGAGGGACAATAGAATCTATAACCCTTTGAGTGATCTGGATATCCAATAAAGAAACAACTTGTTGTTTTCATATCCAGTTTCTTTAAGAAAGGATTATAAAGTTTAGCTTCGGCTAGGCAACCCCATACTTTCATATATCTAAGACTCGGTTTTCTTCCTGTCCAAAGTTCATAAGGAGTTTAAGGGACAGACTTCGAAGGAACTCTATTGAGTATATGAACAGCTGCTTTTAAGGCCTCGGTCCAGAGGAATAAGGGCAAACCTGAGTTGGCTAACATACTGCGTACCATGTCCATTAGGGTTCTATTTCTTCTCTCAGCAACATCGTTCTGCTGAGGAGTACCGGGCATAGTATATTGGTTCACGATCCCCTGGCCCTTACAAAACTCATAAAATGGGCCAGGAGCCTGACCCACATCAGTATGTCTACCATAATATTCGCCTCCTCTATCTGATCTAACAACTTTTATTTGACAATCTAATTGCTTTTCAACTTCAGCTTTATAGTCTTTAAAAGTTGTCAGAGATTCAGATTTTTCTTTAATGAGATACAAGTGCATATAACGTGAATAATCATCAATAAACGTGATAAATGAAGTGTGTCCAGTTATACCAGCAATGTTATAAGGGCCACTAATATCAGTATGAATGAGTTCTAATAAATTAGAGCTCCTAGTTGCATCTATCTTATTCACTGATGTCATTTTACCTTTAAGGCATTTGACACATGTTCCAAAATCATTGAAATCGAGAGGTGGTAGAACCTCATCCTTCACGAGTCGAGTTAAGCGTTCTCGTGAAATGTGGCCTAAACGTTGATGCCACAACATGGATGAAGTTTCTAAGTCTCGTTCACGTTTTCTCTTTGTTAAGTTCTCATTAATATTATATGATAACAAAGACTTGGAAAAATCATCATCTAATTCTAATCGATAGAGACCACCATCCAAGAAGCCATAACCAAATATTTGATAATTAAAACTGATAGTAAGTTTGCCATGACCATGAGAAACAAGAAAACTGTCTACGTCTAACTTTGGTCCTGATACAAGATTCCGAGTAATCTCAGGAATATATAAGGTATCATAAAGTCTAATAGTTAAACCAGTTTTCATAACTAAATCTAATGTTCCCACGGCCTCGACTACTAACGGCTTCACATTTCCCAGCTTAAGCGTTCTTTGGTTTCTTTCCAGCTTCCGGATTATATGGAATCCCTATAAGGAATTGGTTACATGAACCATAGAACCGGAATCAAACCACCAAGAATTAGATGGAACATTTAAACTAAAGGACTCAAGTATCATGAAAAGATTTTCACCTTTCTTGGCTAGCCACTCCTTAAAGTCCGGGCAGTCCTTCTGCTTATGTCCCACCTTACGGCAGAACTTGCAGTGAATCTTCCCTTTGGAGTCATTAGAGCCAGAAGCACTTGCACCTGCATCCCGCTTTTGGACCTTTACATTAGGCTTCTTATTGTAGTTCCCCTTCCTTTTCTTCGAGTCAGCAGTCATCAGGTAAGCAACATCGGCTTTCTCCAGTTTCAGACGTTCTTCTTCTTGCACGCACATGGTAATCAACTCATTCATCTTCCATTGCTCCTACTGAAGTTTATAGTTGACTTTGAATGCTTCATAAGATGCGGGCAGAGACGTCATGATAAAATGCACCAGAAAGCCATCACTAATCTCCATGCTTAATCCCTTGAGCTTTTGGGCCATGTCATTCATTTTTAGGATGTGCTCACGAATACCGCTGATCCCATCATACTTTGTAGTCACCAATTTCAGAATGAGGGTGCTGGCTTGCGCCTTAGACGTCCCATGAAATTGAGCCTCCACATTAGTCAGATATTCCTTAGCTGTAGCAGCCTCAGGAATGGCTCCCCTGATAGCAGGACTTATCAAGTTTTTCATGAAGATAAGAGACAAGCGATTAGCTCTCTCCCACTTTTGATAGAGTAGTTTTTCAGCTTCAGTACTCTTATCAGTAAGAGGAGGGGGAGCGTTTTCTGTTAGCGCACAGTCAAACTCCATGAGTGCGAGAGTAAGGTTAAGAGAATCCTTCCACGAAGCATAGTTCGCACCAGTCAAAGTATCAATAGCCATAACAGGAGCTGATAGTGGATTAAAATGAGAAGAATAAGATATGTTTCAAAAGAAGAAGTTAGAGTGACTTATGGGTAACCTAAAACTAACGCAGGCGGAAATTAAGACCATTATACTAAGTAAGCTGTGATAACGTTATTTATACACACCAATTTTAAATGAGGTTCTACTTGAATGACGGTTTTCGCTTTGGCTATAGCCAATCATACAAGTATTATGAACAGTCAGACTGTGCAGATTAGGTGTAACACATCACCTTTGGGCAGAAGTTGAAACACCATAATTTTAGGCAGAAGTCAAAGTTTGCGAGACATGAGTGTAACACATCACCTTTGGGCAGAAAATGAAACACGCATGTATCTTAGGCAGAAATCATCTGTATATCATATGAACAAATGTAATAAGGCAAACGTGTCACACCCCCAAAATTCCACGTGCGGAGTACCACCGCTTGGAGGCGTGACTGACCAGGATCCAGCCACCAATTACACTGAGCATGGGTTAATAGTAAAGAAGTTCACCATCCACAATAGTTAGTAAACATCATAGTTCGTAGTTTTAAAAGTTTAAGATCAAATAACAGTCTAAGTAAACAGCGGAAGCATAAACCAAACAGTTTCAAAACAAGGTTCATAGTTCAAGATTATTTAAACCCAACACATGGGTTAGACGACCACTACACTTCCCCAAGCTGCAAGCTCCTGAGTCACTGGGTACCTGCAAAGCATGCAGTAGGGTGTCAACAAAAATGTTGGCGAGTTCACGAGGTGTCCAGTTTTAACTTTTCGAAAACGTAGGTTGTTTAGGTAAAACATTTATAATCACGCCGTGGGGAGCTACCCCATATGAAAGCTACTAAACTGATGTTACCAAAACTGTTAACGAGAAGATTTTTGTGCCCCAGGTCAATGTCTATCATCATTGACCGAGATGCAAGGTCTAATAGTTCACGCCCGATCTCCCCCGGTCACGGTGTGAGGTTGTCAAACCTAATAGAGCTATCAACTAATAACCCGTTCGCCCCCGGCGATTAATCGGTACAGTAAGCTGGGACTTTGTATGATAGAGATTCGTTTAGTTTTGCTAGTTATGATTTATAAATAATACCCAAACGCATCTTCCCCCGGAAATAGTAATTTAAGGTTATTCCTTAGTTTGTTCGTGTCCCTCCCTGGGACGTATGCTTTTTGTGCGTGAACTCACCTTGGGTTGCTCGGTAGTTTAGTTTACTTGGTTATGTATGCTGGTCACCACGTCCGGTTCAAGTATGGGCAAAAGGGTATGAAGAATAAAGCCTCCAATCGGTGTGTACGAGCTGATCCGAGACCTCCGATGGCTGCCGGTTCTAATCCGAGAGGAGGAGAGGAGGTGATGCTTGATTGTTAGGGTTCTAGTGAGAGAGAATGTAGGAGAGTGTGTGTGTAGGGGAGTGTGGAAGGATGATGGAAATGTCAAAAATGAGAGAAGGTTGGCTTGGGCATGGGTTTTATACCCGTTCTAAAGTCGGTTTACCCTAATGGGTTCCGAATGGGCTCAAGTGCACACGGCCCAACCGTTTGATGTTCACTCGAGACCGAGTGGTCTCGAGTAGGGTTCATGGTCTCGGCTTACTACATACATATATATATATACTACATATACATACTCAGTGCAAGGATCACATAGAACATGAAGGTAAAACACAACTTTCATTTAATAACATATATACACACAATGTAATTACAAGATATTTGCTCGGGAAAACCTAGAGTGTCACATTATCCCCAAGTTTTAAGAACTTTCGTCCCGAAAGTTAAGACAGCCACTGACAAGCTAGTATGAGTGAGGGTGTTTCAATGGGGTGTCACATCATCCCCCCGTTAATTTGGAATTTCGTCCCGAAATTCGGTTGTAGCTTCAGTGCTGGAAGTTTCATTTGGGAACAACTGGGGATACTTGCGCTTCATCTGGTCTTCCCGCTCCCAGGTAAACTCTGGGCCACGTCGTGAGTTCCAATAAACTCGTACGAGAGGTATCTGGCTACGTTTGAGGGTTTTGATCTCTCGATCCGTGATCTTAATCGGTTCCTCAGTAAAGTGTAGCTGTTCGTCAATAGTAAGTTCCTTGAAAGGAATGATGAGCGTTTCATCTGACAGACACTTCTTCAGATTAGACACGTGAAAGACGTTGTGCACAGCACTCAGTTCTTCAGGCAGATTCAATCTGTAAGCGACCTTACCGATCTTTTCGGTAATTTCGAATGGTCCGACATATCGCGGATTAAGCTTGCCACGTTTTCCAAAACGAACCACACCCTTCCAGGGTGAGACTTTAAGTAGAGCCCGGTCACCAACCTGGAACTCTAGCGGTTTCCTATCCTTATCAGCGTAGCTCTACTGACGGTCACGAGCTGCCGCCATGCGTTGCCTAATCTGGGCAATCTTTTCCTTAGTGTCTACCACAAGTTCTGGGCCTGTGATCTGGCTGTCACCAACCTCCGCCCAGCAGAGAGGCGATCGGCATTTACGACCGTATAATGCCTCAAAGGGTGCTGCCTGAATGCTGGTGTGGTAGCTGTTGTTGTAGGAGAATTCCACTAACAGTAGGTGCCTTTCCCAAGCCTTGCCAAAATCGATCACACATGCCCTAAGCATGTCTTCGAGGGTTTGGATTGTGCGTTCAGATTGCCCATCCGTTTGTGGATGATAAGCGGTGCTCATGTCTAAACGTGAGCCAAAAGATTTGTGCATAGCTTGCCACAATTCAGAAGTAAAACGCGCGTCTCGATCGGAAATAATAGAGGTTGGCACTCCGTGCTTCGAAACCACTTCCTTTAAGTATACCTCAGCCAAGGTAGAGAACTTGTCTGTTTCTTTAATAGCCAAAAAGTGTGCAGACTTGGTTAATCGATCCACTATCACCCAAATGGTGTCATTTCCGCGTTGAGACCTAGGTAAGCCAGTAACGAAATCCATGGAAATTTGCTCCCATTTCCATTCCGGGATTTCTGGTTGCTGGAGTAGGCCCGCGGGTTTTTGATACTCAGCCTTGACTCTTGCACAAGTCAAACATTTTCTGACATAGGTTGCTATGTGGGCTTTCATGCCAGGCCACCAATATGTAGTCCTTAAGTCGTGGTACATCTTATCCGAACCAGGATGTACCGAGTAATGGGACTTATGGGCTTCGTCCATTACAAGCTTGCGTAAATTCCCATACAATGGGACCCATATACGCCCGTTTACGTAGTAAGCACCATCTTCTTTTTGTTCTAGCCGTTTCCTTGATCCTCGCAGGGACTCAGTCCTGACGTTCTCGGCTTTCAACGCTTCGACCTGAACGTTTCGGATTTGCTTAGGGAGGTTTGAGTGGATGGTGAGCTGTAATGCACGAACGCGCTTAGGTTTGGTTTCCTTCCTGCTGAGGGCATCTGCCACCACGTTAGCCTTGCCTGGATGATATTTAATTGCACACTCATAGTCATTTAGGAGTTCGACCCATCGGCGTTGCCGCATATTCAACTCCTTTTGTTCCATTATGTGTTGGAGACTCTTGTGATCGGTGTAAATCGTGCACTTGGTACCGTACAAGTAGTGTCTCCAAATCTTGAGCGCGAAGACCACAGCTCCGAATTCTAAGTCGTGTGTCGTGTAGTTTCGTTCGTGGATCTTGAGTTGTCGCGAAGCGTAAGCGACAACCTTCTCGCGTTGCATTAACACGCAACCAAGTCCTTGAATAGAAGCGTCGCAGTAAACAACGAAGTCGTCGGTACCTTCAGGTAAGGAAAGAATAGGAGCACTACAGAGGTTCTTTTTTAGTTCCTGAAAGGCGGATTCCTGAGCATTACTCCACTTGTAAGCAACACCCTTCTGAGTGAGGGTGGTAAGTGGTTGAGCGATCTTAGAAAATCCCTCAATGAATCTTCGGTAGTATCCTGCCAACCCTAAGAATTGGCGAACTTCGGTCGGAGTCTTAGGTATGGGCCAATTCTTAATGGATTCGATCTTAGCGGGGTCGACGTGAATCCCATCCTGATTGACTATGTGCCCGAGGAAATGGACTTCCCTAAGCCAGAAATCACATTTCGAGAATTTGGCGTACAGTTGCTCATTGCGAAGGAGTTCGAGAATAAGGCGCAGGTGTCGTTCATGCTCCACTTGACTCTTCGAGTAAATCAGGATGTCATCAATAAACACAATCACGAATTTGTCGAGGTAGGTTTTGCACACCCGGTTCATGAGATCCATGAAGATCGCAGGTGCGTTGGTCATTCCGAAAGGCATAACAAGGAATTCGTAGTGACCATAGCGGGTTCTGAAAGCAGTCTTAGAGATGTCCTCATCGCGGACTCTCAGTTGGTGATAGCCCGATCGCAGATCGATCTTAGAATAATAGCTCGACCCTTGCAGTTGGTCGAACAGATCGTCGATACGGGGAAGTGGATAACGATTCTTGATGGTAACCTTGTTCAGTTTGCGGTAATCAATACACATTCGGAATGTGCCATCCTTCTTTTTGACAAAGAGCACCGGGGCTCCCCAGGGTGATGAGCTAGGACGGATAAAACCTTTGTCCAAAAGTTCTTGTAGTTGGGTAGAAAGTTCCTTGAGTTCTGCGGGAGCTAGTCGATAAGGTGCACGAGCTATAGGTGCTGCTCCGGGAGCTAGCTCGATTTGAAATTCGACCTGACGGTGTGGAGGAAGTCCAGGTAGTTCTTCAGGGAATACCTCAGGATAGTCGCGTACAACTGGAAAATCTTCAATCCTGTTTTCCTTTTTCTGCATGTCGGCAACAAGTGATAGGATAGTGGTGTGCCCCTTGCGTAAACACTTCTGGGCTTTTAAGAATGAAATGATGCCTGTGACTTCTCCGCTTTTGTCGCCTTGGACGATAAGGGGTTTGCCAGGAGGACGGGGAATACGAACAGCTTTCTCTTGGCAGAGGATTTCGGCTCGATGCTTGGATAACCAATCCATACCAACGACGACGTCGAAGCTTCCGAGAATGATGGGGAACAGATCGATACGGAAGGTCTGACCAGACAATTCTAGTTTGCAGTTACGAATAACGTGTGAGGCCTCGAGGTTTCTACCATTAGCTATTTCAACGATGTGCTTAGAGCTTAGCGGCGTAAGAGTGGACTTAAGCTTCTTACTAATACGTAGGGAAACATAACTAGCATCTGCTCCAGAATCAAACAATACGGAAACATAACGATCATTAAGTAGGAACTTACCCGCTACAACGTTGGGGTCATTCCTTGCTTCTCCAGCTCCAATCACAAAAGCCCTTCCTCTTGCACCATTCCCAGCATTGTTGGTGTTGTTGTTGTTGTTATTTCCCACACCCTGGTTGTGGTTGTTCTGGTTTAACTGAGGGCAATTCTTCTTAATGTGCCCCTCGGTTCCGCACTGGAAGCAACCCTTGACGTTCCCATGATGCTGCTGCTGATGCGGTTGGTTCTGTCTCGCAGGATGAGGGCTCCTACAGTCCTTGGCCTCATGTCCCATCTTGTTGCATCGCTGACACTTGTTCCTCGCACAGAGCCCATTGTGGTGTCGATTACACTTGTTACATTTAGGGAGATGGCCCTGGTAGCCGCCCTGCTGCTGAGGGCCCTTGTTGCTTTCAGTTTTCCTTTGCTGGGTTGGGGCCTGAGTGGGGTTAGCATCCTTACCCTGATTTCCATCCCACTTTCGTTTGTTATCGCTAGAGGTTCCGGCAGTAGCACTGATCCTTTTGGGCAGCTTGCCCTCCTCCACAGCCTGATTGGTGAGTTTGTGAGCAAGACGGACCACAGGCTGTATGGTATTGAGGTTGGCTGAGGTTACATGGCTCCGGATTTCTGGGACCAAACCTTTGATGTACAATTCGATCCTTCGATACATAGGTCGGGACATGTTTGGGCAAAGTGCAACATAGTCGTTGGACTGCTTGGTGTAGGTCTTAATCTCTGATCCAACCACCTTGAGCTCATAGTATTCGTTTTCGAGTTTATGGATGTCATCCCTGTGACAATACTCCTCTTTGATCATGTCCTTGAAATCTTCCCACGCAGTAGCATTAGCAGTTTCCAGACCAAGCATCTAAAATCTGTGCTTTCCACCATGAAAGCGCGTTTCCTTCAAGAGTACCAGTCGCGAACTTCACCCAGTTAGCAGGGGGACACTCGCAGACAGCAAAGACAGCTTCGGCCTTTTCAATCCAGTGCAGAAGGCCAATGGCACCCTCAGTGCCGCTGAAAGGGAGAGGCTTGCCATCCATGAAAGTTTTGAAAGTACAAACACGTGGCTGCGCGGGCGCAGGCTGACCTGTTGTGAGAAGCGAAGCGAATAGGCTTAGAGGTGAAAAGACGATGCGGGGGTAGGATCTAAACATCCTAAAGTAACGAGTTTACCTCCAGGGTGAGCTGCGAAAGCTGCAGCCACCGTGTTGAGCAAGTTAGTGAATTGAGCCTGAGTCATGTTAACGCTTCCTCTTCCGCGTCCGCTCATTGTCTTCATAGCCAGAAAACACAGTATGAGCGTGATGTCGTAATGTAGCGAGAATGAGGTAGAAGAGGAATGCATATCTATCTAATTAGGCACACTAGAATGTGTAGTAGAGTAACAACATAAAGTGAACAAGCAAGTAAACACAAGTCCGAGCTACGAGGTCTAATATGTTGAGTCTTGCCCTTGGAGTGTAGTGTCGTCACGAGTCACGGGTTATAGTCTGGTTTTTCTCAAAAAGACTTTCTTTTTTAAACCGAGTTCACTATAACCAATGGCTCTAATACCAATCTGTCACACCCCCAAAATTCCACGTGCGGAGTACCACCGCTTGGAGGCGTGACTGACCAGGATCCAGCCACCAATTACACTGAGCATGGGTTAATAGTAAAGAAGTTCACCAACCACAATAGTTAGTAAACATCATAGTTCGTAGTTTTAAAAGTTTAAGATCAAATAACAGTCTAAGTAAACAGCAGAAGCATAAACCAAACAGTTTCAAAACAAGGTTCATAGTTCAAGATTATTTAAACCCAACACATGGGTTAGACGACCACTACACTTCCCCAAGCTGCAAGCTCCTGAGTCACTGGGTACCTGCAAAGCATGCAGTAGGGTGTCAACAAAAATGTTGGCGAGTTCACGAGGTGTCCAGTTTTAACTTTTCGAAAACGTAGGTTGTTTAGGTAAAACATTTATAATCACGCCGTGGGGAGCTACCCCATATGAAAGCTACTAAACTGATGTTACCGAAACTGTTGACGAGAAGATTTTTGTGCCCCAGGTCAATGTCTATCGTCATTGACCGAGATGCAAGGTCTACTAGTTCACGCCCGATCTCCCCCGGTCACGGTGTGAGGTTGTCAAACCTAATAGCGCTATCAACTAATAACCCGTTCGCCCCCGGCGATTAATCGGTACAGTAAGCAGGGACTTTGTATGATAGAGATTCGTTTAGTTTTGCTAGTTGTGATTTATAAATAATACCCAAACGCATCTTCCCCCGGAAATAGTAATTTAAGGTTATTCCTTAGTTTGTTCGTGTCCCTCCCTGGGACGCATGCTTTTTGTGCGTGAACTCACCTTGGGTTGCTCGGTAGTTTAGTTTACTTGGTTATGTATGCTGGTCACCACGTCCGGTTCAAGTATGGGCAAAAGGGTATGAAGAATGAAGCCTCCAATCGGTGTGTACGAGCTGATCCGAGACCTCCGATGGCTGCCAGTTCTAATCCGAGAGGAGGAGAGGAGGTGATGCTTGATTGTTAGGGTTCTAGTGAGAGAGAATGTAGGAGAGTGTGTGTGTAGGGGAGTGTTGAAGGATGATGGAAATGTCAAAAATGAGAGAAGGTTGGCTTGGGCATGGGTTTTATACCCGTTCTAAAGTCGGTTTACCCTAATGGGTTCCGAATGGGCTCAAGTGCACACGGCCCAACCGTTTGATGTTCACTCGAGACCGAGTGGTCTCGAGTAGGGTTCATGGTCTCGGCTTACTACATACATATATATATACTACATATACATACTCAGTGCAAGGATCACATAGAACATGAAGGTAAAACACAACTTTCATTTAATAACATATATACACACAATGTAATTACAAGATATTTGCTCGGGAAAACCTAGAGTGTCATAAAACGTTACACTATGCTTGTTCATATAATAAGGATATACACCTAAGTGACTATGCTTAAGTTCACTAAATAACGCCACAAGTAAACACATCACCTTTGGGCAGAAGTGAAAACTTGAAAAAATGTTATTTTAGTTAAGCAAATTTAAAATCAATAAAAAAAATTAGTTGAATGATTATTTAAAAGTTAGGTTTATCCAAGTTAATTATTCGTTTATAAACAAAAATAAAATAATATTTATACGAAACTTGCAGATAAAGTTACACAAATTTTGGAAACATAACCAAAATATAATCTATCACAAAATTAGGTGATACGATATGAAACATTCATATCAATAACTGTCATAAAATTTAACATAATAATTAATTTAAAATTACATTCGATGGAAATTAAGTAAATCATATGTTGCCACTTAGAATCAATTCATCGATTTACATAGAAATCTAACAATTTCAATAAAGTACTCATAATTGTGATAACTAATTAATTAAATATGCATGTTAAAATAACATGTGAAATCTAAAATTGAATTCCATAATTTGCCAGCATGCTAATGTCATGCGTATTAAAACAACAGCAAAATTCAAAATTGAATTCCAAAGAATTTTGTCGCATGCGAATTTTATGAAACAAACAAAAGCATCAACAACTAATATCACATATAATATGAGTATTCGAAATTCTTATTATTATTATTATATATAATTATTCAATTCCAGATCATAAAGAATTAAAGAACTGAGTAACATTGCTCTGATACCACATGTTAATCAGTTCTTTTAATATCTAATGGAAAACACTTTAGGGTTCTTGATATACCTGGCAATCTAGTAGCGGTTAGAGATGAAGAAGAAGCCATCTTGATCGGTTCCCGTTTAGGGTGAGCAGTTAGGATGGAGAGGGATGATAACAGATTCTAGTGAGGGGGACCGTAAACTTTATGGTGTGTCTTTAGGGTTCCCCAATAACCTGTATTTATATGCTTCACCCAAGAGGAAACCCTAATTAACTAGTATGGGCCTTTATGTCTATCAAATAAAGCCCAGTTAATTTTATAGGGATATTAAGGTAAATATTGATCTAGTTATTAGATAAATGATCAATATGGTCACCATAAATTATTTAATAATAATTTAAGCTAACAGCTTAATCAATTAATGTAAGATTGATTTAAAGAATGTTACTATAAAGGGTATTGTTGCTTGTAGATTTGGGGAGCGTTTGATGTTATCTTGAATCGTCTTGAATTTTAATATCTTGGACGAAACTCAAAAAGAATTGTCTGACAATTTTAACATCTAACACTTAGACACAGATTTTGCAATAACCTTTAGGACATCAAGCAGGATTTGATAGTTGCTTTTCTTTCGTGGTTTCAAGAAACTATAGCTTTTTTTTCCGTAGACTAGTTGGATTAAAGAAAAAAAAAAGAAATCGTACGAATTTTGCCTCAAATTTGAGTTTTCTTATTAGAACCGTGGTATGTGTAGGACTAATCTTGATATTCACGAATGCATGGAGTTCTCTGGTTATGAGTGTTTGAGTAGGTTTAGAGTTTAAACGTGATTAATTGTTTAGTTTGAGTTTCAAATATTAAGGATAAGAATAGGTTTATATATTTGGTTTATTTAATGGGTTAAACAACACCAGTGGAGTTAAACAACAATTGAAAAGACACATTGCTAGATTGTGAGAACTGCTGGTTGATAAGCCTTCCAGCAGTTTCACTATCTAAAGCTCTTTTGAGCAACTCTTTCCTCTGTCTTGGCAACGGTTCATGAGATCAATTTATTAACAGATGTTCTATCTTAGGTATAGATAATAGTTTGTAATTAGTAAAGTCAACTCTTTATATTTCTACAAAATGTCGGTCAAACCTAGAGTTTTAGCTTTTCAGTATTTGCAATTCTTTCTAGAGCCCAACGGATGTGTCTGAAAGACAACATGTTATTGTAGTGTTAAAACCCGCATTTTGATAGTTGTTTGTTGTAAATATTGCTTGGAATGGATTAAATGTTTGGTTCTGAGTGTTTTACAGGTTCCTAAGTGAAATGAAGGATTTCTAGGACAAAATTAAAGATTACTGAAGTTGCATAGAAGGCAGACCCAATCTGGTTGTTTACGAGTCGTAAGCAGAGGAGTGGAGTACGAGTCATGAGCCCCATGCTAATGCATTGACCTACTGATTGGAAACCCTACAACGATAAGGTAACACGTGGCTTGTTTATGGATCGTTACTCCAAATCCAGTTTACGGGTCGCAACCCACCCAAACTACTGATGGGCCGTATAAATAGAATGAGATGTCATTGAAACCCTAAGAAGTGGCGAAATCAGAAGAGGATAAACAAAAATGGGTTGTTGAAGAAAGGATTCAAAATCGGATTATTTAGTTGGAGAAAGGATTCAAGAGATTGAAGAATAGCATACAGGTTGTTGAAGAAAGGATTCAAGACGGATTATTAGATCACAAGGAATTAGTAAATGACTCAGTTACCTAGAACCAGATAGTTTGGTGTATCTGTAGCTTAGTTGTTTGAGGACATATGGTTAATCTGATAAGGCTCTAGCATTTTAACACTACACCCTCGTTACTAGTGTCAACTATGACGAGCTTCTCATAAGAACTGTCACAACCCTCGGCCCGGTGTTACCCATTTCAGGAGCCGCGGGACAGAAAACCCGTGGTAATTATTACGTTGGCAGCGGAATTTTAACAGGATCTTTTTATTTCACAAATTGGGGATAACACCCATAATTTACAATAAAGGTGATTTCACTGGGAAATCCCTGTTTTTACAAAAACATGTTTCTTTATTTTATTGAGCCAGTTCTTCAAGCTTTCAGTGCTACACGGCACTTTTTCCTGGATCACAGCAGATCACCTGAAACATGTTTTAAAAAGGTTTTATCAGCAGGGAAATACTGGCGAGTCATTCAAGTTGCACAAAATGACACATTTTTATAATCTACAGTATTAAGGGTGATTATATTGTTTTTATCTACCAATTACCCTAAATCGGTATTTGTCACTCGACAGTATCTGTGACTATGGTCAGATCACCCATTGGCTAACTAGTTGTCCAATGGTGACGGGTATCAAGTAATGTATACAAAACCCCACATACCGGCAGCAATTGAAGATTACAAAGACTTAATCCCTGTAATTATAACTTTGAAAACAATTTGATAAAAAGAGAATGACTCACATTGCAAGTTTAGACGGGCAGAGTTTAGCCTACTGATTTAGCCTTGTTAACCTAATTCAATTAACAATGCACACGAAAACTAGGTCAGTAACTTAATACAACTTTTACGACAACTCACGAGATAAAAATCCTCACGAAGAATGACAAAGTATAGCCCAAATACGAGCAGCACTTAAACATCCATCGGACTGGTTTTTATCGATCGGACATTGAATCGTAGCAGTGATCGAGTTATTACCCTGTTATCGCGGTAGAATTTCATGCTTGTGTGTGTTTTTGGAGTAAATTGAAGATATCTCAACTTACAAAACGAATTTTTACGTCGAACCAACGCATCCAAGCAAGTGCCAAAGTCCTCTACTTATACTGAAAAACCCGCCCTGTCGCGTGGCGCGACAGGCTGTTGCGTGGCGCGTCGGGTACCCTTTTAGGGTAGGGTAGGTTCGTGTCTCCCATAGCCTAGGTAAGTCACAATTCGACGAAACTCGCATTCTACAACAAACTGTGTAGATAATAACGATTAGGGGATACCCCCCTTGAGTTTTAGGGGCCCTGATCCTAGTTCCGATTCTTCTGAAATTTTTAGGGGTCATGCAATATTACTTGGGGGTCTCAATTAGGGTTTCCTATTGGACATAATAAAATAAGAAATAATAAATTTGATGAGAGTTGTTACATCCTCCCCACCTTATTAAAATCTCGTCCTCGAGATTTACTGGAACAAGTAGGGATATTTTCGCTTCATTTCTGATTCCAGCTCCCAAGTGTACTCAGGTCCTCTCTTCGAATCCTACTTGACTTTGACCAGTACTAGTCTTTTTTGTTTGAGAAACTTGACCTTTCTGTCTTCTATCTGCAGTGGCTTCTCAACAAATTTTAACTTCTCATTGACCTCTATATCTTGAAGAGGTACTACCAGGGATTCGTCAGATAGACATTTCATGAGGTTGGATACATGAAAGACGTCATGTACCCCAGCTAGATCTTCTGGTAGTTGTAGGCGATAGGCGACTGGTCCTACTCGCTGGATTATTGGGAATGGTCCTACGTACCTTGGACTTAACTTTCCCTTTTTACCGAACCGAACTACTCCTTTCCAAGGAGAAACTTTTAAGAGTACCTTGTCTCCAACTTGAAATTCTAGCGGCGTGCGTCTATTGTCTGCATAACTTTTCTGGCGATCTCGAGCCGTCTTTAGTCTTTCCTTGATTTGAGTCATCTTTTCGATGGTTTCTTGTACGATTTCAGGACCTGATAATTGGCTTTCTCCTATTTCTGCCCAACAAACTGGAGTTCTGCACTTTCGCCCATACAGTGCTTCGAATGGGGCAGCTTTAATGTTTACATGATAACTATTGTTATAGGAGAATTCAATTAAGGGTAGGTGGTCATCCCAGTTCCCACCAAAATCTATTACACATGCCCTGAGCATGTCTTCCAGGGTTTGAATCGTCCTTTACTTTGTCCGTCTGTTTGGGGATGGTAAGATGTACTTAAATTTAATCGCGTCCCCATGGCTTCTTGGAAACTTGTCCAGAAATGTAAAGTGAAACGACTATCTCTATCTGATACAATAGAGAGTGGGACTCCATGTAAGGATACTACTTCGTCTACGTATAACTTGGCTAATCTTTCCATACTAAAAGTTTCCTTCATTGGTAGGAAATGAGCTGATTTGGTTAATCGATCCACAATTACCCAAATTGCATCATTACCTTTTCTGGTTTTGGGTAGCTTAGTAACAAAATCCATGGTTATTAGTTCCCATTTCCAAACAGTCATTTCTAATTGTTGGAGTAACCCTGAAGTTTTCTAGTGTTCTTCCTTAACTTGTGAACAAGTTAGACACTTAGATACATATCTAGCTATGTCCCTTTTCATTCCTATCCACCAGAAATTATTCCTTAAATCTTGGTACATCTTATTATTTCCAGGGTGCATGGTACATCTAGATTTATGGGCTTCCTCTAAAATCTTATTTCTTAATTCTCCTTGCTTAGGTACCCAAATCCTTTTCTTGTGGAATCTCCAAATTCCATCAACCCCTTGCTCCAAGTCTTTTATCCTTCCTTTCATTCCTTCAGCATCATCCTTGATAGCTGTTTCTTGAATGTTTTTCAATTGTTCCATTAAATCTAACTGTAATTTTAATCTAAGAGCACGAACCCGCTTTTGCTTTTCATGATACTTACGACTTAAGGCAACTGCAACTACGTTTGCTTTTCCTTTGTGATATTGAATATCATAGTCATAGTCACTTAGAATTTCCATCCATCTCCTTTGCCTCATGTTCAATTCTTTTTGCCCAAATATGTATCTTAAACTCTTACGATCTGTATAGACAGTAAACTTACTTCCGTACAGATAATGTCTCCAAATCTTAATGGTAAAAATTATGGCTCCTAATTCTAAGTCGTGAGTCGTATAATTCTCTTCATGCTTCTTCAATTGTCTTGATGCATATGCAATTACCTTCTTGCGTTGCATTAACACACATCCTAATCCTAGCTTAGAAGCATCACAGTAAACTTCAAAATCTTCTATCCCTTCTGGTAAAGCAAGAATTGGGGTGTTCGTTAACCTTTGCTTTAAAATCTTAAAAGCCTCTTCTTGCCTAGGTCCCCATTCAAACTTAACCGTTTTACAGGTTAGCTTAGTTAATGGCACAACTATCTTAGAAAAATCCTTAATGAAGCGCCTATAGTACCCAGCTAATCCTAGAAAACTTCTAACTTTCGTAGCTGATTACGGGACCTTCCATTTGGTGATCGCTTCTATCTTGGAAGGATCTATGTGAATACCTTCGTGATTCACCATGTGACCTAAAAATTGTACCTCCTGTAGCCAAAATTCACACTTCGAGAATTTGGCGTAAAGCTTCTCCTTTCTTAACAAAGTTAAGAGTGCATGCAGATGCTGACAGTGCCCATCCTTGCTTTTGAAATAAATAAGTATATCATCAATGAAGACAATTACAAATTTATCCAAATATGGTTTACAGGTCCTATTCATCATGTCCATAAATGCTGCCGGAGCATTTGTTAGTCCAAAAGGCATAACTGTGTAAACTCGTAGTGACCATACCTAGTTCTGAAAGCGGTTTTAGGTATGTCTTCTTCTTGTACTTTCAACTGATGATATCCGGAGCGTAAATCTATCTTAGAAAAATATCTAGCCCCCTGAAGTTGATCAAAAAGATCATCAATGCTAGGCAATGGGTATCGATTCTTAATTGTAACCTAATTCAATTCCCTATAATCGATACACATTCGCATAGAACCATCTTTCTTCTTTACGAACAACACTAGTGCTCCCCAAGGGGATGAACTTGGTTGTATGAATCCCTTACTGAGCAATTCATCTAATTGCTTTTTCAGTTCTAAAATTTCAGTGGGTGCTAATCGGTAGGGTGCTTTAGCTACGGGTGTAGTTCCAGGAATCAAATGAATCTTAAATTCTACCTCCCTATCTGGTGGCAATCCTGGTAGTTCTTCTGGGAATACATCCAGGTATTCTGATACTACAGGAATTTCCTTAAGCTCCTTACCCTTAGTGCTAATGATTACTGAAATCATATACACTATTCCTTATTTTCGTTCATAACTAGCAACTTTCATTACTGAAATGAACTTCATGGGTTTACGCGGCTTATCCCCTGTAATCATAATTACTTCTCCTGTGGGTGCACGGATTACTATGGAGTTCTTATTACAAAGGATTCGAGCATGGTTAGCTACTAACCAATCCATTCCTAACACGACATTGAATCCAGCTAAATTCATGGGTAATAGGTTTGCAGAAAATTTATGACCTAAAGTTCTATAGTTTCTTTTTGCAAAACCGTATCGATGTTAACAGAGTTCCCGTCTTCCGTTTCTACTGTAAAAACTTGCCTAAGTTTCGTTAAAGGTTGCCTAAGAGCTTGGCAGAATGAAGTATTTACAAAACTTTGGTTTGCACTAGAGTCGAATAATACTTTCGCATAAACATTGTGAACTAAGAACGTACCAGCTAGTACGTCAGGAATCAGTTCGGCTTCCTACGTGGTCAGTTGGAAGGCTCTTACGTTCTTCTTGTTAGTTCCTTCAGCAGTTTTGGCCTTGTTATCTGCGGTTTTGACCAATTTAGGGCATTCTGGTCTGAAATGCCCAACTTCTCCACAGTTATAGCAGATCTTTGTTTTCTTTCTGCAATCTTCTTCACGATGTCCTATAGCTTTGCAGAAGTGTAACAACTCTCACTAAAAAGTCTTAATTATTACTTTAATTGATTATTAGGAAACCCTAATTGAGACACCCAAGTGATTCCGCACAAACCCTAAAATTTTCAAAATAATCAGAATCAGGATTAGGGCCCCTAAAACTCAAGGGGGGTTAAACCCTAGTGGACGATTATCCACTTAAAACGTTGGCAGCAAGTAAATAACTAAAAGTGTCAACTCAGCTAAGCTAGTCCCAATCGTGGCTACCCTATAGCCTATTTTCAAACCATACGCACCGTAGGGGTTTATAGCCGCGCAGGCTTGTTAAAATGGCATACGCACCGTAGGGGTTTTTAGGCCTACGATGCGCAGGGCTGACCAAATTTCACCTATAAATAGAGGACATTGGCACTTGCTTTCTGGACATGCAACGTCGAAAGAATTCATACTAATACACTGAGATACGAACTGATACTCCAAATTACACCCTCGGGTCTCGAAATTCTGCCACAAAACAGGGTATTAGCACAATCGCTGCTACGATTCATTTTTCCGATGATCAATATATCCAATGAATGTTTAAGTGCCGCCCACATTAGGGTTATACTTTATCGTTCGTCGTTCATTCGACGGATCGTCGTTAATTCGATGGATGAAGTATTGCACTTTGTCGTTCGTTGTGAGAATTTGATCTCGTGAGTTATCGTAAATGCTGGATTGATTACTAACCTAGTTTTGTGTGCATTGTTATTTATATTAGGTTAACAAGGCTAATTCATAGATTAGACTCTGTCCGTATTAAATCAGCAATGTGAGTCATTCTCTCTTTTTATCAAATTTGTTTACAAAATCATGTTTATTTTCAAAGTTATAATTACGGGGATTAAGTCTTTGTAATCACCAAGTTACAGCCGGTATGTGGGGTTTTGTATACATTACTTGATAATCGTCACCATTGTGGCAGCCAATGGGGGATATGACCATAGTCACAGATTCGGTCGAGTGACAAATACCGTGGGTAGTTGGTTTGATAATAGAAACATTGTAATCGCTCTTAATACTGTACATTATAACAATTGTGTCATTTTAGTAAATAGAATGATTCACTCAGTATTTCCCGCTGACAAAACCTTTTTCAAATATGTTTCAGGTGATCTGTTGTAATTCAGGAAAAGTGCTGGGGAGCATTTCAAGCTTAAGATAGTGGCTCATTATAAAATAAAGAAATAAATTTTGTAATATCACGATTTCATAGTAAAAAAAATAATATTGTAAATTATCGGGGTTTTATCCCGAATTATGAAATAAAATAATCGGGGAAAATTTTAGCTTTAAACGATCCTGATGAAAACTTCCGCTGTTAAACTTAATCAATTAAATACCGCAGTATTTCTGTCCCGCGGCTCCTGAAACGGGTCAAACCGGGTCGGGGGCCGTGACAGAAAAATGTGGTATCAGAGCCACTGGGTTAAGCTAATTAAGTATTTAGAAATACTTAATTTTTCCTGATTACTATTATGTGATTATGTGTTTTATTAACTGGCTATTTGTTAGTTACAGTATGGGTAAGCAAAAGCTGTCAAGTATCTATCTTAAATTAGATAGATCATCCAATGAGAAGGGAAGTTCATCCCGAACCAAATCCTCGAATCAGGCTGAAATTCCTGAAGAAGGAATATTTGTGCGAAAGGCACAATACGAGGAATCACTTTCTCCTAGAAGGAGGGAGATGATTATTAAGAAAAGTAAAGAGAAAATCCGAGAAAAGAAGATTAAACGGGAAACTCAGGAATTAATTGATAAATCACCTTGGGAAGATAAACTAGATGAGAAATGGGCAAATTTATATATGCTAGCTACAGTAGCAGAAAATATAAATCTTTAAATATTTTAAAGTTTAGCACCCTACCCTCACAATCTAGAAACCCTGTGTGATAAATAAAATTTCAAAACCAAAGTGTGTTTTCCAGTTATCTTTGTAATAAATTAGTATACAGTATGTAATAAATTAAACGGTTATTTATGAATTTAACTTAGTATTTTATGCATTTTGCATATATGCTACATCAGCATGAGTGGAATATCTGAAGCTTTTCAAAACCTTAATCTTTACCCAGTAAATATCGAAGTTTCCAAATAATATACTAGCTACTTTCCCGATGTAGAACAACCGGTAGAATTCAAGGTTCCACCTGTGAACAAGCCAAAAAGAAAGAAAAGAAAGAATTACGTATGGGGAAGTCGTATACGTAAGAAAAAGTCAACTCCAAAACTTCCCAAAATAAACAATCCTTTGAAAAAGGGAAAAGAAATTATAACCGGAGAGAGTTCTAAACAGCAAGAAATGGAAACTGAAAACAAGGAAGAGGTTAAGGAGATAGGAATACAGATGGAGGAGGTACTAAAGAAATAATAATGGAAGTTGGGCAAGGCTCTAGACCAACTCAGATAGAAATCGGAGAGAGCTCCAATCTAAACCAGGAAAGGACTTTTCAAGATGAGATAGATTTCCTATTGGCAAGCTGTGAAACCATTCAGCCTGTCAATAATAATAATAATAATAATAATAATAATAATAATAATAATAATAATAATAATAATAATAATAATAATAATAATAATATTAATAATAATAATATTTTTAATTATCCTCTTGAAAACCAACTCTCTATGAATTGGGAACCAGCAATTCCAGACCCAATAGTCCACTCCCAACCCATAGGAATGGACGAATGGTGGACAAACGATTGGCAATTCCAAAATATTGTCAACGATCCTTACTCTTTTCTTCCACAATTCGATCCAGAACCCCTACCTAATCCACCCATGAGTAATGAAAACATGGCTGAACTTCGCCACTTTGGTGAAGAGTTGTTTGATGCTGGAACTAGAATCAGGGAAATAGGGGGACAAATTGCCTGGAAGTACGATGAGAGGGAACTACATTTTTAGAACAACAAGTGACGAGAGATAGTAGGTTGGTAAAACGGTGTTAGTATAATAGTAATAAAGTTAGTTTGTAAATAACAAATAAAACTCTTTATGATATTTGTGAGTAATGATGCATACTATGATAGATATAAAATGAAATCGAGAAATCGATTGTTTTGACTATATCTGTATTGTAAAAAAATTTCTGATTGTTTGTATATAATTGTTGTTTAGCAAATACTAATAAAATTTATATATATATTATCAGATGGCAAACAGTGGTAATGAACCTATAAATGAAGTTAATCAGTCTGAGCAACATTCAAGAGATCAATATATAACTCGGCAAGATATCGAAAACATTGTTGCTCAAGGGATAGCCAATGCTATTCCAGCATTCGTTGCCGCTATCAAGAATCCAATCGAACCGCAACAAATTGTCCCTAGTAAACAGATTACTGAAGATAACTTCAGTAATAGTGTAAATGGAGGCAATAATCATGTTTATCATAATAGGGAACCACATCAAGCTCCATTACCCAAGAAAATGAAAACTGCAACGCCTGGTTGCACTTTCAAAGAATTCCTTGCTTGTAAACCCACTGAATTTGCAGGCAATGAAGGAGCAACTGCATCACTGCGTTGGTTAGAGAAAACTGAAGCAGTCATTGCAATAAGTAAATGTGGTAAAGATGATCAAGTCATGTACGCATCAAATCTCTTCAAAGAAGGAGCACTCGAATGGTGGAACACTGTGTTACAATCAAAAGGAAGAGTAATAGCTTATGCTATGACTTAGGAAGAATTTAAGGGTTTGGTGGAAAGAAAATTCTATCCCGAGTATGAAAAGGAACAGATGGCGAATAAGTTTCTAAATCATCGGATGATGGGTGTAGATTGTCGTGGTTATACCTCGACATTCTTTGAATATGCTAGAGTGGTACCAACACTGGCTTCGCCAGAACCGGTACTTATTTCTCGCTATATTTGGGGGCTAATTAGCGAAATTCGCAATATTGTTAAAGCTGCGAGACCTCGCACTATTGACGATGCGGTAGAATTAGCTAATACTCTAACCGATGAACTGGTGCGCACAAGAGATGAAGATAGGAAAAAGGCACTAGCTCAGAAAATTACCCAAGGATTTCGTGTGGGTAATAATAACAGCTTCAAGAGAAAAGGAACAGGGCAATCTCCAGCTCCGTCATTCTGCAGGAAATGCAAAAAGAAACATTATGGAAGATGCGATATCAGTTGCAATTTTTGCAAAACCTTAGGACATCGGGAAGAGAACTGCAAAAAGAAAACAGTAATCTGTTTTAATTGTGGAGAAGCAGGGCATTATAAAACAGAATGTCCTAAATTGATCAAACCAGTAGATAACAAACCCAAGACGACCGAAGGAACTACTAAGAAGAATGCCAGGGCATTTCAGCTGACCACTCAAGAAGCAGAACTCATTCCGGATGTGATAGCGGGTACGTTCTTAGTTCACAACGTGTATGCAAAAGTATTATTTTACTCTGGTGCAAACCAAAGTTTTATCAATACTTCATTCTGCCAAGCTCTTAGTTTACCTTTAACCAATATTAGGCAGATTTTTACAGTTGAAACAGCAGACGGAAATTCAGTTAAAATAGATAAAGTTTTGCAAGAAGGAAACATAGAACTTTTAGGACATAAATTCTCTGCAAGACTATTGCCGATGAATTTAGCTGAATTTGATGTTGTATTAGGAATGGATTGGTTAGTAGCCAACCATGCTAGAATCCTTTGTGATCAGAATTCCATAGAAATTCAATCACCCACCGGAGAAATGATTAAGATTACAGGAGATAAACCACGTAAACCCATGAAGTTCATATCAGTAATGAAAGTTGCTAATTATGAACGAAAACAAGGAATAGTGTATATGATTTCAGTAATCATTAGCACTAAGGGAAAAGATCTTAAGGAAATACCAGTAGTCTCAGAATATTCTGATATATTTCCAGAAGATTTACCGGGATTACCTCCAGATAGGGAAGTAGAATTTAGGATTCATCTAATTCCAGGAACTACACCGAGAGCCAAGGCACCTTATCGGTTAGCACCTACAGAAATGTTAGAACTGAAAAAGCAATTAGATGAATTACTAAGTAAAGGATTCATACAACCTAGCTCATCCCCTTGGGGAGCGCCAGTGTTGTTTGTAAAGAAAAAGGATGGTTCAATGAGAATGTGTATCGATTATAGGGAATTGAATAAGGTTACAATTAAGAATCGATACCCATTACCTAGAATTGATGATCTTTTTGATCAACTTCAGGGGGCTAGATATTTTTCTAAGATGGATTTACGCTCCGGATATCATCAATTGAAGGTACAAGAAGAAGACATACCTAAGACTGCTTTCAGAACTAGGTATGGTCATTACGAGTTTACAGTCATGCCCTTCGGGTTAACGAATGCACCTGCAGCATTCATGGACATGATGAATAGGATCTGTAAACCGTACTTGGATAAATTTGTAATTGTTTTCATAGACGATATACTTATTTATTCCAAAAGTCAGACAGAGCATTGTGAACATCTTCATGCACTCTTAACTTTGTTAAGAAAAGAAAAGTTGTACGCCAAATTCTCGAAATGTGAATTTTGGCTAAAGGAAGTGCAATTTTTAGGACACATGGTGAATCATGAAGGTATTCACGTAGATCCTGCTAAGATAGAGGCAATTACCAAGTGGAAGGTTCCACAAACAGCAATGGAAATAAGAAGTTTTATAGGATTAGCTGGGTATTATAGACGGTTTATTAAGGATTTTTCCAAGATAGCTGTACCATTAACTAAGCTAACCTGTAAAGCCACTAAGTTTGAATGGGGACCTAAACAAGAAGAAGCTTTTAGAATCTTGAAGCAGAAATTAACAAATGCACCAATCTTAGCCTTACCAGAAGGAACTGAAGATTTTGAAGTATATTGTGATGCTTCAAAATTAGGATTTGGATGTGTGCTTATGCAACGCAAAAAGGTGATTGCATATGCATCAAGGCAATTGAAAAAGCACGAAGAGAATTATACGACTCATGATTTAGAATTAGGAGCCGTAATTTTTGCCCTTAAAATTTGGAGACATTATCTGTACGGAAGTAAGTTTACTATCTATACAGATCATAAAAGTTTAAGATACATATTTGGGCAAAAAGAGTTAAACATGAGGCAAAGGAGATGGATGGAAATCTTAAGCGACTACGACTGTGATATTCAGTATCACGAAGGAAAAGCAAATGTAGTTGCAGATGCTTTAAGTCGTAAGTATTATGAAAAACAACGAAGAGTTCGTTCTCTCAGATTAAATCTACAAATAGATTTAATGGAACATTTAAAGAATGTTCAAACTACAGCAATCAAGGATGATGCTGAAGGAATGAAAGGACGAATCAAAGAATTAGAACAAGGAGTTGATGGAATTTGGAGATTCCACAAAAGTAGAATTTGGGTACCTAAGCAGGGAGATTTAAGACCTAAGATTTTAGAAGAAGTTCATAAATCTAGGTATACCATGCACCCAGGAAACAATAAGATGTACCAAGATTTAAGAAAGAACTTTTGGTGGATAGGAATGAAAAAGGACATAGCCAGCTATGTTTCTAAATGTCTTACTTGTTCACAAGTTAAGGCAGAACATCAGAAACCTTCAGGTCTACTACAACAGTTAGAGATGCCAGTATGGAAATGGGAACTTATAACAATGGATTTTGTTACTAAGTTACCCAAAACCAGAAAAGGTAATGATGCGATTTGGGTAATTGTGGATCGATTAACCAAATCTGCTCACTTTCTACCTATGAAAGAAACCTTTAGCATGGAAAGACTGGCTAAATTGTATGTAGATGAAGTTGTATCCTTACATGGAGTTCCACTCTCCATTGTTTCGGATAGAGATAGTCGATTCACTTCCCATTTCTGGAAAAGTTTCCAGCAAGCTATGGGAACTCGACTAAACCTGAGCACTGCATATCATCCCCAAACAGATGGGCAAAGTGAAAGAACGATCCAAACTCTAGAAGACATGCTCCGAGCATGTGTGATAGATTTTGGTGGAAACTGGGATGATCACTTGCCATTGATTGAATTCTACTATAACAATAGTTATCATTCAAGTATTGAAACTGCCCCATTTGAAGCATTATATGGAAGAAAGTGCAGAACTCCAGTTTGTTGGGCAGAAATAGGAGAAAGTCAATTATCAGGTCCTGAAATAGTGCAAGAGACAACTGATAAGATTACTCAAATCAAAGAAAGGCTGAAGATGGCTCGAGATCGCCAGAAGAGTTATGCAGACAATAGATGCAAGCCGTTAGAATTCCAAGTTGGAGACAGAGTACTGTTGAAAGTTTCTCCTTGGAAAGGAGTTGTGAGATTTGGAAAGAAAGGAAAGTTAAGTCCAAGGTACGTAGGACCATTTTCAGTGATCCAACGTATAGGATCAGTCGCTTATCGTTTACGACTACCAGAAGCATTAGCAGGAGTACATGATGTATTTCATGTATCCAATCTCAAGAAATGCTTATCAGATGAATCACTGGTAGTACCTCTTCGAGATATAGAAGTAAACAAAAAGTTGAAATTTGTTGAGAAACCTCTTCAAATTGAGGATCGAAAGATCAAGTTTCTCAAACACAAACGACTAGTTTTAGTCAAAGTAAAGTGGGACTCAATGAGGGGAGCTGAATATACTTGGGAGCTGGAATCAGAAATGAAGATAAAGTATCCTCAATTATTCAGAAAATCTCGAGGACGAGATTTTTCTTAAGGTAGGGAGAATGTAACAACTCTCACTAAAAATCTTAATTATTACTTTAATTGATTATTAGGAAACCCTAATTGAGACACCCAAGTGATTCCGCACAAACCCTAAAATTTTCAGAATAATCAGAATCAGGATTAGGGCCCCTAAAACTCAAGGGGGGTTAAACCCTAGTGGACGATTATCCACTTAAAACGTTGGCAGCAAGTAAATAACTAAAAGTGTCAACTCAGCTAAGCTAGTCCCAATCGTGGCTACCCTATAGCCTATTTTCAAACCATACGCACCGTAGGGGTTTATAGCCTACGATGCACAGGCTTGTTAAAATGGCATACGCACCGTAGGGGTTTTTAGGCCTACGATTCGCAGGGCTGACCAAATTTCACCTATAAATAGAGGACATTGGCACTTGCTTTCTGGACATGCAACGTCGAAAGAATTCATACTAATACACTGAGATACAAACTGATACTCCAAATTACACCCCCGGGTCTCGAAATTCTGCCACAAAACAGGGTATTAGCACAATCGCTGCTACGATTCATTTTTCCGACGATCGATATATCCAATGAATGTTTAAGTGCCGCCCACATTAGGGTTATACTTTATCGTTCGTCGTTCATTCGACGGATCGTCGTTAATTCGATGGATGAAGTATTGCACTTTGTCGTTCGTTGTGAGAATTTGATCTCGTGAGTTATCGTAAATGCTGGATTGATTACTAACCTAGTTTTGTGTGCATTGTTATTTATATTAGGTTAACAAGGCTAATTCATAGATTAGACTCTGTCCGTATTAAATCAGCAATGTGAGTCATTCTCTCTTTTTATCAAATTTGTTTACAAAATCATGTTTATTTTCAAAGTTATAATTACGGGGATTAAGTCTTTGTAATCACCAAGTTAAAGCCGGTATGTGGGGTTTTGTATACATTACTTGATAATCGTCACCATTGGGGCAGCCAATGGGGGATATGACCATAGTCACAGATTCGGTCGAGTGACAAATACCGTGGGTAGTTGGTTTGATAATAGAAACATTGTAATCGCTCTTAATACTGTACATTATAACAATTGTGTCATTTTAGTAAATAGAATGATTCACTCAGTATTTCCCGCTGACAAAACCTTTTTCAAACATGTTTCAGGTGATCTGTTGTAATTCAGGAAAAGTGCTGGGGAGCATTTCAAGCTTAAGATAGTGGCTCATTATAAAATAAAGAAATAAATTTTGTAATATCACGATTTCATAGTAAAAAAAATAATATTGTAAATTATCGGGGTTTTATCCCGAAATATGAAATAAAATAATCGGGGAAAATTTTAGCTTTAAACGATCCTGATGAAAACTTCCGCTGTTAAACTTAATCAATTAAATACGGCAGTCTTTCTGTCCCGCGGCTCCTGAAACGGGTCAAACCGGGTCGGGGGCCGTGACAAGAAGTTGCAGGTTTCATTACATTTTCCAAAATGTTTCTTTTTACAGTTTCTGCAGAACGGCGGAGTGGAAGATGATCCAGTTCCCTTTCTCTTGAAGTTGCTATTATTACCCATACGAAATCCTTGGGTAATTTTCTGAGCCAATTCCTTCTTTCTGTTTTCTTCTCGCGTACGCACCAGTCCGTCAGTCAAAGTGTTGGCTAATTCCACTGCATCGTCAATTGTGCGAGGTCTCGCAGCTTTAACGATATCATGGATTTCGCCGATCAAACCCCAAATATAACGAGAAATAAGTACCGGTTCTGGTGAAGCCAGGATTGGTACAACTCTAGCATACTCGAAGAATGTCAAAGTATACCCTCGACAATCAACGTCTACCATTTGGTGATTGAGGAATTTATTTGTCATCTGTTCCTTTTCATATTCTGGACATAATTTTCTTTCCACCAGACTTTTAAATTCTTCCCAATTCATGGCATAAGCCACATCGCTTCCCTTGGCTTGTAGTACCGTATTCCACCATTCTAGTGCCCCTTCTTTAAAAAGATGCGACGCGTACATAACCTTGTCTTCCTCGGCACACTTATTTATTTTAATTACTGCTTCGGTTTTCTCTAACCAATGCAGTGCAGCAGTTGCCCCTTCATTGCCTGTGAACTCGACAGGTTTACAGGCAAGAAATTCCTTGTAAGTGCAACCAGGCGTTGCAGCTTTCATTCGTTTAAGAAATGGGGCTTGCATCACCTTATCATTATTATTAATGTTGCCGCCTCCATTTACGCTATTACTGAAGTTGTCATCACGAGTACGTTTGCTAGGAATAATTGGTTGAGGTTCAACTGGATTTCGGGCAGCAGCAAGGATTGCTGGAATAGCATTGGCTATTCCCTGAGCAACGATATTCTCTATATCTTGCTTATTCAGAAATTGATCGTCATGGTTTTGTTCAGATTGGTTAACTTCGTTAACTGGTTCATTACTAGCGTGTTCCATCTGGTAATTAATATATATATAAGTGATTAGCACAAAATAAATAACAACCAAACACAACAAAGTAATCGCACATAATCATGTCAACACATATAGCCAAAATTGTCGATTTTTCGACTTCCATATTTTATATATATTTTAATATGCATCATTACACACCCGTTATATTACAAAAGTTTTATTTTAAGTTATTTTACACGATTATATTTTTGTTAATATTTATTATTATTTTATTATTATATTATTATTAAACACACATCCGCACAACCACATACGATCCTGTCAGCTGGCATTTCAGAAACGACGTTCCCTTTCGTCGTATTTCCATCATATCCTCTCCCCCACATCTCGGATTCTATTTCCTGCGTCCACCAGCTCCTCGCCATAGTGGCGAAGTTCAGCCAAGTTGTCGGTGCTCATTGGTGGGTGTAGTGGAGGCTCAGGGTCAAATTGGGGGAAAAGGTATTAGGGTTATTTAAAAGATTCTGAAATTTCCAGTCAGTTGTCCACCATTCTTCTAGTTCTTCTGGTTGAGGTCGGCGGTGGATAATAGGATCTGGAATAGCAGGTTCTAGATTAACTGAAAATTGTGCTTCCGCCGGGTAATTGAAGAGGTTTTCATCGGCAGTGAAGGTAGCCAGTGAAGGTACTGGTGGAATCCATATCTGTGATATGGATAGTAAAGTTTTGAAGTGCTTCGGATAGTTCATTCTTGCTATTAGCATACATGAAGAAACACACAAAATTCTAGGTTAAAATTTTGTAAATTGAATTTTCACAGAATCACAAAATGGCAATCAGAAAAATTAAGTATTTCTATATACTTAATAGGCTTAAATCAGTGGCTCCGATACCACCTTTTTCTGTCACGACCCTCGGCCCGGTGTTACCCGTTTCAGGAGCCGCGAGACAAAAAACCCGGGGTAATTATTACGTTGGCAGCGGAATTTTAACAGGATCTTTTAAAACTTGAAAATACCCAATTTATTTTATTTCACAAATTGGGGATAACACCCATAATTTACAATAAAGGTGATTTCACTGGGAAATCCCTGTTTTTACAAAAACATGTTTCTTTATTTTATTGAGCCACTTCTTCAAGCTTGCAGTGCTACACGACACTTTTTCCTGGATCACAACAGATCACCTGAAACATGTTTTAAAAAGGTTTTATCAGCAGGGAAATACTGGCGAGTCATTCAAGTTGCACAAAATGACACATTGTTATAATCTACAGTATTAAGGGTGATTATATTGTTTTTATCTACCAACTACCCTAAATCGGTATTTGTCACTCGACAGTATCTGTGACTATGGTCAGATCACCCATTGGCTAACTAGTTGTCCAATGGTGACGGGTATCAAGTAATGTATACAAAACCCCACACACCGGCAGTAATTGAAGATTACAAAGACTTAATCCCTGTAATTATAACTTTGAAAACAAGTAGAGTTTTAGGAAAACAATTTGATAAAAAGAGAATGACTCACATTGCAAGTTTAGACGGGCAGAGTTTAGCCTACTGATTTAGCCTTGTTAACCTAATTCAATTAACAATACACACGAAAACTAGGTCAGTAACTTAATACAACTTTTATGACAACTCACGAGATAAAAACCCTCACGACGAATGACAAAGTATAGCCCAAATACGGGCAGCACTTAAACATCCATCGGACTGGTTTTTATCGATCGGACATTGAATCGTAGCAGTGATCGAGTTATTACCCTGTTATCGCGGTAGAATTTCATGCTTGTGTGTGTTTTTGGAGTAAACTGAAGATATCTCAACTTACAAAACGAATTTTTACGTCGAACCAACGCATCCAAGCAAGTGCCAAAGTCCTCTACTTATACTGAAAAACCCGCCCTGTCGCGTGGCGCGACAGGCTGTTGCGTGGCGCGTCGGGTACCCTTTTAGGGTAGGGTAGGTTCGTGTCTCCCATAGCCTAGGTAAGTCACAATTCGACGAAACTCGCATTCTACAACAAACTGTGTAGATAATAACGATTAGGGGATACCCCCCTTGAGTTTTAGGGGCCCTGATCCTAGTTCCGATTGTTCTGAAATTTTTAGGGGTCATGCAATATTACTTGGGGGTCTCAATTAGGGTTTCCTATTGGACATAATAAAATAAGAAATAATAAATTTGATGAGATTTATTACAAGAACCATAATCAACTGTTTTGCAAAAGTAATAAGACGATTTTGAACCTAATTGGTTATTTTGTGAGGACTACTGATTGATAAGCCTTCCAGCAGTTTCACTATCTAAAGCTCTTTTGAGCACCTCTTTCCTCTGTCTTGGCAACGGTTCATGAGATCAACAATTTACTAGCAGATGTTCTATCTTAGGTATAGATGATAGTTTGTAATTAGTAAAGTCAACTCTTTATTCTTCTACAAAATGTCGGTCAAACCTAGAGTTTTAGCTTTTCAGTATTAGCAATTCTTTCTATAACCCAACGGATGTGTCTGAAAGACAACATGTTACTGTAGTGTTAAAACCCACATTTTGATAGTTGTTTGTTGTAAATATTGCTTGGAATGGATTAAATGTTTGTTTCTGAGTGTTTTACAGATTCCTAAGTGAAATGAAGGATTTATGGGCCAGTATTAAAGATTACTGAAGTCGCGTAGAAGACAGACCCAATATATAACTATCATTTATAACATTTCTAAGCATTAGGTGTTGTACCTTATGCTTTAGTTATTTACCTTGCATCATATTTATATATATTTAATTAGCAAACTCTCTATGCATTAGAACTTGTACTACTGCCAATGATCTCTAGATCAAGTGCTGGAGGGCTTGCATTTCTCTTGAGAGATGCAAGTTCGACTCCCACTTGGTGCAGAGTGAGGCACTGGTGGGCAATGATAGGAGACCCAGGGAAACCTAGGTTGGATCCTTGAGCCAAACGGGTTTTACCGGTAATTTCACTGTCGTGCCTACGGGCGGGTGGGTTACCGGGTTTTCCCCGGAATTGGTGGTGGACTCGGGTTACTCTCGGAGTACTCCGTTTGTCCAGTGGGTGCCCCGAGAGTGCTCGGGATTAAGTTTGTTGGCCGTTCAAAAAAAAAACTTGTACTACTAAATTAACATTACTAAGCATTTGGTGTTGTACCTTATGCTTTAGTTATTTACCTTTCATCATATTTATATATATTTAATTAGCAAAGTTTTCTTTAAACCACGGAAGATTAGTTTGTTTTTTGTAAAATGGTATAATCCACTTTGTTGACACGTTACTGTCTATTCTTTCTAAAAGAGTCTTTGGTTGCCAGATGTTGAAATACCTCTTCAACCTCTCTCTCTTTCTCTATCAATGCCTTTTTTCGGTTTCAATATCTCTCGATCCAACCTGAGATTGGGTCTGTTTTCCTGTAACCTTGACGTTCTATGTTTTAAGACATTTTGGATGTTGAGTCGTCGATGTTCAGCGGCTCCAGTTATCTGTGGCGGCGGTGGAACTATGATTTGCGGGTGTTGACCCTATGTAGCCCGGCGGCTCCGACCATCTTTGGCTGGTGGCAGATTTACCCCGTCGTTGCTAGTGGCTACGGTCGTCTATGGTGGCAGCGGAAGGTGATGATGATGAGTTGGGGGGCGGCGAATTTGCCCCGTAGTTTCCGGAGGCTACGACTGTCTATGGTGGCGGCGGAAGGTGATGATGATGAGTTGGGTCTCATCTGAGCCCCCATGGCTGCACAGCCCTAGGGGCGGCGACTACGGTTCCGCAATATTTGGTTCAATGCAGTGGCGAAGCTTGGATTTTTCGGCCGGGGGTGAAAACATATATACCCAAAAATTTCTATAGAACCGGGGGGGTGAAAACGTATATACCCACAAATTTCTATACGAAAACTACATATATAACACTACTGAGCGAAAAATCCCGGGGGGCGGACGTCCCCCCGCCCCCATTAAGCTTCGCCCCTGGTTCAATGCCAACGGACATACCTGGGTATTTCTGATAATTGATGACGATGATCCAAATTTCATCTGAGATTATCAAAATAGGGTGGTGATGATGATAGGGTAAACCATATCCGAACCCTAATTGCACACATTTTGTTACTTTTTTTTTTTTTACCGAAATCAGTTTTTAGGGCTCTGCTGGAGATTGAAAGTTGTAGAGTTTATTAGAGGGAAGAAAGTTGTGATGAGTGAAATCGAGATGGTCTATTTAGATGTTTTGAGTTTGTTATGGTGTTGGTGATTATTTTGATAAGTTTTATTGTTTGATGGAGATATCTCACAAAATTTATCCTTCGCAATACAACATTCTGACTTTGAATAGGGACATGGCATGGGTTAGGATGGGTTAGATAAGATACATTTTTCTAAAACAACTCTGTTAAATACTAATTTGTTTTCAAGAATAATTAAATGAGTCAGGTGATTGAATAGATAAGAATATATAAAAAAAGGACTAGACTTTTAGTTTGGTGTTGAATGAAAGTAACTTTTCTAAAAAAAGGACTGTAAGTTATTTTTTAGAGGTTAGGTTTAAATGCTTAATTTCAATCTTTTACAAACTTTGTATCCATGTCATTTACATCGTTGGATGTTAAAGGGCCAAAGGCATCATCACTTTTTTTTTTCATGATTCTTGTTCTTGGATAATAATTAATGTTGATGATTGGGCGTGCGATTAACTGAACATTTAATGATCTACGCTTTTTAAATCTAAAATTAATTGGATATACATGATCATCCATCTGACAAACCGAGCCCACTGGGGTTATGATTCAATTTGTGCTCGGTCAACACAAGAGTTTATTGACTACATTCCTTTAGTTTCACCAGCATGCGCATCACTTAGGCTCTTGGTGCCAATCAGTTTTGTTCACGCCTGGAAAATGTGGTGTTATTCCTGATCAAATGTTCAGGCATGTGAGTTATGCATCCTAAACACGTTCCAGTCTCCTAACTATTTTAATATATGCAGATGTGAGTGTGCAATATACCTGGTACCTAATCAAGTAAATGAATATAGTTTATAATTTATCATAATCTAGTCTAACTTGATGCAAAAAAGGATCCGTTAATATACAACAACTTCAATGGTGAGAATCTGTTCTTTAATCCGATGTGTGATTTCGTTATACTGACTATAACTTAAAACATTCTAATGGTTCTTTGATGACACGATAACCGAATCGTTAACCGAAACCGAACCGAAACCGAAATAACCGAACCGAAATTAACCGAAACCGAATTAACTGAAAGTCGGTTAACGGATATCTTTTTTACCATCGGTTAACCGAAATTAACCGAAACGAACCGAACCATTTATTTTTTATATATTTCTAGCTTTTATAACCTCTATTTCATATATTTCATGTTTTTAACTTTCATTTCATGTAATAATACCTCTATTTCATTTATTTATGCTTTCATTTCATTTATTTATACCTTCATTTCATTTATTTAAACATCGATTCATACATTTATACCTCCATTTCATTTATATATACATCTATTTCATGTATTTATACATCTATTTCATGTATTTATACCTCCATTACATGTATTTCTAAGCAAAAAATTTAGCCCTTGTTTGAATTGGTTATTAACCGAAAATTAACCGAACCGATTAACCGATGACTTCGATTACGGTTACGGATAATGCTAATAACCGAACCGAACCAAACCGTGCACACCCCTAATACCGACTATAACACAACAAGGAAAAACACATGTGGAAACCAATTTTTTTTAACTTTTAGGGACGACTTATCGTCCATATAGGTCTTTTTAACCTATAGGGACGACATATGGTATCCACATCTTTTGTTCCTATAGGCCTCTTCCTACAGCTTATTAAGGTGGTCCTTATTGGTGTTGTCCCCATATATCAACTTTTAGAGACCAAAAGTCATCCCTATAGAGTTAAAATAAAAAAAAAAATTGGTTTAAACTTTTAGATACCAAATGTCGTCCCTATAGAGTTAAAATAAAAAAAAAATAGTTTAAACTTTTAGAGGCAAAAAGTCGTCCCTATAAAGTTAAAATAAAAAAAATAAAAAAATTGGTTTAAACTTTTAGAGACCAAAAGTCGTCCCTATAGAGTTAAAATAAAAAAATTGGTTTAAACTTTTAGAGACTAAAAGTCGTCCCTATAAAGTAAAAGGAAAATTGGTTTTTAATAAACCAACCTTTGCCTTATTGGTAAATAATAATCCTACCTACAGAATTGGTAATTAATAATCCTACGTTTCAATATGTTGGTACTCAATGGACCTCCGTTAGTTTTTTTAACTGAAGTTAGTTTTTAAGTTTTATTTATTACACAAACAGTCCCTGTAGTTATAATTTACTAGTTTTAAGTTTTATTTATTACACAAACAGTCCCTTTAGTGATAAAAAAATCATAAAAATAAAAAAAAAATCTAAAAAATAAAAAAAAAGTCATAAAAATTCTAAAAAAAATCAAAAAAATTCTAAAAAATTCAAAAAAAATCTAAAAAAATCTAAAAAAATCAAAAAAATCAAAAAATCATAAAGATTCTAAAAAAATCAAAAAAATTTAAAAAAAATCAAAAAATTCATAAAAAAATCATAAAAATTCAAAAGAATCAAAAAAACTCTAAAAAATAATAAAAAATAATAAAAATTCTAAAAAACATAAAAATCCTAAAAAAATCAAAAAAACTCTAAAAAATCATAAAAATCCTAAAAAAATTTCTAAAAAATAAAAAAAAACACTAAAAAATAAAAAAAAATTCAAAAAAAGCAAACGTTTCGACGCGAACCGTTTCGAACCGTACCGTTTCGACCCGGACCGTTTTGACCCGGACCGTTTCGACCCGGACCGTTTCGAAAACGGTGGTGGTGGTGGTGGTGGTGGTGGTGGCGGTGCGGTGGTGGTGGTGGTGGCAGTGGCGGTGCTGTGGTGGTGGTGGTGGCCGTGCGGTGGTCGTGGTGGTGGTGGTGGTGGCGGTGCTGTGGTGGTGGTGGTGGTGGTGCCGGTGCGGTGGTGGTGGTGGCGGTGCGCTGGTGGTGGTGGTGGCGGTGCGGTGGTAGTGGTGGTGGTGGCGGTGCGGTGGTGGTGGTGGTGGCGGTGCGGTGGTGGTGGTGGCGGTGCGCTGGTGGTGGTGGTGGCGGTGCGCTGGTGGTGGTGGTGGTGGTGCGGTGGTAGCGGTGGTGGTGGTGGCGGTGCTGTGGTGGTGGTGGTGGTGGCGGTGCTGTGGTGGTGGTGGTGGTGGCGGTGCGGTGGTGGTGTTGGTGGCGGTGCTGTGGTGGTGGTGGTGGTGGTGGTGGTGGTGGCGGTGCGGTGGTGGTGGTGGCGGTGCGGTGGTGGCGGTGCGGTGGTGGTGGCGGTGCGGTGGTGGCGGTGATGTGGTGTGGTGGCGGTGCTGTGGTGGTGGTGGTGGTGGTGGCGGCGGTGCGGTGGTGGTGGTGGCGGTGCGGTGGTAGTGGTGGCGGTGGCGGTGCGGTGGTGGTGGTGGTGGTGGCGGTGCTGTGGTGGTGGTGGTGGTGGCGGTGTGGTGGTGGTGGTGGTGGCGGTGCGGTGGTGGTGGTGGTGGCGGTGCTGTGGTAGTGGTGGTGGTGGTGGTGGCGGTGCTGTGGTGGTGGTGGTGGTGGCGGTGCGGTGGTGGTGGTGATGGTGGTGGCGGTGCGGTGGTGGTGGTGGTGGCGGTGCTGTGGTGGTGGTGGTGGTGGTGGTGGTGGCGGTGCTGTGGTGGTGGTGGTGGCGGTGCTGTGGTGGTGGTGGTGGCGGCGGCGGTGCTTTGGTGGTGGTGGTGGTGGTAGTGGTGGTGGTGCAAACCTCAGGGACCATTTTGGCTATTAACTCATAGTTAAAACTAGTAAATTATAACTACAGGGACTGTTTGTGTAATAAATAAAACTTAAAAACTAACTTCAGTTAAAAAAAAACTAACGGAGGTCCATTGAGTACCAACATATTGAAACGTAGGATTATTAATTACCAATTTTGTAGGTAGGATTATTAATTACCAATTCTGTAGGTAGGATTATTATTTACCAATGTGGCAAAGGTTGGTTTATTAAAAACCAATTTTCCTTTGAAATTTGATGTTTAAATTCAGTTTAAAAAAGCAGGTTAATAATTGTAAAAAAAAAACGCATTAAAAATAATAATATGTAAGGACGACATATTGTCCCTATAGAAAAAAAATGATTTTGAACTTGGTGGAACTACATATCGTCCCTATGCATTTAAACCAATTTTTTTTTTATTTTAACTTGGAAAATTGGTTTTTAATAAACCAACCTTTTCCCCATTGGTAAATAATAATCCTACCTACAGAATTGGTAATTAATAATCCTACGTTTCAATATGTTGGTACTCAATGGACCTCCGTTAGTTTTTTTTTAACTGAAGTTAGTTTTTAAGTTTTATTTATTACACAAACAGTCCATGTAGTTATAATTTACTAGTTTTAACTATGAGTTATCAAGAATATTCGTTATAATTTACCAATTTTCCAATTTTCCAATTTTCCAATTTCAAAACTACATATTATACTAAAGATTCAAAATACAAAAATATTCGTTATAGTTATCAAGTCTAAGCTTCAAAATAAACATTAGTTATCGAGTACAAACTTCAAATTAAAAGTTTAATGCAAATAGCTAATTCTAATCGTCATCTTCATCATCTTGGTCAACTTGACGCATTTTTCGTTTGAATTCATTAAGTCGGCATTGAAATAGTGCTTCCATTTGTTGCATTTGAAACTCATGTTGTTGTTGTTGTTGTTCTTGTTGTAGTTCCATTATTGCTTGGTTTGAGAATGGTTGCACTTGCACTTGTTGTTGTTGTTGTTGTCGCATTTCTTGTATTTCTTGTCGCATTTGTTGCATTTCTTCTTGTATTTCTTCCAATTGTTGTTGTCATGGCGGGGGGTATGAGCTCGATATTTCATGGGTGACATTTTTAACAACACGACCAACACCGCGTACGTGCCCATTCCTATGACCCAAGGCACTTTTGAGTACCTCGAGTTCATCAACTGGTGAAGTATCATCGACATCTCTCGACGCTCTAGCTAACTCGTCTTGAATTTTACCCTACATTAAAAGATACATTAGATTTTTTTACTAAAATTCGACAGCATAACTGGATTAAAATCGACAAAACTAACCTATTCCATCATTAATAATAAAGAATAACAACTCATTTAGTAGAGAAGTTAAGGGGCATCGGCGATTCTAGAGTTTATTTAACCAATATATGATGTTTTGGATTAGGGGAGGAATGAATCCTAGGACAGAATTAACACTAGGGTTGTTCTATTATATGTATCATATTACATAAATGGAGGATATTATATGCTGCATATACACATACACAATATATATTGCATACAGACAGTTTATACTACATATATGCAATATATACCGCACATGTCTGATATGGAGTTTTTTAGTTTCTGATATGGCGACGCCGACCGTTCTAACCCGAACCCTTGGTTTAAAAAAGCGCAAGGCGATCCGAAGCGTTTTGAAGCGAAGCGACGAAGCGCGAAACGTGAGGCGTGAGGCGATAGCTTCAAGTATGCGAGGTGCTAAAAAAATATATTCTACATATCAATATAACATATTATACTCGTTAATCAATCATAAAAACAAAAACATAATTATATAACACACTTAAACGATTAAAAAGCACAATCAAAACGTACATTTAAAGTCAAAAAGCACTTAAGCACTTCAAAATTATAGTTCAAAATCCAAACACACTTCAAAAGCATAGTTCAAAATCCAAACACACTTAAAACACTTAAAAACATACACATAACATAGTCTTCTAATATTGAAGCGGATTTAACAGGAAATAAAAAAAATGAACTTGAAGCTGAAACAGGAAATGTAGCGATTTAACAGGAAATAAAAAAAATGAACTTGAAGCTGATTAAAACAGGAAATATAAAAAAAGAAGGTTGCTGGTGATGTGTTCAAAATGCAACATTATGGCATAAAACTAACCCTTTTTAGTACTAATGTTGGAAAAAGTGTGCTTTTGTCTTCCTTTTGTATTTTCAAGATTAAATGAGCTCAAATTAACGAAAGAAGCAAAAAGACATCAAAATCTAACATAAATACAAGAAAAGGGACAAGACGTGACATGCCCGACCCCACGACAGCATCTTCCCAAGCAAAACAAGACAACAGAAGACTGAACACGCCCCGTGCTCAGCCAGCACGGGGGCGTGCCCAAGTGTCAGCAGAAAAGACAAAGTGGTAGAAGCTTCTATTGCCCACCACGGGGCCGTGCTCAGCGGACACGGGGCCGTGGTCAACTATAAGATTCGCACAATCCAGCAAATCTGCATAGTACAAAGATTCTTCTGTACCATGGGGTTGTGCTCAGCGGACACGGGGGCGTGGTCAACTAAAAAGACAAAACTGCATTAAATGAAGAAAGAGAAGATGTGGACACGGGGCCGTGCCCACTAGACACGGGGCCGTGCCCGAGCTTCTGTTCAGCCTATAAATAGAAGTGCTTGGCTCAAGCTCAAACCATCCCTTGGCACACCACCTCTCTCACACTTCACCCACCACCCACCACCACCATAACACCATCATCCACCACCATCATCCATTGTCCATCGTAGAGTGTGTGAGTCGTCTCGGGATCCAAGATTGATCGTAAGAGTTCTTGACAATCAAGGCCATGTTTGCCTAAGTCTCTTACATCACTTGGTGAAGACAAAGTGTCTAGTGTAATACTTTTTATTTCTAATCTTTTCGCACTTTTTATTTGGTTTTGTATTAATGACTTTAATAACTAGTTTCTTATGTTGAAGGTGATCTTTCCTTATCGTTTGTCCGTGGTGTCTTGAAATTATTTTACTGTCTATATAAAATAAAAGATTTTCACCATTCATATCTCCACGGTCTATATGGAGGTATGTTGGCTACCTGGTCGGGGGTTAAGGGAACGGTTTGGTAAAGGTCTTGCCATTGTTCAGCGTTTAGAGCTCCTGCAATGGACCTGGGTCAAATTTAGTAGGACCTCCTTCAATACTTAACGGTATTGGATGGCGGGGGTCGAAACTCTTTGATCCCCTCATAAGTTAACTACTATTAATACTATAACCCGACTATTTAGGACTGTATCTCTGCTGACTCAGACTACTTAGTCGAGGGTAACGTCACCTCCAAAAGAGGGGCCTACCATAATATTGCATTAATAACTTAATTAATTATCTTCCAATAATCCACCCTTTTAGGATTGTATCCTTGCTGACTCAAACTACTGGGGTGAGGGTAACGTCACCTTCAAAAGAGGGGCCTACTACAATAACTAAGATAATCTCTTAAAATAGTGCAAAAGTGCGGAAATAATCAAAGGTTACACTAGATACGAGTCGGAACCAAGTGATTCATCTTTCCTATCTGTTTTTCTTTTTAATTTTATTTTTCAGCATTTTTAGTTAGTTTTTATTTTTTCTTAGTTTAAAACATTTTTCTAAACTTTTTTATTTGATTAGACGTTGAGGATAAACCGGTACTAAAAGCTCTTGTGTCCTTGGACGACATCGGTATCTTACCAACACTATACTACGCTCACGATGGGTGCACTTGCTCATATGTGTGTCTAGTGTTAGAAAATATCGTGTTTTATAAATTTAAAACTTGACTAAAAAGTGTTAAAGGGGCTAAAATACACACCTAATATATATAACGCTTTACACGCATCAAGTTTTTGGCGCCGTTGCCGGGGACACAAGGATTTTAAGAAAGTTAGGAATCAACGGCCTAATCGTTTTTCTTATATTTCATTTTTTTAGGATTTTTCTTAATTTTTCAGCTTCTGCAGAACTCAGAACGGGCCGTGCCCGTTGAACACGCCCCGTGCCCAATCCTTGGAACTGGCAATCCTGTTTTAAGTCAGACAGTAAGCTGAACACGGGGCCATGCCCACTCTACACGCCCCCGTGCCCAAGTTTCAGTTTCTGAAAACAGAACCGTAAGATCCCGACGGTTGGTAATTTCTGACAAACATGAGTGATACTGATACTTTTTACTTTTGGCACTCTTATGGTACTATGTGGTGTCAATTATGTGGTGGTAACCATAAGGAATTAGAATGTTATTTTCTAACTTATAAACCCCACTATATAGACCCATCATTCCCGAGTATCCTTAAGAGGGGCGAAAGTAAAAATAATCCCTATCTCTCCTTCGAATGCTCCCAACCGGGTTTTCTAGGAGAAATGCTTCTCGATGAATTATTTCAACTAGAAGATCTAATTATTGATTGGCTAAAAGAACTTAGGAAAGATTTTAATAATCTTTTCCAAGACGATAGCCAAGAAGAAGGGTTGGAACCGCATTCAAACAACTTCATTGTTTCCAACGATACCCCTAACTCTAGTGAGGACTTGAGCGATAGTCGTCCCTGTGTCGATTGTGCCGTGAAGGACTCCCCATCAACTTCGTTTGATGCATACATAGACCTGAGCGATTCTACATACACCTTCTTTAACGAGAGCCCGAAAAAGGGTTGGACTTGTCCACCTACATATATCATAGGAATCACCCTCACCGACAACCTCTTGCGTTCTCGTCTTAATTTAGAACAATTAAGGTATCTTAGGAACTTTGGGGTTGTTCCATCCAGTAAGGAACCGCCCGATCCGGAAAAGTTCCTTGAAAACAGACAAACTTCATAAAACAGCCTTCCGACACAGGGCCGTGCCCAGGTCTACACGCCCCCGTGTCCACCAAAAGATTCCTTTCTGACCTTTGTCAGAATACGGACAAAATGTGTGAGGATCTTGCCTGCACACGGGGCCGTGTCCCGCCGACACGGGGCCGTGTCCAGTACGCTGTCGTTTTCTATAAATGCAGCCAAAAATCCTGCACATTTGGACCATCCAGGGACAGAGATTTGAAGGGATTTTCTGACCTACCATACTAGGTAAGTTCTAAAAGAAGGTTCCAACAAACATCTTGTCCTTTCCTCTTTTATCCATTGCCTTCTTCTTCACCTTTCTTGCAACAACACCTCCATTGAAGCTTGATTTCAAGCTTCATTGTGATGATTGTTGATGCTTTTGTTCAAGGAATCTTGTTAAAAATAAGTTACACAACATTGTTTTAAGTTATTTCTGCTCAGAAAAGCCTCAAAAGTTAAGAAAATAATTTGAAACTCCAAGATTCCTTGTTCTAAAAATCTGCAGAAAGTTGAACACGGGGCCGTGCTCATTGAGCACGGGGCCGTGTCCGTGGTAATGTTTCATTAAAAACACACTATTTTTTGGTATGTTTTCGTAGAATGTCTAGCCAAAACAGTGGAACCTCTTCTGCACACTCAACGAACAGTCGACGGGAAAGGAGGCCATCGCTTGAAGCAACTCTCGTAAGATACGTAATGGCGCTACGTGAAGCCCTTGACGAGATGACTTCGGTGGAGGAGGTCCTCATTGACCGTATAAATTATCTCTCGGTGGGGTTGGAAAACAGTTTTCAAGAAATAAACCTCTTGCACCAGAGGTTAAACATTCTTGTGACGCCTCCCATGGAACCAATCATCCCTCAAGAGGATTGGAACCTAGCACTTGGAATCCAAAATCCTACCGGTTGGGACGACATTCCAGCGGAACCTCCTCTTGAAGAACTCCAAGAAATCCCGGTGGAAGTTGCACCTCCTCAAACCGATGCTCATGAGCCCGCTTTTCTTCTCCCTAGGGAGATTGAAGAGTGGCTCGCCGACGTGTGAGGAACCCATACCCGGAGAAAGAAGTTTGTCTAGCCACATTTAACCGGAAGATTTACCTTTTCGCAAATTTTGCTAAATAGAATAGGGCTAGGATTTCTTGGTTTAGATTTCTTGTGTTTCTTTGACCTAACTATCTAGTAGTTTAATTTTTAGGACTAATGTGTATCTCTCTATGAAGTAATGAATGATGGTTTTTAGTTAATTTGGTGTTTGGGTGGTGTTGAAACAAATAAAACACACTTGAGATGACAAAGGATACAAGGGAAACTTGAACCAGCACTCCATGCAGGAAAACAGAACCGTCCGACAAATTTCTTCGTTTACAGTAAGTTCGGCACGGGCCGTGTCCACCCAACACGGCCCTGTGCTGCACAGTCTGCAGAAAAAGACCCAGTTCAGGTAACTGGACACGGGCCGTGTTCACCCAACATGCCCCCGTGTCCAGGCTTCTGTTTCTCTTGATTCAGTTTTGTTACTGGCACTTGAACACGGGGCCGTGTTCAACGCCCAGTAACACAAAATTTTTGCTTTTTCACACCTTTTTACACATTCAATCAACCTAAAAACTTATTTTTGGGACACATTGAGGACAATGTGTAATTTAAGTGTGGGGGGATGCTAAAACCTTGAATCTTGCAAGTCCTAAATACAAGCCTTACACAAAACTCTATTGGAACCGCTAATCACCCCAAATTTTTTTTCAAAAATTTTCATTTTTTTACTTGTCTAAGTTTAACTCGGGAAATTCAAGTTCTTAAAAAGGTTATATTTTTACGAATTTACAACCGATAGCGTCGTGATAAAAAGAACCAACATAAGAAAATTATGAAAAGGCATGACAAGCTTAGTTAAAATTTAATTATATATACTTGATCACATAAAAACCCATTCCCACAAAAGTGAGTTTTGAGCCTTTATCGAGCATACAATTACATATCATTTAACTAAATGCTTATTTTTCGTTTCTTGTGTGAATAGCCGCTTGGTTCTTACGACTCTAGAACTTGCCATGACAATACATTCCTAGTCCTTACCAACTTAAACCCGAGTAAGTAAATGACAGAGGCATTAGGACTAACCCTTTTTATTTCTACACCATTATTTTTTTTTACCAACTACCCAAAATCCCCCTAGTTAGCCCCTTTGAGCCTAAACCTTTTCATTTCATAACCCAAACCAAACACCCTTTTACCCACCAAAACCTTTTTCATTTTTACCCCTTTGTTTTAGTAACTAGCTCAGTTTTTCGTATGACTGATCAAAAAAAAATATGTTGATGAAGCAAAAGCAAATAAACAAACAAGTTCATCAAAAATAACTTTGTTTGAATAATAGCTTCATCAAAATAAAAGTTACAAAAATAAAAAGTCTTACGAAAACCGACGCTTGTTACGCTTTTCGCCCTTTTTCTACTAACCACTAACCACTAACCCAACCACCTACCTTTAACCCAAGCCTAACCCTTCACCCACAAAGTCCTCTTGATATTTACAAAGGTATATAAGTTAAAAAGGAGGAGGATTGATTGCTTGGCAAGCCTATGGTAGGAGTAAGTTCCATGCCGCTCTCGAGTGATCCACAAAAATACATTTTCGGCCGAGTGTTGAGTGAATCCCCGTGAGGTATGTGAACTTGTATATAAATAGAATTTTAAAGAGGCATGTTATGCCCTAATAAGTAATTTATCTTATGAAAAGTTTTAAATAAATCATGACGAATTGGATTGTAAATAAATAAAAATAAAACTTAATAAAGAATCTTGGAAATCCCGACACTCTACGACAAGCCCAAAAACCTTCTTCTCTACCCATTCCATTTGGGAGTGTAATAGCCACTTATTAAAGAGTTTTTCTTGATGACAAGCAAAGATTCAAGTGTGGGGGTATTTGATGTGTTCAAAATGTAACATATAAATTTCATCAATTGTGGCATAAAACTAACCCTTTTTTAGTACTAATGTTGGAAAAAGTATGATTTTGTATTCCTTTTGTATTTTCATGATTAAATGAGCTCAAATTAACAAAAGAAGCAAAAAGACATCAAAATCTAACATAAATACAAGAAAAGGGACAAGACGTGACATGCCCGACCCCACGACAGCATCTTCCCAAGCAAAACAAGACAACAGAAGACTGAACACGCCCCGTGCTCAGCCAGCACGGGGGCGTGCCCAAGTGTCAGCAGAAAAGACAAAGTGGTAGAAGCTTCTATTGCCCACCACGGGGCCGTGCTCAGCGGACACGGGGCCGTGGTCAACTATAAGATTCGCACAATCCAGCAAATCTGCATAGTACAAAGATTCTTCTGCACCACGGGGTCGTGCTCAGCGGACACGGGGGCGTGGTCAACTAAAAAGACAAAACTGCATTAAATGAAGAAAGAGAAGGATGTGGACACGGGGCCGTGCCCACTGGACACGGGGCCATGCCCGAGCTTCTGTTCAGCCTATAAATAGAAGTGCTTGGCTCAAGCTAAAACCATCCCTTGGCACACCACCTCTCTCACACTTCACCCACCACCCACCACCACCATAACACCATCATCCACCACCATCATCCATTGTCCATCGTAGAGTGTGTGAGTCGTCTCGGGATCCAAGATTGATCATAAGAGTTCTTGACAATCAAGGCCATGTTTGCCTAAGTCTCTTACATCACTTGGTGAAGACAAAGTGTCTAGTGTAATACTTTTTATTTCTAATCTTTTCGAACTTTTTATTTGGTTTTGTATTAATGACTTTAATAACTAGTTTCTTATGTTGAAGGTGATCTTTCCTTATCATTTGTCCGTGGTGTCTTGAAATTATTTTACTGTCTATATAAAATAAAAGATTTTCACCATTCATATCTCCACGGTCTATACGGAGGTATGTTGGCTACCTGGTCGGGGGTTAAGGGAACGGTTTGGTAAAGGTCTTGCCATTGTTCAGCGTTTAGAGGTCCTGCAATGGACCTGGGTCAAATTTAGTAGGACCTCCTTCAATACTTAACGGTATTGGATGGCGGGGGTCCAAACTCTTTGACCCCCTCATAAGTTAACTACTATTAATACTATAACCCGGCTATTTAGGACTGTATCCCTGCTGACTCAGACTACTTAGTCGAGGGTAACGTCACCTCCAAAAGAGGGGCCTACCATAATATTGCATTAATAACTTAATTAATTATCTTCCAATAATCCACCCTTTTAGGATTGTATCCTTGCTGACTCAAATTACTGGGGTGAGGGTAACGTCACCTTCAAAAGAAGGGCCTACTATAATAACTAAGATAATCTCTTAAAATAGTGCAAAAGTGCGGAAATAATCAATGGTTACACTAGATACGAGTCGGAACCAAGTGATTCATCTTGTCTATCTGTTTTTCTTTTTATTTTTATTTTTCAGCATTTTTAGTTAGTTTTTATTTTTTCTTAGTTTAAAACATTTTTCTAAACTTTTTGATTTGATTAGACGTTGAGGATAAACCGGTACTAAAAGCTCTTGTGTCCTTGGACGACCTCGGTATCTTACCAACACTATACTACGCTCACGATGGGTGCACTTGCCCATATGTGTGTCTAGTGTTACTAAATATCGTGTTTTATAAATTTAAAACTTGACTAAAAAGTGTTAAAGGGGCTAAAATACACACCTAATATATATAACGCTTTACGCATCACTGGAAATATAAAAAAAAGAATGTAGCAACCTGAGAAAGCAGGAGCAGCGATGATGAAATGAAACGATGAAGAAGAAGCCAGCTTCATAGCGCCTCATGTACTTTAGCGCTTTATGTGAAAAAAAGCATTTTTATGGGCGCCTCACGGCTTAAGCTCGCTTTTTTAAACCAAGCCCGAACCCATTTCAACCGAAACCCGTTTTGACCCGAACCAAAACAACCCTTTTTTAACTGATCCGTTTTAACTCGCAACCCGACCCGACCCAACCCCTTTGGCGGGTCTAGTTAAGTTTCCAGCAAAGTATAAAACAGAAAGAATGTTGTTGCTGGGATTTTAACCCAGAAAGAACATTACTAGGAAACAACTAAATGTTTTTTACTCACCCAATCTGCTGCACAAATATCATTTGCCCATCCCCGCCCTTCCTTGTATTGTGTCTTCTCAAAAACAGCAATATAGTTTGGGCTTCCAGTTTTTTGCTCCTTGTAAAAAACAAATATACTATTATTCAGATTCAATACGTATGTTAATACGCGTTTAGGTAAAACTAACAGTTTTTCTTACCTCTATGTATCGCCTTTGAGCATAAGATTGACTACCATGATAACCGGGGTATCTTTGCTTTTTTCTGTTTTCTGTATTTGCATTGCTTCGTCTTATATAGTCAGGATCTGTGAACAATATATCAATAAGGTCGACCCACTTTCGCGATTCATAATTCTCTGGTGGGCAACTCTTTGCTCTATCAACATCCTTAATACCTCCAACTGCCTTAAAATAATCATGCAGTTTATTCTTTCGACTGCTATAGCGACTTTGACATTCGGCATGATTCCGAGCTCAATCCCTGCCCACTGGTCGGCGTCGCCATCTTTATACACGTTGAGATTAAAGTAATCCTATAAAAACAAATAATTAGAAAATATGTAAAAGTTACAAAACTGAAATATGAATAAAACATTACAAATGAGCCCTTACGAAAAGTACAGGATAAACGGATTTTTTGTACTCAGGTGGAACACTCTGCCAATCTTTAAAATGCATAGGAACTATGCTTGCAATAGTGTTGGAGATAAATCTTATAAAATCCTGGGCATGCGGTCCAGTGAACTTATACTGACGTGCCTGAGCAGTAAAGTTAATGGGTAGTGGATCACCATTGTTTTGTTCACATTTTTTAAATAACTGTACATTTCTCCCCCGTCCACGCTTTCTCTTGGCTTGGGCTACATTGATACGTAAAACTCAAAAGTTAGCAAATTGAAAAGATATTCTAATCTAAGTCGACCCGCAACATAACATAACAACATAATAAAAACGCTTTGATCAAAAACTAATTATATGAATACATGATTAAATGAAACAACTTACAAGACTCGCAAATGCTAGGGATTCTGTTTGAATTCCTATTGGGATCCTGACTCCCACCATCTCCCCTGTGTCCACGTGCAACATCTGCCATTCCTTCAAAAAAAATAACATGTAGTAAAGATATAATAAACAAAAATAATGTAAACAATTTAAAATGAATTAATAGTAAGCATACATTCAATCAGAATCATCACTAGAATAACATGTGTATAAAAGATCGACGTTATCGTCAACCATAAAATCATCTTTTATTTGGACTTCCTCATCTGAAGGGTATAAAAGATCATCTTCTTCATCGTCTTCATAATCATCAAATTCATCATTGACGTCGACATCAAATTCACCATCACCATCAATGAAATTTTCATCATCATTGTTATTTTCATCAAAGCCTGAGTCGACTACCAAGTTGTAATCTGATGATTGTGTGTCGTGCAATAAATCTATCTCATTAACAATACTCATACTTGGATGATCCCATAGTTTTCGATGGTGAACGTCTTCCACAACCCTCCAATTGTCGGTGCTTCGAGAAGGTACAATGGTTCGATTACTGGCTCTGGACATTGTTTTTTATAGATACATACATACAAATTATATATAAACTTAAGAATCTATACAAGTTTTACTTTAAAGAAGACAATATTATATATTTTAAAGTTATATATATTTTGCTTAAAGAATATATATTTTAAAGTTTTAAATTTCAATGAAATACAATATTAGTTCATTAGCAAGGTAATTAAGATTAAAATATGCCATGGATATCAAATTACAAGCCTAAATACATATAAATAATAAAAAGTTTTTTTTTGTAATATATTATAATATATATATATAAATAAATATATTATAAAGAAAATAATCCGAACGAAGCCGAGCTGAGCTACCAAACGAGCCAAACCGAGCCAATTTGACTCGTTACGAGCTGAGCCGAGCGGGCTCACTTTCTAACCGAGCTGAGCTGGCTCGGCTCGCTTTCAAACCGAGCCATATCGAGCGAGTTTTTCCGAGCTAAATCCGAGCGAGCTGCGAGCTTTTTGGACAGACCTAATTAGAATGATGTATAAAACCGATAAAAACTAAACCAAATCGATATAGTGGGTTTTTACGTTGAATTTTTATTCAAAGAATACTAGTCCATATATTATGTTTTGATTAAGAAGATTTATAAACCCAATAAAAACTAAATCAAATTTATGTATTGTGTTTTATGTTTATGTCGAAATTAAGTTATTAACCAATTAACCAAAATTTTCAGATTCGGTTATGAAAAACCCAAAACCGAACCGAACCGCTTCGTGCTCACCCATATCACAGTACACACATACATACACAATTCCATATACATACACAAACACACATATATACGTACGTACGTACGTACGTACGTACATACATACATACATACATACATACATACATACATACATACATACATACATACATACATACATACATACATACATACATACATACATACATACATACGCACACTAACACAATAACACATACACACATATACTAACACGTAGACACATACTAAACAAACACATATAGATACGTACAGGTATACATGCATACATATCCACATCCACATATACTAACACATGCACAGATATACGCATACTAACACAATAACACGTACATACACATATACTAACACGTACACACATACTGTCACACCCTGGCTTTGCGGAAGCGTGGGTTAATTTGTTGTGACTTCTTAATACCATAGCTTAATCACAACAAAGCTATATGAAAATAAAACATGCAGATCATCCATTGATTTAAGTTTGAAAAGTAAAAATACCACAACATTGTCTTAATGCGTTGACACATGCAACGGAAGTTACAACCTGATAACATAAAAACTTAGTTCTTAAAACGCAACCACAAATATAACATAAACACTGTTTAAGACTTGCGACTCGTCCAGGTAAAAGTCGCGACCCCTAAACGTGGATGATCCCGTAACTCTAACACAGCGGGAAAACGTAGCATACCGTGCCAGATCCTTAGTTCCCTGAAATACATGTAAGTTGGAAAAATCAACATAATGTTGAGCGAGTTCATGTGTAAAAGTGTATGTAAAATCCTTGTAAGTATAAAAAACCCTGGTATGTAGCAAATAAGGAAATAGAGATCACCAATGGTTTGCAAGGCCATTGGTATGTGTGAAGTGCAAGTAGGAAGACTCAAACCTAGTGGATTTGTGCGTCGGGTACATAGTCACTCCAAGGTCCGTACTGTGGGCCTGGAGCTGGGCACGCTACACCCAAATAGATCTACCGCATTGTGTCCCTCGGTCCTACCATGAGGATTAATGGCCTCCGGTTCCCGCCTACCCACTCACATGATCTAAGTAGTAACCCTCCTTACGCTAACCATACCATGTATAAAGTACTCGTATCATAGAAACATGTATTTCACCCCCGCAGTTTAGAAAACTGAAAACAGTTAAGAGAAAAGGGGGACATGAACTCACAGTAATGCGTCCTCGATAACAGCAAATCAAACTCGGTCCGCAACACGACAACCTACAATCGTGCTAATATCTATTAGACGAACGGCCGTGCCTTAGCTTAGAGTTTTAACGTTCTTGGGGAAATAGTTAGACAACTATTTCCTGTTTATTTTTCTTGGTTAACGTATAAATAAATTCCTTCCCAAGGATGGGGTATTCGTACATGTATTATGTATTTGGCGACTTAAAGTATTGACAAAATATATTTACAAGTTTCATATCCAACACTTTAAAGTTTTATGTCAAAACTCATGGCGAGGTTTAATTCCGAGAAATAAAGTTAAACATATTTGTTAGAAAAATAATTTTTCTAAGTCTCGGTATTTTTAGAAAAATTCGCCAGAACTTCCCCTAAAAACGGGAGTGTCCGTGCTAATACGCACATCTTTTTCTTTTTGAAATCAACCCATGATCATCAACAATCAACCCTTACGTTTTAACACGCGAAACGCTACCCTTGTCGTTTCAGTTTCAATATGTGGAAACTGGACTGTTTTCGGACGACTAAATAAAATACTTAACTTATTCCAAAAATTCCCAAATTTTTGCGGAACATCATAATCATCCCACAAATTATTGTGTAAAAATTTCGGGGTCTAGTTCATTATCAAAAATTTATAGAAAATCGTTTACCGAACTGTGATCAGATTTGTTACATCCTGATCACAGTTTACGGAAAAATTCGTCAAAAATTCCTCGTCAGTCCGTTTATCGAAATTCCAGTTCGAGGGTCACAAATACATCCGTGACCATCTTTGATAACAGTTTCAGGGGCTGGTTCGGTTCAGGTTTTAAGTTGTGATCCAAAACGCACAGCCCAATTTACTGCAGTAAAAATCAGCCTTAGCTGCTGTCACGAAAACAGATTTTTAAAATAGTAACCGACATCAGAAAAATACAATTCTAGCGCCATTTTCTTGGTTTTTCGAAAAGACACGATTTAGGCTTTTGAAATTCCGTTTTTCGAGTTTTTAAAGTCCGTTTACAGCCTGTTGAAGGCGGCTGGAAAAGTACATCAGCATGTTATTTCACGGTTTAAACATCACTAAATCGCATTAACGAGTGTCCGAACAATGGATTTAGCAAGGAAACAACTTTTAAACATCAAGTATGATCTAACCAACCCTCAAACCCACAAGATTCCGCTTCATAATTCAGTCACAAGTAAACTTTTATGTAGCTTTTATGTTCATAACACATGTTTCATATTTTCTAGTATTCTTGTAATTTAGTGATTTAAACAACAAAACATCATACTACATATCATAATTTTCGAACAAGATGAAATCAAGTGTAAGGAAACTTACTACTAGCCTCTAGCTAGGGAAGAATCAAATGAAGAAAGTGAAGAGAAAATGATGGTGAGAAGGACTAGAACAAGCTCCTATGAAGTGCCTTCAAGTTGCACCTTCCATGGATGAAAACTAAGCTTTGAATGGGCAATGTAATGAAGAAGATAATGATGTTTAAGGTGGTGATGGTGTTCTCGGTTTGGGGCAGCCGAAAATGAGAGAGGAGAGTGAGGTGAGATGGAGTGTAATCTAGTGAAATGATAAGTGGTAAGATATGGCCTTACTTATGCATGATTTGTTTACTTCAACAAGTAAAGAATCCCATAAACAATTCATTTAAAATCTTCCAAGATATAAGAGGTATGGCAATATGACATGTGGGGTCCCATTTTGTGAACTAAAATCGTTGTGGGGGGGGGGTAGCTTAGTGAAAAATTGTAACTAAATTGCAAATATAGTTAGATGTAGGAAAGATGATGGTGTAAGTTAGTAGGTTTTATTTTTAGCGGGTGTTATGGTATACGGGGCTCACGACAAGCCATAAATAGTGAAATAATGTTATGGACAAAAATTTAGTGTCCCGGATAATGTCCGGTTATACGATTAAATACCGTTCCGTTAAAATGTTTAATTATGCCGAAAAAGGTCCTTTATGTATATTTTTGTAACATAAATTATTCCCGGTACTTAGGAAAATATACGGGACCGTTCTGCAATGTTTTTGCACTTTATTAGTAATTTAAAATGCTGAGTTTTATATTAAAGCGCAGAATTTTGTACTTAAAGTACGTTTTAGGCACATCCGGTCAATATAAACTTTACCTAGTGACGCAGTTCTACAATCCTCACCTCCCTACACTCACTACTAGTGTAGTAATCTATTCCCGGCTCGTACTGGCCTTAGAGGCAGTGTCTGCCTGATGCTGGTTATGTCAGCATGTTTAATGGGTATCCAGTAGTGTGCTCACTGTGCTTGTTGTGCATCAAGGTTGTCACTGATGTTTGTGTATAAATAATAGAGTGACAGTATAAAATGTGATGCATGAGCATGTATGTATCAGAAATTAGTAAGCAGTTTAATCACAGTTGTAAGCAAGCACAGTAATTAAGCAATAATTAGATATTAATTAATTCGCACGGATACCTAGTTTGGTGAGGGTTGTCACATTCTCCCCCCGTTAAAGAAATTTCGTCCCGAAATTTAAGTTCTGCTACGAGATGCAGGGTTCTTAGGAAATAAATGGGGGTATTTCTCTTTCATTCGATCCTCACGTTCCCACGTGAATTCAGGTCCATGCCTAGCATTCCAACGAACTTTGACGAGTTTGACATTGCTCCTGCGAGTTTTATTAACTTTCCAATTCGTGACCTCAACAGGTTCTTCAGTAAACTGGAGCGTGTTATCGATATGAACTTCGTCAGCAGGAATGATCACTGTATCTTGTGTTGGACTTTTTCTCAAATTGGATACATGGAATGTATCGTGAACACCATGGAGTTCAGCAGGTAGGTCCAACTTGTAGGCTACAAGCCCAATTCTTTGCAGAATTCTGAAAGGGCCAATGTAACGCGGATTCAACTTCCCACGCTTTCCGAATCTTGCCACCCCCTTCCAGGGTGAAACTTTCAATAAAACCATATCTCCAACTTGGAATTCCAAATGTTTCCGGTTTGGATCCGCATAGGCTTTCTGTCTTTCGCGAGCCGCTTCGATACGTTTTCGAATCTGCGTAATCTTATCTGTCGTCTCCTGGACGATTTCGGGACCAACAAGCTGTCTATCACCTGCGTCAGCCCAACATAGTGGTGATCGACACTTGCGTCCGTAAAGAGCTTCAAATGGCGCGGCTCCAATACTAGTGTGGTAGCTGTTGTTGTATGAGAATTCGGCCAGTGGTAAATGCTTATCCCAGCTACCACCAAGATCCATTACACATGCTCTCAGCATATCCTCCAATGTCTGAATAGTTCTTTCACTTTGGCCATCTGTTTGCGGATGGAATGCAGTGCTCAAATTCAATTGTGAGCCAAAAGCTTCTTGGAAGGATTGCCAAATCCTTGATACAAATCTCCCATCTCTATCAGAGATGATTGAGAGAGGCACTCCATGACGTGCAACGATTTCTCGCATGTATATTTCCGCAAGTTTACTCGTATTGTCCTTCTCTTTGATTGGCAAGAAGTGTGCGGACTTTGTTAGGCGGTCAACTATCACCCAAATAGTATCATGGCCCCTGGGTGTCTTGGGCAGTTTCGTTATAAAATCCATTGAAATATGTTCCCATTTCCACTTGGGGATTTCAGGTTGTTGCAGAAGTCCTGAAGTCTTCTGGTATTCAGCTTTCACCTTGGCACACGTCAAACATTTGCTAACATAAACAGCAACGTCGCCTTTCATCCTGGGCCACCAATAATAATCCTTAAGATCTTGGTACATTTTATCCGCACCGGGATGAATAGAGTACCGTGATTTGTGTGCCTCGTCAAAAATAACTTTTCTCAACCCACCAAACAGTGGAATCCAAATCCTTTCCATAAAACATAACGTTCCTTCCTTGTTTGGTACTAATTGCTTCTCCATCCCACGGAGATACTCTTCTTCAAAGTTTCTTTCCTTAAGAGCTTCTTTCTTCGCAGCACGAATGCGCAGGGAAAGATCTGTCTGAATAATCATCTCCAAAGCCCTAACCCTTATGGGCTTGATCCTTTCTTTACGACTTAGGGCATCGGCGACCACATTCGCCTTCCCTGGATGGTACTTTATCTCGCAGTCGTAATCGTTCAACAATTCGACCCAACATCTTTGTCTCATGTTCAGCTCTTTCTGGTTGAATATGTGTTGTAAACTCTTGTGGTCTGTGAAGATTGTACACTTCGTACCATATAGGTAGTGTCTCCAGATCTTTAATGCAAATATCACTGCGCCTAGTTCCAAATCATGCGTGGTATAGTTCCTTTCATGTACTTTCAACTGGCGTGACGCGTAAGCTATAACTTTCTGGCGTTGCATCAACACGCAACCCAATCCTTGACGTGAGGCGTCACAGTATACCACGAAATCATCTGTACCTTCCGGTAGTGCTAAGATCGGCGCATTGCAGAGCTTATCCTTTAACAACTGAAATGCTTCTTCCTGTTTGATTCCCCAATCAAACTTCTTATCCTTCTGTGTGAGGAGTGTCAGTGATTGAGCGATTTTTGAAAAATCCTCAATGAACCTTCGATAGTAACCAGCCAAGCCTAAGAATTGTCGAATCTCGGTTGGCGTCCTTGGAGTTTCCCAATTTTTGATTGCTTCAATCTTGGTGGGATCGACATGGATTCCATTTCCATTAACCACGTGTCCAAGGAATTGGACTTCACGTAGCCAAAACTCGCACTTAGAGAATTTAGCATACAACTGTTCCTTTTTCAACAACTCCAGAATAGCTCTTAAGTACTGTTCATGTTCAGCCTTTGTCTTCGAGTAAATCAAAATATCGTCGATGAATACAATCACGAACTTATCCAGATACGGCTTGCAGACTCGGTTCATTAGGTCCATAAAAACAGCAGGCGCGTTGGTCAGGCCAAACGGCATGACTAGGAACTCGTAGTGTCCATAACGAGTTCTGAAGGCTGTCTTCGGGATGCTCTCTTCTTGTATTCTTAGCTGATGGTACCCAGATCGAAGATCGATCTTAGAGTAAAAACTTGAACCCTGGAGTTGATCGAATAGATCATCGATTCTTGGCAGAGGGTATCTATTCTTGATCGTCAGCTTATTCAACTCCCGGTAGTCAATACACATACGAAAACTACCGTCTTTCTTTTTAACAAATAAAACTGGAGCTCCCCAAGATGAGAAGCTTGGTTGGATGAATCCTTTGTCAAGTAACTCCTGGAGTTGTGTCGACAACTCCTGCATCTCTGTCGGTGCAAGTCTATAAGGTGCCCTAGCTACAGGCGCGGCGCCTGGAACTAAGTCAATGTGAAATTCCACTTGCCTTTGGGGTGGCAATCCTGGAAAGTCTTCTGGAAAGACTTCAGGATATTCCCTCACGATAGGGATGTCTTCGATTTTTGGCTCAGCAGCTTTCTTATCCACGATGTGTGCCAGGAAGGAAGCACATCCCTTTTGTAAACACTTACGAGCTTTCAGGCAACTGATAATTCTTAAAGGCGTATCCCGCTTCTCCCCATGAACCACAATTGTTTCTCCATCTTCAGTTGGGATACGAACTACCTTTTCGTGACAAACAATCTCAGCCCTGTTGTCACACCCCCAAAATCCACCATGCGGAGTATCACCGCTTGGAGGCGTGACGTGACCAGGATCGAGCCACCAATCATATTGAACAACATACTTAAGTAAATAAAACCAAACACAATACGATTGGTGACCAAAAGGAAGTAAACCGATTTTAGGTTAACAGCGGAAGCATAAAACATAAGTCCATAGTTCATAAGTTTAAAGTCCAAAACGTAGGCTTAATAAGTTCATGAAGTTTATTCATTAAGTACGGGACATATCAGTTCGCATCCCACAACGACCACCTCCATATGCAAGCTCCATAGCATCTAATGACCTGCAAAGCATGTAATAACGAGTCAACAACAAAGTTGAGTGAGTTCACGGTTGGTTGTCCATTTTAGGGTTGTTTCCAAAAACATAGTTTAATCTCATTCGGCTATCCAGCCGTGGGGGTTACCCCATAGTTCGAAAACGTTTATTTGTTAACCATCCCATGTACACCTTCCCTTGCTATCCAGCCCGGCACTTTGGCCGTGGGGAGCTGCCCCAGTATTTTAAACTACCAGACTCGTTTATCATATCGACTACTAACAAAAATCAATTGTGCCCTAGCGTCGGTGTTCTATCACCACCGACGTGCCATAGTCCATTAGTACACGCCCGTCCGACTGGCACGGCGTGAAGTTTGTTAAACCTAATAGCGCTATTAACTAATGACCCGCTCGCCATAGCCTCGGCGATTAAGTCGATACAAAAAGGGAGGGACTTCGTTGATAGAGTTCTAGTCCAGTAAGTCTAACACGTCCCAACAGGACGAGGAAGTTACATTCCTGAACACGTCTCAAAGGACGAGGAATCCCTATTCCTGTACCCATTCTCATTCCCACCGGGAATTTACCATGCTTTGTAGAAAAGTGTGAACTCACCTCGATTTGCTCAGTTAGATTCTCAAATATAGTTAACAGTCAAGGTCGGTCAATCATGTCCTAATAAAGTACGGATAACAATCAGTTTCTCATGCATAACACGTATCCTACGTATGGTTTATTTGCACATTACTTCGACCACATAACAGGTACACACTTTAACGATTTATGCCCATATAAACTTCCCATCCATTCCCCACTCATAAACAAACATACGATATTGCACGTAACACATATAACATGTTAGATCATTCACCGATAGCATACTCGACATTTAGACACGCAAGTCACAACTTATGTCAATTCAGCATTAATATTCAAAACCGGCTGTTTTCGGACATTTTAATAAAATAGTTAAATTATTCCAAAAATTCCCAAATTTTTACAGGAGGTCTTAAACATTCCATATTTTATTTTGTAAAAATATCGGGGTCCGGTTCATTACCAATATTTTATAAAAATTCATATTCCGGACCGAACTCAGATTTGTGTATTTCTGACCACAGTCCACGGAACAATTTATTAAAAATTCATCGAGTGTTTGATTTACGAAATTCCAGTGGGGTAATTACAAATGCATTGGTTTTCATCTACTGTAGAAATTTCATGGTCCGATTCATCACAAAACTCAGGTTATGACTGAAAGTATGACACCCATTTATTGCTGTCAAAATTCAGCTTAAGTTGCTGTTACAAATTAATACTTTAAAAATAGTAAACGAAGTCCAAAAATTACGATTCCGGTGCCATTAGAACCGTATTTCATAATAACATATTTTAGATTCAAAATATCGGTTTTTCGTTGAGTTTATGGCCTGTTTACAGCCAACTAAAGTTGGCTGTAAAAGTTGGACAGATTCTGATTTTCAGTGTTTAACCTTCTAAATCGTGTTCGATCGATTCCGTTAACAAGTTTAGTGACCACAACAACATGACACATTAATATTAATCAGTAAAACATCAGATAATCAACCAATAATCATAATCACACAAGATCTACATGATTTACACTAATATTCATCCATTAACCACCTTGTTCATCACTTTAGTAGACTTTTAGTTGGTGATCTTATATGTTAGTGATTTTCAACCGACGAAACTCTTATTAACCACTTTAGAATAGATCAAGAAGATGTTTAGAGTCACTTACTACTAGCTCGAGGCTAGGGAAGATTTAAGGCGAAAACTAGGTGGTTAATAGCGAATGGCGAAGGTCCTTCAACTTCCGAGCGCACCAAGCTTCGTTGTTCACCTTCTTACACCTATGGATGTTCTTGGATTGCTTGAAGATGATCAAATGATGGTGGTGATGGTGCTACTTGTGGCTGGCCAAACCAAAGAAAGAGAGAGAGATAGTGTCAAGTTTTCTTGTGAAGTGTTTGAATGAAATATGAACTGATGGGTTTACTTATAGACCATTTATCTTAATTAACCATTGGATCTTGTGCTCCCAAGATATTAAACATGTCTAAATAAAATAATCAAGTGTGTAAGGATGTGTCCCCTACATGGGACCGATTTGGTTATGGGGGGAGGGGTATTTGGTTTGGTTTCAATTGATTAGTTAGTAACTAGTTATGTGTAGTTAGGGATTTAAGTTAGTTACTAGTGTGTCATGAATTATAACGAGTGTTCGGGTACCCTAACTAGCTCAGAAAAGAAAAGCAATGTCATTGACAATATTTTCATGTCCCGGGTGATGTCCGGTTGTTCGGTTCGATACTGTTTCGTTAAAGTGCTTAATTAACCCGAAAAGTGTCTTATGTATGTATTTTTGCAACGTTTTTAATTTTTAACACTTAGGAAATCACACAGGACTATTTAGTAACTTTTCTGTACATTACTAGTATGTTTAACAAATACATGTAAGTATAACACAGATATCAGAAGCAGTTAAATGATTCAGCACAGTCATTAAACACTTTAATTTTCATTAATAAATTGTACGGAATACATGGGATTTTGAGGGTTGTCACACCTGTTGCTTGATAACCAATCCATTCCTACTACCACGTCGAAGCTCCCCAGCTGGACTGGTAGTAGATCCAAAGTAAACTCACGCTCTCCCAATTCGATTACACAACCTCTGACCACTTCATTGGCTTCTATTAACTTTCCATTAGCCAATTCAATTGAGTAAGGAATATCTAATTTACTAGTGGCTAATCCAAGCATATTCCTAAACTCTAATGATACGAAGTTATAATCGGCACCAGTATCAAATAAATCGGATGCAAAGCGTTGGTTTACAGGGAACGTACCAGTAACAACATTGGGATCCTGGTGCGCTTCCCTCACTTCGATATTGAAAACCCTTCCACGCGCTTGATTCAATTCTGGGCAGTTCCGCTTAAAATGCCCCATATCACCACAGTTAAAGCAACCTGGTCTTTGCCCGTTTCCACCTCCATTCCTAGCTTGATTGTTGTTTTGGTTTCGGTTTACAGTACCAGCTTGATTCGCGTTGTTGCCTCGATTTCCATTCCCTCCGTTATTTCCTTGTGCACGATTTCCATCACGATTATTGTTTCTACTACCGAAACCTCCCTGGCCACCCCGGCCAGTATTAACCCAGCAAGTATCCTTCAAATGTCCATTTTTCCCACAAGTTTCACATGTTCTTAGTCTGCACTGACCGGTATGATGGCACTGGCATGTGTTACAATTGGGCAGAGTGCCCATGTATGCCCTTCCTTTCCTACCAGTACCAGTCGTAGCTCGGGTCGGCATGCTTGACTCTCCTTTCCTGCCATCACTGCTTGTGCCTTGTTTGAAATTCGAGAATTTTCTTTTGTTATCCCCGGACGACTCTACATGAGTCTCCTTCTTCTTTTACTCAACCTCAGAAAACTTGTTTAGGCGGATCGCCTCCTCAGTGAGAGCTACGCTTAGATCGATCGCCTCAGTGATTGTTGCCGGTTTTGAAGAGGTCACCATACTAATGATTTGAGGAGCTAAACCCCAAATGAAACGCTCAATCCGCTTAAATTCTGGCGTGGCCATATAAGGTACAACCTGTGACAGATCGTGAAACCTCTGAACATATTCCGCAATTTTCGGTCCTTCCATCTTCAGATGCCAAAACTCAGTTTCCAACTTTTGAATTTCAGCGCGAGAGCAATACTTTTTGCGCATGAGCTCTTTCAGCTCGTTCCACGTCAATGCGTAGGCTGCGACTTCTCCAAGTGTTTGGACTTGTAAATTCCACCATGACAGGGCTCCGTTTAAGAATAGCCCAGAGATGTAAGTGACCTGCTGATCAGGGGCGCATTTGCTCATGCGGAGAACTGATTCTGTCTTTTCTGCTCAACGAACAAAAGCAACAGCACCTCCGGTGCCATCAAAGTTTACAGGTTTGCAGTCTAAGAACTGCTTGTAGGTGCACCCTGCACATACGTTACAATATATGAATGGCATTAGCAAACTTGCTATAGATATCCAATGTATCATGGTATGCCTTAATAACTTAGTATTACCATGAGGTGGATTGTTGTTGCCGTTATTGTTTGAGCTGCCTCCGCTGGGTCCTCCTTGAGAGGCGGCGTATTGCGCGATGGCGGCAGCGATGATTTGTTGAAGTTCTGCCTCGTTGGCAGGCATGCGTGGATCACGTCTTGGTGGCATCTTCTAAGAGATGGTTTACGCGAGTCAGGTCATGGTAGGTAAAGTGTGCGTATAAAACGATAGTAATAATATATAACGTCTCATGTTAAAATAAACCAAACACACAACATCCCATGTTATAAATATATCAATAAATCAGCCATGCATGTAATGAGAATACTGCGATTAAGCTTTTATATAACCAAGACCACGATTACAATGTTTACAAGTTCCACAATTGTAACATACATCCAAAAAGGGACCAAGGGTCACAACGCCCTTGCCCGAAACATCTAAACATATACAAATACCAAACATCAAAAGTCAGAATCGTCAGGTGGTCTTCAAAAAGCTATGTAGCCGACTTAATCGCCGTCTTCTCATCAAAAGTGGTGGTACCTACATCAAACCAAAAGAACCCTCATGCTGCTGGTGGTGGAGGAGGAAAATGAAAGTAGAACAAATTGCGCATGAGGAGCCAATCCTCCTCCATGGCGTGGTGAGAACGTGACAGATGCTCTAACTGCTGCTCCAAGGCCTGAACACGACGCGTCAGCGCGTCATGCTGTAGCATAAATGAAACGAGGACATCCTCCGTGGAAGGCCCGACAAAATAGGGATGGTATGGGTCTGTCGGTGGCACGACGGATGATGATGTCCAGAGAAAAGGCTCGCTGGATGGAGTAAAAGGTGGTACAGCAAACGGTGGAACAAGGGGAACAGCAGTGTGGTGAGGGATCTGCGGTGCGAACTGATCCCCTCCGGTCAGAAAAGGTACATGGCCAAAAGGTTGATGAGAGGGGCCCTCTCCAGGACGCGGTGGAGGGATCTCCTGTAGAAATGTGATAGGCAGATCCGCGTGATGCGCATCAGCCGTGTGTGTGGGGAATAAGGGTGCATCAAAGGGAGCTAAAGCTGGTGCATCTGGTACTACAAAAGGTGGAATATCATCATCGGCCTCTATCCACCCATTCCGGGTGTCAGCATACTGGGGGTCGACATGAGCCGCAAAAAGTGCATGGTCGGGCTCTAGAGGCACCGGGTCAGGAATAGGAGCAACAACATCAGGCTCCGCGGGTATATCAGCATGAACAGGTGGTGGAACAAAGGAAGCTACCGACTCAAGAGAGTCAGTAATCGATGAATCAGAATGGGCCTCCTCAACAGGAATCTCAACTAATGGAAGAGCGACATCGTTTGCTATCGGGGCCCCACCCTCATGGTGGTCCTCAGGGGGACCCGCGAATAGAACGAGGTCGTCATTGATCTCAAAATCATGCGGCAAATCATCTGCAGCAAAAGCAGCGTGTGGAACAGGAGCAGGGATCTCCACAAGAGGTAGATCCCCGGCAGGAACACCATCAGCATGAGGCATATCATCCCCAAAATCGGGTATAGCAAAAGGCTGGAATGCATCCTCGTCAGTGCTGTCTGTATCTGATGTATGAACCTCTGAATCAGTGTACATTGGGTCGTCACAGTCTACTGCCACTGGGTCTGAAACCCCGCTCGATGAAGACATAGTGTCTGTAATACAACCACAGATATGCACATATATCAATCATATAATCAAGTAATCACATAAGTCACTAATAAGAAATCAAATAGTTCTCCTAGTCCCACTAGCCTCCCAGCCTCCCAGACTGACTCCCTAGTCCCACTAGCCTCCCAGCCTCCCAGACTGCTCTTCCTAGTCCCACTAGCCTCCCAGCCTCCCAGACTGACTCCCTAGTCCCACTAGACAACTACCTCAGCCTCCCAGACCGAGCCTCAGCCTCCCAAACTGAGCCTATAATTAACAAATAAAATGTGCTCAACATTTGTTTGTAAAAACATTTTGGATCTGGACTTAAGTGGTATGCAGTGTAAAAATGTTTTCGTGAGAGCCCTAGTGATCATAGTCTAGATTCGAGAAGGAATCCTAGTTCGCTATGATCAGAGCTCTGATACCAAGCTGTCACACCCTGGCTTTGCGGAAGCGTGGGTTAATTTGGTGTGACTTCTTAATACCATAGCTTAATCACAACAAAGCTATATGAAAATAAAACATGCAGATCATCCATTGATTTAAGTTTGAAAAGTAAAACTACCACAACATTGTCTTAATGCGTTGACACATGCAACGGAAGTTACAACCTGATAACATAAAAACTTAGTTCTTAAAACGCAACCACAAATATAACATAAACACTGTTTAAGACTTGCGACTCGTCCATGTAAAAGTCGCGACCCCTAAACGTGGATGATCCCGTAACTCTAACACAGCGGGAAAACGTAGCATACCGTGCCAGATCCTTAGTTCCCTGAAATACATGTAAGTTGGAAAAATCAACATAATGTTGAGCGAGTTCATGTGTAAAAGTGTATGTAAAATCCTTGTAAGTATAAAAAACCCTGGTATGTAGCAAATAAGGAAATAGAGATCACCAATGGTTTGCAAGGCCATTGGTATGTGTGAAGTGCAAGTAGGAAGACTCAAACCTAGCGGATTTGTGCGTCGGGTACATAGTCACTCCAAGGTCCGTACTGTGGGCCTGGAGCTGGGCTCGCTACACCCAAATAGATCTACCGCATTGTGTCCCTCGGTCCTACCATGAGGATTAATGGCATCCGGTTCCCGCCTACCCACTCACATGATCTAAGTAGTAACCCTCCTTACGCTAACCATACCATGTATAAAGTACTCGTATCATAGAAACATGTATTTCACCCCCGCAGTTTAGAAAACTGAAAACAGTTAAGAGAAAAGGGGGACATGAACTCACAGTAATGCGTCCTCGATAACAGCAAATCAAACTCGGTCCGCAACACGACAACCTACAATCGTGCTAATATCTATTAGACGAACGGCCGTGCCTTAGCTTAGAGTTTTAACGTTCTTGGGGAAATAGTTAGACAACTATTTCTTGTTTATTTTTCTTGGTTAACGTATAAATAAATTCCTTCCCAAGGATGGGGTATTCGTACATGTATTATGTATTTGGCGACTTAAAGTATTGACAAAATATATTTACAAGTTTCATATCCAACACTTTAAAGTTTTATGTCAAAACTCATGGCGAGGTTTAATTCCGAGAAATAAAGTTAAACATATTCGTTAGAAAAATAATTTTTCTAAGTCTCGGTATTTTTAGAAAAATTTGCCAGAACTTCCCCTAAAAACAGGAGTGTCCGTGCTAATACGCACATCTTTTTCTTTTTGAAATCAACCCATGATCATCAACAATCAACCCTTACGTTTTAACACGCGAAACGCCACCCTTGTCGTTTCAGTTTCAATATGTGGAAACTGGACTCTTTTCGGACAACTAAATAAAATACTTAACTTATTCCAAAAATTCCCAAATTTTTGCAGAACGTCATAATCGTCCCACAAATTATTGTGTAAAAATTTCGGGGTCTAGTTCATTATCAAAAATTTATAGAAAATCGTTTACCGAACTGTGATCAGATTTGTTACATCCTGATCACAGTTTACGGAAAAATTCGTCAAAAATTCCTCGTCAGTCCGTTTATCGAAATTCCAGTTCAAGGGTCACAAATACATCCGTGACCATCTTTGATAACAGTTTCAGGGGCTGGTTCGGTTCAGGTTTTAAGTTGTGATCGAAAACGCACAGCCCAATTTACTGCAGTAAAAATCAGCCTTAGCTGCTGTCACGAAAACAGATTTTTAAAATAGTAACCGACATCAGAAAAATACAATTCCAGCGCCATTTTCTTGGTTTTTCGAAAAGACACGATTTAGGCTTTTGAAATTCCGTTTTTCGAGTTTTTAAAGTCCGTTTACAGCCTGTTGAAGGCGGCTGGAAAAGTACATCAGCATGTTATTTCACGGTTTAAACATCACTAAATCGCATTAACGAGTGTCCGAACAATGGATTTAGCAAGGAAACAACTTTTAAACATCAAGTATGATCTAACCAACCCTCAAACCCACAAGATTCCGCTTCATAATTCAGTCACAAGTAAACTTTTATGTAGCTTTTATGTTCATTACACATGTTTCATATTTTCTAGTATTCTTGTAATTTAGTGATTTAAACAACAAAACATCATACTACATATCATAATTTTCGAACAAGATGAAATCAAGTGTAAGGAAACTTACTACTAGCCTCTAGCTAGGGAAGAATCAAATGAAGAAAGTGATGAGAAAATGATGGTGAGAAGGACTAGAACAAGCTCCTATGAAGTCCCTTCAAGTTGCACCTTCCATGGATGAAAACTAAGCTTTGAATGGACAATGTAATGAAGAAGATGATGATGTTTAAGGTGGTGATGGTGTTCTCGGTTTGGGGCAGCCGAAAATGAGAGAGGAGAGTGAGGTGAGATGGAGTGTAATCTAGTGAAATGATAAGTGGTAAGATATGGCCTTACTTATGCATGATTTGTTTACTTCAACAAGTAAACAATCCCATAAACAATTCATTTAAAATCTTCCAAGATATAAGAGGTATGGCAATATGACATGTGGGGTCCCATTTTGTGAACTAAAATCGTTGGGGGGGGGGGGGGGGTAGCTTAGTGAAAAATTGTAACTAAATTGCAAATATAGTTAGATGTAGGAAAGATGATGGTGTAACTTAGTAGGTTTTATTTTTAGCGGGTGTTATGGTATACGGGGCTCACGACAAGCCATAAATAGTGAAATAATGTTATGGACAAAAATTTAGTGTCCCGGGTAATGTCCGGTTATACGATTAAATACCGTTCCGTTAAAATGTTTAATTATGCCGAAAAAGGTCCTTTATGTATATTTTTGTAACATAAATTATTCCCGGTACTTAGGAAAATATACGGGACCATTCTGCAATGTTTTTGCACTTTATTAGTAATTTAAAATGCTGAGTTTTATATTAAAGCGCAGAATTTTGTACTTAAAGTACGTTTTAGGCACATCCGGTCACTATAAACCTTACCTAGTGACGCAGTTCTACAATCCTCACCTCCCTACACTCACTACTAGTGTAGTAATCTATTCCCGGCTCGTACTGGCCTTAGAGGCAGTGTCTGCCTGATGCTGGTTATGTCAGCATGTTTAATGGGTATCCAGTAGTGTGCTCACTGTGCTTGTTGTGCATCAAGGTTGTCACTGATGTTTGTGTATAAATAATAGAGTGACAGTATAAAATGTGATGCATGAGCATGTATGTATCAGAAATTAGTAAGCAGTTTAATCACAGTTGTAAGCAAGCACAGTAATTAAGCAATAATTAGATATTAATTAATTCGTACGGATACCTGGTTTGGTGAGGGTTGTCACACATACGCACACTAACGCATACACACTCTACATAATTACATACACATACACATCCGCACACATACACACTAACATATACACTAATACATACACGTCCATTGACACTTACACATCCACATACACGCACGTACAATGCACATGCATGCTCATGACCCTAAAGATGGTGTAACATTGAATCCTTATTAATTCTAATGGAATAATTGCTTGTCTCGTTTGCTTTATTAACTACAAGGTAGAAGTTTCATACGATACATACCTTTAAGAGAATTGGCAGACGACAACGGTGGCCACAATTTGTGGTGGCTAACAGAGGAATCAGGCAAGCACACCTGACTCATGGTGGTTTGTAGCTTTCCAATTACAGGTTCCTTATTCGAGTAGATCATTAACTTCCTAGGTCATTTTCGACGATTCAAGATAGTGTGATAACTGTTGCTCCATTTACTTGTCATATATGGGGTCTCCGGTGACTATATGTGTGGCATTCGGTTAAAGCCCTCATGACGTGGTTGAGAAGGTTATGGATCCGAAACCGGTATGAGCATTTGGTCATCCACTAGTTTTGGTTTCCCAGTTGTGGTAAAAAGGATTGAGATTGTGATGGTCTTTGGTGGTAGGTTTGTCTTTTACGATAAACAAAATGATGGTCAAATGGGCCAAGAACTTAAAGGAAGTCATTGACGGTCAAACCAAGCAATTGAGCGGATGTTGATTCTATCATCATTTGAGGGGATCCGAAACTTAATCAACGAAATAAGCGTTTTAAAAAAATACACATACACATATACAACCACATACCCACAAATATACATATACAACTGAAAACGTTTTATTATTATTATTATTATTATTATTGTTGTTGTTGTTGTTGTTGTTGTTGTTGTTGTTGTTGTTATTATTATTATTTATCAATGAAGAATAGAACAAACAAATTAAAATTAATATTTAGTATATAACCTAATTATTATAGGGTTATTGGATTTTATCACCCCCAACTATCGGTCTTTGGCCGTTACCACCCGCAACTAACACTTTGACACCCGACACCCCCAACGTGACTTTTTGTTTGTGCTGGCACCACCTAGTTAAATCTTCACTAACTGAGTTTGTTTTTTATCCGACGTGGCACAAATGTGATGAGTTGGAGCTGATTACATGGCGATGACGTGTCTTTAACCTTCATCTCCTTATAACACCAGACAAGTCCAATACAAACCCTAATTTCCTCATAATCATCTGGGTTCTCATCGATTCATGGCCAATTGAAGCATAATACAACCAGGCACCGCCCCATACAAACTCATCCCAGTACATACTGAATTGTAAAAAAGTTGCAGCATCCACACCACCTGCACTATATGAACCGCACTGATTTCTAGCAAATTTCCAGAGGGTTTCGGCCCCATGGACCAGTTTCTTTGAATAAACCTTGTTGTCCTTGAAAACAATGGATGCAGAATTTAAAGCAGCTGTCATTTCAGCAGCAAGATCTGAGCAACTAGAACAAATACAGGAATTACCCCTCCAAGAAACATTATTGTGCCTTGGGAGCTTTCCTGCTGCAAGAATTAGGAGGAAGAAAAGTCTAAAGGACTCGGGGCTTTGTTTGTCAACAAAAAGATCTTATGGCTAACGATTATGCAACCTAGATCCACATACCTCTTCTTCTTCTGTTCTCCGGGACCCAACAGCCAGCTCCGCTGCTTCTCATCCAACGGTCGAGAAAGCGCAGCCCTGTTCAACTTGTTCAGGTTCCGGCTCCGATCATCGTCTGTCGCTGAGTCTGTCGTGTTTATCTCCGATCATCGTCTGCCAATCCTTTTCAACAGAAGGAAGGTTCTGCAAGAGATATGGTTGTTGACCGGAATCGGGGAAGTTTTTCGGCAGCCGAAAGAATTAATAACAGAAGTTTGTGTTGTGATCGAGAGAGAGAGAGGGGAGTGGGTTAATGGATTTTAGATTGAAGCTACTGACCTTGGATATGTATTGAATTGGCCATGAATCAACTCCAACATCACATTTGTGCCACGTAATCAGCTCCAACTCATCACATTTGTGCCACAACGGATAAAAAACAAACCAAGTTAGTGAAGATTTAACTGGGTGGTGCCAGCACAAACAAAAAGTCAAGTTGGGGGTGCCAGGTGTCAAAGTGTTAGTTGCGGGTGGCAACGACCAAAGGCCTATAGTTAGGGGTGATAAAATCCAATAACCCATTATTATAAATGAAAAACCAAATGATATATTTATTATAATTACAAAATTAAATTTATTAATAATAATAGTTCTCAAAAAAGATAAAGTAAAATAAAATAACTTACATAAACTTTCTCTATAGGGACGATTTGTGGTCCCTCTAGGTTGTGAAGTGGTGGAAAAATTTTAAAAAAAATGTGGGAAATTTTGCTGCTAAAAAATTGACTAGCCAAAATTATTCGAAACCATATATCATCCCTATAGCTTGAGTCTTTTTTATTTATTTTCGTCATTACTAAATGAAATTTAAAAAATAATAATAATCAAAGCTATAGAAACGACTTATAGTCTCTACAAGTTGAAACATTTTTTAGGTTTTTATGATATTAGAATTAAAAAAATAAACAAAAACAATTTATCTTTGAGATATAGGGACGACTTTTGGTCCCTATAGAAAAAACTTAAATGAAATGAAGGAAAACTCTATATGAACGAACAGTCCTCCCAATTGCTTGTTATATAGGGACGACTACTGTCGTCCCTATAGATTTTGTCCCTACAAGTGTTTTTTCTTTTTTTTTTTTTACTTTTTTTTTATTTTCGTCGTTATTAAATGAATTTTTTTTAAATATTCAAAGTTATAGAGACGACTTGTGGTCTCTACAAGTTAAAACATTTATTTGTTTCTTATTTATAATATTAGAATTAAAAAAAAAAACAAAAACAATTTAACTTCGAGCTATAGGGACGACTTTTGGTCCTTATAGAAAAAACTTATTTGAAATACTGCAAATCTATATATGAACCAAAAGTCCTCCCCATAGCTTGTTCTACAGGGACGACTTTTGTCTTCCCTAAAAATTTTGTCCCTAAAAGTGTTTTTTCTTATAGTGTAACTTAAAACATTCTAATGGTTCTTTGATGACCGATAACAAGATTTAAACAACCGATCTTTATAATCTGTGAATTTCCTTTGACTGATATAAACAAACTTAATTGGCTTCGATTTTCTTTTGGTTTTTTACGATCGACTCATTTGGTGGATAATATATGTGGCCCTAGCAGCAACGCAAAGGGTGCTATTTCTAGTTGTATATACAAAGTAATATACTTTGGGGCTTGAAAGTGTTTTTTTGTTGTTCATATTGTTTTTGGTGTGTTTAATCATTTTACTACTTGTTTGCTTAGATTTTTTTTCACATCTCTTAGTACATCATAGGAACTTTGTAGTTCTTGCGGGAAAACTGATCAAGACCGAAACTGGACAACTCGAATAAATGCATGACATAAAACAAACTTAATACACAACATTAAACATGTAAAGAAAAATAACAAACATTCTAACTCTTAGCAGCTTAGCGGTAAACCTGGATCAATCAGTTGACCAATGATACCCTTATTTTGAATAACTTCAAACAACTCTTAACACCATCTATTGACAACTTTTCCCCATAACCTTTCGTTACTTTTAGCTTTTCTCCGTATCTTGTTTCTCCACACCATCCAACTTTCCACCTTTGTTGTCTTGTTCCTTCAATTGAGGTGAATCATGTTCTCTCATGTTTGGAACAAATACACTCCCAGTGGATGTATGTGGATCGGCGGTCTCATCTACTTTTACCATGGCGTCCAACCTTCCGCCTTCGTGGTCTTTTTCGGTGGATTGAGGTGAATGTGGCTCTTCGCCGTCTGGAACAAATGCTCTCCTCCCGCATAGGACTTCAAATAACACAACTCCAAAGGAGTAAACATCTGACTTATGGCTTACAAATCCTGTCTTTTCATATGTTGGATCAACGTACCCTATCGTGCCACTTCTTTCAGCAAGGGAAAGACGATTCTTTCGAACGTTTGTAGTTTCTTTGGAAAGTTCAAAACCAGATAACTTAGGTTTCCAGTTTTCATCCAACAGAATTTTTGAACTTTTGATATTACGGTGGATCACACTAGAGTCACATCCATCATAGATGTAACTTAATGCACGTGCCACATCAACGCATATCTTCAATCTTTGCAACCATGTGAGGTCCAGGTTACTTAGATGTTTGTCAAGACTTTCGTTGACCTCGTGCGCGTTTATGATAATTTTCTCGCCTTCTTCGTCACAAAACCCAATAAAAGTAACTAGACTGTCATGATGCTTGAGTTTTTCAAGCATAGAAATCTCGTTCCAAAACTGAAGGTCGGCTTGGCCATAGTCATAGTGCAACCTCCTTGCAACGATTTCAGTTGTTTTTTCGGGCAGGACTAAGTTTCCTTTATAAATCTTGCCAAATCCCCCTTCGCGGATGAGATTTTCTTCAGAAAAGTTGTTAGTGGCCTTGATAATCTCTTCAAGCGGGCGTCTGTAGTGAGCAAACTCTTCGTTTGGTGAAATTTTGTCTCTGTTGATCATATAAAAACAGTAGCTAATTAAAAGGGTGTTGGGCTTCAAGCGAATGTTAAGGATGATTAACCATTAAATTTAACGAGTACATTTTTTTTCTTTATATGAATAAAGGAATAAAAGTAAATGAAAAAAAATATGTTCTCTGTTATAAAAATATTTACTCCATGAATCTGTGAAGTAAACGAATGACATAGGTATTTCTTATTTCTGATAAAATTCAATAAACCTTAAAGCAATAGATCGAGATAATCCGAAAGCCCACCTGTGGGAATCAGCATCGGCTGTAGCAAGGCCGCTGTGTTGACTCATTTGAGATCAAGATTCTTTGAGTCTCCTGGAAGAAATTAATAAGAAGCAGTTGATGTGAAGACGGATGGCTGTGTTGAAAGTTGAAAACAGAAATATGAATGATGAAACACATACATTGATCAGCTTATATTATGACAGAGTAAATTATCATTTTTAGTCCATGAGGTTTGTCCTAAATTACAACTTTAGTCTATATAGTTTTATTTTCTCCTCTGGATCCCTGAGTTTTTCATTTTCTTGTCATTTTGGTCCAACCCACTAACTTCGTTAAAAAATGTCATTGAAATAGTTAACCGATTTGTTGTGTGGCTGTGGGTGATTTTATCAGATGCATGATTACGGTTTCAAGGTTTTAACATAGGGGCTGTTTGGCAACAACTGAATGATTAAGTGTTGAATCAGTAAGAGATCTGAACCATTAAGTGCTGAACCAGTAAGAGGTCTGAACCATTAAGAGCTTGTATAAAGCTTAACCGTTCAGAGGCAAATGTCTAACCAATTCAGATTAGATGTCTTAACCATTCAGACTCTGTATAATACTTAACCATTCAGAGGCAAATGTCTGAACCATTCAGACATCTGCTCGTAAAACAAACAGTCTGAACCATTAAGTGCTGAAACAGTAAGAGGTCTGAACCATTAAAAACCTTATTAAGAGGTAAACAAACAGCCCCTTAGGCTTTTTCAATAGTGTTTAATTTCGATAATTTGGTCTGAAATCATTTAGGATTTTCTTAGAAAATTAATTAATATTTCAATAAGAGAGATGACGATGGTTGGTGATATATGGTGCTTGACGTGTGGTGCTATTTTTTTTTTTTTTTTGTGTGTTTAGGTATTTTTTTTAGAGTTAAATGCTTGGTTGGGCCCTGTGGTTTTCAAAAATTACAGACTTGGTCCTAGTGGTTTACTAATTACACGCGTGGTCCCAAAACTTGTCAAAAATGAACTCGGTTGGTCCCCAGCCCTAACATCAGTTAAATTTCTCAGTTAAGTCCATGTTAAATGACCAAAATACCCATCTTCATCACCATCATTTTCATCACCAACCTCTGCAATTTTTAAAAACCAAAATACCCATCTTCATCACCTTCGCCACTTCTCACCTCCGCCACCATCTCACCCACCACCACCATCTCACCTCCGCCACCATCTCACCTCCGCCACTTCGCCACTTCTCCGGTGACTCCATAATTTATTTGTCGTTCTCATGTAACAGAAGCTACGCAAAACGATGTCGTTCTCATGTTTATGAAACTGTTATGAAGTAATTGTTAGATATTTTCAGCAAAATCATTTGGCAAAGTTGCAGGTTCCGAAGATTACAGATTAATGATGAATCGAAAGAAGGATCTGCAACTTAAGTAAGAAAACGAGATCTGATCGATCTGCATCGAAGCTTAATTTTAATCTATGGCTGGCTGATTAGATACAGTTAGAAGCTGATAACGATCCGTAACTAACTTGACAAGTGAAACAAGACCTAATTAATCAGTAATCATCAGGTGGTATATATCGTCGTCATCAACAAAAACATCAAAATCAGCGTCCATCATCTTCCTCATCACGTTAATCATCATCATCATCGTCATTTCGTCACCGGCGGGTCGCCGGAAAGACGACCAACGTCGATCGGACCCAGGAGAGATCGAGAGAGGATATGGGTGTGTGCTTTGTCGGATTCACAGCGTCAGCCGGCCGGAATCGGGTTCTCTGGAGTTGAATAAGAGGTAATGAGCAGGGGCTGTGGGTGCTTGACGGAACAAGAACGGGGCACCGGTGGTTGGTGTTGCGGCCGGCACCGGCTAGTCACTAGAGAATTGAGGGAATCAGGGGTGGGTGTGTGGCTGTCATCGAAGAAGACTGGAGAATTGAGGGAATCAGGGGTGGGGTGGGTTTTGAGAAGGAAGGAGGTGTTGAAAGAGTAATTTTTTTTATTTTAATTGTTTAAGGGTAATATAGTCATTTCACACATAATTAACTGAGAAATTTAACTGATGTTAGGGCTAGGGACCAACCGAGTTCATTTTTGACAAGTTTTGGGACCACGCGTGTAATTAGTAAACCACTAGGACCAAGTCTGCAATTTTTGAAAACCACAGGGACCAACCAAGCATTTAACTCTTTTTTTTATAAGTCCATTTTGTTTTTCTTATCCAGAGATAGTTGACAATATGCGTGGCTGAGGTGAATTGATGCTTTCATTTAATAATTAACTAGAGGTTTCCTCGCGCTTTGCGATGAAAATCCGGACGATATCAATTCAGTTCTTTCCATTTCTGATACTCGTTATAAACCGAAATAGAAAAAAATATTAGACATAGGTTTGTATTAAGTTTTTTAATGAAAAAAAAGATATTAGATAATACTAGCTTAAAAGAAAACTAACGCATTAAAGGCGTATATACACGTTAAAACTACAAGCGAATCAATCTGTTTAACTTCTTAAATTTATATTTAACAAAATCCTGAAACCATTTTCAAATTATTATTGGATTAAACTACCTAGTTATTAAAAGTTGTTAATTAGTTGGCTACAACTAATTTAATCACCTTCAATCAGTGTTGTAGGAGGCGCTAGGCGCTAGTCGGGCGGTGAGGTACCGCCTAGGGATTAATCGGGATTAATCGGATTGGGATTTTTATATGTATTTTTTCAAAATTATATATATATACCCAATAATATAAAAATAATACTTCAAAATTCACATAAATACTTCAAGTTTCAGATAGTATGGTTCGATTTTGACCGATTTTGACTGATTCTGACCAATTTTGACCGCCTAGGACCGCCTGGGACCGCCTGGGACCGATTTTGACCGATTTTGACCGATTTTAACCGATTAATATAGGCCGATTAATCCGATTTTTGACCGCCTAGGACCGCCTAGGACCGATTTTGACCGACTTTGACCGACTCCGATTAATTGGCCGACTAGCTCAAAATTAGTCAGTAACTAGCCGCCTAGCGCCTAGGCGCCGATTAATCGGCCGCCTAGGCCGATTTTTGCAACACTGCCTTCAATTAAATTGTCTACGCATAACAATTTGTGTCAAACCTCATAAACAGTAGAAAAATAGCCAAAATTTAGATCTCATTTATGGTAATGCGATGATTTCTTTGTGGTCTAATAGAGAGAAAGGGGACCAGAGAATCGGTTAAAGAGAGAAGAAGAAAGAGATAGAGTGTGAACAGAGGGTTCCAATAGAACTTCAAAGAGTCAGGCTCTATTGTTTGGCTTTGGTAAGCAGGCAAACATCGAGGTATCGACATTTGTGAGTCTCGACTCTATTGCTTCAATTTTCCAACAACTGATGAAGGATTACAGTGGTTTGGTCTTCAGCTGGTGGTTGATGTCTTGATGATTTTGTGTTTTCGTTGGTCAGCAAGTGAAGCGGCTTGAGGTGTTTCCGACAAGTGGGATTGTGACAATTGCTGGGTTTTTGCAGCTGTAAGCAATTGGGGTAGTCATCACCGACAACTGTAAGAAATTGATGGGTTACTTCTTCACATCGGTTCTCATAACCTCACACCAGTCTAACCCTTCAGAGGTTCAAACAAAAGAGCTCTATTGAACAAAAACCAGCACCTCTCTATATAGCAGTTTTGAACAAAGACTCATGAAGGAAGGAATACCCTTGTACCACAAAATGGGCACATCTCAGCCACAAATTACAAATATGTAGCGATAGAAAGATGCTCATGTATAAGAGGATCCTTATCCTAGCCCACACGAGGAAGAGGCACATCATGCATAGGTAAATCCTAATGTGGTGATTGTAGAAGTGGCTTCCACTATTCCTGATGAACCGATTGGTTCACATGAAGACAGTGGAAACATACTTAAGACCACCCTACAGGCAACAACTACTGAGATCCTCCATGCCTCTAAGGTATTGGATGACAAAAGTGCTCGAAGTCCCCAGTACCAAGTACAAGGGGCATCAGGAAGTGTTCTTGTGTCTGAAAAGCCACAAATACCACCTGATACAACCACCTTTGGTGGGAGAGTAGCTAAGTCCATTAATTTGGATAATGCCCAAACCCAACAGTTTCAGAAATTGACTATTCAGTTGGGTGCCCCAAGCTAAAGTCCAGTTGAACCAACATTGTACTAAACAACTGGCCTCCTCACAAAAGGAGCTTAATTCTATCTTATAGCATCTCACTTCACAACAACCACCAACCACAAAAAGTCGAACTGCTAATGTGGTTAGAACCACCTTATCATTGCCAGTAGGGGAGCTCCACAATGCCCTCCAAACATACTTACACCAATGTTTCAATCATACTTGGTCAGTATGGATAACAAAGTGTTTGGCTCTTCTGCTCACAGACCTTGGTTACACCACTTTCTACAAAGGCAGGAAACTGCTAATGCCAAAATGGTAAAGAAGACTGAAAAGCCAAACACTATTAGTGATGGAGCTGTAGCTACCAAGAAAAGAGCTGAATAGGCAAGGGCCATTGCTATGGTGGAAAAACAAAAGGGCCAAGATGTTAATGACAATGATATTATTGAACGAATTGGAGGATTTAAAAGAAATCAAAGAGGGTTAAGTTCTTCACTTGTCAAAAGGCATATAGAAAGGCAAAGAGCTGAGCAAAAAGCTGCAAGAACAAACATAAATATGTAAGATTAAATATATTTAGTATATTTAATCTATGGCCATTATAATCAATTTACATAATAATAGATCATTATATATTAAACCTATTAAATAATTAGTGGGTAATTGTTGATGGACCATATTACCCTTAATGACTAATTATGGTTTCCTCCCGGGTGTATCAGAGAGTCTATATATAGAGGCTAAGGGTTGCACTAAGAGTTGCTCACTCACAACACACAACTTACTCAACATTATAATTCTCTCTCTCTCTCTCTCTCTCTCTCTCTCCATACGATTCTAAGCCCCTAGAATCGGTACTACCATCAAGCACGTACACCCTAAGGAGGAACCAGATCGTACTGACAAAGATGTCGAACTCAATGGCTTCGTCTCTGACTGGATTCTCCGCTGGCCTTGCTGATCGTACTGACAAAGATGTCGAACTCAATGGCTTCGTCTCTGACTGGATTCTCCGCTGGCCTTGCTGCCGTTACAGGTATGTGATTACACGTTTTCCATTATGTTTAAACGGAACTGATCAACATGTGGTATCAGAGCATATGTTGATAAATCAGCTCTGTTATGTATCCATCAATCTGGAATAAAATCTGGAAAACAAGACTCAAGAACAATTTTCGGATAAAAGTTATTGTTTGGAAATCCATGTTCTAAATAAGATGTTTAAACACATCCTAACTAATAATTTCGAAATCTGAATAAGGAACTATAAAGATTTTCAGTTTTCGAATTCCAGAATTTATGTGTATGTTCTTAGTGTTCTTAAATGTTCATAATAAAATTCGCATCGGAATGGTACACGGTTGAATCTGAATGAAACTAGAATTTCATCAAAATCGGACTGAATTGAAAAAACATTTATTAGAAAACGTATTTGATTGATTAAAATATAATAGTAAATGGGAAATCACAAATATTGAAGGCGGCTATTAAGAAAGTACTACTGTTGTTGTTATTATTGTTATTATTATTATATTTGGTGGGACCCCAATCACAAATACTTTTGTCAATAAGTCATATTCGACAAACAATATTTGGACAGTAGTAATAAGTCATATTACCCATGGCATTATAGCCTAGTGGTATGTTGGGGGTGGGATAAGGCTTATGACCATTAGGTCATGGGTTCGATTCCCACAAAGGGGGTTTTCCCAGATTTATTGGGTTTCCTCCTGAATTGGTGTATAGGCATTATTGCCTAGTGGAGATGGATATGATCGGGTGGTTCTGCTGGTGGCACGATGAAACTCCAGTGGTCCGTCAGTGATCCAAATTTGCCGTTGAAAAAAAAGAAGAAGTAATAAGTCATATTCAGCTTTCTCAAAGGTGATGGATGATTTGAATATCATATATTACTTTCGTAATGTTCTTATGCTTTTCTCCCATTTTGTAATTCAAAGGTTTAGTTTAATTATATAATATTCGTTTTTTAAAAGTCCACAACCCTTAATTTCATGTGAACTTGTGCACTTTTATGGCCCACCAAAATTAGTAGATGCTCTTAATTTTTTCGTCCACTTTCATATGCAGTAACTTTTAACAAAATTGATTTCAAATACTACTGTTATTATTATTGTTCCATATCCTTTGAATATTTGATAGCCAATTTTTGTTTCTACGTGGACTTTAATATAGATTGTTTTTCAATTTATTTCATAAAAAAACTAAAGTTTTTATATTAATTAAATCCTTAGAATAACTATCATAATTGGCTTTATTGTCAATAATCAATGGACAACATAAGCAGTTTTGTTTGAAAACCTTTTGTCAATAATTATGCTTAAAATGACGGACATGTAGTAACTGAAAGGGTTATGTACCGGTAGTTGAGAACTCCTGTCTAGGCTGACATTCGTACAAATCCAATTAAAGGACCTGTTGCCTACCTGGGGACTATCAATGAGAGTACCGATACCTATTAGGCCAGAGCATGTCCATCTAATCAATTAAAATGGTTTTGTAAACACTTAATCATAATCAATAACCTTTTACAAAACCAAAATAGCTTAACTTGAATGAGCTTATGATATATATCACTTCTAGGCAAAGCTGATTTGATACATCTATTTATTGTTCAAGTATTACAAAAGCTATGTTAATTATGCCTTACAAACGTGAATGTTTAATTTCTGGCCAAAGCTGATTTAACTCATTCATTTCTTGCATATTTAACAAGTGCATAGCTAGGTAATTGTCTCATTTCTGGCCAAAGCTGATTTGTCACAATTACTTTGCACACATACTTAAATGATTACATATCTGCCCAAAGGTGATCTGTCTTCATTTAAGTAGAATTTTTTAGTCTATTATTTTGATGTTAGTAATAGACAATATCACAGCTTCATAACTAAAATGGTCATTACTTATGCCTGCCTTAGTATAACATTCCCTTAGATCACGTTAAGGCTTCTAACTTAGTATCATAATTCGCTCAATCTTATCTCCATTCTCAGCACCCAACTGCGGGATTCCACCATTAACTGGTGATAACTTTGCTGCATGGAAAGACTCCCTCATGCTTCCTCTTGCTCTACTGGACTTTGATTATGCTCTTAGAGAGACTGAACCTGCTGCACTCACTACTTCTAGCACACCTGCTGAACAGATTACTCATGAGAAGTGGACCAGGTGTAACCGCATGTCTCTCATGTTTTTGAAGCAGTCCATTAGCAATGCTATTCTAGGAGCCATTCCTGATTCTGATAATGCTGAAACCTACTTGGCTTCTGTGGAGGAACAGTTCAAAGGGACGTCTAAGGCGCATGCTAGTATGTTGATTCTCAAGCTGGTGACGACTAAGTACGATGGTAAAAGTGGGATTCGTGAACACATCATGATGATGAACGACATGGCCCATAAACTGAAGGGACTAGACATGGCGATTAGTGATGGTTTTCTCGTACACTTCATCATGACCTCTCTTCCTTCTTCCTATGAAGCATTCAAGATCAATCACAACACTCAGAAGGTGTAACACCACGTAAAAATCGTGTCCAATGATGTGTTGACACGTGTAGTGAACCCTAATAAAGTCAAATGTTGACTATGAGGGACTATTTTTGTCAAAATCAAAAACTATGAATATAGAAGGACTGAAAGTGTCAACATGCCTAATCTAGGCCTCTGAGTGACCTTATACGATGTCCGTATTCTCAGACGAGCCAATTGTTGGACGAGAGGAGCCGTTTGCGTAATTATGTGAAAGTTTGCGCGTCGAAGGGTTAAAAGTGTCAACATGTTAATTCTTACCTCTGAGTGACCTTTTAACAAACCGAGAGCTTCGTTATGTTTCATCATATCCTCGGGAATGCCAAATATTGGCTATGCAAGGCTTTTATGCCAATAAGTGAAGTTACGCGCAAGTTTGAAAGTTAGAGGGGTTAAAAGCGTCAACATGTTTAATTATACCTCTGAATGACCTTTTAACGAACCCGAAGCATCGTGATGTATTATAATACTCACAAGGATGCCTAACATAGACTAGATAAGGTTTCGATGCTATTAAACGATGACATGCGCAAATTTGCGCATTAGAGGGACCAAAAGGGTCAACTTTTGAATCTACACCTCTCGGGGACCTTTTAAGCGAACTGGAGCATTGTAATAATTGGACATACATTCGGGGATGCCCATTATGGGCTATAGTGTCACACCCTGGCTTTGCGGAAGCGTGGTTAATTTGGTGTGACTTCTTAATACCATAGCTTAACCATAACAAAGCTATATGAAATAAAACCATGCAAGATCATCCATTTAATTAAGTTTTGAAAACCAAATACAACAACATTGTCTTAACAATCACAAACATCAACATGACATAAACACAGTTTAAGGATTGTGACTTGTCCAGGAAAGAGTCACATTCCCCAAACCCGGATGACCTCGTAACTAGTGCAGCGGGAAAACGTGTCATACCGCGCCAGATCCTTTAATTCCCTGAAATACATGTAAGTTGAAAAATCAACAATAATGTTGAGCGAGTTCATGTGTTTAGTATGTGCGCGCGTATAAACCTTTGTAATCATTGCAAGTATGAATGTTTTGTAAACTCTGGTATGAAAGCGAATAAGGAAACATATCAGTTATTGTGTATCCACATGGTCCAACCTGCGGGCGCATGGGAGGGGATAGGACAAGGTCACCACATGGTCCAACCTGCGGGCGCATGGGTGGTGTTATGACAAGATCACCACATGTGGTGTTAAGACGGGGTCACCACATGGTCCAACCTGCGGGCGCATGGGTGGTGTTAAGACAAGGTCACCACATGGTCCAACCTTAGGGCTCATGGGTGGGGTTTGTTATGCTCAAATAGGCCTATCACTCGTATCCCTCGATCGTACTACGAGGACTAATGTTCTTAAGGTTTCACCTATCCAATCACATAACCTAACAGTTCCTTCCTTAGCTGACCATACCATGTAAGAAACATTCGTAATCATAGTAACATGTATTTCACCCCCGCAGTTAAAAACTGAAAACAGTTAAGAGAAAAGGGGGACATGAACTCACTGTGGTGCGTCTCTACCAAGTATGCCTCCAAATCGATCAGCTGTATGACGACCTACACGTGCTAACTCTATTAGACGGATGGCCGTGCCTTAGCTTTATGGTTTAAGTCTTTGGGAAATAGTTAGACAACTATTTCGTGTTTACATTCTGTATATATACTTGGTAGTTAATCTCCTTCCCAAGGATGGGGGATTCAATACATGTGCGTTCAAATTATATCATTAAGTCTCACTTAATACATATATATATTTCCAATTCCAAAATATAAGTATTTTTCTCAAAAATATTATATTTTCATTACACATAATTTTTCTCCAATAATACGTTGTTAAAATACGCGTTCATAAATATTTCCGTAAGTGCGTAAGTTACGTTTTAACAGTCGAGTGGTAATATACTTACCGGTGTAACTTATATATTTATGGTGAAAGCGTTCGTATTATTTTGGATTCGTTAACGTTCGTAAATATTATTTTTACTCTAAAAATAATATTTATGTATTTTCACAAAATAATCATAAACAGTGTGTGAAAAATATATATTTATCACGTTAAATTTTGTGAAAATCCCACCTCCGAATATTTAATAAATAAAGTCATGGCGAAATTCATATTTTTGAAAACACGTCGAAAAGTATTTCTAACACTTATAGTGAAAATATTTCTAAGTGTTAGGTTGTTGGAAAAATTTCGCCAAAGTTTCCTCTGTAACTGGAGGTGGCCACGCTTTCAAGCGTATCATTTTCCTTTGACACTTAGTCCTTTGAAAATACCACTTGTAGATCCGTAGATCTACTAGTTTAGAACTCCATTTTATAAGAAAAATTGTTTTTACACAAGTTCATGTTTATGTTGGAAAGGGTTCGTCATCTAGAAACTTTACAACTAAACATAAGGCTAGTTCATGTTTTGTGAACATGATCTAGCGGGTTTGATGACGATCCATTCCCATACTAGCAATCAACAACAATAAATAACCATAATAAAACTAGTTTTATAAGTTTTACACTATTATTTATTTATTAACCACAAAGTTTATTACCTTTAGTAGACCTTTAATTTTTGTTCTTACATGCTCATAAATTTCAACCGTCAAAATTCTTATTAACCACTTTAGAATAGATCAAAAAGGCGTTTAGAGTCGCTTACTACTAGCTCGAGGCTAGGGAAGAAACTAGTCGAAAAACGAGTGGTTAAAAGCGTTGAAGTGAGGTCCTTGACGATCCGCAAGCACCGGGCTTCCTCGTATGTGATCCTTAACTCTTGAGTGTATGTAAAATGGCAACAATGAAATTGGAAAATGATGGTTGATGTGAGGTAGCTCTCGGCCGTGAGTAGCAATGGGAAAAAGAATTAAAGGCAATTCTTGAAGTGGGATTTGTGAAGGTGAGGTTTATTCATTTAGCCATTATATAAAATATTATATTCTAAAACCCAATGGATGCTATGTATGGAAGATATTAGACATTAGGATAAATTAATTCAAAATAGGACAATGGTGTCACCCACATGGTGACCGAACGGTTATATAAGGGGATGGGGTTGGTTGAATTTGAACTAAAGGTAGTTTAGTTAGTTAGAGATTTAGTTGTTATGTGTGTTAGTGGGTAGTAAATCATAACAGGTGTTAGGGTATTCGGGGACCCTAACTGGCTCAGAAAAAAAAAAGAAACAATGTCAATGTTAATATTTTTATGTCCCGGGTTAAGTCCGGTTGGATATTACTCCGTTAAAGCGCTAAATAATTATTTAAAGTGTCGTAGATTTTATCTTTTGTGACACCATTTATTCCCAACATTTTGGAAAGTGTCTAGTAATATTTTTCCAACTTTTTGCACTTTACTAGTTTAGGTAAATGCTGAATTTTTATATTAAAGTGCTGAATTTTTGTACTCAGGGTACGTTTTAGGCACATCCGGTCACTATAATTATCACCTAGTGACGCAGTTCTACAACCCTTATATCCCTACACTCACCACTAGTGTAGCAAAATATTTCAGGCTCTTACAGGCCTTAGAGGCAGTGTCTGCCTGATGCTGGCTTATCAGCATGTTCAATAGGTTATCCATTCATGTGCTACTGTGCTTTTGTGCATCATGTTTGTCACTAGGGTTCAACATGTAAATAATGTAGTGACGATAAGTAAAGTATGATGCAGGTAAGTACATGTATCAGTAATCAAGTAGCAGTTTATCCACAAGTTCAAGTAAGCACAGTAATTCAGCAGAAATTAATTACTAATTAAGTCGTACGGATACCTGGTTTAGTGCGGGTTGTCACATTCTCCCCCCGTTTAATAAATTTCGTCCCGAAATTTAAGTTCTGCTTGAAGATGCAGGGTTCTTAGGAAAAAGGTGGGGGTATTTCTCTTTCATCCGGTCCTCACGTTCCCAGGTGTATTCAGGACCATGTCTGGCATTCCAACGAACTTTGACGAGCTTGACACTGCTCCGGCGGGTCTTGTTAACTTTCCAATCTGTGACCTCAACAGGTTCTTCAACAAAGTGGAGCGTGTCGTCAACATGAATCTCGTCGGTGGGAATGGCAACGGTGACTTGAGTTGGACTTTTCTTTAGATTGGATACGTGAAATGTATCGTGAACACCATTCAGTTCAGCAGGTAGGTCCAACTTGTATGCTACTAGTCCTATTCTTTCCAGAATTCTGAAAGGACCAATGTAGCGCGGATTTAACTTCCCACGCTTTCCGAAGCGTGCCACACCCTTCCAGGGTGAGACTTTCAATAACACCATTTCTCCAACTTGGAAATCCACATGTTTTCGGTTTGGATCCGCATAGGCCTTCTGTCTGTGGCGAGCTGCTTCGATGCGTTTAAGAATCTGCGAGACCTTGTCTGTCGTCTCTTGGACGATTTCGGGACTAGCAAGCTGCCTATCACCTGCGTCAGCCCAACATAAGGGTGATCGGCACTTGCGTCCGTAAAGGGCTTCAAATGGCGCGACACCAATACTGGTGTGGTAGCTGTTGTTGTATGAAAATTCGACCAAAGGTAAATGTTTATCCCAGCTACCGCCCAAATCCATAACACACGCCCTCAGCATGTCTTCCAAAGTCTGTATCGTTCGCTCGCTCTGACCGTCAGTTTGCGGATGAAACACAGTGCTCAGGTTTAAATGTGAGCCAAAGGCTTCTTGGAAGGATTGCCATATCCTTGACACAAACCTTCCGTCTCTATCAGAGATGATCGAGAGAGGTACTCCATAGCGCGTAACGATCTCTCTCATGTAAATTTCGGCCAACTTGCTCGTATTATCCTTCTCTCTGATAGGTAAGAAGTGTGTTGACTTCGTTAATCGGTCCACTATTACCCAAATAGTGTCATGGCCCCTTGGCGTTCTTGGCAACTTTGTAATAAAATCCATGGAGATTTGTTCCCGTTTCCATTTGGGAATCTCAGGTTGTTGCAGAAGTCCTGAAGGCTTCTGGTATTCCGCTTTAACCTTAGCGCATGTTAAACATTTGCTCACATAAACAGCAACATCGCCTTTCATCCTAGGCCACCAATAATACTCTTTGAGATCCTGGTACATCTTATCCGCTCCAGGATGGATAGAGTACCGTGATTTGTGAGCTTCATCAAAAATAACTTTCCTTAAACCACCAAACAGAGGAACCCAAATCCTTTTCTCGAAGCATAACGTTCCTTCCTCGTTTGGTACCAAAAGCTTCTCCATCCCACGGAGATATTCTTCTTTGAGGTTTCCTTCTTTGAGGGCTTCTTTCTGCGCGGCACGAATGCGCAAGGAAAGATCGGTTCGAATAATCATTTCTAAAGCTCTAACCCTTATGGGCTTGATTCTCTCTTTACGACTTAGGGCATCGGCGACCACGTTCGCCTTCCCTGGATGATACTTTATCTCGCAGTCGCAGTCGTAGTCGTTCAACAATTCAACCCATCGTCTTTGCCTCATATTCAACTCCTTCTGGTTGAATATATGTTGTAGGCTCTTGTGATCTGTAAAGATTGTACACTTCGTACCATAAAGGTAGTGTCTCCAGATCTTTAAAGCAAAAACCACTGCGCCGAGCTCCAAATCGTGTGTGGTATAGTTCTTTTCGTGCACTTTCAGTTGACGCGATGCGTAAGCAATAACCTTTTGGCGTTGCATCAACACACAACCCAATCCTTGACGCGATGCGTCGCAGTATACCACAAAATCATCAGTACCTTCTGGTAGAGCTAAAATTGGCGCGTTACAAAGCTTATCCTTCAATATCTGAAACGCTTCATCCTGTTTGATTCCCCAATCAAACTTCTTATCCTTCTGCGTGAGGAGCGTCAATGGTTGAGCGATCTTTGAAAAATTCTCAATGAATCTTCGATAATAGCCAGCCAAACCCAAGAATTGCCGAATCTCGGTTGGCGTCTTTGGCGTTTCCCAATCCTTGATCGCCTCGATCTTGGTTGGATCCACGTGAATTCCATCTCCATTTACCACGTGCCCAAGGAATTGGACTTCACGTAGCCAAAATTCGCACTTGGAGAATTTGGCATACAGCTGTTCTTTCTTCAGTAGCTCCAAAATAGCTCTTAGATGTTGTTCGTGCTCAGCCTTTGTTCTTGAATAGATCAAGATGTCGTCGATAAACACAATCACGAACTTGTCCAAGTACGGCTTGCAAACTCTATTCATCAGATCCATGAAGACTGCAGGTGCGTTTGTCAAACCAAACGGCATAACAAGGAACTCGTAGTGTCCATAACGAGTTCTGAAGGCTGTCTTTGGGATACTCTCCTCTTGTATCCTTAACTGATGGTATCCAGATCGAAGATCGATCTTTGAATAAAAGCTTGAGCCTTGCAGTTGATCAAACAGATCATCGATTCTTGGCAGAGGGTATCTATTCTTGATCGTCAGCTTGTTCAGCTCCCGGTAGTCGATGCACATTCAAAAACTACCGTCCTTCTTTTTGACAAACAGGACCGGAGCTCCCCAAGGCGAGAAGCTTGGTCGGATTAAACCCTTGTCTAACAACTCTTGAAGCTGTGTCGACAGTTCCTGCATCTCAGACGGAGCAAGTCTATAAGGTGCCTTAGCCACAGGCGCGGCGCCTGGAACTAAGTCGATGTGAAACTCTACTTGCCTCTGAGGCGGCAATCCAGGTAAGTCTTCTGGGAAAACTTCTGGATATTCCCTTACGACAGGGATGTCTTCGATTCTTGGCTCAGCAGCCTTCTTATCCACAATGTGTGCCAGAAAAGCAACACATCCTTTCTGCAAACACTTCCCTGCTTTCAGACAGCTGATAATCCTCAACGGCGTCTCACGCTTCTCTCCATGAACCACAATTGTTTCGCCATCTTCGGTTGGGATACGAACAACCTTTTCGTGACAAACTATCTCAGCCTTGTTGCCTGATAACCAATCCATTCCTACCATCACGTCGAAGCTTCCCAACTGGACTGGTAGTAGATCCAGAGCAAACTCACGTTCTCCCAATTCAATCACACAACCTCTGATAACTTCGTTGGCTTCTACTAACTTTCCATTAGCTAATTCGATCGAGTAGGGAATATCTAACTTATTAGCGGCTAACCCAAGCATATTCTTGAATTCTAACGACACGAAGCTATAATCGGCACCAGTATCAAATAAAACGGATGCATAGCGTTGATTTACAGGGAACGTACCAGTAACAACATTGGGGTCCTGGCGCGCTTCCCTTGCTTCGATTTGGAACACTCTTCCACGGGCTTGGTTTAACTCTGGGCAGTTCTTCTTAAAATGCCCGATATCACCGCAGTTAAAGCATCCAAGTCTTTGCCCGTTTCCACCAGCTTGATCATTCCCCTGATTACGATTCACGGCGCCCGCTTGGTTAGCATTGTTGCCTCGATTCTCGTTACCTCCATTGTTCCCCTGTGGGCGATTTCCAATACCACCACGGTTATTATTTCTATTCCCAAATCCTCCCTGGCCTCCCCGGCCAGCACTAGCCCAACAAGACTCTTTCGAGTGGCCCGGCTTTCCACATGCTTCACATATTTTCACATTACAATGGCCAGTATGGTGGCGTTGGCAGGTATTATACTTGGGCTGGGTGCCCTGGTATCCTTTTCCTTTCTTTCCATTGCCAGCTGGTCCTCCTTTCTTAACCGCCACGCTGGCGCCCTGCTTGAAGTTTGAAAACTTCCGTTTGCTACCTCCTGATGACTCGACGTGAGTCTCTTTCTTCTTATGCTCAACATCATCAAACTTGTTCAGGCGAATCGCCTCCTCAGTAAGAGCTACGCTCAAATCAATCGCCTCAGTAATAGTCGCAGGCTTGGATGAGGTTACCATGCTTATGATTTGAGGAGCTAATCCCCAAATGAAACGTTCAATTCTCTTGAACTCAGGAGTGACCATGTAGGGTACCACATGCGATAAGTCATGGAACCTTTGAACGTATTCTGCTATCTTTGGACCGTCCATTTTCAAGTGCCAGAACTCGGTCTCCAATCGCTGGATTTCTGCGCGGGAACAGTACTTTTTGCGCATAAGTTCCTTTAGTTCGGTCCTGGTCAGCGCGTAGGCAGCAGCTTCGCCAAGTGTCTGTACTTGCAGATTCCACCAAGAGAGGGCTCCATCCAAGAATAGCCCTGAGATATAGGTGACTTGCTGATCTAGCGCGCATTTGTTCATGCGAAGAACAGATTCAGTTTTCTCGGCCCAACGAACAAAGGCGACAGCACCTCCTGTGCCATCAAAGTTGACTGGTTTGCAGTCTAGGAACTGCTTGTAGGTGCATCCATGGGGTGGTTTATTGTTGTTGCCAGTGTTGCCGGAGTTGCTTCCACTAGTCCCTCCTTGAGAGGCGGCGTATTGTGCAATGGCAGCAGCGATAATTTGCTGGAGTTCTGCTTCATTAGTAGGCATGTGTGTCTCACGTCTCGGCAGCATCTTCTAAAAGATGTTTCACGTAGGTTTGGTCATAATAAGTAGAGTGTACGTAAGTATACAACAATATCAACACATAACATCTCATGTTATCAATCACATAACATCTCATGTTATAAATAGATCACCCATATTGATAGCCTCTGCAATGGTTGAGGGCTTCGAGGTAGTAACCATACCCCTGATCTGGGGTGCAAGTGTCCAATTGAATCATTCAATCCTTTTGAACTCCGGTTTGACTAAGTAGGGGGGGCGACCCTAGATAAGTCGTGCGATCGCTGGACAAGTTCAGGAATTTCTGGTTCGTCCATTTTCAAGTTCCTGAACTCCACCTCAAGCTTCTAAATTCCAGTCAACATTTCTTCTCAATCGTTTCCTTGAGCTCGTCCCAGCTCAGTGCATAAGCAGCGTCTGTGCCAAGGGTCTGAACCTGGAGGTTCCATTAAGAGAGTGTGCCATCTAGAAATATCCCCGAGATATAGGTAACACTCTGTTGGGGCGAACAGTTACTCATTCTTAGAATGGAGTCGGTCTTTTCGGACCAACGAACAAATGCAACGACGCCTCCTGTTCCATCAAAGTTCAAAGGCTTGCAGTTCAGGAACTGTTTATAGGTGCAGCCAGTTGGAGGGTTATTTCCAGTAATGCCATCGTTGTACTTAGAGCGGAGGGCTTTATGTCGTGCATTTATCTGTGAGATGCGTTCTTGCAGCTCGGCTTCTGTCCTTGGCAACGTACTGGTGTTTGTGTCACGTCTGGGTGACATTCCCTTTTGTCGAAGTAGTGTGAAGCGGGTTAGACAACGTTTCAATTGTCTATGAGGTGTATATAGCAACATAAGCCATCATGTAATCACCCAATTTCACACGCAAATATACTCAATGTATGAGTGGGGAAATAAATTTCTGAGCCTTCACATAGGCTTGCCAATTTGGCTTGTTGCTTGTAATAGAATGAACTCGAGGCTACATCGCCTTGGTCATTCGTATTTAAGTTATTTCCTGCTGCATTGGTTATCATTAGCTTGACCCGCAGAGTCCACCAGGATTCCTGTGCACTACAAATCGTTATTACGTGGGCCCCCGTAATAATAAATTGTCTTGCACAGTTACCCCAAATTTTCTCTCGTCCAAGCAGATGATCAATCAAGGAGCAACAGTAGGTGCATTGGCATGAGCAGGGTCATGCTCCAATGCAGGGTCAGGAGCAGCGCCTGGCTCAGGGGCCACGGCCGGCTCCGGATCAAAAACTCCATCTCAAGATCAGTTGGATCAACAAACACAGGGGGTTACAGGATCCTCCAAGGGCTGGTCTAAGTGTATGAACTCAAGGTCATGGTCTGGATCAAAACCAGGTGGAAAAGCAGGATCAACCTCAATATCGTGATCAAACTCAAAGCTGTAGGCGGGATCCGGTGCAGCTGATGATGCCATATCAGGGTCGGCGTCGTGTGAGTGGTGCTGCATTCCCTGTATGTGCGAAGATGCGGATGTCAGAAACTCAAATGAGTCTGGGATAGGGGAATGGACATGAGTTTCCCCTACAGGAGCGTCCGCATGCAGTAGTCTAATACCAGCAGCAATAGGGCCCTGCCCTTGAATGGGTCCTCCTCCAGTAGATCGTTATCGTCGTCAGAGGCCACGTTTGGGGGGGGGCATATCATCAACAGGATAAGCGGCAAGGGGGCACAGGAGCAGGGATCACCGCGAGTGGCAAACTCCCAACAAGATGGCCATCAGTAGGCTCTGCTACGACTTCAGGCAGCGCAAAAGGGCTTAAAGTCGTCATTGTCTGTGCCGGTAGTATCGGAAATGTACACCTCGTGCTTCGATGAAACTATGTCGTCTGACACTATGGCCATGGGATTCGTAGTGTCCATCTTTCTAGTATATGATGAAAGCATGATGTTTGTAACACAAACGCATATACGTATAATAATCAATCATATAATCATATCATCACATAAGTCACCAAGTAAGCATTCAAATCATTCTCCTAGTCTTACTAGCCAATTTCTCCCAGTCTCTAAGACTGCTCTATCCTCCACCTCGACCTCTTAGATCGAGCCTCGGTCCCCTTGACCGAGCCTCAGCCTTCATGACTGAGCCTACTCTTCCTAGCCTCACTAGCCAACTACCTCGGTCACCTAGACCGAGCCTCGATCCTCCAGACCGAGCCTCAGCCCTCCAGGCTGAGCCTATAATAAATTAACGTGCTCAACTACCTCGGTCACCTAGACCGAGCCTCGATCCTCCAAACCGAGCCTCCGCCCTCTAGGCTGAGCCTATAAATAATAAAATGTGCTCAACATTTGTTTGTAAAAAGTTTTGGATCTGGACTTAAGTGGTATGCAGTAAAAATGTTTTCGTGAGAGCCCTAGTGATCATAGTCTAGACTCGAGAAAGAATCCTAGTTCGCTATGATCAGAGCTCTGATACCAAGCTGTCACACCCTGGCTTTGCGGAAGCGTGGTTAATTTGGTGTGACTTCTTAATACCATAGCTTAACCATAACAAAGCTATATGAAATAAAACCATGCAAGATCATCCATTTAATTAAGTTTTGAAAACCAAATACAACAACATTGTCTTAACAATCACAAACATCAACATGACATAAACACAGTTTAAGGATTGTGACTTGTCCAGGAAAGAGTCACATTCCCCAAACCCGGATGACCTCGTAACTAGTGCAGCGGGAAAACGTGTCATACCGCGCCAGATCCTTTAATTCCCTGAAATACATGTAAGTTGAAAAATCAACAATAATGTTGAGCGAGTTCATGTGTTTAGTATGTGCGCGCGTATAAACCTTTGTAATCATTGCAAGTATGAATGTTTTGTAAACTCTGGTATGAAAGCGAATAAGGAAACATATCAGTTATTGTGTATCCACATGGTCCAACCTGCGGGCGCATGGGAGGGGATAGGACAAGGTCACCACATGGTCCAACCTGCGGGCGCATGGGTGGTGTTATGACAAGATCACCACATGGTCCAACCTGCGGGCGCATGGGTGGTGTTAAGACAAGGTCACCACATGGTCCAACCTTAGGGCTCATGGGTGGGGTTTGTTATGCTCAAATAGGCCTATCACTCGTATCCCTCGATCGTACTACGAGGACTAATGTTCTTAAGGTTTCACCTATCCAATCACATAACCTAACAGTTCCTTCCTTAGCTGACCATACCATGTAAGAAACATTCGTAATCATAGTAACATGTATTTCACCCCCGCAGTTAAAAACTGAAAACAGTTAAGAGAAAAGGGGGACATGAACTCACTGTGGTGCGTCTCTACCAAGTATGCCTCCAAATCGATCAGCTGTATGACGACCTACACGTGCTAACTCTATTAGACGGATGGCCGTGCCTTAGCTTTATGGTTTAAGTCTTTGGGAAATAGTTAGACAACTATTTCGTGTTTACATTCTGTATATATACTTGGTAGTTAATCTCCTTCCCAAGGATGGGGGATTCAATACATGTGCGTTCAAATTATATCATTAAGTCTCACTTAATACATATATATATTTCCAATTCCAAAATATAAGTATTTTTCTCAAAAATATTATATTTTCATTACACATAATTTTTCTCCAATAATACGTTGTTAAAATACGCGTTCATAAATATTTCCGTAAGTGCGTAAGTTACGTTTTAACAGTCGAGTGGTAATATACTTACCGGTGTAACTTATATATTTATGGTGAAAGCGTTCGTATTATTTTGGATTCGTTAACGTTCGTAAATATTATTTTTACTCTAAAAATAATATTTATGTATTTTCACAAAATAATCATAAACAGTGTGTGAAAAATATATATTTATCACGTTAAATTTTGTGAAAATCCCACCTCCGAATATTTAATAAATAAAGTCATGGCGAAATTCATATTTTTGAAAACACGTCGAAAAGTATTTCTAACACTTATAGTGAAAATATTTCTAAGTGTTGGGTTGTTGGAAAAATTTCGCCAAAGTTTCCTCTGTAACTGGAGGTGGCCACGCTTTCAAGCGTATCATTTTCCTTTGACACTTGGTCCTTTGAAAATACCACTTGTAGATCCGTAGATCTACTAGTTTAGAACTCCATTTTATAAGAAAAATTGTTTTTACACAAGTTCATGTTTATGTTGGAAAGGGTTCGTCATCTAGAAACTTTACAACTAAACATAAGGCTAGTTCATGTTTTGTGAACATGATCTAGCGGGTTTGATGACGATCCATTCCCATACTAGCAATCAACAACAATAAATAACCATAATAAAACTAGTTTTATAAGTTTTACACTATTATTTATTTATTAACCACCAAGTTTATTACCTTTAGTAGACCTTTAATTTTTATTCTTACATGCTCATAAATTTCAACCGTCAAAATTCTTATTAACCACTTTAGAATAGATCAAAAAGGCGTTTAGAGTCGCTTACTACTAGCTCGAGGCTAGGGAAGAAACTAGTCGAAAAACGAGTGGTTAAAAGCGTTGAAGTGAGGTCCTTGACGATCCGCAAGCACCGGGCTTCCTCGTATGTGATCCTTAACTCTTGAGTGTATGTAAAATGGCAACAATGAAATTGGAAAATGATGGTTGATGTGAGGTAGCTCTCGGCCGTGAGTAGCAATGGGAAAAAGAATTAAAGGCAATTCTTGAAGTGGGATTTGTGAAGGTGAGGTTTATTCATTTAGCCATTATATAAAATATTATATTCTAAAACCCAATGGATGCTATGTATGGAAGATATTAGACATTAGGATAAATTAATTCAAAATAGGACAATGGTGTCACCCACATGGTGACCGAACGGTTATATAAGGGGATGGGGTTGGTTGAATTTGAACTAAAGGTAGTTTAGTTAGTTAGAGATTTAGTTGTTATGTGTGTTAGTGGGTAGTAAATCATAACAGGTGTTAGGGTATTCGGGGACCCTAACTGGCTCAGAAAAAAAAAGAAACAATGTCAATGTTAATATTTTTATGTCCCGGGTTAAGTCCGGTTGGATATTACTCCGTTAAAGCGCTAAATAATTATTTAAAGTGTCGTAGATTTTATCTTTTGTGACACCATTTATTCCCAACATTTTGGAAAGTGTCTAGTAATATTTTTCCAACTTTTTGCACTTTACTAGTTTAGGTAAATGCTGAATTTTTATATTAAAGTGCTGAATTTTTGTACTCAGGGTACGTTTTAGGCACATCCGGTCACTATAATTATCACCTAGTGACGCAGTTCTATAACCCTTATATCCCTACACTCACCACTAGTGTAGCAAAATATTTCAGGCTCTTACAGGCCTTAGAGGCAGTGTCTGCCTGATGCTGGCTTATCAGCATGTTCAATAGGTTATCCGTTCATGTGCTACTGTGCTTTTGTGCATCATGTTTGTCACTAGGGTTCAACATGTAAATAATGTAGTGACGATAAGTAAAGTATGATGCAGGTAAGTACATGTATCAGTAATCAAGTAGCAGTTTATCCACAAGTTCAAGTAAGCACAGTAATTCAGCAGAAATTAATTACTAATTAAGTCGTACGGATACCTGGTTTAGTGCGGGTTGTCACATATAGAAGGCTTGGATATCATTAAACGGCTTTTCGCGATACTTTGCGCAATTAAGGGACTAATTACGTCAAACTACAAAAGTAGGCCGAATCGTTTGATAACGGACCTTCCGGAATATGCCCATGAGTTAAACATACCTTGTTATCCTTTATATAGCTTAGATATTGGTTTAGAGGTGTTTGGTGCGCAAAAATAAACTTTTATGTCATGCAGGGACTAAAAGTGTCAAAAAGTGCACAAGTTTGCACTTTCGCGCATATCTCACATTCTGAATATCCCCGGACACCCAAAAATTTATGTAAGCACTAAAATATTTTATTTTAGTGTGTGGCATGATAAAATTCCATTCGTCGCGTCGTTTGGATCGTTTTTCGCGTCCGTCCGTGTTTCGTCGTAATTAGACGAACAACGTGACCGTACGACCAAACGAACCGACATCCGACATGTTTTTAAGCATGGTTGAAGTTAAATATACTTTAACTTCCTTATATAGCTTAGAAATGGGGTTAACGGGTGTTAGATGTGCCAAAACTCAACGATACGCATGCTGGGGTCAAAACTGTCAACTGTTGAAACTTCATGCATGCTGACCAGGTCCTTGCGCATCGTAACACTCTGGACCTTACGATGCACAAGCCAACTGCCAGATATGATTTTTTGCTTGCAGCCCACTCAAACCCTTTTTAAACCAATGATATTCGAATCCTTGGGCTCCAAACCAATTAGGACAGCTGTATAACAGGTGGAATGATCTGAGTAACTCACCAAACACATGTCTTGATCCCAATTCCTAAACAAAAACTATAAATTGGCCATTAACCCATCCAATTCATTTGCCATTTATCATTCCAACTTCTCTAACTCTCAAATCTGGAGCTCCTGATCTGATTGGAACTTATACTCTTGTAGAAAAGATAGCTAGGACTCATGTAAGTGTCTTAAGCCCTCTCATTAATTCAGTTTCATAGTTTTACAAACCGAAAAGTCAAGTATCATAAATTAACTTTGACTTTCTAATTAAACTCTCATGGTCCAGCCACTAACCAAATTAAAAGTGGGTATAAGACCATAGTTAGGTAGGTGAGTAACCCCTGAAAGGGCACCTCCTAATTCCTTCGTTTGCTTAGTTAATTGTCGGGTCAAACTAGTTTGATAAAAAGTCAAACTTGGCAGATTTGTACATATCAATTAAAACCATAGATGCAGAGGTTATAAATTATATTTTAACACTCTAATAACTTGGTAATGATTATTAGAACATGTCTAAGCTGGTCCAACCCGACAATTCTAAGTTTAGGGTCGGTTCACAACCGAAAGTCGCAAAAGCTTGACTTTGCTTTGACTTTTCAGTTCTGGCCCGATTAAGCTTGATTCTTCCATGTTTTAAGCTTCCATTAGGACCATATTATTCAGTAGTATAACCCTCTGAAGTTATATTGCATGGTTCCTTGTGGCTTGAATTATACGCTAGTTTCCACTATTATGCTTATAAACGCCCATTTTACCCTTTTGACATAAGAATGAGATTTTTAGAAATGTGAGTGGACAAAAACCTTTGTTACTAATATATAAGGTTGTCCCGAAAATTTGACATCAGTTCTTGGTCCCAAATAAGGGTTATGCTCGATATCGTAATTAGAAGCTTTTAACTAAGTAAGTTGTGATATCTTGTATAAAGCATGTTTAAACTTGGATTTTGACCCAAAACTCATTACCTACTGTTAATATATTATTTTTAGGGATTGTTGGAGTTATTGATCAGATTATAAACTGATCATATCATAGAGTTCTTATATTACTCGGTAAATGACGATAATGCCCTTTTCATGCATAAAATGAGATTTACAAATGATTTGAAGCCAAACCTTTTTCTACTGATTTCATATATTAAATAAATTATTTTGAGCATTCAAAACTAATCAGAATATCAGATTTCTATAAAACCCCTTAATTATCGCCAATTAGCGATTTGTACGCTATTTAGGTGCATAGTATGATTTTAAACCATAATTAACACCTAAGACTTGTTACCTACTGAATTTTTAAACAAATTTTAATATTATTTCAGTAGGCATAAGTCGTGAACTCAGACTTCCAAAAATGCCCGTAAAAGCATATGTGAAATGACCAAATTACCCTTTCGGGACATAGTTTGGCCATAAATGGTAAACCTCACATATGTATAATATCTTACCGATGTAATGAGATAAAATAAATATTTTTACTGATTAGAAAGGACCAGAACTTCAGTTTGTTATAAAATCTCTTTTATAAGTATTAAAAAGACCAAAATGCCCCTACGGGACTTAAAATGGTTTTAAATACTTTTTGGGCATATATGTTGACATCCTACTGATGTATTGACATATTCTAAGCATAATAACATATGGAACTTGTATATGATTCATGTGGTTACCCGTTACGCATTTTACGCGTTCGGATCGGTCTATGTAACTAGTTTACGTATGTTTGCCGAAACGGGTTTAACCTTAACGTTTTTGTCTCAAAATCCGGAATGTGTTTAGTATACCCATATTATACAAGTATCCAAACTTGTTGGGTCTGAATAACATTCTATTCCGGTCATCGCTTGATCTAAGCGTGTCGTACCGCTTTAGATACTTTAAGCTAGCCGGTCTAAGTCTATGACTTAAATAAAGACCATTAGCATTCTGAATTTGGTTATATATTACCATCAGTCCAGACTAGAGCCACCTGGTAAAAGCTACCTGCATTTAGATAGATTGGATATGACTGAGTTATATTGCTGTGAATCAAGTATTAGCTCAGGTAAATACTTTTAACTTATTTTCCCTTATACGGGCTTGGGATATGGTAGATTAATACCGCTTGGTCGGGTGTGGATCAATCAAATGCCGGATTGTGGCTAGTAAATCCACAAAACCTTTTTTGATACTGTTCTGTTGATGACTTAAACATTGGGGGTTAACGACCGTGTCCTGGATATATCTTTGGCTCATTCATTTGTAAATGGCCACGACTTATGCGCAGGGTGTAGGCATACACCGAAAAGATGCCAATAATAAATTATTAATTACGCACAAGTTGGGGATAGCTCCTTTATGGGTTTTAAATGTGGTGTGTCGTTTAATCATGTCTCAGTCTCTGTACTGGGCCCCAGATGTACGGTAAACATGTAATTCAGTATACAAGATTTTATTAAGAATTGTCCCAAGATATAAAAGGTTTTGTGCCTTGTGCACTTAAATCAATTTTCATAAACTCTTTTCAAATGAGTCGGTTAAATTGTATTTACCAGTGAAAACTGACGTATTTTCAAAAGGCTAAGTGGCAGGTACTACTCGTAATAGGCTGGGAGTTGCTCGGTGTCGAAAAAGAGGATCTTGCAAATCCTTAAAGATGCCATAAAGTCTGCTAAGCTTCATTTTAAACATTCTGTATTGATCCTCCTGTGGATTTGGTATTACAGACTCGTCTATAATAAATACTTTGATATTTTCAGACATTTGAGTTTGTAATAATATTTTATATTCCAAGACTTCCGCTGTGCTATTCTGTGTGTTTTTGACCATGATGATATCAACTACGTCACGATACCCCACCGGGCCCACCGGTGATAGGTGGAAATATCGGGGTGTGACAGGTTGGTATCAGAGCCAACATTGAGTGAATTAAACACTAGTATTTTGTGTTTAATCTCAATGACACAATAGCATATTCCTTAGACCTTTTGAGTCTAGACTTAACATAGGAATATTCTCATCTCTATTAAGTAAACATTGTTTTGTATATTTTAAATAAGTCGCCAAGCAAGGAAGCCGTTGAATAGAGATTTTCCTCATCTGAAGCCAAGGAATACCAAGCTTCACCATACGGCTAGAATAAGCGTGTGACCGGTTTGGAGGAAGATCTTTATGGAATCATTCCCAAAACCAAACCCATTTGATTTGGAATCAGACTTCAGAGTCCATACCGGAGGTCCCTGAGGCTCAAATTTTAAAGTCTGTACCAGTGGAGTCCATACCAGGTGGTCCCTGAGACTCCCGTTTTTGCCAATGACCCTTATTTCTTACCTTCAAGTTTGGAATCCCAGACTTGGATTATATCAGTCAAAACCCAATCCGTGATCCATATCATTCCTTAACCAGTGAATCCTTGAATTCTACTTCTGTAACGGATCCTGATTGGAATATCTACATTATTCACTGAGGTCTCTTGTACCTTCCCCCTGTATAAGTAAACCCAGAAGAGAAACAATCGAATGGAGCAAGGAAGACATTATAGAATCATTCCTTCATAATATTCTTTGTCTGTTAAGTCCTTAAAAGGACCTATCTCTTCTATTTAGTCCCCGCGAGGACATACCTTTTCCGACTTAAGACCCCTTATGGGCATTTGCTATTTAGTCCTTTTATGGACATTATCTTCCAATATATTCCCTTGTGGACATTATATTTTCAATAAAGTCCCTGGTGGACATACTATTTTAATACAGTCCTTTCATGAACGTATGATTTTATTAAAATCTCTTTTGTGGATACACTATTTTAAAATAGTCCTCTCATGGACTTGATGTTTCAATATAGTCCTCTCATGGACATAATAATTCATCATAGTCCTTTCAAGGACATATTATTTCATCAAAGTCCTTTTTTTGGACAAATTATTACATTAAAATCCCTTGCGGATATGATATTTTATTATAGTCCTTTCAAGGATATGTTGTTTCATTAATAAGTCTCACTGAGGACGTACCTTTCGACATAAAGTCCCTTCAAGGGCAATTGCTTATTGAAGTCCCTTCATGGACATGTTATATCATAAAAGTCCTTATACGGACGTATTATAAAGTTCCTTTTCGGACTTATATTTCCCTTTTAGTCCTTGTGTGGACTAGAGTTATTTAAAAGTCTCTGTGTGGACACCTGTACAGCAAAGCCCTTTTGTGTGCACGCTGTACCAATATAGTCCTTTTATGGACATGTCATTTCATTAAGATCCCTTTGGGGGATACGCTATTTCGAATTAGTCCCTTTTGAGGACATTGATATTTCATTATAATCCATAAATGGATTTGTAATATTTTATAGTCCCTATACGGACTTATAATTTTTCCTCTTAGTCCTCTGTGGACAAATATATTACTAGAAGTCCCTTTTGAGGCACTATTGTAAATTCCTAAATGATTTAGGAAAGTTTTGAAAATTTCATGTAGGTATTCATTTCGTCTTTTATCCAACAATAGTTCTGAATTTTATTCGAACTTTATCGATCTGCTGAAAAATTTCAAAAGATCCTCTTAATGGTATAACCTAGCCTATATGTCTAAGAACATGGCTGTGATGGTAAAACCCTCTTAAGATAATTAATCCTTGTTAACATCTAAGAACATGTTAACATTCTTGGCTGTGTGACTTGAGAGACCACACTAGCTTCCAAAAGTACTTGGATTTTTCCAAGCCACCTTCATAGCCTATATGATCAATACGAATCATGGCTATTAAACAACAATATGATGTATACATCCAAACATCCAGTTAAGATGTATGCCTGTGGGCGAAGGTGTATTCATGACAATGATAGTTCTATTTTATAAACTTCTTGTCAAAAGGCGATGAACTATGTTCGACCCTTAAAGATCACCGATCCAAGAGATCATTGATTATGTTTTAATTGTCCTTGTGACAAGGCCTTTTGTGCCATCTAACTGTCCCTTGAAGTAAGCCTTGTGATGTATGAGGACGTCTCTATGACATTGTGATCTTTATGATCCCCTGTCCAAGGTAATGAGCTGTGCTCAAGCCTAATAGTCTACGTTGTCAATGCGATCATGACTAAAATCATCAATGCGATGATTAAATCTGACATCCTTAATGATGTTTGGCCTAAGGGCTATATTATATTGTCCATCTGAGACCAGGCAAATGTAATCTTTTGTGATTCTTTGCCCAAGGGGGTGAGCCATGCTCAAATCCCATAGTCTGTATGATCATTGCGATCCTGACTAGTATCATTAATATGATAATCATAATATTAACATCCCTTGTGATGGAATGCCTACGGGCTACACTTTACTCTATTGTCGATAAGACAAAGATAGTGGTGATCCTCATAATCCCCTATCCAAAGGGTGGGTTATACCCAACCCTAACAATCTATATGATCAGCGTGATCATGATTGATATCATCAAATGCAATGATGATATATGAACATCCATTAGTGATGTCAATTAGTTTACCTTTGTGCCAAATAAGTCACCTTTAGAGACAATGACAGTTGTAGTTTATGACTCCTTGTCCAAAGGTGAAGAACTATGTTCAAACCTGGAAGCCCTAATCCGATAAGATTGCGGCTTATAAACTAATGTCCTTGGTGACAAAACAATGAGATATCTTTTAAAGTCAACCATGATAAGTCAATGTACTATAGTTGACATTCGTGACAAGTTAACATATTAAATGTTAACATTCCTAGTCACAGGCCTTTTGTGCCAGCATTGGTAAATGTCCTCCGTAAGGCCTTGGTGCCATATCTGATAACGTCATTGTGACGAAGCCACTTTGAGCCATATCTAAATGTCCTTTGCGACAAGGACTTCGTGCCATATAATCATTATGTCTTTCATGACAAGGCTTTATGCCATATTTTTCTACGTCCCTCACGACGGGCTTCTATGACATATGTATATATATATATATATATATATATATAGAGTGGGGATCCTACGGAAAGTGTGTTTTTCCTAAAAAGTGTAAAAAGTTATAAAACACAATAATTTCAGGCATAAAACACACCTAAAACTCACAAATAATAGAATGAATATTACTAAAACACCATATTCAAACTCTAATAGTCCATAAAAACTTCAAACACACCATCGTAGAACTATGAATATAAAACACACAATGCTAAACAACATAAAACACAATAATATTTGGCATTCCACAATCAGAGCCTTAACATGTAAAACACAACACAAAAACCACATACATGATGTTTTAGTAATCTTTATCATATTATTTGTGGGTTTTTGGTGTGTTTTATGGTTGACATTATGGTGTTTTATGACTTTTTACACTTTTTAGGAAATTTGGACTTTCTGGCCAACTCCTATCCTATATATATATATATATATATATATATATATATATAATAAAAGTCATGTAAGGCTAGCCTTCTAGCTATTCATAATCGTCCTTGTGACAAAGACAGTAGTGACATTATGATCCTCTGTCGAACAGGTAATAGACTCGCTCTAAACCTTAAGTGCCATTAATGGTCCTTTGGTGACCTAGGCTAAATGTAATGGATATACATTCAAATAACATTCATTAGGAATGTTTGGAAAATAATAGCCTATACGGTTTATGGATACCGTGGCTGATCTATGTCAAGTCATCAGGATGATGATTAACAATTGCTTAACATGGTAGTTAATACCAACTTTCGAGTATGGCAAACTCGAATGAGGTGAATAGCAATTGCGATGCTATTAAGGCGACAAAAGCTAATGATGCTACAACATAAACCTCAATATTTATAGAGTTAATCTCCAAGCTGTAATTGACATAGCAGTTGGAAAGGCCATGGAAAAGGTCATGCAACAGTTCAATGAGCCGAATGTTTTTCGCTCTAAATTTCATTCAAAATCTCAATCAATTGCTCATGAAAAGAGTTTTGTTCACACTTCGATTGTGAAGGATGAACCAAGGGAGAAGGATAACTCCCAGAAATAAAAAAAAAGAGCAAATTATGGGCTTAATAAGAACTATCTGTATGTAAGAATTGCTATAAAAGACACTGAGGACAGTGTCAAATAGATCAAAGACCAAAGCAGTATGACATCTGCAAAGGAACTGGTCATCAGTCTCATGAATGTAGGGACATGTGGAATACAGTCTGTTACGGCTGTGGTAAGTAAGACCACATCAGAAATAAATGCCATTAAGCTGCCAAGGAAGGTTCAGCTAAGTCTGGAAAGGCTAAGAAAGGAAATGCCTAAACTCACCTGATGAATGTCAAGAGAGAGTATATGATGTTCTCCAGTACTTTTCTTATCATTTGGACAATGATAACTGCCAAGTATCCTGTTTTAAATACAGGCAATAATAAGTCTTTCATAGACCAAAAGCTTGACAAACTTTTGATGGTATTCATAAGAACTCCAGATTCTTAGTCAGGTAGAACTTACCAATGAAATCTGAGAGACCGATTCTTCTATTATCGGCAATAATCTTTCTGTATAATCTAAGAGTACTCTTTCTTTGAATAGAGTACGACAATATATGTTATTTTAATTATTTTCTTTTCTCATTGATTTCTATCAACTACGAGTGCCAACTATGCTTGACAAAAGCGCCATGTGAGGATTGGCATATCCCAATGCGTCCCATAGATTATGTCCATGCCTGATCAGTATGGAAGTTTAATGCATGGGGCAACCAAGATATTCTAATGGTCATATTGTACTAAAGTCAGCTAGTGGTATTCAAAGGAGATATCCATAATAGAAAATGCCTAAGTAGGCGTCTCTACTTAAGGCGTTCGTGCACTCGTAAAGCAGATGAGTCATCTGTATGGCACAATCGTCAGTAAGTGGACCAACGTCAAGGATTGAAGCTACCTCTATCATAGTTAGATAACTTGTTTCCTTCTCAGTAGAACTACCTTGTTATACCCCCTGAGGAGCAAAGTGAAGTTAGGATTGACATCCTATTAGGAACTGTATATGTTACAGAAGCTCCATATCGGTTAGCATCAACAGAAATGGAAGAACTGAGGCTAACCAGATGAGTTATAAAGAAAGGCTTGTACAGCCTAGCTCGTTGTCTAGGAGCCCCGACTATTATTGTTGATAAAGGAAAGCACAATGCAATACCCTTGTGCATTGGTTAACGCAACTTAGCTAAGAAACGATTAAGAATCGTTATTAGATGCCCAGGATCGTCGATTGGTTCGACTAACCATGAGGGTAATTAATTCCTTAAGATTGATTCGGGTAGTAGTTGGAATAACTACCTCACCCTGATTAAGTTCTTCTATAACCAATAGCATTATATAAACATCAAGGTTACTCCTCTGGAGACCTTGTTTGGGAGAAATAGCTAAACGCCCAATTGTTGGGCAGGAAATTTGGAAAGCCCTTTTATCTGGATCTGAGATTTGTCTTAAGGACGACGGATAGGATATTATGGATCCGTAATCATCTAAAAACTGCCAATAATTGGCAGAAGAACAATGCGAACAAGAGGCGCAAATCTTTTAAAGTTCCAAATGGGGAACAAGGCTCTATCGAAAATATCAAATATGAAAGAGTACAATATGTTTCGGTATATAGAGTAAGATAAGCCTTGGATATATAAATCATTCGAGATCATCGAATGTGATGGCAGTATAGCTCATAAGCAGAACTTGCCTAAGGAGCTCAGTGGAATTCACGATGTGATCCACATTTCTAACTTAAAGAAATACCTACCTGATAAATCGCTAGAAATGTCTCATGAAGAGGTATAGATTGATGAAAGCCTGAGGTTTATGGAAAGACCTATATCGATCAAGGATCGACAGGATAAGAAACTCCGAAAAGGAGCATGCACCTATTGGAATAGATCAACGGGAATACCCGTAAAGGTCCCTAATTTACTGTGGAAGTTAAGTTCATTGCATGACAGAAAGTACTTCCATCTTTTTGAGCAAATCTCGGGGTCGAGATTTCTTTTAAGGGGGTGAGGATGTAACACCTCGTAAAAATCGTGTCCAATGATGTGTTGACACGTGTAGTGAACCCTAATAAAGTCAAATGTTGACTATGAGGGACTATTTTTGTCAAAATCAAAAACTATGAATATAGAAGGACTGAAAGTGTCAACATGCCTAATCTAGGCCTCTGAGTGACCTTATACGATGTCCGTATTCTCAGACGAGCCAATTGTTGGACGAGAGGAGCCGTTTGCGTAATTATGTGAAAGTTTGCGCGTCGAAGGGTTAAAAGTGTCAACATGTTAATTCTTACCTCTGAGTGACCTTTTAACAAACCGAGAGCTTTGTTATGTTTCATCATATCCTCGGGAATGCCAAATATTGGCTATGCAAGGCTTTTATGCCAATAAGTGAAGTTACGTGCAAGTTTGTAAGTTAGAGGGGTTAAAAGCGTCAACATGTTTAATTATACCTCTGAATGACCTTTTAACGAAGCCGAAGCATCGTGATGTATTATAATACTCACAAGGATGCCTAACATAGACTAGATAAGGTTTCGATGCTATTAAACGATGACATGCGCAAATTTGCGCATTAGAGGGACCAAAAGCGTCAACTTTTGAATCTACACCTCTCGGAGACCTTTTAAGCGAACCGGAGCATTGTAATAATTGGACATACATTCGGGGATGCCCATTATGGGCTATAGATGGCTTGGATATCATTAAACGGCTTTTCGCGATACTTTGCGCAATTAAGGGACTAATTACGTCAAACTACAAAAGTAGGTCGAATCGTTTGATAACGGACCTTCCGGAATATGCCCATGAGTTAAACATACCTTATTATCCTTTATATATTTTAGATATAGGCTTAGAGGTGTTTGGTGCGCAAAAATAAACTTTTATGTCATGTAGGGACTAAAAGTGTCAAAAAGTGCACAAGTTTGCACTTTCGCGCATATCTCACATTCTGAATATCCCCGGACACCCAAAAATTTATGTAAGCACTAAAATATTTTATTTTAGTGTGTGGCATGATAAAATTCCATTCGTCGCGTCGTTTGGATCGTTTTTCGCGTCCGTCCGTGTTTCGTCGTAATTAGACGAACAACGTGACCGTACGACCAAACGAACCGACATCCGACATGTTTTTAAGCATGGTTGAAGTTAAATATACTTTAACTTCCTTATATAGCTTAGAAATGGGGTTAACGGGTGTTAGATGTGCCAAAACTCAACGATACGCGTGCAGGGGTCAAAACTGTCAACTGTTGAAACTTCATGCATGCTGACCAGGTCCTTGCGCATCGTAACACTCTGGACCTTACGATGCGCAAGCCAACTGCGAGATATGAATTTTTGCTTGTAGCCCACTCAAACCCTTTTTAAACCAATGATATTCGAATCCTTGGGCTCCAAACTAATTAGGACAGCTGTATAACAAGTGGAATGATCTGATTAACTCACCAAACACATGTCTTGATCCCAATTCCTAAACAAAAACTATAAATTGGCCATGAACCCATCCAATTCATTTGCCATTTATCATTCTAACTTCTCTAACTCTCAAATCTGGAGCTCCTGATCTGATTGGAACTTATACTCTTGTAGAAAAGATAGCTAGGACTCATGTAAGTGTCTTAAGCCCTCTCATTAATTCAGTTTCATAGTTTTACAAACCGAAAAGTCAAGTATCATAAATTAACTTTGACTTTCTAATTAAACTCTCATGGTCCAGCCACTAACCAAATTAAAAGTGGGTATAAGACCATAGTTAGGTAGGTGAGTAACCCCTGAAAGGGCACCTCCTAATTCCTTCGTTTGCTTAGTTAATTGTCGGGCCAAACTAGTTTGACAAAAAGTCAAACTTGGCAGATTTGTACATATCAATTAAAACCATAGATGCAGAGGTTATAAATTATATTTTAACACTCTAATAACTTGGTAATGATTATTAGAACATGTCTAAGCTGGTCCAACCCGACAATTCTAAGTTTAGGGTCGGTTCACAACCGAAAGTCGCAAAAGCTTGACTTTGCTTTGACTTTTCAGTTCTGGCCCGATTAAGCTTGATTCTTCCATGTTTTAAGCTTCCATTAGGACCATATTATTCAGTAGTATAACCCTCTGAAGTTATATTGCATGGTTCCTTGTGGCTTGAATTATACGCTAGTTTCCACTATTATGCTTATAAACACCCATTTTACCCTTTTGACATAAGAATGAGATTTTTAGAAATGTGAGAGGACAAAAACCTTTGTTACTAATATATAAGGTTGTCCCAAAAATTTGACATCAGTTCTTGGTCCCAAATAAGGGTTATGCTCGATATCGTAATTAGAAGCTTTTAACTAAGTAAGTTGTGATATCTTGTATAAAGCATGTTTAAACTTGGATTTTGACCCAAAACTCATTACCTACTGTTATGATATTACTTTTAGGGATTGTTGGAGTTATTGATCAGATTATAAACTGATCATATCATAGAGTTCTTATATTACTCGGTAAATGACGATAATGCCCTTTTCATGCATAAAATGAGATTTACAAATGATTTGAATGCCAAACCTTTTTCTACTGATTTCATATATTAAATAAATTATTTTGAGCATTCAAAACTAATCAAAATATCAGATTTCTATAAAAACCCCTTAATTATCGCCAATTAGCGATTTGTACGCTATTTAGGTGCATAGTATGATTTTAAACCATAATTAACACCTAAGACTTGTTACCTACTGAATTTTTAAACAAATTTTAATATTATTTCAGTAGGCATAAGTCGTGAACTCAGACTTCCAAAAATGCCCGTAAAAGCATATGTGAAATGACCAAATTACCCTTTCGGGACATAGTTTGGCCATAAATGGTAAACCTCACATATGTATGATATCTTACCGATGTAATGAGATAAAATAAATATTTTTACTGATTAGAAAGGACCAGAACTTCAGTTTGTTATAAAATCTCTTTTATAAGTATTAAAAAGACCAAAATGCCCCTACGGGACTTAAAATGGTTTTAAATACTTTTTGGGCATATATGTTGACATCCTACTGATGTATTGACATATTCTAAGCATAATAACATATGGAACTTGTATATGATTCATGTGGTTACCCGTTACGCATTTTACGCGTTCGGATCGGTCTATGTAACTAGTTTACGTATGTTTGCCGAAACGGGTTTAACCTTAACGTTTTTGTCTCAAAATCCGGAATGTGTTTAGTATACCCATATTATACAAGTATCCAAACTTGTTGGGTCTGAATAACATTCTATTCCGGTCATCGCTTGATCTAAGCGTGTCGTACCGCTTTAGATACTTTAAGCTAGCCGGTCTAAGTCTATGACTTAAATAAAGACCATTAGCATTCTGAATTTGGTTATATATTACCATCACTCCAGACTAGAGCCACCTGGTAAAAGCTACCTGCATTTAGATAGATTGGATACGACTGAGTTATATTGCTGTGAATCAAGTATTAGCTCAGGTAAATACTTTTAACTTATTTTCCCTTATACGGGCTTAGGATACGGTAGATTAATACCGCTTGGTCGGGTGTGGATCAATCAAATGCCGGATTGTGGCTAGTAAATCCACAAAACCTGTTTTGATACTGTTCTGTTGATGACTTAAACATTGGGGGTTAACGACCGTGTCCTGGATATATCCTTGGCTCATTCATTTGTAAATGGCCACGACTTATGCGCAGGGTGTAGGCATACACCGAAAAGATGCCAATAATAAATTATTAATTACCCACAAGTTGGGGATACCTCCTTTATGGGTTTTAAATGTGGTGTGTCGTTTAATCATGTCTCAGTCTCTGTACTGGGCCCCAGATGTACGGTAAACATGTAATTCAGTATACAAGATTTTATTAAGAATTGTCCCAAGATATAAAAGGTTTTGTGCCTTGTGCACTTAAATCAATTTTCATAAACTCTTTTCAAATGAGTCGGTTAAATTGTATTTACCAGTGAAAACTGACGTATTTTCAAAAGGCTAAGTGGCAGGTACTAATCGTAATAGGCTGGGAGTTGCTCGGTGTCGAAAAAGAGGATCTTGCAAATCCTTAAAGATGCCATAAAGTCTGCTAAGCTTCATTTTAAACATTCTGTATTGATCCTCCTGTGGATTTGGTATTACAGACTCGTCTATAATAAATACTTTGATATTTTCAGACATTTGAGTTTGTAATAATATTTTATATTCCAAGACTTCCGCTGTGCTATTCTGTGTGTGTTTGACCATGATGATATCAACTACGTCACGATACCCCACCGGGCCCACCGGCGATAGGTGGAAATATCGGGGTGTGACAGAAGGACAAATGGACAATAAGTGAGCTGATCGCCATGTGTGTGCAAGAAGAAGAGCGTATGAAGATGGATAGGACCACTGATGTTGCTCACCTCACTACTTCCAGCTTTAAGAAGAGGAAGAACAATCACTCAAGGACGGATGCTTCTAAAATCCAAAAGGCTAATACAAGTACACCTTCCATCTCTAAGAACTCCTTAGGCAAACCTTACTGCAAGTTCTGCAAAAAGAATGGACATAAGCAGAAGGAATGCCCTGACTTTAAGGAGTGGCTGACTAAGAAAGGTAACGATCTTTTTATGATACTTGAGTCCTTTAATTTAAATGTTCCTATTAATTCTTGGTGGTTTGATTCTGGTGCTATGACCCATGTCACTAACTCTACTCAGGTATTCCTTACAATCCAGAGGCTGGGAAGAAACCAAAGAACGCTTAAAGTTGCGGATGATCGAGAATTAGAAGTGAAGGCCATTGGAACCTTACAATTATTTATGAAAACTGGTTTATGTATTAAACTTTATGATACCTTATATGTTCCCGAGGTAACTCGGAACCTTGTATCAGGACCAAAGTTAGACATAGACGGTTTTGTTTGTTCTCATGGTCATCGCAAACTCTCTATTCTTTAGGATTCTGTTGTTTTTGGTACTGGCATTATTGATGGTGGTCTCTATAGATTAGAACTAGATGATGACTTTTTCCAAATCTTTGTTGTCATTTAATATTAGTGAATCAATCACAAAGATGAAACAGAAACGAGAATTAGAGACTTCGTCAATATTGTGGCATCAACGTTTAGGCCACATCTCAAAAGAACGATTAAATCGTCTCGTAAAGGATGAAGTCTTACCTTCTCTCGATTTCTCTGATTTTGGAACATGTGTCAAATGTCTTAAAGGTAAAATGACATTAGCGAATAAGAAAGGTCCCACTAGGAGCTCTAATTTATTAGAACTCATTCATACTGACATTAGTGGTCCCTACCAAATCGCTGGCATAACAGGACATACTTCATTTATCACTTTTATTGATGATTATTCTCGTTACATGTACTTGTATCTAATTAAGGAAAAGTCTGAATCTCTTACAACTTTTAAAGATTATAAGGCTGAAGTTGAAAAACAACTAGATCGTCAAATTAAAGTTGTGAGATCAGATAGAGGCGGTGAATATTATGGAAGACATACTGATGTGGGTCAATCTCCTGGTCCATTTTATGAGTTTTGTAAGGGCCAGGGGATTGTGAACCAATACACCATTCCTGGTACACCTCAGCAGAATGGTGTTGCTGAACGAAGAAACCGTACCCTTATGAACATGGTGCGTAGTATGTTAGCCAACACTAATTTACCATTATTCCTCTGGACTGAAGCATTAAAAGCAGCTGTTCATATACTCAATAGAGTTCCTTCTAAGTCTGTCCCTAAAACTCCTTATGAACTTTGGACAGGAAGGAAACCGGGTCTTAAATATATGAAAGTATGGGGCTGCATTGCTGAAGCAAAACTTTACAATCCTTTCCTAAGGAAACTTGACCCTAAAACTGTTACCTGCTTCTTTATCGGGTTTCCTGATCACTCAAAGGGTTATCGTTTCTATTGTCCTTCCCATGTCACCCGTATTATTGAAACCAAGCGTGCCGCGGTCCTGGAAGATTTCAAGGTCAGTGGGAGCAGTACTAACCCTTACGAAGATTTGCAAGAAGTACAAGACGCGGGGGGGGGGGGACTCGTCGCTTACCATTACTCCGATTACTCCTCTTGTACCCAATGAAACTACTGCACCTGAAGTTACTGTACCAACTCCAAATTTACCTCTACAATCAGAACCTATTATACCTCATGAAGAAGGCACATCAAACACTCAAAACCAAGACAACACTGGAACCGAAAATCAACTCAGGAGGTCATCTAGGCAAAGAAGGCCTACTAATTGGGATGATTATGTCACCTACCTGACTGAAGCTGATATGGATGTCGGAAAGCAAAATGATCCTATCTCTTATAATGAAGCCATTAACAGTGACCAGTCTTCTGAATGGAATAAAGCGATGAATGATGAGCTTGAATCCATGAAGAAAATTGACGTTTGGGATTTGGTAGAATTACCCAATGGTATCAAACCAGTAGGATGTAAATGGGTGTTCAAAACAAAACTGGATCCGAATGGAAACGTTGAACGCTACAAAGCGAGATTGGTTGCAAAGGGCTACACTCAAAAAGAGAGAATTGATTATCAAGAGACCTTTTCACCTGTCTCTCGTAAAGATTCATTACAGATCGTTATGGCCCTAGTAGCTCATTTTGATTTAGAGCTGCATCAGATGGACGTTAAAACCGCTTTCCTTAACGGAGACTTAGACGAAGATGTTTACATGAAACAACCTGAAGGCTTTAAACCTGAAGGTCAGGAACATCTAGTCTGTAAGTTGAAGAAATCCATATACGGGTTGAAACAAGCATCATGTCAATGGTACCTCAAGTTTGATGAAGTCATGAAGAAACAAGGTTTTGCAAAGAATCAAGTGGATCAATGCACCTACCTCAAGATGAGTGGGAGTAACTTTACTATACTTGTTCTTTACGTAGATGATATTCTATTGGCAAGTAATAGTAATAGTTTAGATATGTTGCATGAATCGAAGCGGTTACTCTCGCATAACTTCGACATGAAGGATCTCAGAGATGCTTCTTACGTCATTGGCATCGAAATTCACCGAGATAGACACAAAGGGATCTTAGGATTGTCTCAAAAGGCTTACATAGATCGTGTCCTTACACGTTACAGTATGCAACAGTGCAAACCCTCCGTTGCTCCAGTAGTTAAGGGAGATGTTTTCGGTTCATTCCAGTGTCCGACAACAGAGGTTGAGAAGGAGCAAATGAGTCAGATACCTTACGCGTCAGTAGTCGGGAGCCTGATGTATGCTCAAGTCTGTACTCGACCAGATATCGCTTATATTGCTGGAATGCTAGGCCGTTATCAGACTAATCCTGGCCTAGATCACTGGAAAGCAGCTAAGAAGGTACTTCGATATCTGCAAGGGATGAAAGACTATAAACTGACTTATAGAAGAAGTGATCATTTAGAAGTGTTGGGCTATTCTGATTCTGACTTTGCCAAATGCAAAGATGACAAGAAATCCACTTCGGGCTATATCTTTATGTTAGCAGGTGGCCCTATCTCATGAAAGAGTCATAAACAACAGTTGACTACAACTTCCACAATGATGGCAGAGTACATTGTTGTTTATAACGCAACCTGTCATGGAATGTTGCTTAGAAATCTGATCACTGGAGTCAAAATTGTTAATTCCATTTCTAGACCATTGAAGCTTTATTGTGATAATTCAGTTGTCGTTAGTTTCTCGAACAGTAACAGTTCGACTGGAGCTGGTTTATATCTTGATACGAAGTACTTGTTCGTATGTGAACGAGTTGAGGAAAATAATCTTTGTATTGAGTATATAAGTACTAAAAATATGCTTGCGGATCCGATGACTAAAGGTCTCCCACCTAAAGTTTTTGAAGAACATGTTTCTAATATGGGAATTACTAAAGACCTTATTTAAATGCATATTGTACTTGCTTACGTTTTAATTAATGAAATTTCCTCAGTTTGATTTTGTATGTCTCTAACATATGTTCTGTGCATGTAATGACATATAGACAAATATAAATACATATCAAACGATAAAGGGCTTACTTGAATATTTTAATCATAACTGTTAGGTTTTAGATTAAGGTTGTAGTATGACTAATGGGGGTCCTGAGTCGAATGATGATTCAACGGCCGTATTTCTCTGCGACGGTTCTTGGTTTAAAGCTAAAATGAGTGTTAACTCCTAATCAGGCTTATCTAATACTCATAGTAAATGATTACTCGGCCAAGTGGGAGAATGTAAGATTAAATATATTTAGTATATTTAATCTATGGCCATTATAATCAATTTACATAATAATAGATCATTATATATTAAACCTATTAAATAATTAGTGGGTAATTGTTGATGGACCATATTACCCTTAATGACTAATTATGGTTTCCTCCCGGGTGTATCAGAGAGTCTATATATAGAGGCTAAGGGTTGCACTAAGAGTTGCTCACTCACAACACACAACTTATTCAACATCATAATTCTCTCTCTCTCTCTCCATGCGATTCTAAGCCCCTAGAATCGGTACTACCATCAAGCACGTACACCCTAAGGAGGAACCAGATCGTACTGACAAAGATGTCGAACTCAATGGCTTCGTCTCTGACTGGATTCTCCGCTGGCCTTGCTGATCGTACTGACAAAGATGTCGAACTCAATGGCTTCGTCTCTGACTGGATTCTCCGCTGGCCTTGCTGCCGTTACAGGTATGTGATTACACGTTTTCCATTATGTTTAAACGGAACTGATCAACATGTGGTATCAGAGCATATATTGATAAATCAGCTCTGTTATGTATCCATCAATCTGGAAAACAAGACTCAAGAACAATTTTCGGATAAAAGTTATTGTTTGGAAATCCATGTTCTAAATAAGATGTTTAAACACATCCTAACTAATAATTTCGAAATCTGAATAAGGAACTATAAAGATTTTCAGTTTTCGAATTCCAGAATTTATGTGTATGTTCTTAGTGTTCTTAAATGTTCATAATAAAATTCGCATCGGATTGGTACACGGTTGAATCTGAATGAAACTAGAATTTCATCAAAATCGGACTGAATTGAAAAAACATTTATTAGAAAACGTATTTGATTGATTAAAAATATAATAGTAAATGGGAAATCACAAATATTGAAGGCGGCTATTAAGAAAGTACTACTGTTGTTGTTGTTGTTGTTATTATTATTATTATTATTATTATTATTATTATTATATTTGGTGGGACCCCAATCACAAATACTTTTGTCAATAAGTCATATTCGACAAACAATATTTGGACAGTAGTAATAAGTCATATTCAGCTTTCTCAAAGGTGATGGATGATTTGAAGTAGTAATATTGTCCGTGCGCGTTGCGGCGCGGGTACATCGCACATTTCGAATATCGTAAACATCGAATGAATTAGTTCAAATGTTATGTGTTGCGTGAACCACACAAAAACGTGTGTTTCGACGTATCCGATTAAACTTAATGTAACCCACATAAGCATTGCGATTGGATAAAAATGTAAAGTCAAGTAAAATAAATCGAATGTATACCGTACAATTATAACGTATTATAGGTGACTCGACTCATACATAGAAAACATAGCGGGTATAGAGGAAAAACATATACGTGTAACAAAAAGATATTAATTAGAGCTTTTAAAAAAGGAAAAAACCACAATTAAATTTCACTCGATTAAGAACAAAATTTACGAAGCAATTAAAAATCATAAAATAAGTATAAAAACATATTATATTTTACGTGACTTATTTTCCAAAAAATTTACGCCGAAATGTAGAATAACTCGAATTTAGACCGACAGGAACGTAAAAGTACGCACGTAAAATGATTTTTTTAACGGAAAGATATTATATTTAACCCCACTCGATTTTTATTAAAAATGTTTATGACGAAACGTAGAAAACTCAAATTTATACCAAGATGTACGTTAAAATAGTTTTTTTACCGTAAAGGAACGATACGTAATATAGTTTAAAGAAAGTAGTTTAACATAAAAATTTATAATGAAATTCAAAAAGAAAAAAAAAATATTTGCAAACAACATGGATCGAACATAGATCCTTCCAACACTCAACCAAAGCAGACAACCAACTATTATAAATGTAAACTATATTACTTAGTGGTGGGCGGTGGAAAAAAAAGAAAAAAGAAAATTATTTGCAAACAACATGGATCGAACATAGGTCATTCCAACACTCAACCAAAGCACACAACCAACTATTATAAGAATACATTTGAGTGTGTAACAGAAATGTAAATTATATAACTTAGTAGTGGTCGGTGGCTTTTGCCACCGACTTTCTATTTTAAGAGAGTATAGAATAGAATATGGGTATTTTGAAATATCAAAAAATACGGAATATCTTGTATCCTAAGTCGTATATAAATAGTTGTAATCCATATGAAAATTATATTTTTTTATACGCCGCCTCTGAATTATGGAATTAGAAGTTCCCATGTCAAACATATGTTGCCATTATTAGTAATTAATGCAGATTTTTATTTTGTAAGATAATGTAGTGTTCGGTGATTTCTATTTTAAGAGAATAGAATATAATAAATAAATATATGTATAATCCAAGTTGTATCCAAAAAGAGAATTGGGCCAAAGAAGGACACAAAGTGCGGCCCAGGCATCGAATTAAGAAGCGGTGGCAACAGTATTGTCGGCTTAGTTTATTCATCGGCCCAATCACATTTTGATATCAATTAGGAATCAATTTTGACCTGATCAATATAGTTTGGCCCAATCAAGTTTATTTGATATCAGATCTATCACGTGGCCAACTGAATTTGATTGTTTGATTAATGTGAGCATTTAATAAATGTCGGAAATTAATTGAGTTTTTTTATTATAGGATAAAATGGTCATTTCGAGCAGGGGCGGACCTAGCCTTAACCGGGGGGTAACCTCCGCTACGGCTTGGCTCGGAAAAATTTGACGTTTTTAGTGTAAATTTTGGAAAAATTTGATGTTTTTTCGATTTCGTTACGGCTTATTTATAAAACGTTACGGCTTGGCGTGAATCCTAGATCCGCCACTGATTTCGAGTGCTTTGTCGGTGGCCGTAGCCACCGACTTTGTACTTTAAGACTATAGGGAAATATCATATATTACTTTCGTAATGTTCTTATGCTTTTCTCCGATTTTGTAATTCAAAGGTTTAGTTTAATTATATAATATTCGTTTTTTAAAAGTCCACAACCCTTAATTTCATGTGAACTTGTGCACTTTTATGGCCCACCAAAATTAGTAGATGCTCTTAATTTTTTCGTCCACTTTCATATGCAGTAACTTTTGACAAAATTGATTTCAAATACTACTGTTGTTATTATTGTTCCATATCCTTTGAATATTTGATAGCCAATTTTTGTTTCTACGTGGACTTTAATATAGATTGTTTTTCAATTTATTTCATAAAAAAACTAAAGTTTTTATATTAATTAAATCCTTAGAATAACTATCATAATTGGCTTTATTGTCAATAATCAATGGACAACATAAGCAGTTTTGTTTGAAAACCTTTTGTCAATAATTATGCTTAAAATGACGGACATGTAGTAACTGGAAGGGTTATGTACCGGTAGTTGAGAACTCCTGTCTAGGCTGGCATTCGTACAAATCCAATTAAAGGACCCGTTGCCTACCTGGGGACTATCAATGAGAGTACCGATACCTATTAGGCCAGAGCATGTCCATCTAATCAATTAAAATGGTTTTGTAAACACTTAATCATAATCAATAACCTTTTACAAAACCAAAATAGCTTAACTTGAATGAGCTCCTGATATATCACTTCTAGCCAAAGCTGATTTGATACATATATTTATTGTTCAAGTATTACAAAAGCTATGTTAATTATGCCTTACAAACGTGAATGTTTAATTTCTGGCCAAAGCTGATTTAACTCATTCATTTCTTGCATATTTAACAAGTGCATAACTAGGTAATTGTCTCATTTCTGGCCAAAGCTGATTTGTCACAATTACTTTGCACACATACTTAAATGATTACATATCTGCCCAAAGGTGATCTGTCTTCATTTAAGTAGAATTTTTTAGTCTATTATTTTGATGTTAGTAATAGACAATATCACAGCTTCATAACTAAAATGGTCATTACTTATGCCTGCCATAGTATAACATTCCCTTAGATCACGTTAAGGCTTCTAACGTAGTATCATAATTCGCTCAATCTTATCTCCACTCTCAGCACCCAACTGCTGGATTCCACCATTAACTGGTGATAACTTTGCTGCATGGAAAGACTCCCTCATGCTTACTCTTGCTCTACTGGACTTTGATTATGCTCTTAGAGAGACTGAACCTGCTGCACTCACTACTTCTAGCACACCTGCTGAACAGATTACTCATGAGAAGTGGACCAGATGTAACCGCATGTCTCTCATGTTTATGAAGCAGTCCATTAGCAATGCTATTCTTGGAGTCATTCCTGATTCTGATGATGCTAAAACCTACTTGGCTTCTGTGGAGGAGCAGTTCAAAGGGACGTCTAAGGCGCATGCTAGTACGTTGATTCTCAAGCTGGTGACGACTAAGTACGATGATAAGGGTGGGATTCGTGAACACATCATGATGATGAACGACATGGCCCATAAACTGAAGGGACTAGACATGGCGATTAGTGATGGTTTTCTCGTACACTTCATCATGACCTCTCTTCCTTCTTCCTATGAAGCATTCAAGATCAATCACAACACTCAGAAGGACAAATGGACAATAAGTGAGCTGATCGCCATGTGTGTGCAAGAAGAAGAGCGTATGAAGATGGATAGGACCACTGATGTTGCTCACCTCACTACTTCCAGCTTTAAGAAGAGGAAGAACAATCACTCAAGGAGGGATGCTTCTAAAGTCCAAAAGGCTAATACAAGTACACCTTCCATCTCTAAGAACTCCTTAGGCAAACCTTACTGCAAGTTCTGCAAAAAGAATGGACATAAGCAGAAGGAATGCCCTGACTTTAAGGAGTGGCTGGCTAAGAAAGGTAACGATCTTTTTATGATACTTGAGTCCTTTAATTTAAATGTTCCTATTAATTCTTGGTGGTTTGATTCTGGTGCTATGACCCATGTCACTAACTCTACTCAGGGATTCCTTACAATCCGGAGGCTAGGAAGAAACCAAAGAACGCTTAAAGCTGCGGATGATCGAGAATTAGAAGTGAAGGCCATTGGAACCTTACAATTATTTATGAAAACTGGTTTATGTATTAAACTTTATGATACCTTATATGTTCCCGAGGTAACTCGGAACCTTTTATCAGGACCAAAGTTAGACATAGACGGTTTTGTTTGTTCTCATGGTCATCGCAAACTCTCTATTCTTTATGATTCTGTTGTTTTTGGTACTGGCATTGTTGACGGTGGTCTCTATAGATTAGAACTAGATGATGACTTTTCCAAATCTTTGTTGTCATTTAATATTAATGAATCAATCACAAAGATGAAACAGAAACGAGAATTAGAGACTTCGTCAATATTGTGGCATCAACGTTTAGGCCACATCTCAAAAGAACGATTAAATCGTCTCGTAAAGGATGAAGTCTTACCTTCTCTCGATTTCTCTGATTTTGGAACATGTGTCAAATGTCTTAAAGGTAAAATGACATTAGCGAATAAGAAAGGTGCCACTAGGAGCTCTAATTTATTAGAACTCATTCATACTGACATTAGTGGTCCCTACCAAATCGCTGGCATAACAGGACATACTTCATTTATCACTTTTATTAATGATTATTCTCGTTACATGTACTTGTATCTAATTAAGGAAAAGTCTGAATCTCTTACAACTTTTAAAGATTATAAGGCTGAAGTTGAAAAACAACTAGATCGTCAAATTAAAGTTGTGAGATCAGATAGAGGCGGTGAATATTATGGAAGACATACTGATGTGGGTCAATCTCCTGGTCCATTTTATGAGTTTTGTAAGGGCCAGGGGATTGTGAACCAATACACCATGCCTGGTACACCTCAGCAGAATGGTGTCGCTGAACGAAGAAACCGTACCCTTATGAACATGGTGCGCAGTATGTTAGCCAACACTAATTTACCATTATTCCTCTGGACTGAAGCATTAAAAGCAGCTGTTCATATACTCAATAGAGTTCCTTCTAAGTCTGTCCCTAAAACTCCTTATGAACTTTGGACAGGAAGGAAACCGGGTCTTAAATATATGAAAGTATGGGGCTGCATTGCTGAAGCAAAACTTTACAATCATTTCCTAAGGAAACTTGACCCTAAAACTGTTACCTGCTTCTTTATCGGGTATCCTGATCACTCAAAGGGTTATCGTTTCTATTGTCCTTCCCATGTCACCCATATTGTTGAAACCAAGCGTGCCGCGTTCCTGGAAGATTTCAAGGTCAGTGGGAGTAGTACTAACCCTTACGAAGATTTGCAAGAAGTAGAAGACGCGGGGGGGGGGGGGGGAGACTCGTCCCTTACCATTACTCCGATTACTGCTCTTGTACCCAATGAAACTACTGCACCTGGAGTTACTGCACCAACTCCAAATTTACCTCTACAATCAGAACCCATTATACCTCATGAAGAAGGCACATCAAACACTCAAAACCAAGACAACGCTGGAACCGAAAATCAACTCAGGAGGTGATCTAGGCAAAGAAGGGCTACTAATTGGGATGATTATGTCACCTACCTGACTGAAGCTGATATGGATGTCGGAAAGCAAAATGATCCTATCTCTTATAATGAAGCCATTAACAGTGACCAGTCTTCTGAATGGAATAAAGCGATGAATGATGAGCTTGAATCCATGAAGAAAATTGACGTTTGGGATTTGGTAGAATTACCCAATGGTATCAAACCAGTAGGATGTAAATGGGTGTTCAAAACAAAACTGGATCCGAATGGAAACGTTGAACGCTATAAAGCGAGATTGGTTGCAAAGGGCTACACTCAAAAAGAGGGAATTGATTATCAAGAGACCTTTTCACCTGTCTCTCGTAAAGATTCATTACGGATCGTTATGGCCCTAGTAGCTCATTTTGATTTAGAGCTGCATCAAATGGACGTTAAAACCGCTTTCCTTAACGGCGACTTAGACGAAGATGTTTACATGAAACAACCTGAAGGATTAAAACCTGAAGGTCAGGAACATCTAGTCTGTAAGTTGAAGAAATCCATATACGGGTTGAAACAAGCATCACGTCAATGGTACCTCAAGTTTGATGAAGTCATGAAGAAACAAGGTTTTGCAAAGAATCAAGTGGATCAATGCACCTACCTCAAGATGAGTGGGAGTAACTTTACTATACTTGTTCTTTACGTAGATGATATTCTATTGGCAAGTAATAGTTTAGATATGTTGCATGAATCGAAGCTGTTACTCTCGCATAACTTCGACATAAAGGATCTCGGAGATGCTTCTTACGTCATTGGCATCGAAATTCGCCGAGATAGACACAAAGGGATCTTAGGATTGTCTCAAAAGGCTTACATAGATCGTGTCCTTACACGTACAATATGCAACAGTGCAAACCCTCCGTCGCTCCAGTAGTTAAGGGAGATGTTTACGGTTCATTCCAGTGTCCGACAACAGAGGTTGAGAAGGAGCAAATGAGTCAGATACCTTACGCGTCAGTAGTCGGGAGCCTGATGTATGCTCAAGTCTGTACTCGACCAGATATCGCTTATATTGCTGGAATGCTAGGCCGTTATCAGACTAATCCTGGCCTAGATCACTGGAAAGCAGCTAAGAAGGTACTTCGATATCTGCAAGGGATGAAAGACTATAAACTGACTTATAGAAAAAGTGATCATTTAGAAGTGTTGGGCTATTCTGATTCTGACTTTGCCAAATGCAAAGATGACAAGAAATCCACTTCGGGCTATATCTTTATGTTAGCAGGCGGCCCTATCTCATGGAAGAGTCATAAACAATAGTTGACTACAACTTCCACAATGATGGCAGAGTACATTGCTGTTTATAACGCAACCTGTCATGGAATGTTGCTTAGAAATCTGACCACTGGACTCAAAATTGTTAATTCCATTTCTAGACCATTGAAGCTTTATTGTGATAATTCAGCTGTCGTTAGTTTCTCGAACAGTAACAGTTCGACTGGAGCCGGTTTATATCTTGATACAAAGTACTTGTTCGTACGTGAACGAGTTGAGGAAAATAATCTTTGTATTGAGTATATAAGTACTAAAAATATGCTTGCGGATCCGATGACTAAAGGTCTCCCACCTAAAGTTTTTGAAGAACATGTTTCTAATATGGGACTTACTAAAGACCTTATTTAAATGCATATTGTACTTGCTTACGTTTTAATTAATGAAATTTCCTCAGTTTGATTTTGTATGTCTCTAACATATGTTCTGTGCATGTAATGACATATAGACAAATATAAATACATATCAAACGATAAAGGGCTTACTTGAATATTTTGATCATAACTGTTAGGTTTTAGATTAAGGTTGTAGTATGACTAATGGGGGTCCTGAGTCGAATGATGATTCAACGGCTGTATTTCTCTGCTACGGTTCTTGGTTTAAAGCTAAAATGAGTGTTAACTCCTAATCAGGCTTATCTAATACTCATAGTAAATGATTACTCGGCCAAGTGGGAGAATGTAAGATTAAATATATTTAGTATATTTAATCTATGGCCATTATAATCAATTTACATAATAATAGATCATTATATATTAAACCTATTAAATAATTAGTGGGTAATTGTTGATGGACCATATTACCCTTAATGACTAATTATGGTTTTCTCCCGGGTGTATCAGAGAGTCTATATATAGAGGCTAAGGGTTGCACTAAGAGTTGCTCACTCACAACACACAACTTACTCAACATCATAATTCTCTCTCTCTCCATACGATTCTAAGCCCCTAGAATCGGTACTACCATCAAGCACGTACACCCTAAGGAGGAACCAGATCGTACTGACAAAGATGTCGAACTCAATGGCTTCGTCTCTGACTGGATTCTCCGCTGGCCTTGCTGCCGTTACAGGTATGTGATTACACGTTTTCCATTATGTTTAAACGGAACTGATCAACATGTGGTATCAGAGCATATGTTGATAAATCAGCTCTGTTATGTATCCATCAATCTGGAAAACAAGACTCAAGAACAATTTTCGGATAAAAGTTATTGTTTGGAAATCCATGTTCTAAATAAGATGTTTAAACACATCCTAACTAATAATTTCGAAATCTGAATAAGGAACTATAAAGATTTTCAGTTTTCGAATTCCAGAATTTATGTGTATGTTCTTAGTGTTCTTAAATGTTCATAATAAAATTCGCATCGGAATGGTACACGGTTGAATCTGAATGAAACTAGAATTTCATCAAAATCGGACTGAATTGAAAAAACATTTATTAGAAAACGTATTTGATTGATTAAAAATATAATAGTAAATGGGAAATCACAAATATTGAAGGCGGCTATTAAGAAAGTACTACTGTTGTTGTTATTATTATTATTATTATTATTATTATTATTATTATATTTGGTGGGACCCCAATCACAAATACTTTTGTCAATAAGTCATATTCGACAAACAATATTTGGACAGTAGTAATAAGTCATATTCAGCTTTCTCAAAGGTGATGGATGATTTGAACTAGTAGTATTGCCCGTGCGCGTTGCGGCGCGGGTATATCGCACATTTCGAATATCGTAAACATCGAATGAATTAGTTCAAATGTTATGTGTTGCGTGAACCACACAAAAACGTGTGTTTCGACGTATCCGATTAAACTTAATGTAACCCACATAAGCATTGCGATTGGATAAAAATGTAAAGTCAAGTAAAATAAATCGAATGTATACCGTACAATTATAACGTATTATAGGTGACTCGACTCATACATAGAAAACATAGCGGGTATAGAGGAAAAACATATACGTGTAACAAAAAGATATTAATTAGAGCTTTTAAAAAAGGAAAAAACCAAAATTAAATTTCACTCGATTAAGAACAAAATTTACGAAGCAATTAACAATCATAAAATAAGTATAAAAACATATTATATTTTACGTGACTTGTTTTCCAGAAAATTTACGCCAAAATGTAGAATAACTCGAATTTAGACCGACAGGAACGTAAAAATACGCACGTAAAATGATTTTTTTAACGGAAAGGTATTATATTTAACCCCACTCGATTTTTATTAAAAATGTTTACGTCGAAACGTAGAAAACTCAAATTTATACCAAGATGTACGTTAAAATAGTTTTTTTACCGTAAAGGAACGATACGTAATATAGTTTAAAGAAAGTAGTTTAACATAAAAATTTATAATGAAATTCAAAAAGAAAAAAAAATATTTGCAAACAACATGGATCGAACATTGATCCTTCCAACACTCAACCAAAGCAGACAACCAACTATTATAAATGTAAACTATATTACTTAGTGGTGGGCGGTGGAAAAAAAAGAAAAAAGAAAATTATTTGCAAACAACATGGATCGAACATAGGTCATTCCAACACTCAACCAAAGCACACAACCAACTATTATAAGAATACATTTGAGTGTGTAACATAAATGTAAATTATATAACTTAGTAGTGGTCGGTGGCTTTTGCCACCGACTTTCTATTTTAAGAGAGTATAGAATAGAATATGGGTATTTTGAAATATCACAAAATACGGAATATCTTGTATCCTAAGTCGTATATAAATAGTTGTAATCCATATGAAAATTATATTTTTTTATACGCCGCCTCTGAATTATGGAATTAGAAGTTCCCTTGTCAAACATATGTTGCCATTATTAGTAATTAATGCAGATTTTTATTTTGTAAGATAATGTAGTGTTCGGTGATTTCTATTTTAAGAGAATAGAATATAATAAATAAATATATGTATAATCCAAGTTGTATCCAAAAAGAGAATTGGGCCAAAGAAGGACACAAAGTGCGGCCCAGACATCGAATTAAGAAGCGGTGGCAACAGTATTGTCGGCTTAGTTTATTCATCGGCCCAATCACATTTTGATATCAATTAGGAATCAATTTTGATCTGATCAATATAGTTTGGCCCAATCAAGTTTATTTGATATCAGATCTATCACGTGGCCAACTGAATTTGATTGTTTGATTAATGTGAGCATTTAATAAATGTCGGAAATTAATTGAGTTTTTTTATTATAGGATAAAATGGTAATTTCGAGTGCTTTGTCGGTGGCCGTAGCCACCGACTTTGTACTTTAAGACTATAGGGAAATATCATATATTACTTTCGTAATGTTCTTATGCTTTTCTCCCATTTTGTAATTCAAAGGTTTAGTTTAATTATATAATATTCGTTTTTTAAAAGTCCACAACCCTTAATTTCATGTGAACTTGTGCACTTTTATGGCCCACCAAAATTAGTAGATGCTCTTAATTTTTTCGTCCACTTTCATATGCAGTAACTTTTGACAAAATTGATTTCAAATACTACTGTTATTATTATTGTTCCATATCCTTTGAATATTTGATAGCCAATTTTTGTTTCTACGTGGACTTTAATATAGATTGTTTTTCAATTTATTTCACAAAAAAACTAAAGTTTTTATATTAATTAAATCCTTAGAATAACTATCATAATTGGCTTTATTGTCAATAATCAATGGACAACATAAGCAGTTTTGTTTGAAAACCTTTTGTCAATAATTATGCTTAAAATGACGGACATGTAGTAACTGGAAGGGTTATGTACCGGTAGTTGAGAACTCCTGTCTAGGCTGGCATTCGTACAAATCCAATTAAAGGACCCGTTGCCTACCTGGGGACTATCAATGAGAGTACCGATACCTATTAGGCCAGAGCATGTCCATCTAATCAATTAAAATGGTTTTGTAAACACTTAATCATAATCAATAACCTTTTACAAAACCAAAATAGCTTAACTTGAATGAGCTTCTGATATATCACTTCTAGCCAAAGCTGATTTGATACATATATTTATTGTTCAAGTATTACAAAAGCTATGTTAATTATGCCTTACAAACGTGAATGTTTAATTTCTGGCCAAAGCTGATTTAACTCATCCATTTCTTGCATATTTAACAAGTGCATAACTAGGTAATTGTCTCATTTCTGGCCAAAGCTGATTTGTCACAATTACTTTGCACACATACTTAAATGATTACATATCTGCCCAAAGGTGATCTGTCTTCATTTAAGTAGAATTTTTTAGTCTATTATTTTGATGTTAGTAATAGACAATATCACAGCTTCATAACTAAAATGGTCATTACTTATGCCTGCCTTAGTATAACATTCCCTTAGATCACGTTAAGGCTTCTAACTTAGTATCATAATTCGCTCAATCTTATCTCCACTCTCAGCACCCAACTGCGGGATTCCACCATTAACTGGTGATAACTTTGCTGCATGGAAAGACTCCCTCATGCTTACTCTTGCTCTACTGGACTTTGATTATGCTCTTAGAGAGACTGAACCTGCTGCACTCACTACTTCTAGCACACCTGCTGAACAGATTACTCATGAGAAGTGGACCAGGTGTAACCGCATGTCTCTCATGTTTATAAAGCAGTCCATTAGCAATGCTATTCTAGGAGCCATTCCTGATTCTGATAATGCTAAAACTAACTTGGCTTCTGTGGAGGAGCAGTTCAAAGGGACGTCTAAGGCGCATGCTAGTACGTTGATTCTCAAGCTGGTGACGACTAAGTACGATGGTAAGAGTGGGATTCGTGAACACATCATGATGATGAACGACATGGCCCATAAACTGAAGGGACTAGACATGGCGATTAGTGATGGTTTTCTCATACACTTCATCATGACCTCTCTTCCTTCTTCCTATGAAGCATTCAAGATCAATCACAACACTCAGAAGGACAAATGGACAATAAGTGAGCTGATCGCCATGTGTGTGCAAGAAGAAGAGCGTATGAAGATGGATAGGACCACTGATGTTGCTCACCTCACTACTTCCAGCTTTAAGAAGAGGAAGAACAATCACTCAAGGAGGGATGCTTCTAAAGTCCAAAAGGCTAATACAAGTACACCTTCCATCTCTAAGAACTCCTTAGGCAAACCTTACTGCAAGTTCTGCAAAAAGAATGGACATAAGCAGAAGGAATGCCCTGACTTTAAGGAGTGGCTGGCTAAGAAAGGTAATGATCTTTTTATGATACTTGAGTCCTTTAATTTAAATGTTCCTATTAATTCTTGGTGGTTTGATTCTGGTGCTATGACCAATGTCACTAACTCTACTCAGGGATTCCTTACAATCCGGAGGCTGGGAAGAAACCAAAGAACGCTTAAAGTTGCGGATGATCGAGAATTAGAAGTGAAGGCCATTGGAACCTTACAATTATTTATGAAAACTGGTTTATGTATTAAACTTTATGATACCTTATATGTTCCCGAGGTAACTCGGAACCTTGTATCAGGACCAAAGTTAGACATAGACGGTTTTGTTTGTTCTCATGGTCATCGCAAACTCTCTATTCTTTATGATTCTGTTGTTTTTGGTACTGGCATTATTGACGGTGGTCTCTATAGATTAGAACTAGATGATGACTTTTCCAAATCTTTGTTGTCATTTAATATTAATGAATCAATCACAAAGATGAAACAGAAACGAGAATTAGAGACTTCGTCAATATTGTGGCATCAACGTTTAGGCCACATCTCAAAAGAACGATTAAATCATCTCGTAAAGGATGAAGTCTTACCTTCTCTCGATTTCTCTGATTTTGGAACATGTGTCAAATGTCTTAAAGGTAAAATGACATTAGCGAATAAGAAAGGTGCCACTAGGAGCTCTAATTTATTAGAACTCATTCATACTGACATTAGTGGTCCCTACCAAATCGCTGGCATAACAGGACATACTTCATTTATCACTTTTATTGATGATTATTCTCGTTACATGTACTTGTATCTAATTAAGGAAAAGTCTGAATCTCTTACAACTTTTAAAGATTATAAGGCTGAAGTTGAAAAACAACTAGATCGTCAAATTAAAGTTGTGAGATCAGATAGAGACGGTGAATATTATGGAAGACATACTGATGTGGGTCAATCTCCTGGTCCATTTTATGAGTTTTGTAAGGGCCAGGGGATTGTGAACCAATACACCATGCCTGGTACACCTCAGCAGAATGGTGTCGCTGAACGAAGAAACCGTACCCTTATGAACATGGTGCGCAGTATGTTAGCCAACACTAATTTACCATTATTCCTCTGGACTGAAGCATTAAAAGCAGCTGTTCATATACTCAATAGAGTTCCTTCTAAGTCTGTCCCTAAAACTCCTTATGAACTTTGGACAGGAAGGAAACCGGGTCTTAAATATATGAAAGTATGGGGCTGCATTGCTGAAGCAAAACTTTACAATCCTTTCCTAAGGAAACTTGACCCTAAAACTGTTACCTGCTTTTTTATCGGGTATCCTGATCACTCAAAGGGTTATCGTTTCTATTGTCCTTCCCATGTCACCCGTATTGTTGAAACCAAGCGTGCCGCGTTCCTTGAAGATTTCAAGGTCAGTGGGAGCAGTACTAACCCTTACGAAGATTTGCAAGAAGTAGAAGACGCGGGGGGGGGGGGGGGGGACTCGTCGCTTACCATTACTCCGATTACTCCTCTTGTACCCAATGAAACTACTGCACCTGAAGTTACTGCACCAACTCCAAATTTACCTCTACAATCAGAACCCATTATACCTCATGAAGAAGGCACATAAAAAATTTTGTGTGTTTTATAGGTATTGTTGGCTGTGTTCACATTGGCCCTCGTGGTTCTCGCAATAAAGGGTGATTCCTAACCGATCCTTATCATATATATATATATATATATATATATATATATATATATATATATATATATATATATAGGGTCAGGATTTAGGAAAAACAATGAAAAGTGTGAGAACGATGACAACGCTTATGGATCATCATATTTTCGCAAATAACATCAATTTTATTACTTGGAACGTGCTTCATTAAGGGTAAAAGGGTAAGCATCGTTTCTTATTTAAAAGCCATTAAATATAAAGCGCCAACTAAATATAAAACGCCAAATAATTAAAAAATAATTTTCCTACGTAGTTTTTTCTGTGTTTTAGGTAGTGTATTTTATAATATTGGCCTACAAAAACACCATAAAATATAAAACGCCAAACTTGAAAGATGAGACGTGTTACAGATTTAACAGATAAAGCTGAGCAAAACAGTAAATACAAACAGTAACTGAAACGGTGAATACTTTATTAATGGCATTTATTACAATAATATCCCGCCTAAACTACGTGCCAAAGACATTCTATAAAGAGAAACGTCTCAGCACTTTCCATTGATCACACCAAAAAAACAAACGTCATGGTTCCTAAATACCACTCACTGTAAAACGCTAAAAAAGTTAAAAAAATCAAATATGGCAAACATTGTTTCTTGGATGTTCAGTATTGTTCTGCGTGAAGTTTCACTGAATGGATTGTTAGGTAAGGGGAGTAACTCAATAAGATTTTGCTGCATGAGATTGACAAATCTTCAAGAAAAAGATATTGATGACAGTTATATGTCATTTTGTGTTTTTTTGTTCTTGAAGAAGGCTTAGATGAGAAGAAGAGACAGATCCCAATGTAAATGCTATTTTGGACTCCATGATGATAAGGATGATTATGAGCAAATAAAATCCACCCACACGACGTCGATCTATGTCTCCAACATCCACAAAAGCCATATATTTGTGATAGTTCGTATAGTTTCAAAAGAAAAAAAGAGACCAATGACAATGAAGATTTGGGAGATAAACTGGATTCAGATTTTTAATTTTTTTTTTCGCTTCTATTTTTTTAGCGGTTTGTAAAATACCAAACTCCTAAACTATAATAAAATTACTTTTGACAAGTATTATTAAAAACTCCAAAAAAAATGTATAAAACACTGTGCAAGAGAATAGAACAATGTGTCATCGTTATCTAAACGCCAATAAAAATACAAAACGCCAAAATCTAAAAGATGGGACGTGTTACAGCCATAAAGAGATGAAACTGAACAAACAGTAACTACAAACAGTAAACTGAAACGACGAAAACTTTATTACTAACATTTATTATATTAAAAGCCATTCCATGGGTACTTGAATTTATTAATCTTTCAAAACGCCATAATTACCTGTCACTTTATAGGACTGCATCCTATGGCGGCAAAAAAAAGTCATTATATAAGTAGAACAGGTAAACAAAACTTAACGCTCCCCACATTCTCTAACATGCACACATTGTCTAAAACGCCATACAACTTAAAGAAATGGCTCAGGTTATTGCATGGAGGTTTGAGAGGTCGAAGAGACGTTCGTCCTAAAGTTCTCTGATAGGAGAAGGGTGAAGGTCAAGACAATCAAGATCATACTTAGTATGGATGAAGTCGTTCAAAGGGATATTCTGGCCCATAAGATTCCAAGGGCCAACGATTGTTAAAGGACTCGAAAGGTAATAAGAAAATTGGAGAGAAAATTTTCAGCAGATGATGATGATGATTATTTTGATGATACTGGTCTACCAACAGTTAGCAGTTGGGGTTTGGATGAACAAGCAAGAACAGTTAAAGTGACTTATCGACACGGGGTGGAATATTCACTGCCGATGGACGAAATGCTGAAGACAGAGAGACCACATCTTCTTGAACAACTCTGTGATTTAGCACCTTCGAACGATGCAAGATCCAGGGTTGTCATAATATTTAAGCATATGCTGCAGCAAAGACGAGACGAGATAATGGCGTTATACGCCAATGCACAATATGATGATGATGATGATGATGATGATGAAAGTGATGACCAAAGCGATGTGTAAATATTTGATATAATCCCATACACAGAACACTATTAGTTTATTTTGATTTCGTTTTATTGTAATGTTTTGAATTTATGAGTTATAATGAATTATTAAAAACGTCATGCTGCCAAAAAATTTACCTTTATAACATATATAGGATTAATTCAACTGGTAAAATCTACAAAATGTCAAAAAAAATGTAAAGTTTGAATTATTAAAGGTATATAATGAATTTGGTAACACCATGGACGCCAAGATGTTAGAATTACTAATTAATTTTAATGAATTTGGGAATGCCATAAACGCCAAAATATTATCTATGTGACACAAAAACGATTAGTTCAACGAGACAGATCTAAAAAAGACCAGTAAAACGCCAGGTAGTTATTGAATCTAACTAAACGTCAAAAAAATCTTAGACGTAAAAAATGAAACAGTAATGTGACACATGCATTGGAAAAAAGAAGATTAAAAAGAAAAAAAAAACCTCCGCTCTGATTATATCTCGCGCCACGTGTTCGACCAGGATGCCTTCTCATCATTTTTACGCTTTTAGATGTTTTCTCCTGATCCGGTTTCGAAAGGGAGGGAGAGAGATTTTACATGTATAATTTGTTTTTGATAATTTTTCTTTTGAGAAATTTGTTTATAAGTAATCCACATACAAAACAACAGCTCAAAAGTCAAAAGTCTTGGTTTTATATTCTCATATTAGGTTGGCTTACATCCCGATGTAAATTTTATTTGTATATTAAATCGGTACTAGTGGACTTTGTTTAATGAATATAATCAATTATAATATACCAATAGCTCAGAAGTCTTGGTTTTATATTCGAAAATAGCTCGGAAGTCTTGGTTTAATATTCGAAAATAGCTCAGAAGTCTTGGTTTTATATTCGAAGATATGCAAGTTGTATGCAAGTTGTATATAATATAATTGAATTAGTCATAATGGACATTGTTACTGATTAGATTGTCTAGCTAGAAGCACTGTTGCAGAAATCGGCCTAGGCGGCCGATTAATCGCCGCCTAGGCGCTAGGCGGTCACCAACTGATTAATTATAAGCTAGTCGGTCAATTAATCGGTAATCGGTCAAAGTCGGTCGTAGACGGTCCTAGGCGGTCCTAGGCGGTCCTAGTCGGTCCTAGTCGGTCAATTAATCGGATTAATCGGACTACATTAATCGGACAAAATCGGTCCTAGGCGGTCCTAGTCGGTCAGAATTGGTCAAAATCGGTCAAAATCGAACCATACTATCTGAAACTTGAAGTATTTATGTGAATTTTGAAGTATTATTTTTATATTATTGGGTATATATATATAATTTTGAAAAAATACATATAAAAATCCCATTCCGATTAATCCCGATTAATCCCGATTAATCCCTAGGTTGTACCTCACCGCCCGACTAGCGCCTAGCGCCTTCTACAACATTGGCTAGAAGTACTTGGTCATTCATGATAACATTTTTAATCAACTAAATTATGATCTTTGACCATTTTCTAAAATTGGATTACAATTAAGTAATTATAATATAGTAAAGATGAAATACAAATAGGTTTAACATACTAAACGTGAAAAGTAAAGATTTATTTTAAAAAAAAAAGTTATTTCCATCTACTTAAAATGTTGTTTTGTTGTAAAATGCAAAAAAAATAAAAAATAAAAAATAAAAAAAATAAATTCATGTAGAGCGATTACATAATTACTCTACTACAGTAAATACACGATTTTTTTTTTGAATTCTGAAACTAAAATACGTGACCTTGATAAGATCAGAAAAAAATTTCAAAGAAAAAAAAATTCAAAAAAATATCTCCTTCACTTTTCATGTTCAGTATATTAAGCCCACTATTTAGCGATATGTGTGTTACAAAGGTTGAAAACATGATGCAATGTCAATTAAAAAAAGATCTTCATAAGTAATATAGTAAGCATGATCCAAGTATCACATAATAACTCCATCATTTTTGGCACAATCAATCTAGATATAGCAATCAACCTACATATAGCAATCAAGCGGGATAGTTTAAAGATTCATAAATTGCAATTTGTATAAAACGAGTTGATGCAAACCCGCGCGTTGAGGCGGAATGTTAATAATGTATGTCTTTATATGAATGGGTCGGATCCGTTAGACTGGATTTAAAAACCGAATGACTTTTTTTATATTATTGTTATGATATTGTTTAGTTATAATATTTAAAATTAATTATTTTAGTGAAAATGTAACAAATTAAATAAATACTTGAAATAATGATGTATTTATGGCTACTTAAAATACCTTTTTATGCCTAACTTAAAAAAAATAGATTTCGAATCATTTTCTATTTATTCACCAATTCCAACATATCTATCCTTACTGCACATGCAGTCATGCATCCAATTCATACGCTTACACAACTTGCTCTTCTTCGCACCGGTTAGACTAGAAGGTATGGGGGCCGGTTAGGCCCGGCAAGGACCGGCGCCGGTCCCCCACACCACCCCCTCCATCCCACCCAGCAGCTCCTCGCCGATCTCGCCGGCCCTCCTTCTCCACCCTTCTCTCACATATACCTATACATACATACATATATATACATAAAGGGGTTCATCCTCCATCCCCCTGAAAAGTGAAGGAGACCCATCCCCCACGAGCCGCCTACGTGGAGGCTCATCCCCGTGGGGATGGGCCGAACCATACCCTTTAGTCTTATTTCCGGAAAATGGATGCATCAACATCGTGAGGTCCACCACCGGTGACACTCCCCATCTACTCATCCACCGAGCGCTGTTTCTATTCGTCGCAACCGTTTCTAATTGTTGTAATGGTTTTTAACCAGTGCCATGGAAGGTAATACGACGCCGTCGCCGCAATCGTTTATAATTGTCGCAACCGTGCTGGCGGACCCAGAAATCTTTTGCTGGGGTGCGGATGAGGTGTTCAACTATATTTTCAAGGGGTACGGTCGGGTTTTTTGCCGAAAATATACACTATATATTTTTTTTTTTCAAGGGGTGCGGCCGCCCACCCTGGTCAAAGGCTAGGTCCGCCCATTTGCCTATTCGTCAGCATCTTCCCCAGACATTTATTCCAATTTAGTACTTATTTCAAAACACTAATTTTCGTGATTTAATCGTAAGTTATTTTTACAACTTCTCAACCATGGAACTCCATCGAAGAATTTGTATTACTTCTTGAAGATATAAACTACGAACTCTTTTAATCAACAACGAACACATACAGGCATGAGTGTAATCATATACCGGAATCGAAGCGTCAAATGTAAACACGAAAACAACTTCACCAAATCAAGGACATACGTGATATGAAGATCTACAAATTGTCAGTAAATCTATTACAACAACGAATATCCCCACTTTCATCGGTTTCGTAACAGATTTAACCAAAACGGTGATGGAACAAACAAATACCGGGTAGAATTCAAAAGTTCCATATTCAATTTCTGATTAAAATGGCAATAGCGCACAATTTAAGCCACTGAATATCTGTCTTTGATGTCCATAGGTGTTCTTTTAATAAAACGATTTTGATTCTTGCGACGCCTGTGTATGAAGTTCGGATCTCTTCTCTTCATTTCACCAAATCGAAAGAGACTAATTTCTACATACGTTCAATAACGAACAAAGATGAAAACACGTAACGATTCAGAACCAAATATTGGTCGAGTAACATATTTTTTATGAAATAATGAATGTGTTATTTCAGTATTTTATGAAATAATGAATGTGTAATTTCAGTATGGGATAAAATATTAAAAACATGCCTTTTGGTTTTCACATAAATGGTGCCGACTCAATTCTTGTAAACGGTTTATAACTTTTTAATTCCAACACATAATTAATGATGTTGCATGAAGGGGTTCCAACAAATAGTTAATGATGTTGCATGAAGGGGTTCATAATCGTAGTGCTTTTGCACGTAATGGTGTCTTCCGGGGTGAACGATGCGAGTTGATAATTTTAGCATGATGCGGTGCTTGCGATGATTAAGAAGTGTTGGATTCAGAATTCATTGGGGTGGCGGTTGGTTGTGTTTACTAATTTAAGGGTGTGTATATTGGGACATGTTGGTTTGGGGTGGTGGTTGGTATAAAATTGTGTTTAACATATGTTTATTAATTCAAAGGTATTATTTAAGGGGTGTGGTGTGAAGAGACACAACTATTAAGTAAACCAAAGGTACCCTATGTTACTTTTTGTAGGGTTATATAATATATATAAAATGATCAAACACAATCGTTAGGTTTTTCATTGTGATAAAATGAAAAATTGAAAACTGACGTGCGCTGAATATTGAAAATTGAAAATGATATAATTCATAAATATATGCAAGTACTTGTAACTGAGATTGCCATGAGCGACGTACGTACTACCCATTTATCCCGCTAACTTCGTTTAGATAACTGGGTAGAGTTCATCATTTCGACATCATTAGGTAATCTAATCGGTTCGTGTTCATGTTGACCCACCGATCCGAACTTGACACGAATTGCCACCCTATTGAACAAGTTAATACAATGGTGTCTGAATTCTAACAAATTGAATAGGTAAAATAGAAAAATAACTTAGAAGGAAACGGGCTGAAAGTCACAACAACGCGTATTTTCATTCATAAAACCTTTCAGATTACTAAAATCTATGCAATAATTTATAATCATCATAATAAATAAAGTTAACACATGCCAAAGCTCTTCCTTTTTCAGCCGAACCCTTTTGACCCATGACCCAACCCGAAAAAGACTCATTTGAAATTAGAGAGGTGTAAAATTACAATCTTGAAGACGAATTCAATAAAATTAGACAAATTGTTGGTAATTTCCCTTACATTGCTATCGGCACTGAGGTCCATGCTGATCTGCTTCGTCCTGAAGCACAATTCAACAATATTGTTGATTATAATTATCACACAATGAAGGTTAATGTTAATATGCTGAAGCTGACTAAATTGGGTTTGACATTTGTGTTGATACATATTATGTGGACGCGACTCGGTTCAGTTCGACTCGGTTAGGTTCGGTTTGGCTCGGTTAGGTTTGGCTCAAGCCCGACGTAGCGACATTCCTCCGTCGTGCGCCCCAGAGTTTGACACGGGAAACACGGAGAGCCGCGAACCACTCCCGCCGACACATCATCATGATGATGTCATGATGATGTCACATGTTGACTAATCTTACAATATGAATTCTCAGAATTCATTTACGTAAAGAATTGGGCCACTATACTTGGGCCATTGGTTTGGGCTTTGCATATATGACGAAGACACCTGCATGCGACGAAGACTCACTGTTGACGAAGATACCATGTGACGAAATCAGGGGATTTCGTCGAAGACATTTGATTTCGTCGTGGGAGTTCGTCAGGCATAGGTTTTCGTCGAGGCCTTTACTATATATACACAGACACAGAACAACAACAGCAGTGGAAGTCTGAATAGATTTCATTGAGCGAACACACTATAAACACACACACTGAGAGTTTATCAGAGCATCTTGTAAACATTGCTTTGTAACCGTTTTCTAGATTAATACATTGGAGTGTTAATCAGTGAATCTTGTGTTTTACGTGTTCGTATCTTGGTTTAACTTACCCGTTTGGATTCCGCACTCAGGGGTTCGTCGTAAAACAGGAATAGAGGTTGACTCGATCCTCCGGGTGGACCTACAATTAGTATCAGAGCTTTTGGCTCGATTCCTTGTTAAAACCAAGTGTTTTTATTGTGATTTGAAAGATTTTAAAGTGTTTTTTATGTATTTTGGAGTTTAAAATCATACATTTTCTGGAAAAAAAACGTTTCTAAAATCGTGTAAATCATGATGTTTTGCATCTTGTTTTAGTGGAAACCTTGTTATATTACATGCTTGTATGTTATTGTGGGTTTTTATTGAAAGTTTTAGCAAAAATTGTTGTTCGAAAATTTATCGGTCACCGGAATATTCAAAGTGTTCATCGGATCTTCATTGTGTTCTTGATAAAGTTCAGTGTTTGATCTTTGTTGAAATATTTACTGAAGTGATTTTGATTATAATATTGTTGTGGTTTGAATTATTTGTCATACAAATAATGATGTTTGTTGAATATTGAGTCCTAAAGTAGTGTTTGGCTTGACTTATTTGACAAAAGAAATTTGTGTGTTAGTGGATAAGATTTGTTTTGTTTTGATAAATATCTTTTTGTCTGTACACAATTGTCAACGAAATCACCTTATTGGACGAAATAACTTGTTGATTGGACGAAATCACTTGTTGTTGGACGAAATCACAGCTCAGCGACGAAAACAGCCCCTGATTTCGTCATCAAATCATCCAGCGACGAAAACAGCCCCTAATTTCGTCATCAAACCTTTCAGCGACGAAAGCACCCTGTCAGCGACGAAATCACCCTTTCAGCGACGAAATCACTATTTCAGCGACGAAATCACCATTTCAGCAACGAAATCACCATATCAGTAACGAAAACCCCTATTTTCGTCACATATCTTTTCATATTATTAACAGAAGCTTTTTTTAAACATTCTTAACTATTTGATTTGTGTGATTTATTCAGGTATTCATCATTAAATATTCGAAATGAATCCGGATTGGTGGGGTACTCCGTCTAATACGGAAAGTAAGTATAGAAGCACGGGATTATCTCCATCATGGGCCGAACCTCCTGCACAATCGTCGTCACCTCAAATTTCGTCAACTCAATGGGTGGTTGTTTCAAATCAAAATCAAAGTATTCAAAGTATACTTTTAAGCGAAAATGAAACCGGAAGCAATAATCGTCCACCGAAGCTAATGCACATGAATGAATATCCGGGATGGGAAGACAGATTTCATACGTATATTCTTGGGCAAAACACGGAGTTATGGTTACGATTCATTACAGACTTCGATCAAGCACTTGATGTTGCCGCTTCAACTGTCGCGTCTTTTGCAGATCTTTCTCCAGATGATAAGAAGATTTATGATTTTGAAAAGAAGGCCTTTTCTATTCTAACTCAAGCATTAAACAAAGAAATCTATCATCTGTTTGTAAGCTTCAAGACAACAAAGCGGTTATGGGATGCATTGAAGACGAGAGGTGAAGGAAACGAAGCGTCACGCAAATTACGACATGACTTACTCAAGAAAGAGTTTGATGGTTTCACATGTATGGAAAGAGAATCTTTGAGAGATTTGACAAGTCAATTTTATCACTTGTTGACTGAGTTAATTCATTATGGGGTAGTAACAACTCCTGCAGAGGTTGTCACAAAGTTGGCCGATGCGCTGCCATTTCAATGGAAGGGTTTCTTGGAAATTTTGAAGTACAATGGCACATTAGCTACAACCTCAATCAATGATTTCGTTCAAATGTTGGAGAATAAAGATCAGGAAGAAACTCTAAAGGTGAAAAAGGTTCCATTACAACAAAATCCTGATATGTATTATGGAGCTTCTAGCACTTCTGCAAGACCTGCTCAACATGCTCCACTTCAAACAGCGTTTGTCACAAGCACAGATTTGTATGGCAATCAGATACAAGTTCCTGTAAAGCCAGCTCCAACCACAGACTTGTATGGAAATCCACTACAACCAGCTCCACAACAGCCAAGCCAGCGATCTTTCGTAGCAACTGATATGTTCGGAAATCCATTACCTGTTCGATCTACCGGAGCAACAGATCTGTATGGAAATCCACTTCCAGCTTCCTCAAGACCAACAGTTGTTCTACCAACCACAGATTTGTACGGCAATCCACTACCTGTGCAACAGCAAGCCTGTTATGGTAGCACGTCATCAGCTGGTCAACTATCTAATACAGTACGACTGGACACATCAAGTTTCTCCAAAGTTAGCGTTGAAGTAGCTAAGGATCGCATGGAGATATTGAACACATTGGTGAGCGCGTATTGTGGGTTGATAGCAGGTCAGATAGGGAACATCAATATGACTCAAGAAGATTACCAGAAGATAGATAAAGAGGAGATGGATATGATGGACATCAAGTGGGCTTTCGCTAGTGCTGTTAGGCGGGCTAAAGACTTCATGGAACGGACGGGTAGAACCAGCTTGGAAAGCAAGAAAGACACCAAGTATGGGTTTGATAAGCAGTCTGTTAAGTGCTTTAACTGTGGTGAACGTGGCCATTTCAAGCGTGAATGCACAAAGCTAGCTCAGGATGGGAACCAGAATCCTTTCAGAGGTTAAGGCAACCAGGCAAATCAGAATCAAGCCAGAAATGACGATCGCACCTTGGTCCCTGCAAACAATCAAGCAGGACCATCGAACACCAATCAAGCTCTTGTGGTGCAAATAGATGAAGGTTGTGACTGGTCAATGCAATTAGGCATTGGTGATCAGGGAGGAGCAGCTTGTTTTGCTGAAACTGCTAAGGATTTGAAGCACGCCAGTGGTGGAGAATCTTCCGCCAGTGGTGGTGAATCTTCAGATGAAGAGAGTTCTGGTGATTCAAGGAGTTCAGATGAGGAAATCTTAACCTCAGGCGAAGATTATTCTGATGATGTATCTAGTGGGAGAATCGATGCAGATATTGATGAATTGTTAGGAGAAGCTGCAGCAAGGAATGATAGAAGATCTATTCTGGTGGATCAAGCTGCTTAGTCTTCTTCTTCTCTTCATTCAGCCTTTATGGCTAATGGCGGCAGTTCATCAAGCCAGGTATGTGTCGATGAACCAACTATCGTTATTTGTGATAATTGTGCTAGCTTAAGTGATAAATGTGCTGATTTAGATGCTAATATGTCTGAGTTGCAAAGCAAACATGATGCTTTAAATGCTGAATTGTCTGACTTGCAAAACAAACATGTTTCTTTAAATGCTAAAATGTCTGATTTGCAAAGAAAACATGAGGTTTTGCAAACCAAGTATGATGTGACATTTATCCACAACCAAAAGTTGATCGTGGATCTTGCCAAATGCACAGAAGCCAACATGTTTTATACAAACCATGAAAACGAGTATAAAACAATGATTGAAAATTTAAGAGAAAACAAATCCGAGCTAACAAAAATGGTTTCAAGAAAACAAACAACCATTAACTGTTACATCAATAGGCTCGAGATAATGCAAAAAGAGATGGCTTGTGTAAAATCTGAAAGTGAGGCGATCAATCTTAAGCTAAATAGTTATTTGAACTCTAGCTATGTGTTGGATCACATCATTGATGTTCAGAAGGAGAAAAGGGATGTCACGTGCATTGGATATAAAAAATGTCCACCTCATGTGAAACACAATTATGATGCCATGCTTGATGAAGAGGATAGAACTTACTTTGGGCCATCTGTGTCTTTAAACATTGAGGAGTTTACAACTGGACTTGGATACAAACCGGAAGTATCATCAGATTTGGATGTATCAGCAGATACAAGTGTGTCTTCTGCTGAACAGAATCAGGATCCTCCAGTTATTGTTGAGGATGCTGATTCTTCAGATGATGAATCTAATGATACTAACTCAGCACAGTCAGATGCGGTAATCAAAGAAGAGGACATACCTCTCGAGAATCATATTCTATGTGATCCTCCCGCAAAACCTGCTATGACTGTTCTAACCAAGTCCACGTCCACTTCCTCACAAGAGTCTGAGAGTGTGAATTTGCTGTACATTCTTGTTGGTGATGATAAAATCTATTCTGACAAAGATTTTCCTATTAAGAATCTTAATCAATCTTTAATTAGTAAAATTTTTGAAGATTCAACAAGTAAGTTCTTGGGAAAGACAGGATCACACGTTGTGGTAACACATTGTCGTCCGATTCCAAGAGCTGAAATTCGTAAACAAAATGGCAATCAAAGATTACCAACTGAGAAAGTTCAGCAAAATCGCACCAAATCAAAAGGTAAATCACCGACTCAAGGTCAAAAGAAACAGACCTAGAAAAAGGACAAGAAGGTGAACTTCGTGAAATCAAGGGGAACGGATAAAATTGACACATTTGAAAACAAATCTAACCTAGATTTTGTTAATCAAGCGAAAATTTTAAAAAGAAATGAACAAAATAGTTCAAAACCAAGTACCTCGGGATCACAAAGTTCATCATCATCGACAAGACAATCACATGATACTTTGGGGTTTGTAGAACGAAGATCATGTTTTTCATGTGGCACATTTGAACATATTATTCGAAATTGTCCATATCTTCATAAACAAAAAGCCAAAGTTGATGATCCCCGTGACCAAAATGACCGAAAGCGATCTGTTTCATCAAAACCAGATTCCCGTCTTGTAAAAGAAAGGGAAAAGAAACAGAAACGCCAACAGGTCAAGAAAATTGAAAAAGCGATTAAAACCGACATGGTTAAAAAAACATATGTTTCTGTTAAACTAGAAAATTCAAAAACTTTAGACAATCATGAAGTTAAAATTTTTAAAGAATAAAACTGGTACAACAAAACAGACCTGGAAACCAAAAACGGTTACTGAATCAGGGGTAACATCACAATTTCCACAACATCGAGAAGTTCAAGTAACTTACGTTGATGAAAATGGAAGACCCAAGACCACAAAGGCTTGGGTCCCCATCTCCAACTAATCATGTGAGTACATATGCAGGGTGTTCCAGGAGGAACTTTCAGCAGTCATTAGATTGTTGATAGTGGGGCATCCAGGCACATGACCGGCGACATGAAGCTTCTCTACGACGTTAAATCTATTAGAGGAGGTTATGTTGCTTTTGCTGGAGATAAGGGTGGTTATATAACAGGAGAATGAATGGTATCTAACGGGGTTGTAAGTTTTGACAAAATCAACTTTGTACAACAGCTTGATCACAATCTTCTCAGCATTTCACAAATCTGTGATAAACAGTTTTCAGTACACTTTGACGCAAATGGATGTTACGTGCTGAAACCCGGCTTCAAGATTCCAAAAGAATGGATTCTCTTATCAGCTCCAAGGATAAACGATTTATATGTACTTGATATGAGCCAAGCAATAACAACGACAGCACAAGCAACTTGTTTTATTACAAAAGCCACGGAAAAAGACTCAATCTCTTGGCACAGACGTATGGGTCACATTCACTTACGGAAAATGAATCATTTGGTGTCGAATGAAATAGTGAATGGTGTTCTTCTGAAAATTTTCCATCTTCAAGACGTCTGTGTTTCATGCCAAAAAGGAAAGCAAACCAAGAAGCGACATTCGACAAAGAAGATCAACACGGTGGCAGTTCCTCTTGAACGTTTGCACATGGATTTGTTCGGTCCTGTCAAGCACAAAAGCATCAGGAATGATCAATACTGCCCCGTGATAACTGATGATTATTCAAGATTTTCTTGGGTGGCGTTTATGGCTCACAAGAGTGAAACTTTCGGTATTATCAAAAACTTGATCATTCAGATTGAGAATTTTTATAAGTTGAAGGTTAGACGGATACGCAGCGACAGTGGTACAGAATTTAAGAATCCTGCTATGGCGGAGTTTTGCACATCAAAAGGTATTCTTCACGAATTTAGTGCGGCTTATACTCCTCAACAGAATGGCGTCGCTGAACGTAAAAACCGTACATTGATCGAGACTGCTAGGACTATGTTGGTAGAGTCACAATTGTCGATTCCCTTCTGGACTAAAGCTGTGTCCTCTACATGTTATACATTGAACCGAGTCCTTACAGTCAAAAGACACAACATGACCTACTTCGAGCTTCTTCACAAACGGAGACCAGATTTGTCATATCTTGAACCGTTTGGAGGTCCTTGCACAATGATCGATCCTAATGGAAAGTTTGGGGCAAAAGCTATTGTAGATCACTTTCTTGGTTATGCCACCCCGAACTTAAGAGTCTGGAATCTAGAGACTAAAAGGGTTGAGGAATGGTCTGAAGTCAGAGTACTAAGGCGCACTTTACCAGTCAAAAATCCAGGTCAACCACGGATGTTTGAGTACGATGACTTTTTCAATTTGATCAATGTTGAAGGAGTTGAAGAAAATGTTGCGGCAAGGATGTTTTTCGAGAGTGACAACGCAACAGAATTACCGTTGGTTTGTCCAATTATTGTTAATCAAGAACCAACTTCAATGAACAATAATGCTCTCGACATTGACGATTTTCATGATGCAACCGAACTGAACGAATCTTCAAAGGATGATGAATTTCTAGATGCAGATCAAGAAGCTCCTACATCAGCTGTACATGGTACTTCAGAGGTTACACCTCCAGTGGACGCCCCTATAACAGCTGAAGCTACTGCATCATCCAATTCGTCAGTTCCGGGTATTGAATTAGTTGTTGATCTCAATCTCAACAATCTGGGTACAAACATTCCAGTTCCAGAAAATCCAGAAACAAGGATTCACAATACCCATCCTCAACAAAACATCATCGGTAATGTACAGAGTGGCATTCAAACAAGAAACATGTTGCGAAACAACAACAATGCAGGCTTGTATGCGGCAATTCAAGAATCTGGTCAACAAAACGATTGGTCTTTCGCGTGTTATGTCTCACAGGAAGAGCCAAGAACTTGGAAAGACGCTTTGAAAGACAACTCTTGGGTTGAAGCAATGCAGGAAAAACTACAACAATTCCAGAAACTTGGTGTCTGGAAGCTCGTAGAGAAACCTGTTGATTACAAGAAGATTGGTACCCGTTGGGTTTATAAGTGCAAAAAGGACGACCGTGGAATCGTTATTCGCAACAAAGCAAGATTGGCCGTTCAAGGTTTTCGTCAGATTGAAGGTATAGACTACAACGAAGTGTATGCACCTGTTGCACGTCTGGAAGCAATTCGGATCTTTCTGGCTTATGCCTCATTCAAAGGATTCAAGGTTTACCAGATGGACGTCAAAAGTGCATTCTTACATGGTCTAGTAGAAGAAGAGGTGTATGTCGAACAACCTCCAGGTTTTGAAGATCCTATTCATCCCGATCGGGTTTGGTTGCTGAACAAAGCTCTCTATAGTCTACATCAAGCACCACGAGCTTGGTACGCAACCTTATCTAATTATCTGCTGGAGAATAGATTTCGCAGAGGTCTTATCGATTGCACTCTCTTCATAAAAGAACAAGATGGAGATCTTCTACTGGTACAGGTATATGTGGATGATATTATATTTAGTTCTACTAACAATGTTATGTGTAGGGATTTCGAGCGTTTAATGCAGGATAAATTCGAGATGAGCGCTATGGGGGAGATGACTTTCTTTTTGGGCTTGCAAATGCAACAAACGAAGTCTGGGATTTTCATCCATCAGACTAAGTATGTTCAAGACATTCTGAACCGATTCCAGATGTCCGACAGATTGCCCATTGGTACCCCACTGCAGCAAAATCACGGAATCAATCCAGACTTGAAGGGTGAACTTGTTAGCTCTTCATATTACCACACAATGATTGGATCCCTTATGTACCTCACAGCATCAAGACCAGATATAATGTATCCAACATGCCTGCTAGCCAGATATCAAGTGAACCCGAAGGCCTCCCATCTTGCAGCTGTAAAAAGGATTTTTCGTAATTTGAAGGGTTGCCCAGTGTAACGACTCTCATCAAAAGTCATAATTATTAAATTAATTAGTCCAAAAGGGAACCCTAATTGAGACACCCAAGTGATTCTGAACAAACCCTAAAATTTTCAGAATTTTCAGAATCAGGATTAAGGCCCCTAAAACTCAGGGGGGGTTAAACCATATGGACGATTATCCACTTAAAACGTTGGCAACAAGGAATTTTCGAAAACTGTCAAGTCAGCAAGGCTAGTCCCAACCGTGGCAACCCTATGCCTAAAAATAGGTCTCACGCGGCCCGCCTCAGGTTAAGCTTAATTCTCACGCGGGCCGCCTAAGGGTCAAATTTTACCTATAAATAGTGGACAGTGGGACTTGAATTCTGAAAGAAAAAACGACGTAAAAATTCACTATACACTGCAAGTTACGTTCGAATTACTACCAAAACACCCACAGTTCACAAATCGACGCCGCAAAACAGGGTATTAGCACAATCGCTGCTACGATTCATTTTTCCGACGATCAATATATCCAATGGATGTTTAAGTGCCGCCCACATTAGGGTTATACTTTGTCATTCGTCGTTAATTCGACGGATCGTCGTTAATTCGATGGATGAAGTATTGCACTTTGTCGTTCGTTGTGAGAATTTGATCTCGTGAGTTATCGTAAATGCTGGATTGATTACTAACCTAGTTTTGTGTGCATTGTTATTTAAATTAGGTTAACAAGGCTAATTCATAGACTAGACTCTGTCCGTATTAAATCAGCAATGTGAGTCATTCTCTCTTTTTATCAAATCTATTTACAAAATCATGTTTATTTTCAAAGTTATAATTACGGGGATTAAGTCTTTGTAATCACCAAGTTACAGCCGGTATGTGGGGTTTTGTATACATTACTTGATAATCTTCACCATTGGGGCAGCCAATGGGTGATATGACCATAGTCACAGACACCATTGGACGGAAGGGCCAATGGGTCGAGTGACAAAGTACTGTGGGTAATTGGTTTGATATCAGAAACATTGTAATCTTCCTTAATACTGTAAATTATAACAAATGTGTCATTTTAGTAAATAGAATGATTCACTCAGTATTTCCCGCTGACAAAACCTTTTTCAAACATGTTTCAGGTGATCTGTTGTAATTCAGGAAAAGTGCTGGGGAGCATTTCAAGCTTAAGATAGTGGCTCATTATAAAATAAAGAAATAAATTTTGTAATATCACGATTTCATAGTAAAAACATAATATTGTAAATTATCGGGGTTTTATCCCGAATTGTGAAATAAAATAAATCGGGAAAATTTTAGCTTTAAACGATCCTGATGTTAAACTTCCGCTGTTAAATAAATACCACGGGATTTCTGTCCCGCGGCTCCTGAGACGGGTCAAACCGGGTCGGGGGCCGTGACAGAAAAAGGTGGTATCAGAGCCACTGGGTTAAGCTAATTAAGTATTTAGAAATACTTAATTTTTCCTGATCACTATTATGTGATTATTTGTGTTATTAACTGATTATTTGTTAGTTACAGTATGGGTAAGCAAAAGCTGTCAAGTATCTATCTTAAATTAGATAGATCATCCAATGAGGAGGGAAGTTCATCCCGAACCAAATCCTCGAATCAGGCTGAAATTCCTGAAGAAGGAATATTTGTGCGAAAGGCACAATACGAGGAATCACTTTCTCCTAGAAGGAGGGAGATGATTATTAAGAAACGTAAAGAGAAAATCCGAGAAAATAAGATTAAACGGGAAACCCAGGAATTAATTGATAAATCACCTTGGGAAGATAAGCTAGATGAGAAATGGGCAAATTTATATATGCTAGCCACAGTAGCAGAAAATATAAATCTTTAAATATTTTAAAGTATAGCACCTTACCCTTACAATCTAGAAACCTTGTGCATTAAATAAAAATTTCAAAACCTAAGTGTGTTTTCCAGTTATCTTTGTAATAAATTAGTACACAGTATGTAATAAATTAAACGGTTATTTGTAAATTTTAACTTAGTATTTTATGCATTTTGCATATATGCTACATCAGCATGAGTGGGATATCTGAAGCTTTTCAGAACCTTAATCTTTACCTAGTGAATATCGAAGTTTCCAAAGAATATACTAGCTACTTTCCCGATGTAGAACAACCGGTAGAATTCAAGGTTCCACCTGTGAACAAGACAAAACGAAAGAAAAGAAAGAATTACGTGTGGGGAAGTCATAAACGTAAGAAAAATCCAGTTACAAAACTTCCCAAAATAAACAATCCTTTGAAAAAGGGAAAAGAAATTATAACCGGAGAGAGTTCTAAACAACAGGAAATGGAAACTGAAGACAAGGAAGAGGTTAAGGAAATAGGAATTCAGATGGAGGAAGGTACTAAAGAAATAGTAATGAAAGTTGGGCAAGGCTCTAGACCAACTCAGATAGAAATCGGAGAGAGCTCCAATCCAAACCAGGAAAGGACTTTTCAAGATGAGATAGATTTCCTATTGGCAAGCTGTGAAACAATTCAGCCTGTCAATAATAATAATAATAATATTTTTAATTATCCTCTTGAAAACCAACTCCCTATGAATTGGGAACCAGCAATTCCAGACCCAATAGTTCATTCCCAACCCATAGGAATGGACGAATGGTGGACGAACGATTGGCAATTTCAAAATATTGTCAACGATCCTTATTCCTTTCTTCCACAATTCGATCCAGAACCCCTACCTAATCCACCCATGAGTAATGAAAACATGGCTGAACTTCGCCACTTTGGTGAAGAGTTGTTTGATGCTGGAACTAGAATCAGGGAAATAAGGGGACAAATTGCCTGGAAATACGATGAGAGAGAACTGCGTTTTTAGAACGGCAAGTGACGAGAGATAGTAGGATGGTAAAACGGTGTTTGTATAATAGTAATAGTAAAGTTAGTCTGTAAATAACGAATAAAACTCTGTAAGATATTTGCGAGTAATGATGCATACTATACTAGATATAAAATGAAATCGAGAAATCAATTGTTTTGACTATACCTGTATTGTAAAAATTTCTGATTGTTTGTATATAATTGTTATTTAGCAGATACTAATAAAATTTATATATATTATCAGATGGCAAACAGTGGTAATGAACATATAAAAGAAGTTAATCAGTCTGAGCCACATTCAAGAGATCAATATATGACTCGGCAAGATATCGAAAACATTGTTGCTCAAGGGATAGCCAATGCTATTCCAGCATTCGTCGCTGCTATAAAGAATCCAATCGAACCACAACAAATTGTCCCTAGTAAACAGATTACTGAAGATAACTTCAGTAATAGTGTAAATGGAGGCAATAATCATGTTAATCATAATAGGGAACCACATCAAGCTCCATTACCCAAGAAAATGAAAACTGCAACCCCTGGTTGCACTTTCAAAGAATTCCTTGCTTGTAAACCCACCGAATTTGCAGGCAATGAAGGAGCAACTGCATCACTGCGTTGGTTAGAGAAAACTGAAGCAGTCATTGCAATAAGTAAATGTGGTAAAGATGATCAGGTCATGTATGCATCAATTCTCTTCAAAGAAGGAGCACTCGAATGGTGGAACACTGTGTTACAATCAAAAGGAAGAGTAATAGCTTATGCTATGACTTGGGAAGAATTTAAGGGTTTGGTGGAAAGAAAATTCTGTCTCGAGTATGAAAAGGAACAGATGGCGAATAAGTTTCTAAATCATCGGATGATGGGTGTGGATTGTCGCGGTTATACCTCGACATTCTTTGAATATGCTAGAGTGGTACCAACACTGGCTTCGCCAGAACCGGTACTCATTTCTCGCTATATTTGGGGGCTAATTAGCGAAATCCGCAATATTGTTAAAGCTGCGAGACCTCGCACTATTGATGATGCGGTAGAATTAGCCAATACTCTAACAGATGAATTGGTGCGCACAAGAGATGAAGATAGGAAAAAGGAACTAGCTCAGAAGATTACCCAAGGATTTCGGGCGGGTAATAGTAATAATTTCAAGAAAAGAGGAACAGGGCAATATTCAAATCCACCTTTCTGTAGAAATTGCAAAAGGAAGCATTACGGAAAATGTAATTTAACCTGCAACCTTTGCAAGGGTATAGGACACCGTGAAGAAAACTGCAGAAAGAAAACCGTAATCTGTTTTAACTGTGGAGAAGCAGGGCATTATAAAACAGAATGTCCTAAATTGGTTAAACCAGTAGACAACAAACCTAAGGCGACGGAAGGAACTACTAAGAAGAATGCCAGGGCATTTCAGCTGACCACTCAAGAAGCAGAACTCATTCCGGATGTGATAGCGGGTACGTTCTTAGTTCAAAACGTGTACGCAAAAGTATTATTTGACTCTGGTGCAAACCAAAGTTTTATAAATACTTCATTCTGCCAAGCTCTTAGTTTACCTTTAACCAATATTAGGCAGATTTTTACAGTTGAAACAGCAGACGGAAATTCAGTTAAGATAGATAAAGTTTTGCAAGAAGGAAACATAGAACTTTTAGGACATAAATTCTCTGCAAAACTATTGCCGATGAATTTAGCTGAATTTGATGTTGTATTAGGAATGGATTGGTTAGTAGCCAACCATGCTAGAATCCTTTGTCATCAGAATTCCATAGAAATTCAATCACCCACCGGAGAAGTGATTAGGATTACAGGAGATAAACCACGTAAGCCCATGAAGTTCATATCAGTAATGAAAGTTGCTAATTATGAACGAAAACAAGGAATAGTGTATATGATTTCGGTAATCATTAGCACTAAGGGTAAAGATCTTAAGGAAATACCAGTAGTCTCAGAATATCCTGATGTATTTCCAGAAGATTTACCGGGATTACCTCCAGACAGGGAAGTAGAATTTAGGATTCATCTAATTCCAGGAACTACACCGATAGCCAAGGCACCTTATCGGTTAGCACCCACAGAAATGTTAGAACTGAAAAAGCAACTAGATGAATTACTAAGTAAAGGATTCATACAACCTAGCTCATCCCCTTGGGGAGCGCCAGTGTTGTTTGTAAAGAAAAAGGATGGTTCAATGAGAATGTGTATCGATTATAGAGAATTGAATAAGGTTACAATTAAGAATCGATACCCATTACCTAGGATTGATGATCTTTTTTATCAACTTCAGGGGGCTAGATATTTTTCTAAGATAGATTTACGCTCCGGATATCATCAATTAAAGGTACAAGAAGAAGACATACCTAAGACTGCTTTCAGAACTAGGTATGGTCATTGCGAGTTTACAGTCATGCCCTTCGGATTAACAAATGCACCTGCAGCATTTATGGACATGATGAATAGGATCTGTAAACCGTACTTGGATAAATTTGTAATTGTCTTCATAGACGATATACTTATTTATTCCAAAAGTCAGGACGAGCATTGTCAGCATTTGCATGCACTCTTAACTTTGTTAAGAAAAGAAAAGTTGTACGCCAAATTCTCGAAATGTGAATTTTGGTTAAAGGAAGTGCAATTTTTAGGACATATGGTAAATCATGAAGGTATTCATGTAGATCCTGCTAAGATAGAAGCAATTACCAATTGGAAGGTTCCACAATCCGCAATGGAAATTAGAAGTTTTATAGGATTAGCTGGATATTATAGACGGTTTATTAAGGATTTTTCCAAGATAGTTGTACCATTAACTAAGCTAACTTGTAAAGCTACTAAGTTTGAATGGGGACCCAAACAAGAAGAAGCCTTTAGGATTTTGAAACAGAAATTAACAAATGCTCCAATCTTAGCCTTACCAGAAGGAACTGAAGATTTTGAAGTATATTGTGATGCTTCAAAATTAGGTTTTGGATGTGTGCTTATGCAACGCAAGAAGGTAACAGCGTACGCATCAAGGCAATTGAAAAAGCACGAAGAGAATTATACGACTCATGATTTAGAATTAGGAGCCGTAATTTTTGCCCTTAAAATTTGGAGACATTATCTGTACGGAAGTAAGTTTACTATCTATACAGATCATAAGAGTTTAAGATATATATTTGGGCAAAAAGAGTTAAACATGAGGCAAAGGAGATGGATGGAAATCTTAAGCGACTACGACTGTGATATTCAATATCATGAGGGAAAGGCAAATGTAGTTGCAGATGCCTTAAGTCGTAAGTATTATGAGAAACAACGACGGGTTCGTGCTCTTAGTTAAAAGATATAAACGTTAACCAATACAATTGGTGTATCAACAAAACATAGTTAAGTTGCAAGCGGAAGCATAAGTCTTAAAACAAAGCATAAGTTTAATTGTTCCAAAGTTTAACATGGCACTCAGTCGTTCATGTCCCACAACGATCCTCCTCCATGCAAGCTCCAGCTGAGAATCTAAGGACCTGCAAAGCATGTAGTAACGAGTCAATAACAAGTTGAGTGAGTTCACGGTTGGGTGTTCGTTTTAAGTTGTTTCGAAAACAGTTTCCTTTAGCTGGCATCCTGTCGTGGGGGTTACCCCATAGTTAAAAACGTGACTTGTTTATTCCCGGTTACTCTGGCTATCCTGCCGTGGGGGCTACCCCGTGTTAGTTATCTGGCATTTCGGCCGTGGGGGCTACCCCATGCATATACTAGACTCGTTACCATATCGACTGCTGACTGTAGTCATGTTTATGTGCCCTGAACTGTCAATGTCTATCATCATTGACGTGCCAGTAGTCCTATTAGTTCACGCCCGTCCTCTGCGGCACGGTGTGAGGTTTGTCAAACCTAAATAGCGCTATCTAACTAATGACCCGCTCGCCATTGGCCTCGGCGATTAAGTCGATACAAAGATGAGGGACTTCGTGATAGAGTTTTGGTCTAGTACGAGTTATCTGTCCGTGAGGACGAGGAATTACATTCCTGAACCATTGCTGTCCTACCCAAGGAGGACGAGGAACCCACGTTCCTTAACCCCATTCCCAACCCAGGGAATCCCATGCTTTGTAGAGGGTGTGAACTCACCTTGGTTTGCTCAGTAGATACACAGAAAAGTCAAACAAGCAATATTGTGGTCACTCGCGTCCTATCACAGTTGTGTCATACAAGTCAGGTTCAAACCACGTATTGCACGTATGTTCTACACGTATGCTAGCACATTGCATGCAAGTTTCATCTATGGCAGCCCAAACAACATTCTCATTCAACAGTAGCACATATAGTCCATACCTTCGGCCCAAAGGCCCGGCCCAATCATCTAAGTCCGTAACAACGTGCAAGTCCAAATCAGCGAGTGTGCGTTCAGGGTCTCAAGTCGAGATTGTGCGGTCTCGAGTCGAGACTGTGCGATCTCGGTTTAAGCTTATAGGTCTCGAGTCGCAACGGACGAGGTCTCGGGTTATGCATGTGTGTGTTGATGAAGCATGGTCTCGAGTCGAGACTGGGGGTTCTCGACTCGCTACCTGAGTCGCAACTGAGGATCTCGACTTGTCATGCGGTGGTCTCGAGTTGACATATGGTGATCTCGAGTCGAGACTGAAGGTCTCGACTGGACATAAGCTGATTCGGCACAGTGTACTTATCCAATAGGGTTTTAATTTCATGCAACCATTTTGTACTATCCACTAAACATGTTTTCTTGTCCAACAATTTACTAAAATGGATCAAACATAGCAATTTCAAATATCCCAAAACATGTTCATATCACATTCAAGTTGTTCTTCATATGTTCAAGCCATGTTCTTATCATATTCAAAACACATTCAACACATATTCAAATATTCATATCTTCATTCAACATATGTTCATAAACTCTTGCATTTTCGGACAAGCATTATAATACCTAGACTAGATACCAAGATCATTAAGCAAGACATTTGTTCCGTATCTTCATAAATCGGATGATCATAACAAAACTTCTAACTATCATTCTTATCATTCAAGCTTATCTTAGCAAAGCATTTACCATTCAACATTCAATCATAGTCAAGCATACATCATTCATCCCAACATAATCAATACATTAACCTATAATCATCTTTAACCGGATATAACACACTACTTGAAACACTCATGAACCGATTACTCAAGAAGGGTGTATTCATCATGTATAAGGCTTAACAAGTAAACATATTATCACATAATCTTCATTATTCATTATCATCAACCAAAATATCACACATAATCATCAACAACAACCGAACTATAGACACACAATGGGATCACTAACCGGTTCGAGAAGTAGTGGTGAAAGATGAAGCTTTTCTTGGTGAGCACAAGCTAGTCCGAGAACCCTCTTGCGGTCGGCCGGTTTGAATCCGAGAATGAAGGAGAAGAGGTGTGATGTTAGGTGTCTAGGGTTTTAGTGAGGGAGAGTGGAGAGTGTGTGTGTTAGAGGAGTATGAGTGTTGTCCAAAATGGTAAACATGGATAGTCACTAAGGTTATATACTTGTTTCACCTTGTGCACCCTAATGGGCTTCGGATGAGGTGCACGGCCCAACCGGCCCCTATGTTACACTGTTCACTCGAGACCGCAGGGTCTCGAGTCGGGTCCTTGTTGTCTCGGTTCACATAAATATACACGTACGTACAAGCACGACACATAAACATAACACGTAGTCACATAGGATGTTCACTTATATTATTAAACCAACACGTTAACTAGTCACATAACATTGCAAGTAGGTTGTACTAAGATACACGAAAGGTTCTAAATTTCGAGTTGTCACATCATCCCCAAGTTGAAAGAAATTTCGTCCCGAAATTTGGTAGGCACTCACTGAGGAAGCTAGTTAAGTTGTACGGTTTTCCCGGTTTTCCTGGGGTGTCACATCCACCCCCCGTTGATCTGGAATTTCGTCCCGAAATTCCGTAGCTTCAGCCTCAATAGTGGGTGTACTGTTTGCGAACAGTTGGGGATACTTTTGTTTCATCTGATCTTCGCGCTCCCAGGTGAACTCTGGGCCGCGACGTGAGTTCCAACGAACTCGAACGAGAGGTATTCTAGTGCTCTTGAGGACCTTAACATCCCGGTCCGTGATTTCGACTGGTTCCTCGACGAATCGTAACTGTTCGTCGATAGTGAGTTCCTTCAGAGGAACTACGTGGGTCTCATCTGACGGACACTTCTTCAGATTCGACACGTGAAAAACGTTGTGAACTGCACCGAGTTCCGCTGGTAAGTTTGTCTGTAGGCCACCCTGCCTATTTTCTCAATGACTTCAAAGGGTCCAACGTATCGTTGGTTGAGTTTGCCGCGTTTACCAAAACGAACCACACCCTTCCAGGGTGAAACTTTGAGTAGTACCCGCTCCCCAACCTGGAGCTCAAGTGGTTTCCTGCCCATGTCGGCGTAAACTTTCTGACGTTCGTGAGCTGCTATCATGTGTTTTCGTATTTGAGCAATTTGTTCGGTCGTGTCTACCACATATTCTGGACCAGTGATCTGACTATCTCCCACCTCTGCCCAGCAAAGAGGTGACCGGCATTTACGTCCGTACAATGCCTCAAAGGGAGCAGCTTTAATGCTGGTGTGGTAGCTGTTATTGTACGAGAATTCCACAAGTGGCAGATGCTTTTCCCAGCGGTTGCCAAAGTCGATTACACATGCACGAAGCATGTCTTCTAAGGTTTGAATAGTGCGCTCGGACTGCCCGTCCGTCTGAGGGTGGTACGCTGTGCTCATGTCTAATCGTGAGCCGAAGGATTTGTGCATTGCTTGCCACAGCTCTGAAGTAAAACGTGCATCTCGATCCGAGATAATGGAGGTGGGCACCCCGTGCCTCGAAACGACTTCCTTAAGGTATATTTCTGCAAGAGTGGAGAACTTATCCGTCTCCTTGATAGCCAGGAAGTGTGCAGATTTTGTGAGTCGATCCACGATCACCCAAATAGTATCGTTCCCGCGCTGGGATCTAGGCAGGCCAGTGACAAAATCCATGGAAATTTGCTCCCATTTCCATTGAGGTATCTCGGGTTGTTGGAGCAGGCCCGATGGTTTCTGGTATTCGGACTTGACTCTCGCACAAGTCAAACACTTGCTGACGTAGGTCGCTATGTGGGCCTTCATGCTAGGCCACCAATACGTAGTTTTGATATCATGATACATCTTATCTGATCTAGGGTGTACTGAGTAGCGAGACTTGTGTGCTTCATCCATCACAAGCTCTCGTAGGTTGCCATAGAGTGGGACCCAAACGCGTCCCGTCACGTAGTAAGCACCGTCTTCCTTCTGTTCTAATCGTTGCCTTGATCCGCGTAGGGCTTCAGCCCTGACGTTTTCTGGTTTCAGTGCTTCTATCTGAGCAGCTCGTATCTGGGAAGGAAGACTAGAATGGATCGTGAGTTGTAAAGCTCGCACGCGCTTAGGCGTAGTGTCCTTTCGACTAAGGGCGTCAGCCACAACATTGGCTTTGCCCGGGTGATATCTGATTGAGCACTCGTAGTCATTCAGTAGTTCGACCCATCGTCGTTGCCGCATATTCAGTTCTTTCTGCTTGAAGATATGCTCGAGGCTCCTGTGGTCAGTGTATATGGCGCACTTGGTACCGTACAAGTAATGTCGCCATAACTTAAGTGCAAAAACAACAGCTCCCAGCTCTAAGTCGTGCGTAGTGTAGTTCTTTTCAAGAACCTTGAGTTGGCATGAGGCGTAGGCTATAACTTTATCTCGTTGCATCAACACGCAACCAAGACCTTGAATTGATGCGTCGCAGTAAACCACAAAGTCGTCTGTGCCTTCCGGCAAGGAAATGATAGGTGCGCTACAAAGTCTATCCTTTAGGTGCTGAAATGCCAACTCCTGTGCGTTTCCCCAGCGATAAACAACGCCCTTCTGCGTTAGTGAGGTGAGAGGCTGTGCAATCTTAGAAAAATCCTTTATGAATCTCCGGTAGTATCCCGCCAAACCCAAGAATTGGCGAATTTCCTTTGGTGTACGAGGTGCAGGCCAGTTCTTAATCGAGTCTATCTTGGATGGATCAACGTGAATCCCATCCTTGTTTACCACGTGGCCTAGGAAATGGACTTCTCGAAGCCAGAAGTCGCATTTCGAGAACTTTGCATAAAGCTGTTCTGTTCGAAGGAGTTCCAGAATAAGTCGTAGATGCTGCTCGTGTTCCTCCCGACTCTTGGAATAGATCAGGATGTCGTCGATGAAGACTATAACGAACTTGTCCAGGTAAGGCTTGCACACTCGGTTCATCAAGTCCATGAAAACCGCAGGTGCGTTTGTCATCCCAAAAGGCATGACCAAAAACTCATAGTGCCCGTATCGAGTTCTGAAAGCTGTTTTGGAGACGTCCTCTTCCCGGACTCTCAGTTGGTGATAACCCGATCTCAAATCGATCTTCGAATAGTAGCTCGACCCTTGCAGCTGGTCGAACAAGTCGTCGATCCGCGGTAGAGGATAACGATTCTTCACCGTCACCTTGTTGAGTTCCCGGTAGTCGATGCACATTCTGAAAGTACCGTCCTTCTTCTTCACAAATAATACTGGAGCTCCCCAGGGCGATGAGCTAGGACGAATAAAACCCTTATCCAAGAGTTCTTGTAGTTGCGTGGAGAGTTCTTTCAACTCTGATGGGGCTAAACGATAAGGTGCACGGGCTATGGGCGCAGCTCCAGGAGCTAGTTCAATCTGAAACTCGACTTGGCGATGAGGCGGAAGACCAGGTAATTCCTCAGGAAATACCTCAGGATAGTCGCGTACAACTGGAAAATCTTCTATCTTCTTCTCTTTCTCTGTGGTGTCAGTAATAAGAGCCAAAATGGCGGTGTGGCCCTTTCGCAAGCACTTTTGGGCCTTAAGGAGAGAAATGACGTTCTCAACAGCACTCCTCTTGTCGCCATGAATCATGAGAGGTTCACCATCGGGACCTGGAATACGGACAAACTTCTCGTTGCAAAGAATCTCTGCTCGGTGTTGGGATAACCAATCCATCCCAATGACAACGTCGAAACTACCCAAGACAATAGGAATGAGGTCGATAGAGAAGGTCTGGTCAGCGAGAATAAGTTTACAACCCTTGACTAGGTGTGTGGCTTCTAAACTCTTACCATTTGCTAGCTCTACGGTGTGCTTGTTGTTCAAAGGTGTTGGAATACGCTTAAGCATTCGACTAACTTCTAGTGACACGTAGCTAGTATCGGCACCCGAATCAAATAAAACTGAAACATAAAAGTCGTCGAGAAGGAACTTACCCGCCACAACATTGGGGTCATTCCTTGCTTCACCTTGGCCAATCACAAACACCTGCCCCCTGGCGCCATTGTTGTTGTTGTTCCCATTGTTACCATTCCCCTGATTGTTGTTATTGTTGTTGTTGTTGTTGTTCTGGTTCCTGTTCAGTTGAGGACAGTCTCTCTTGAAGTGGCCTTCAGCTCCACACTGAAAGCACCCTTTGTTGTCACCTTGCTGCTGCTGCTGGCGCTGGTTCTGTTGAGCTTGCTGAAGATTCTGATTGGCGGGGTATAAGCTCCTGCAATCCTTTGCAGCGTGACCAGGCTTGTTGCACCGATGACAGTTGCCCCTGGTGCATGGCCCGCTGTGGTGCAGGCTGCAGCGATTGCATTTGGGGTGATTTCCTTTGTACCCACCATGGCTTTGACCACCAGACGATTGCTGATTAGGGCTCTTGTAGTCATCAGTCTTCCTCTGCTGAGACTGGGACTGAACAGAAGTCGAACCCTTACTTGAAGTTCCATCCCATTTCCGTTTGTTGTCACTAGAGGTACCAGAAGTAGTTGCAGCGCCTATGCGTTTTGGTAACTTGTTCTGTTCCACCGCTTGGTCCGTGAGACGGTGAGCCAACTGAACAGTTTGCTGGTAGGTGGCGAGGTTCGCTGAAGTCACATGACTTTGGATTTCTGGCACTAAGCCCTGAAGAAATAGTTCGATGCGTTTGATGGGAGGATCCACCATAGTAGGGCACAGAATTGCCAGTTCGTTCGACCTTTTCACATAAGCTTCAATTTCGGACCCCGTCATCTTGAGGTTGAAGAACTCCACCTCTAGTTTGTGAATCTCATCCCGACTGCAGTATTCTTCTTTGATCATCTCCTTAAAAGTTTCCCATGGGGTGGCGTTGGCAGCAACCAACCCCAACATTTGAACCTGAGCGTTCCACCACGTGAGGGCTAAACCCTCGAGAGTACCAGTAGCATACTTCACCCTGCGCGCCTCAGGGCATTCGCACATTTCGAACACAGATTCTAGCTTTTCAAACCAGTGTAGGAGACCTACTGCTCCTTCAGTGCCGCTAAAAGTAGTTGGTCGGCAGTCCATGAAAGTCTTAAAAGTGCACACGGGTGGCTGAACATGCTGACCTATCGTAGGTGAAAGAAAAGACAGATTTTAACACAAAGGTTGGTTCACGGGAGTAGGATTCTAAAGATCCTAGAATGAGTTCGGACTGCAGGATATACCTCCTGCGTGTGTAGCTGCAAGTGCTGCGGTAACTCGTTCGTTGATCAGAGCCGTCAACTGGGCTTGTGTCAGGTTAACGCGTCCAGACATGATCTTCATATCAAGAAGAAGGTGAGTGAGAGGGGTTTCGCGAACGTATGACGATAAAATAGAGTAAGCACGCACGTGTTTAAGCAACAGTAGTTATACTAACCAAGCATACCCTAAGCAATGTACTATGTAACTAACAAGTAGGCAATATATACACAGATCATAACACCTAGAATGTCGAGCCTTGCATGTGGAGTGAAGCATCGTTGTGGACCGTTGAGCACTGTACAGGTTATAGTCTGATTTTAATAAAACCTTTCCCTTATTAAAACCAAGTTTACTATAACCAATGGCTCTGATACCAATCTGTCACACCCCCAAAATCCACCTGCGGAGTACTACCGCTTGGAGGCGTGACTGACCAGGATCTAGCCACCAATTATATTGAACATGCGAGTTAAAAGATATAAACGTTAACCAATACAATTGGTGTATCAACAAAACATAGTTAAGTTGCAAGCGGAAGCATAAGTCTTAAAACAAAGCATAAGTTTAATTGTTCCAAAGTTTAACATGGCACTCAGTCGTTCATGTCCCACAACGATCCTCCTCCATGCAAGCTCCAGCTGAGAATCTAAGGACCTGCAAAGCATGTAGTAACGAGTCAACAACAAGTTGAGTGAGTTCACGGTTGGGTGTTCGTTTTAAGTTGTTTCGAAAACAGTTTCCTTTAGCTGGCATCCTGCCGTGGGGGTTACCCCATAGTTAAAAACGTGACTTGTTTATTCCCGGTTACTCTGGCTATCCTGCCGTGGGGGCTACCCCGTGTTAGTTATCTGGCATTTCGGCCGTGGGGGCTACCCCATGCATATACTAGACTCGTTACCATATCGACTGCTGACTGTAGTCATGTTTATGTGCCCTGAACTATCAATGTCTATCATCATTGACGTGCCAGTAGTCCATTAGTTCACGCCCGTCCTCTGCAGTTCAATGTCTATCATCTCGAGTCGCAACGGACGAGGTCTCGGGTTATGCATGTGTGTGTTGATGAAGCATGGTCTCGAGTCGAGACTGGGGGTTCTCGACTCGCTACCTGAGTCGCAACTGAGGATCTCGACTTGTCATGCGGTGGTCTCGAGTTGACATATGGTGATCTCGAGTCGAGACTGAAGGTCTCGACTGGACATAAGCTGATTCGGCACAGTGTACTTATCCAATAGGGTTTTAATTTCATGCAACCATTTTGTACTATCCACTAAACATGTTTTCTTGTCCAACAATTTACTAAAATGGATCAAACATAGCAATTTCAAATATCCCAAAACATGTTCATATCACATTCAAGTTGTTCTTCATATGTTCAAGCCATGTTCTTATCATATTCAAAACACATTCAACACATATTCAAATATTCATATCTTCATTCAACATATGTTCATAAACTCTTGCATTTTCGGACAAGCATTATAATACCTAGACTAGATACCAAGATCATTAAGCAAGACATTTGTTCCGTATCTTCATAAATCGGATGATCATAACAAAACTTCTAACTATCATTCTTATCATTCAAGCTTATCTTAGCAAAGCATTTACCATTCAACATTCAATCATAGTCAAGCATACATCATTCATCCCAACATAATCAATACATTAACCTATAATCATCTTTAACCGGATATAACACACTACTTGAAACACTCATGAACCGATTACTCAAGAAGGGTGTATTCATCATGTATAAGGCTTAACAAGTAAACATATTATCACATAATCTTCATTATTCATTATCATCAACCAAAATATCACACATAATCATCAACAACAACCGAACTATAGACACACAATGGGATCACTAACCGGTTCGAGAAGTAGTGGTGAAAGATGAAGCTTTTCTTGGTGAGCACAAGCTAGTCCGAGAACCCTCTTGCGGTCGGCCGGTTTGAATCCGAGAATGAAGGAGAAGAGGTGTGATGTTAGGTGTCTAGGGTTTTAGTGAGGGAGAGTGGAGAGTGTGTGTGTTAGAGGAGTATGAGTGTTGTCCAAAATGGTAAACATGGATAGTCACTAAGGTTATATACTTGTTTCACCTTGTGCACCCTAATGGGCTTCGGATGAGGTGCACGACCCAACCGGCCCCTATGTTACACTGTTCACTCGAGACCGCAGGGTCTCGAGTCGGGTCCTTGTTGTCTCGGTTCACATAAATATACACGTACGTACAAGCACGACACATAAACATAACACGTAGTCACATAGGATGTTCACTTATATTATTAAACCAACACGTTAACTAGTCACATAACATTGCAAGTAGGTTGTACTAAGATACACGAAAGGTTCTAAATTTCGAGTTGTCACACTTAGATTAAATCTACAAATAGATTTAATGGAACAATTGAAGAATGTTCAAACTACAGCAACCAAGGATGATGCTGAAGGAATGAAAGGACGAATGAAGGAATTAGAACAAGGAGCAGATGGAATTTGGAGATTCCATAAAAATAGAATTTGGGTACCTAAGTAGGGAGACTTAAGACCTAAGATTTTAGAAGAAGCTCATAAATCTAGGTACACTATGCATCCAGGAAACAATAAGATGTATCAAGATTTAAGAAAGAACTTTTGGTGGATAGGAATGAAAAAGGACATAGCCAGCTATGTTTCTAAATGTCTTACTTGTTCACAAGTTAAGGCAGAACATCAGAAACCTTCAGGGTTACTACAACAATTAGAAATGCCAGTATGGAAATGGGAACTTATAACAATGGATTTTGTTACTAAGTTACCCAAAACCAGAAAAGGTAATGATGCAATTTGGGTAATTGTGGATCGATTAACCAAATCAGCTCACTTTTTACCAATGAAAGAAACCTTTAGCATGGAAAGACTGGCTAAATTGTATGTAGATGAAGTTGTATCCTTACATGGAGTTCCACTCTCCATTGTTTCGGATAGGGATAGTCGTTTTACTTCCCATTTCTGGAAAAGTTTCCAGCAAGCTATGGGAACTCGACTAAACCTAAGCACTGCATATCATCCCCAAACAGATGGTCAAAGTGAAAGGACAATCCAAACTCTTGAAGACATGCTCCGAGCATGTGTGATAGATTTTGGTGGGAATTGGGATGATCACTTACCATTAATTGAATTCTCCTATAACAATAGTTATCATTCAAGCATTGAAACTGCCCCATTTGAAGCATTATATGGAAGAAAGTGTAGAACTCCAGTTTGTTGGGCAGAAATAGGAGAAAGTCAATTATCAGGTCCTGAAATTGTGCAAGAAACGACTGATAAGATTACTCAAATCAAGGAAAGGTTGAAGACGGCTCGAGATCGCCAGAAAAGTTATGCAGACAATAGAAGCAAGCCGTTAGAATTCCAAATTGGAGACAGAGTATTGTTAAAAGTTTCTCCTTGGAAAGGAGTTGTTAGATTCGGTAAGAAAGGGAAGCTAAGTCCAAGATACGTAGGACCATTTCCAGTAATCCAACGTATAGGACCAGTAGCTTATCGTTTAAAACTACCAGAAGAATTAGAAGGAGTACATGATGTATTTCATGTATCCAATCTCAAGAAATGCTTATCAGATGAATCACTGGTAGTACCTCTTCGAGATATAGAGGTAAACGAAAAGTTGAAATTCGTTGAGAGACCTCTTCAAATTGAGGATCGAAAGATCAAGTTTCTCAAGCACAAACGACTAGTTCTAGTCAAAGTCAGATGGGATTCAAAGAAAGGAGCTGAGTACACTTGGGAGCTGGAATCAGAAATGAAGAAAAAGTATCCTCAATTATTCCAATAAATCTCGAGGACGAGATTTTATTAAGGTGGGGAGAATGTAACGACTCTCATCAAAAGTCATAATTATTAAATTAATTAGTCCAAAAGGGAACCCTAATTGTGACACCCAAGTGATTCTGAACAAACCCTAAAATTTTCAGAATTTTCAGAATCAGGATTAGGGCCCCTAAAACTCAGGGGGGGGGGGGGGTTAAACCCTATGGACGATTATCCACTTAAAACGTTGGCAACAAGGAATTTTCGAAAACTGTCAAGTCAGCAAGGCTAGTCCCAACCGTGGCAACCCTATGCCTAAAAATAGGTCTCACGCGGCGCGCCTCAGGTTAAGCTTAATTCTCACGCGGGCCGCCTAAGGGTCAAATTTTACCTATAAATAGTGGACAGTGGGACTTGAATTCTGAAAGAAAAACGACATAATAATTCACTATACACTGCAACTTACGTTCGAATTACTACCAAAACACCCACAGTTCACAAATCGACGCCGCAAAACAGGGTATTAGCACAATCGCTGCTACGATTCATTTTTCCGACGATCAATATATCCAATGGATGTTTAAGTGCCGCCCACATTAGGGTTATACTTTGTCATTCGTCGTTAATTCGACGGATCGTCGTTAATTCGATGGATGAAGTATTGCACTTTGTCGTTCGTTGTGAGAATTTGATCTCGTGAGTTATCGTAAATGCTGGATTGATTACTAACCTAGTTTTGTGTGCATTGTTATTTAAATTAGGTTAACAAGGCTAATTCATAGACTAGACTCTGTCCGTATTAAATCAGCAATGTGAGTCATTCTCTCTTTTTATCAAATCTATTTACAAAATCATGTTTATTTTCAAAGTTATAATTACGGGGATTAAGTCTTTGTAATCACCAAGTTACAGCCGGTATGTGGGGTTTTGTATACATTACTTGATAATCTTCACCATTGGGGCAGCCAATGGGTGATATGACCATAGTCACAGACACCCTTGGACGGAAGGGCCAATGGGTCGAGTGACAAAGTACTATGGGTAATTGGTTTGATATCAGAAACATTGTAATCTTCCTTAATACTGTAAATTATAACAAATGTGTCATTTTAGTAAATAGAATGATTCACTCAGTATTTCCCGCTGACAAAACCTTTTTCAAACATGTTTCAGGTGATCTGTTGTAATTCAGGAAAAGTGCTGGGGAGCATTTCAAGCTTAAGATAGTGGCTCATTATAAAATAAAGAAATAAATTTTGTAATATCACGATTTCATAGTAAAAACATAATATTGTAAATTATCGGGGTTTTATCCCGAATTGTGAAATAAAATAAATCGGGAAAATTTTAGCTTTAAACGATCCTGATGTTAAACTTCCGCTGTTAAATAAATACCACGGGATTTCTGTCCCGCGGCTCCTGAGACGGGTCAAACCGGGTCGGGGGCCGTGACACCCAGACACCGGTCTATGGTACCCTAAGGATGATAACTTTGACTTAGTCGCTTTCAGTGATTCTGATTTTGGCGGATGCAAAATCGACGGCAAATCCACAACGGCTGGATGCCAGTTTTTAGGAAATCGCCTCGTAACATGGCAGTACAAGAAGCAGACTTGTGTCGCTACATCAACTTGTGAAGCTGAATACATTGCTGCCTCAAGTTGTTGCTCTCAAGTCCTGTGGATACAACAGCAAATGCGCGATTACGGTTTTGAATTCCTAACTACTCCTATTTTAGTCGATAATTCTGCTGCTTTATCTATCACTAGAAATCCTGTGCAGCATTCAAAGACCAAACACATCGAAATTAAGTATCACTTCATACGTGATTGCTTTGATAAAAGGCTAATCGATGTTGTTAAGGTCCATACTAATGACAACGTTCCGACCTTTTTACCAAAGCATTTGATAAATCAAGATTTGACTTTTTATTATTGGTAAACGGTATTAAGGTCAAGAAAGAGTAATCCGCATCGGAAAATCATTTTTGTAAATATCTTTGTGTTTTTAAAATTATTGTAAGTTTGTTGATTTTAGGGGGAGTAATTCCAAAATTTGAAAATTCAAAAACATCGAAAAATTTCAAAACCCAAAAACAATAGAAAAACAAAAATGAGTTTCCTGGCGAGCAAAAGAGAAAATGATAGTACATCAGTGGTCTGTCTAAACCTCTTTAAACAGAAATGAACTTAAAATGAAAAATGTTAAGCATCTCTATATAAGATGTATCGGTAGGCTCACAATCATCTTAAAGTGTGCAGGGTGATATAAATATTAAATCGACTGAAGACCAGGTGGGAACCGCTCATTGGCATATGGTCTTAGTACCGAAATTTCGTTTGAGAGATTGCCGAGGTTCTGAGATATGTGGTCTTTATGCTGTTTATCATCTGGGTATCATGGTTGTTTCTTTTACCGAAACAAACGGAGACGAAGTCTAGATCTTCCATGATATCATACATACGTGTACATACTGCATACGACCTCAATAAGTGATCAACAATCACATGTCCACAAAACAAGTGATAATATATCACATTTATCCGGGAGTCACGTTCGTCTCTTTGCTGTACGAAAGTACTGGCCTGTTCACAGACTTGCTCCTGTGCCCTCGTGCATCTGAAAATCAAGTTCCTCATCAATAAGTGATTCTATCACATAGGGCATGTTTTCATCAAAATAAGTGAGTTTCTCACATTTTCATATACGTCAAAACAGATGATAAATGGTATACTCACCAGTAAGATGAACTCTCGTGCATACCTTGATACGGGAATGTGTCGTATGTGGATGAACACCGGTCGGTAAGTATAAATCATACCTTAACGTATCCCCTCGCCATGATTACATATGATAAGTTGAGCTTATGTGGATAACAATACCGATAATCGTTATAGGATGCTTATCTAAATGTTAACAAAAAGAACGACAAGAGCGTTTTGGCATGACCGTACACTGATATGATTCTCTTACCCTCGAAACTCGCAAAAAGAATGTTTGTATATATTTACTTTTCTTAGTTTCTGCAAGTCTGTATATATTTATTTACTGCTTTCAGTCTTTAAGTTTGAAATATTCAAAATACCAAAAAAGATTTTAGGTGTGTTTTAATTTAAACTTTATAAAAGTCAAAAAGATTTTATTTCTGCTTTAGTTTTGATTAACTGATGTTGGAACTCAAGTCTTCGTTGCCTGAAATCTGATGAAAACCAAAACGACTGAATCTTCATAAATGGTCAGAGTTTGCAAGTTTTGAAAGTTAATAATCAAAATTGAAAAATCTGTTAACATTTCAAACTAAATTTTCGGACGGTAGTTGATTGAAAAATGGTCACATGTGTGTCATTTGTTTAAATGTTAACTATATTCCAAGCGTGTGTTCTCATTACGTGTTTAGCTTTCTTGCATGTGCAGATGCTAAAGGCGAGGAGAACATGTTCGATAATAAGCTTCGGAATGAAGACACGACGTGAAGGCACTCAAATGATAAAGATGATCAAGTTGCCGCTGATCACTCATCAACACCATAAGGATCTCAAGTATTGAAGATCAAAAGATTCACGAGCAAAATCAAATGGGGAGTTTATTGATACACTTCCTAAATAAAAGCGGGAGTTTGTTAATACACTTTCTACTTACGACGCGTGAAGACTTTTATAGATCCTCCGATATGAAAGATATGGAAGACGAACCTCACGAGTAGCGTCCAAGGGGGAGTTTGTTGATACATATTATGTGGACGTGACTCGGTTCAGTTCGACTCGGTTCGGTTTGGCTCGGTTAGGTTCGGCTCAAGCCCAACGTAGTGACATTCCTCCGTCGTGCGCCCCAGAGTTCGACACGCGAAGCACGGAGAGCCGCGAACCACTCCCGCCGACACATCACCATGACATCATCATGATGATGTAACATGTTGACTAATCTTACAATATGAAATCTCAGAATTCATTTACGTAAAGAATTGGGCCACTATACTTGGGCCATTGGTTTGGGCTTTGCATATATGACGAAGACACCTGCATGCGACGAAGACTCACTGTTGACGAAGATACCATGTGACGAAATCAGGGGATTTCGTCGAAGACATTTGATTTCGTCGTGGGAGTTCGTCTGGCATAGGTTTTCGTCGAGGCCTTTACTATATATACACAGACACAGAACAACAACAGCAGTAGAAGTCTGAATAGATTTCATTGAGCGAACACACTATAAACACACACACACTGAGAGTTTATGAGAGCATCTTGTAAACATTGCTTTGTAACCGTTTTCTAGATTAATAAATTCGAGTGTTAATCGGTGAATCTTGTGTTTTACGTGTTCGTAACTTGGTTTAACTTACCCGTTTGGATTCCGCAGTCATGGGTTCGTCGTAAAACAGGAATAGAGGTTGACTCGATCCTCCGGGTGGACCTACAATTTGCTGATAAAGATGGAAATCTTCCCACTTGTGGGACTGACAATCCCTGTTTTTGCAGTTCAATTTTCAGGAACTTAACACTGAAAATGGTATCGATTTGGGGAGGTTTTGATGTCATCTCGAAGTGTCATAAACGATGTGAATTTTTGGGTGAGTTTTCATGGTGGTTATGGTTTCGGGCATTTGTTAAGGTTATTGATCAGAAAGAATTTCCTGAATCTCAAGTAACGTTCTTCAATATTTTCAAGATGTACTTCCCAATGGAGTATGATATCAAATATTTGGCAAAGTTTTGTGACCATCTTGATGGAGATTTGAATCAACTCTAGCAGACATTGGAAATTGAAAGAATTGGTGTTTGTAATCAAGCGGGTTCTGATAGTTTGGTTACTTCTCTTGTTTTCAAGAAACTGAAAGAATATTACTTTAATGGATCCATAGAGAGGTATGAAGGTGTTTTATATGGTTTGAGTGGGGTGGATGCATAGGTTCAAAATCAACGGTAAACGAAATGCATGAAAGTTAAGTTTTTTTTCCGAATAAAACAGTAGTTGTGTGTTTGTTGTGTTTGATCATGTTTTTCTTGTTCGTTACATGTCTGTAATGGGTGTTTGAGTTTGAGTGATGTGAACTAGTGTTCAATAACAAGTTTCAACATTGTGTTTCTATATTAGTACATGAGTTGTGAGTTATACTTATGTGTTTTTGGTTTAAATTGTATGAATGAACAATTTTTGAGATCTTTGATGCTTTAACTAATGGTTTTATAGGGGTTAGTTTGGGACTGTTATCCACTCATTGAGTTATCACACTTTTCTATTTTCTATCTGCAATCTTTAACACCCTTCCAAATAATACAATCCCAACTTCAATCTCAAACTTTTGATCAATCTAATGCAAATGCCAGATCAATTTCATTAGTTTTGTTAGGGTTTCTAATATGTTTGTTTGACTTATCCTAATCTAAGTCGATTTCGAGTCACTATTGCCTTGAAAGTTAAAACCATCTCTATTATTAATTTCACCATTCACCAGATTGGGCCAATGTTTCTGTTGGTCCACACATATTGTTTGGGAATGAAGTTTGTTTGGATAGCCCAAAAAACCGGGTTAGGCCTGACCCAACTTGACAGTTTGGCACAGGTTCGATATTTTTGTGTTGAGAACCAGTTCAAACCCGAACCGATTTGGGCCAGCTCCAAAGAAACCGGTTTTAAACCGATTTGAATAGATCTGAGTGGGTTAGGTTTTTCAACCCCAAAATCGGTTTGAGCCCAAGCCGGGTTTTGCATACCTCTAGGTCACAAGCCAATTACCGGGCCTGGAGTTTGGTTGGGCACTTGGGTGGAGTCACTCAGGAAGATCAGTAAATAAAGGGATTTACTTGGATCATAATAACATTAAGAAATTTTAGTTGATCATTAATTTGTCAACCATTCCAATTAACTAGAGATTAACTATCAATGATTCATTGTAGCTAATGGATGCTCTCCTATTTATTTAATTACTTTTAGATCTTAAATGATGTAATGGGTGACCATATTTATGTTGTTATGTGTAGAAGTTTCAGTGATTTGAAATAGCATGATTTCACTCTAGAATAACCTCGATTTAGTTAAAGAAATGTTTTTGTTAAACGTTTAAATTTTTCATCAGATGATTTTTAAAAGTTTCGATAATAGATCAGTTAGATCATTGGGCAATTGAATGATCAGGTATTTTTTTAAACGGCCAAAACTCTATATATGTATATATATAGGCCCAGCAAGAAGCTGGAAAAACAGAGTACAACCCCAAACAAACAACAAAAACATTACAACAGATCAACTACATCAAACATTAGCCATTTATCCCAGTTAAGCGAGGTGAGTTTCAACTGATCTCGCAATCGGCATGAAAGTCCCTTCGAAAGTCTTTGTGTTCCTTGCCTGCAATATTCTCCACGTAGTCACCATAGCCACCGTTAGGACCAACCGCTTCCACGTCTTATCTCCTGGACAATCTAATAATGTTTTCATTATACCCCGGATAGAAGAACAATCACTTGGAAAAGGGATTTTAAGCTAAACGAAAACATTCCACCAAATACTCTTCCCAAACAAACAGTCGACGAAAACATGGTCGGTCGTTACAGCCTTCAAGCCGCATCGATCACAGTTGACATCCTGCATTGGAAGCCCTCTTCTACTCAACTCAGTCTTGGAAGCGACTCTCCTGGCCAAAGCACGCCATAATAGGAGATTACATTTCTGCGTCGCCCAAGAGTTCCATTTGAATTCCGAAAGAAGATCATTATGACAGGAAGCTAAATCAATCTCCTTTCTAATACTCTTGACCGAAAAGTTTTCCCCCATATCATTTTCCCACACCCACTGATCTCTCGAATCTTTAACCTGAAACCCGTTGAGCAACCCCATAAGAGAACCCACCTGGTCCCATTCCGATTGAGACGACGGATTTTTTAGCCATTGCCAACCCCACCTCCCACCACCGCAAATACTAGACAAGTGTTCCTGTATCGTGCCGTCTTTATTTGCCTCCAACCTAAACAACTCAGGAAATAAATCCCTGAGCGGCTCAGACGAAATCCAGGAGTCCTTCCAAAATTTTGTTAAGCCCGTCCCCCAAAGAAACCTTCAGCTTCCCCGATATCGAGATCCCATACTTCAAAAGCCATTTATCAAGAGAACCTATATCTTTCCAAACACCCGAAACTGAATTTTTAACAGGGATCAGTTACTTATTACCTTTATACGCGTGGATAGATGAAATGACCGAAGCCCAAAGCTGCCCAGGATTGTCCCGAAAACGCCACCACCATTTAGATAACATTGCCAAATTAAAACTCGAGATGCTGCCTATACCGATCCCTCCCGACGCCTTTGGTTTAATCATGTTCTCCCAGCGAATCCACCGAATTTTCTGCCTCATCCTGGTTCTACCCCACATAAAGTCCCTCCTTATGCTTTCCAACCTTTTAATAACAATTTTAGGAGCCAGAAACAAGGAAAGAAAATATGATGGCAGGCTTCCAAGGATGGATTTAACGAGAGTAATCCTCCCCGCAAATGAAAGATGTTTCGCCTTCCAGGAAGAAAACTTACTTTGGAACCTATTCACCACCGGTTGCCAAAAACGGGCCCGTTTGGCATTAGCACCGATCAGGATACCGAGATAAGTGAACAGCCACTTGCCCATCCCACACCTCAACTTATCAGCCATCGAAACCACCTTCGAATCCTCGACCCCAACCCCGAAAATCTAACATTTATTGTAGTTAACTTTCAGCCCGGTAACAAGGTAAAGACACCTTAGGAATCGAATCAAACTATCCGCATTATGATCCGACCATTCCCCGATAAAAAGCACGTCATCGGCGTAACAAAGGTGAGAAATAAACGGCCCATTGTTAGGAAGTTTAATCCCATGAAACAATCCCAATGTCACCGCTTGTTGCAAAAACATATTAAGCACTTCCATTGCGATGATAAAAAGAAAAGGGGGCATAGGGTCACCTTGTCTTAGGCCATGTTTAAACCGAAACTCCGCAGACGGAGAACCATTGACTAGCACGGACCCTTTGCTCGAGGAAAGACACCCATTGATCCAGCTGATCCATTTGGCAGGAAATCCCATAAACTCCAAAGTCTTAAGCAAAAATTTCCAGTTAAGTGAATCGTAGGCTTTAGCAAAGTCGACCTTAAAGATCATCATCCTTTTTTTTACATTTTTTAGCCCAACTAACCATTTCACTAACAACGAGAGGGCCATCAATAATGCATCTCCCGCTAGAAAAAGCAGATTGATTTTGGGAGATTAACCCATCCATAACCCTCTTCAGCCTGGAAGACAGAACTTTAGCAATAATCTTATAGGTGGAACTGATCAGGGAAATAGGACGAAAGTCGCTAATCCCTTGAGGATCTTCTGTTTTGGGAATCAAGGCCACGAACGAAGAATTACAACCCGAACTGATAACGCCCGACTTATGAAACTCGTCGAACACACTAAAAGCCAAATGCTTGAAATCCTCCCAATAATGCTTAAAGAATCTGATCGAGAACCCATCCGGACCAGGCGCTTTCCCACCATCACAACTTTTAAGGGCAGACCATATCTCACAAAGGGAGAAAGGTGCAATAAAAGACTCAGCTTGATCCGGAGTTAACCGGGGCAGGCCCATATTAGCATAAGAAGGTCGCCGCCGCATAGGCTCAGAGAAATGTTTACGGAATGCCCTCATCATATGATCTTTAATAGCCTTTGGTTCAGTGATCCAATCATCCCCAAATTTCAGCCCGTTGATACGACTACGGGCCTTATTAATATTGACAACTCCATGAAAAAAGGAGGAGTTTTCATCCCCGAATTTGATCCAATTGAGGCGAGCCTTCTGCTGAAGATCTTTTGCCTTAGCAATCTAAATTTTCCTAATATTCAACCTAATATCCACCCGGATATTCTTTTCATCAGGATTGAGAATATGCACGGCTGCCTTCCTTTCTAGGGCTTCGGCGGCCTTATAGAGATCCTCTAAATTTTTTAACTCCATGACCCGAATATCGCGACGCCAAACCTTGATATCATCCTTGATCCCTTTAAGAAGATTATTGAAAGCAATATCCTTCCTACCCCAATTAGCGACTTTTCCCAAATTGGCAGTGACAATGCCATCTAACTTCTACTGGCCGAGCCAACTGTTGAAAAATTTAAAAGGAATCGGACCAAAGTCATAGTCCACACACGAGAGGGAATCGGGGAAATGGTCAGAAGCACCCTTCCTAAGGACTGCAAGCCTAGCATAAGGCCACCGACTCATGAACCCGTCACAAACCCGGAACCTATCCAATTTGCTAAGCTTGATTTCCTCGTTATCGGAGATATAAGTGAAACTGCCCCCAGACATACGATATTCAAGAACGCCACAATGATCAATGAATTCATTAAAAAGAGAAGCACTAGCCTGCTCAAAATGGGAATTCACCCTCTCTTCTGGCATTCTAACATCATTAAAATCACCAAGCACGACCCACATACCAGAAAGTTGATATCTCAAAACAATAATCTCGCTCCATAAGTTTCTCCTCATAACCTGGTCATTAGGAGCATAGACATTAAGGATGTTCACCTTATCTTGAACTCCCTGAATAGACCCCGACGTCAAAACAAAAGAAGGACCCACCAAGGTATTCTCAACCGAGAAAACACCTAGATCCCACAGCGAAACCACCCCACCCGATCTACCCACCGCATCGGCAGAGGCAAAATCCAACTGACTACGGTCCCAGAATCTCCAATAGAAGTCCATATCCAAACCAGACTTGTGAGTTTCCTGAATAGCAAGGAAAGAAACCTTCGACTCCTTTTTAAGATCACGGACCCAATTTGGCTTATCCTGACCATTGACCCCCCTTATGTTCAAGGTTTGAAAATTCATTCCGACCTTTTGTTCTCCCAATCCCCCTGAACCAACTTTCTCACCTGGTTACTGAATTCCCCCAAATTGATCCCTAAGGCTTCACCATAGCGAACCGTCTCCTCCACTTCCTTCTCCATCTCTACTAACACCGGGTTGAGATCTGCCCCAATCTCCCTGTCATTACCGGCGCCGGAGTTAATGGAGGTTTCACCTGTAACCTGAGCCTCAGCCCTCGGAACATGAGAAGAGGGGTTTTGTTATTGTTGTTGAATAGTGTCGTCAAGAGAGAAAGGGTCCGAATCTTCCCCAATGTTTAGATCTGGAGTTTTAAACGTTGGGCTTGTACAATAAGTTTTGTTTTTCTTTTTAAATTTGGGCATAGTAGTTACATATTCTAGCCTAGTCCAGTCTCCACTAAGATCCGAAAAAGGCCCCTGGTTTCTAGAAGCATTATCCCTCTGACCAATATTTTGGGCCCCACCCAAGCCGCCAGACATAGTTGGGGTATGTGCACCGCTTTTTTCAAAAAACGAGCCATCTTCATGCAAATTACCCATGCACGTCCTTTCATCTTCCCCCTCAGCCTACTCCTGACTCTCCACTTCCTCCACCGGCTCATCCTCTTCCACTAACACCACTTTGGATTGAATCACCGGCGACGAAATAAACTCCGATGAATCATCCTTCTCCGGCACTAACTCAGGGACCCAATCATAATCCCCTTCGTCAATCCAAACCGGAAACTCGTGATCGAGCCATTTAATTTGGAACTCAAGAGATAATTTCTGACCAGACGTGACCAATACAGCCATGTAATCATTCGACAAATTCATAGATTCACAACCAGCGTCGGACGTTTGAAGCACTCTCCTGCAGCGTTCACCGATCTTGTTAAAAACATGCCGATCCCATAAAGCAAACGGAACCCCTGATATTGAAATCCATGCCACCCGATCATAGACCGGAGGTAACCCGTCCCAGACATACAACCGGGAGAACCATTGAGACCAAAATTCCGATTTGGTCCTGAGGAAAGACTCGGCCCCTTCACTAGACTCAAAGATGAACAAAACTTTAAGCCCACCCATATATTTCACCATCCCAACCTCTACTCCTGCTTCAAGCAAAACTGGTGAAAGGTCGTCCAACATGTCCAACTCTTTAACTTCTCCGATCAGGGACCTAAAAGCCCACTTTCTCCCGGCGTCAGTAACCGCCGGAGGAAGCTCAATCCTGACTTTCTCTGGGAGATTTCCTTTGACACCCAAGAGAGTATCTTTATAACTTGTTCCCCTACCCGGTATCTCCCGAGGAAAACTCGACGAAGTCTCCTGGTTAGGTCCATGAACATCATTACCCAAGCAAGAAAAGACCAACTTATCATTACCCAAGCGAGAAAAGACCGACTTATGAATCCCCTTGGAATGACTAGGAAACTTGCTGTCATCTCTATCAAATCTGGCCGCACAGACATCCAAAACCTCACCATCTAACTTCGTCCCTTGTAATAACTTTACCCATTCTCCAGTATCATGCACCTCTGAGAATCTAATGAAACCAAACGAGTTACCGGCCCCATCCTTTTTCCTTGGGACGAAAGTGTCTTCGAGGTTGTCAAAGTCCTGGAAAGCTTCCCACAGCCTCCCCGTGGTGCAACCAGCAGGAAGGTTGGACACGTAAAAGGAAGTAGTGTTCTTGAGCATTTCCGGCCTGTTCATAAACCGTCTCTATTGCAACTTTGCCTTCCTGTTGATAACCATATTCCAGTTATTGTCCTGGTACATTCTCCTGTTCTGAAACCTACCCTGCTCCTCCTGTTTCCTCCTCCTTAACTCCTGGAAGGAGGGTTGTTCCGGCTGAAAAGGACGGTTAAACGTTTTCACCATTGCACAAGCAAAGGGAAACCAAGACCCGGGAAGCGAATGGAATCGAAAGAAAATCAAGATAGGACATGAGGTAACGTCGGATCCGCAAGAGATATGAGAAACCAGTCAAACCTCGAATACTATCCCAAATTCTTCTCTTCGTCGAGCTACCGGCGAATCGTTCCCCAGCAAACCACAAAAGCAGAAAGGAAACCGAACCCGGACGGCGAATGGAAGGATCGATATACAAGTTAGGGTGAAAGGTCAAGCCAAGAAAACCGGCGTCCTCGCACACTAACCCTAATATTTCCCCTTCGTCGAGCCTCCGGCGGCCGGTTAGAATAGTCAGGTATTTAACTACCGATAATTATGTCAAAAACCGTCAACCAAAGGGACGGTTGGTTCTGGTTACAGTCAGCAACCATAAGACTAGTGGGTATGGGGGCCGTCCCCATGCCCGTCCGCTGCTCGCCGCCCCGGCTCCCCCACCCCTACTCCGGCACCGGGCCAGGCCCGGCTTCTCCGTCTGCTCACAGCCGGTTTCGACGTCCCTCACTCCCACACACACCTATACATACATACATATATATAAAGGGGTTCATCCCCCACCCCTAGGTCCATCACCTTTAGGCACCCGCTTACGTGGCGGTGACGTGACGACCCATCCCCTTGGGGATGAGGCTCACCATACCGGGTAGTCTAATGACCCACTAGTACAAAACCATAATTCTATTTTTGGTGGTGTTTTAGAAGACAAAGCACCAAATAACAAGATTACCACACTAATAAATAAACACACCACCAAAAAAATAGATTACAAAGCACCGTTATATGCTTAGAAGTTATACAACAGCATTAAATTGATTTTATGAGGGTGAAGTTGTTAATAGCACCATTAAATTGATTTTTTGAGGGTGAAGTTAATAGTCACATCACCGCCACGTCACACAAGGGCTTTAAAGCCCCCTCCTTTAACTTGAAGGGTGTGGAGGGTGTGGCTAGGGGCTTTATAGCGCCCCCCTCCATTTAAAGCCAACCCCCTTTGCTCGTTAACATGGTGGTGGAGGGATGATGGCGCCCCTCCTTTAATTGTGGCGCTGTGCACGATGGAGCCCCTTAGGAGCTATGGAGGCTGAGGTGGCGGGGTGGCGCCCCCCACACCCACTAGCCTAAGTATAAATACAGATATACAAAACATAGTTTAGTTTACAAGTTTAGTGGTACGATCATATATAAACTCTCTTTTGTGTAAAAACAATAAGAACCATTCACAATTCGCAACATGCCATCCCTCTAATTTATGTATCAAGGGTATTTTTGTATTTTGGCTTAGACTTGGTTTCTAAGAATTCCTAAAATCATGGAAATAGTTTTAAATTCATTTGCTGATTATACGAATTCATGTGCTGATTATACAAATTCATGTGTTGCTCGTATATGTGCTGGTTATAATTATATACGTATGTGCTCGTTATACAAACTCATGTCTTACTTATATAAATTATGTGTTAGTTATAATTGTGTACGCATGTGCTAGTATAGGTGCCGACTATAATTATATGTGTATGTGCTGATTATATAAATTCATGTTTTGCTTGTATATGTGTTGGTTATAGTCGGCACCTATACTAGCAATATTATACTATTTTGTAACTTAAAAAAAACTGTCATTTAAAAAATATATATATATAGCAATATTATACTCATTTTAAATATAAAAAAAAAATCTTGATTTGTGGTATAATATTTTTAATAAAATACCAATTTATATAAAAGTTATTTTAGGCTTAAAAACGGGGTGGAAAATTTTCTAAAATCATGGAAATAGTTAATAGAAAATCAGAAAATGATTAAAATACCCCTTTATCTCATTAAATAATATATATTTATTATTAATAGTGATTTGAAATCGATTTTAGCTTTTAATTCAATTAATCAATGTTCAGGATCTGTTCTTACTGTTTTTAGAGTAAATAAGGTTTGTATGAAACCATAACTCTACAAGTTTAACATTAGGGAGACTGAAAATACTTAACCCGGTATCAAACCTAGTGTACTTAGATCTAAAAGGAAATAACAAAAAACTAAAGAAGGCTTTTCTTATCAAACTGATTTAGTAAATACACTTAGGCTATAGGGTGTGGTCATGACCCTTATGACCACCATGATCCTCCACATAGGCACCATGTCATCCATCTTTAATTCACCAGTTAAAACCACTATCCTCAGGGTGTGGTTTTGACCCAAACCACTATACCCTTTATTTTTTTAATTTATTTTTGTCTTAAAATTTTCAAATAGGAGGGTCGTGGCAATCGTGGTTTAATCCATGGGAACCACCATTAATCAAGGAGGGGGGGTATATCATTTAATTAATGGTCATATGTGGAAATAATGTTCCAATCAATGACCCCCACAGCCTATAGCCTTATTAACAAATTATATTATTTAATTTAAGGTAATAATTAAAGATGAACAATCTGTTTTAAATATGTAAATTTGTTATCTAAACAATGAATTACTCACTGTATTTGTAACTGATTGATTAAAGGTATATTAATTAATGGTTAATTAGATCTAGTATGTTTTATTTACCCGTATATAGGAGGTTACTTTTCTGATGTGGTGAAACCCTAAACCATCAAACAGGGACCGAACCAAGCTGGTTTTTGATGTATGATTTGGCTGAACCACTCGGTTTTGCTGGTTCAACCGATCTAGGGCTGGGTGCTGTTAGAGCATCTTGGTTTGAGTCCAAGATCCAGTAGATCTATCCTACAATTCTACAAACAAATATAAAAGTTGACTTTAATTGGAAACTTAAGTTAAATTATCTCTACTAGAACATACAAGATCTACAACTTTTCAAACACATCAACAACTCATACAGATAACAACAATGAAAAGTGATAATTAAAGATACAATCATTTATTTATGGTCAACCACATGAATCTATCTTCCGCTGAGGTTGACTTACTTAGCAGTATCTCCAGATTGACCAGGCTGATTAGTTGAGTTCCTGGCACGTGGATCAACATCTCCATGTGGTGGGGCTTTTGTTTGATTAATTGGGCGTTGAAATGATACAGGCTTATTGTTGCCAGTAGTATTACCAGATGAAGATGAAGAAGCTGCAGGCTTCCTGACTGAAGAAAGAGATGGAGGTCCACCAGACATGATATTTGTTAGGATTTGATTAATTAACTCTTGCAAGTGGTTCGGGGAGATGGTGGACTCAGATTTACTTATAGAAGGTTTGGATATCATTTACGTAATATGATGACGCATAGGATGACCTTGCTTCTTACCTAATCTCTTTTTATATATGGTTTGTTTTAAAAAAAAATTTAAGTACTCAGATGACTTTAGTTTCTTTTTTCATTCCAATCAGTAGAGCAAATTACATAAGGATAGCAGGTAAACGAGCAACAAATTGCACTGTCATTCTCTTCTGAATAGAAAATCTGAATCTACTAAAAACAAAGTCTCGCCCCTGAAGGGTCGAAAAGTTTCTAAATTAAAATTTACTTACACAAACAGTACTTAGGGGATTGGGGGTGGTCACTAGTGATAGAATTCCATCACTCACAAGCATCCAATCAACTCCTGCCATGTCATCAGCCACTATTCTATCACTCACAAGCATTTTGTAGTGGCGGTGGTCATCACTAGTGATGGAATTCCATCACTCACAAATTTTTTTAATTTTTATTTTAAAATTAGAAATTAACAATAAAACACTAAAATTATAAATTTCATTAAAATTAAAACATACTAGTTCAATTTAACATACTAGAAATATTTTAGGCTACAATTTAAAAAAAAAATACTAAAAAAACTCTACTCCTCGTCCGACTCATGAAACTCCAAACCTAAAGAACCTACTAGTTCGATTAAATCGTATCTCAACCGAAAGTGAGTTTCTTCATCACGCAAGTCTTGTTGGATACCATCGGAAGACGACTCGGTATCGCTATCGCTATTGCTATCCATCGGAAACGTCAAATCCGTGGGAAATTCCATTTGAGAAAGATGTAGATCGTGTGAAATGTGTTTGTGTTTTGGTGTGGGTGAAATGGTTTAAAATGGAGAAGTATATATAAAAGATTTAAAGGATTTTTTTAATATAGTTTACCGTTGAATAACGGTCAAAAAGCATCAACAACGTTCAAATTTTCCAAAGTTCAACGCGTGATTCCTTCAACGCGTTAATCTTTTCACGCGTTATGGAGGTGGTGGCGGCAGTGTGCTTCTGATGTTTCACGCGTGATGAGGTGGCCATCACAGACCACCCCCACTCCCCCTTAGACCACCCCCACTCCCCCTTATGCTTCGAATTGTGTCACGTGAAACTTTAAATACCACTATTTTATATGACAAATACTTGCAATTGTACATTCAACTAGTTGATGCCCCGGCCGCGTTGCGAGGCGATGGCCGAATAATTCTCAATCAATTAAGAAAACATTATTATAGTTTTGTTAAGAAAAAAACTAAACGATGACAAGACCGTAGTTCTAAGCTTAGAGAAAAACTGTAGTTTGTCAAGATTAATGCGTGAGTGTTAGGCAGCTCCTTGACATGGAAAAAATTAAATCGAGTCAACCAATTAAAAAAACACTTTTATAGTTTTGCTAAAAAAATTAAAACGATAGCAATACTGTAATTTGAACTCGAGGGCAAAGTTGTATTTGTTGACTTGGATAAAATCGTAATTTGCGAAAAGTTAAAGTGATGGCAATACTATAAATTTGAACCAGAGACAAAATCGTAATTTTTAAGCTGGGGACAAAACAATATTTTTAATTTGAACCGGGGCAAAATCAAAATTTTGAACTAAGTGCAAAATCGTAATTTGGAGTTGGGGGCAAAAGCATACTTTTATTTTGAACCGGGAAAAAACATAATTTTAAACTGAAGGCGAAATCATAATTTTTGAAACGGGGCGAAAATGCGAAATCGTCATTTTTAGTTTAGGGCAAAAGCAAAAATTTATTTTGAACTGGGGCCAAAATTGTAATTGTAATATGGGGATAAAATTATAATTTTGAACCGAGAGCAAAATCGTAATTTTAAGCGAGGGACAAAAGCATAATTTTATTTTGAAGTGAGGGCAAAAACGTAAATTTATTTTAAATAAAGGACGAAACCGTAATTTTAAAACGAATATAAAATGATAAAATGTTTGGTCTAATAAGGAAGTGCGACGCAGCTGCGTGGCACTATTCCCCTCACTTGTATTTGTATAGGTAGGAAATTATTCATACATTTAAAAAAAAATTACCACTTTTTTAGGAAAAAGGGACAACATTATTTACTTCTTTCAATGTAATGTAGCTTTCAATGTTTTTCCTCAGGCAAGGGACCAAATTCATACAATCATTATCGCATATGTGTGGTGGTATGGTATTTGTACATTTGGGCTTTATGTTGGGCCCAAAGGGCCTGAGGCCTGAGGGAGTGAGGGCTGACGACAAAGTCCACAAGAGGTATGGATTAAGGATTGTGCCTATTTTGTGCAAAGTTACAGTATGAACCTAATCTAATTTGCAGCTAGACTGGTCCAAAAAGCCCATATGTTAGGCCTGGTGATGAAGGTTCGTCATTCATAACCAAGACTCCATCTCCATCTATATAATTAAACTAAAAACACATTTTTCTCTATATTTTGTTTATTTTTCAATTAAAAACACATTTTTCATAATGAGCGCGTCGTTTCCATTTGTTTTTATACAAATTACAACATTAGCCCAAACATTCTAACAATTACATTTCAGACACTAACTATACTAACTAAATTTCCAACTAAACTAACAAGATTAACTAACATGTAAAAGGTTCAGTTTTGCACATTTTCAGATCTAAACACGACTACAAACTACATAAAACATCACAAGGTAAACCATTCACAACTATATATATTAAAGTGCCACATACAACTACAGCCTTTTTTCCAATACCAAGAGTAAGTTTCAGTAAGAACAAATATGGCTGAAATTGTCTTGAATGTACTTACATTTGACGAAATTCAACGCTATATACAATAATGCCTGACACATTTCCTTTATAAGCTATCAGTTCCTCTGTTCCACCTACACATGAGCATGGATACTTGCATGTTTATTCAAGAATACGAAGAAAAGAAATAATTTTGTACTTTAAAGTAACTGACTTACTTGAAAGTTTAATGCTCTCTCAATTTCCTTGATGACAATATCCAAGGTTGGACGATCAACTTGAGTTTCTTCCAAACATCTAAATGCAATTCCTAAAAATGTGTCCAATGAATCTTGATTAGGTCTTCTATTTGAAGGAAAAATGTCTGCATCAGTTTCTTCCATTAGCTTGGGATCCATCATATTATTTATGGTTCCATCGTTGAAGCATCGTTGAGTGATGGGTGCAAGCCCTTTCTCATTTTTGTCCATGTAAACTTGATCATATGCCAACCTTCCACAAAAGATCTCAAGCATAACCACCCCAAAAGAGTAGATATCTGATTCTTTTTCTAATTTACCTGTCCTTTCATATTCTGGATCCCAATACACTTGCAAACCAACCTCTTGATTTGATGGGTGTAATTTGGAAATCCCAAAATAAGCAATCTTCGCATGCCAGTTGTTACCTAACAGAACATTGGCACTTCTTATGTCACCGTGTTTCTGAGGGTCCATTTTGGTATGAATGTGATTGAGTCCACATGCAATATCAAGGCACATGTGTAGCCGTTGTGTCCATGTGAGGTTATTAATTTTATCAACACTTTTCAAGTAGTCAACAAGGCTTTTGTTGGAAGCATGCTCATAAAGAAGAATCATCTCATCTTGTTCATCACAAAAACCAAGAAGAGATACTACGTTGGGATGATTATATTTAGTACGCATTTCAATCTCTGAAAAAAAACTTTCTTCTCCTTGTTCACTTTCTTTACTAGAGATGCGTTTTATAGCTATGCTGATGCATGCCTTTGGTAACTTACTATTTATCTTCCCTTTTGCTGCCAACAAAATTTTATCGTGTTCGGCTTTGTACACCATACCATATGCATATAATCCAATGCAATATGTGTCTGAAAAGTTCTCCGTGGCAGACTCTATATCACTAAGTCGAAACCTAGAGAGTACCATGCTTTCCCCCTGCAATGTTGATATTGTGTAAAAGAGTAGGATGTTGCAAATCTTTAAGCAACTTGCTTTAAAGGAACTCACTAAATACACGCACTAATATGTTTAGAATTCAAAACAACTCTTTATTAATTTATATGTTTAAAAACTGGAATTGTATTTTATTTTTTAAAGATGTCGTATATTAAAAAGTCAAAAAAATCTCTAAGTTAATGGTATTAGCTTAAGTTCACTTTGGTGCACTTTTGTACATATGAACTCAAGTTTGTGCTTCATTTTATAAAAGCAAGAGTAAAAAAACAATACATTTCTTCTATAAAGGATAATGGATGAGTACACTATTTAACAAAAGGTTTCAACATCTAAAAAAAGGTTAATTTTGAAAGAGAAAAAAAAAAGTCTTACTTGCAATTTTAATGCATTTTCAAGCTCCTTGATGACAACTTCCATCGTGGGACGTTTGGCTTGAGTTTCTGCCAAACATTTATATGCAATTTTTGAAAATGCATCAAAAGAATCTTCATTGGGTCCTCTGTTTATAGTAAAAATGTGTTCGTCATCTTCGGTTATTTTAGGATCAATAAGTTCCTTTACAGTTCCCTCATTGAATCGTCGTCGCGCAATAGGTCCAAGGCCCTTGTCCGTTCCCGCCATGTAAATTTTATCATAGGCCAATCTCCCAGACAAAATCTCAAATAAGACTATTCCAAAAGAGTAAACATCTGATTCTTTTTTATACTTTCCTGTAGTCTTGTATTCTGGATCCATGTACACCTCTGTGCCTGCAATATGTTCTGACTTGAGGGTGCTTGGTTGTTGGTCTTTGGGGTGGAATCTGGAAAGCCCAAAGTCGGCTACCTTTGCATTCAGATTCTCGTCTAACAAAATGTTTTGGCTCTTTATATCTCGATGTAATATCCTTGGCTTTCCTTTCACGTCAGTGTGAAGGTAATTAATTCCATTTGCAATATTAAGAGAAATTTGTATTCTTTGCACCCAAGAAAGACTAGTAGGTGTTCTTTTAAAATAATCACCTAGGTTTCCTTTAGAAACATACTCGTAAACTAGAATCATTTCGCGATTTTCTTCAGAAAACCCAAGAAGAGGGACTATATTTGGATGCTTACAACTAGTAAGCAATCTGATTTCTGCTAAAAACCCTTCTCTACCCTGTTCATCTTGCCTTTCAGTGATGCGTTTTATAGCTACAGTTTTACTTATTTTGAGTAGTTCATTTTCACACTTCCCTTCAATAACATCAAGTTGAGCTTTGTACACCTTACCATAACCGCCCTCCCCTACATATTCCCGTTGGAAATTATCTGTTGCCCGCTGTATTTCGATTAGTGGAATCTTCAAAATATCAAACTACAAAAACAATGTTCAAGTGAGAAGAGGTATATTGCAGCTTGTACATGCTACCAAATATATGATATTATTAGACAAAAAAAACCATCCCTTATATTATGTTCGTTTCTATCTAAAATTACGAGTAAATTATAGAGATGGCACCAAACATTTAAATAAATATAAGTTAAACAAATATATAACAGAACGGAATATCTTTCTAGACTTTCAACTCAAGGCATTTACTTGAATTTTTAAACGCAGTTTAGCTAAATGACAAAACTTCTTTGATTCGAAAAAACACCCTCTCATAAATATTAAATATCTTATATATTAAAATTAAAATGCTATATTGGTTGGTTGTATCAGGCGCCAGGGTGTGGTTCGGGAGACGGCATCGGGGAGCTGAGGTGGAGCTCCTCCCCCGACTGGAACACCGCCCCTCCCCCCCCCCCAGCGGGAATCGGTCCCTTCAGGACTCCACTCCCGATTGTCCCAAGCGCTCTCTCTCTCTCTCTCTTCATTCTATCTATCTCTCTCTTTAATCTCTCTCTCTCTAGCTTTGATTGGATGGAGGTGGATGGGGATGGATGGGGAAACCATTTCCTAGGGTTGAGGGAAGAGGAAGAGGAAGAAGAAGGTGATGATTGTTGAGTGTGAAGCCACTTGTGGTTTGTCAAAGTTCGGCAGCAGCTATGTTTGACAGCAACCGTCAAAGTTCGGCAACAGCTATGTTTGACAGCAGCCAATTAATGAGAAGTGTGAAGCCACATTGGAGTGTGAAGCCAATTATGTTTTGCTCTTCACAAAAGCATTGGAGTGTGAAGCCAATTAATGAGTTGGTAAAAAATGTCTCATGTAATCTCTATATAAGTGACTGATCTGTATTGTAATCGGTGTGCAACATGAAATGAAAGAAATACCTTAGTTGCCCCGTGGACGTAGGTTGCAGTTGGCGACCGAACCACGTAAATCCTTGTGTCGTTCTTTTTTTCTATTTCTGCAGTTGATTGTTCTTGAGTGTGTCTTGCTTCCGCGTGCGTATACCCCAACAACTGGTATCAGAGCTTCGGCTCGGTTACACACGAAGAACACGATTCGAAAGAAAGACAGAATACCTGAAGATCGCGATCAGGTTGGTGTGTCGGTAGAAGCCGACTGGAATCGCCGGAGACCTGTGAATCGCTGGTTCTGTGGTTGTCTTGTGTTTGAAAGAAGAAAAATGGAGTTTTTTCTCTGGTTGTTCTTACCGTCGAAGAAGAAGAAGAAGAAAAAGGAAAGGCTTTTTTTTCTTTGCTGCTATCGTTCAATTCAAATGAAGAAGACAAGTTTTTCTTTGTGATAAAGATGGATTGTGGATGTCTTTTGTCCAAGATTCCATTTGTGAGAAGTCAAAAGAAAAAGCTTGTCTCCCATGTGAAGAAAAAAAAAAGAATATTATTTTTTTCTTGTAGGTCCAACAAAGAAAATAAGGGGGTATTTTTTGTTGTGGGACTAGGTGATCGAGTGGTGATTTAGAGTTTGTGGTTGTCGATAAATTTTTTTTGTCGACTGGAGCCGGGTAAACTCTTGAAGATCATCAGATTATTTTTTGGACGAGGTGATCGAGGTTTGTACCAAATTAAAATATTATTTAGCCGTTTTTTAATTCGATTGGAGCCGCTAGGATATTCAGCCGTTGGTCGAGTTTGGGTTGCGGGCTAAATATGGTTTGTGTTTCAAGTTCATGTTTTGACATTTATTATGAACCGAAAAATTTGTGAAACCGAGGTTTGTGACGGTTTCGGGTTTCGGTTGATTGGGTTGTCATGGGAACTTGGATATGGTACTGGTCGATGGGTGAGAACATGGAGAAAATGGAATCAACAGGGTTGTTGATGTTGACACAAGTGAAAAGAAAGTCAATTGCAAGTCATGGAACTATTGCTTGTTGAAAGCTCTATTGTAGTTATAACCGTTTGCCGGTTAGCTGGTCTGGAATTGTGGATGGTATTCCTTGTTCGGTGGTGATCAGCTGTTTGACATTTGAGTGGATCTTTGTACTGGTATTGGGTGAAAGTTTTTCACAGGAATAGTACGAGTAAAGATTCGGCTCATGGAGTGTCGGTTGGCATGGGTTGGGATAACAGTAACAGTGGGAGCTGGGCATAGTTGACTTGTGGGCTGCATGGAGGTTCAGACATCTTTTGGAGTCGATGTCATGAATATTTGAATTCTGCTTCTGAGAATGTGTCTGGGTTTGATGCATTGGGACTCAGTGGAAGGCAGTGAAGACTCTTGGGCTATGGATTCTGGTGCTTCGTTTCACGCCATGCACAGCGGGAAGACGATGGTGAATCTAAAGAAAGGAGACTTTGGAAATGTATGATTAGCTAACGGTCATGTTCTTAATGTTACGGGTATGGGAGATGTTAATCTGAAGACTCCACTAGGCACTACGTGGAACTTGCATAATGTCAGGGTAATTCCAGGTTTAACGAAGAAACTTATTTCTGTTAGTCAACTGGATAAACAGGGACTAGATGTTAAGTTTGGTGGTGGGAAGTGGAAGGTGATTGATAGAAATCTTGTTGTTGCCTGTGGGAGGAGACGAGGATCGTTGTATCTAGTTGAGATACCTGCTGAGGGAGTAGCCGTCCCTGTACAACATAAAGTCTGGTTCCCTGAATCTAGTAAGCGGAAGAGGGTTCAATTTGCAAACTTGAATCCTGGTGCTTTGGGGATGTCAGTTGAATGTGGTCGGGGGTCTAAGTTTAAACCAGTCAGGGGATTTGGTGATAGTGGGAGCATGGGTCGTGTTCCGGGTACAATCACAAAGAGCCGTTGGGTTTTGAAGACGAAGATTCCGATGGAAGAAAAATGCTCTCCTGGAAATAGTTTGCAAAATGTGGAGAGTGGTATTAATTCTCGGTGTATCTCTGGAGCTGGTGGATCGTGCAAGCCGGTTGAGATAGAGAATGAGTCAGTGGCGGTTTCAGTCACGGCTGGGTCTGGTAAGACTGTTGGGTTGGAGTTCGGGGGAGCTTCAGCTGGCCTTCAGGAATAATGAAGGTGGGGTAACTAGGAAGGTACTAAAGATTCTTACAGAAATACAGATGCACTGTTGAAGCACAGGTGAAGATTGTTCCGTGGCTTCAAGTGGGAGATTGTTGAGTGTGAAGCCACTTGTGGTTTGTCAAAGTTCGGCAGCAGCTATGTTTGACAGCAACCGTCAAAGTTCGGCAGCAGCTATGTTTGACAGCAGCCAATTAATGAGAAGTGTGAAGCCACATTGGAGTGTGAAGCCAATTATCACAAAAGCATTGGAGTGTGAAGCCAATTAATGAGTTGGTAAAAAATGTCTCATGTAATCTTTATATAAGTGACTGATCTGTATTGTAATCGGTGTGCAACATGAAATGAAAGAAATACCTTAGTTGCCCCGTGGACGTAGGTTGCAGTTGGCGACCGAACCACGTAAATCCTTGTGTCGTTCTTTTTTTCTATTTCTGCAGTTGATTGTTCTTGAGTGTGTCTTGCTTCCGCGTGCGTATACCCCAACAATGATGTGGAGGTGAGGTGGAGATGATTTGGCTATGGGGGAAGGGGAACCACACCCCATAGTCTCATACTCTCATAGGCTTTGTGTGTTTTTCAAAAAAAAAAAAAATCTTGATTTTTTACCTTTTGCAATTTTAACGCTATATAATTTGTTTTTTTTTTTATTTTAACAAAACTTTTCATTATTTGCAGTTTAACCTTACAATTTTCTACTTTCAACTTTTGTTCACTATACTTTTCATCTTTCGGAAATACTCCTTTTACATTTCGTTCTAAATTTTTCGAGTTAGTACGGCGCAACGTACATGTGTGATTCAACTTTTTTATATTTAATTCAAAAATTTGTGAGTTAACATGGCGCAACGTGAATGTGTGGTTCAACGTTTATACGTCTATTTTTCCTGTCTGACAGGTTCATCGCAACACACAGGTCATAGGTCAAGTCAGTGTTGGTGCGGTGGTATGACATTGGTACTATTTGGCATGGTTTTACACCCCACGACAATGCAGGGTACTTGATTCTAGTTGTTTTAAATTAATAAATGGTCCAAATTTAAATACATATCTCATCCACTAGTATAAAAAAACAAGCTTACTTGCAATTTAAAAAAGAAAACACCATATGAATTTTGAAATGGGGATAATTTCATATATCCCTTTCAATATCATATTTACTCGCTCATCGTATTATAGTCTAATAACATTTTAGGGTGGAATAAAGCTTAAGGATCATTAGATTCTGAGTTCAATTCTTACAAGGAGGTTTTTATTAGATTTTCTCCTAAATTAATGTATAGACATTATTGTCTAATGGAGATGAATATGATCAGATAGTGATGAAACATCAACGGTCCGCCAATGATCCAAATTTTGCGTTAAAAATATCATATTTACCCATGCTCAATAAAAGTGATAATATAACATATAATTGTTTTCAAATTGTTGATATTCATATCGTTCTTTGAAACTTGCTTTAGGATATGATGCCAGTTTAAAAGGGTATTGTGTAATATGTTACTTGACATGAGCAAAAATCACATGTTTTTATAACAAATTATTATCTATTTCTAAAATGTTTTGTTAATGAAATCTTTAAAATAAGCTTAAATTGGTTTATACCCGATTTTTCGGACAAAAATAACCCAAAATTAACAAGGAAAGCAAAACCGGACGAAAAAACAAAGAAAAATAACAAAAGTTAGCAGCCGCCCCCATGCCTCGGATCCCAACACCACCAGATACCTCCAGAAGCCCTCTGTGCAAGGATCAGGCAACAAAAGTCAGGCACGCCCTGTGCCTTGGCAGTACAAAACAAAAGAAAAGCTTCCGGAAGATTTGGAAGATCCTATGGGGCCCACAAAGTTGGCCACGATTTATGCCTCAGTTACCGAGTATAGCCAGTCACTTAGCCAGGCACGGGGCGTGCCTCGCCCCCAGCCAGCCTATAAATAATGGCCTTCTCTACCATTTTCACTTGCTCATTCTCTCCAACCTTCTCCACTACACACTTCCCTTCTACCCAAACCTCTCTAATCATTGTAATCATTAGAAGAAACTCAAAAGTCATTAGTGTAATCAAGCTTTTCAAGTTTGATTTTATCTTCTCCGATCCCATGGCCATTAAGGAAGATCATTAGTAAGCAAGGGGTGTGGTGTGTGTGTTTGTGTGTGTTAATGTCTTTAATCAATTAATATTATGTGACACTTCCAGTTTTCTCGATACGTTGTTATTGAATTAAATGTGTCGTTTAATTGATATGTTTGGTTTGATACATATTATATGTATGTTATATGACATTAAGTTAGTAAAATAAATTGTTTTGTTGATTTGAACTCGGTCGCACACCTCGCCACCTGTACACACCCCCTTTAGTCGCACACTCTTCTCACTTCTTGGACTGGGCTACACCGCACACTCACTCAGGCCCACTTGCAAAGCCCACGAGAAACCCTAGTGCCACTGCACAGTTGTTTGTGTGTGCGACATCCTTGGGCTGTATAAAAGACTCCATCCAGCCGACAAGGAGAATGTTTTTGGGCATCAATCATTTCACCAGCAATCCCCAAAACATTCTCTCTCTCTCTCTCTCTCTTACCTACATTCTATCACTAAAAACCCTAAAAACACACCAAGTTCTCCCCTTTTCTTCTTGAATCCGATGGCAAAATCCTCACCTTTTGACGATAGCATCATCAACTCCAAGAGCAACTAGAAGTTGTTGATTAGGAGCTTCATTTCATCCTCATTTCTACACACTCTAGTATCCGGTTAGTGTGTTCCCATTTTTGATGATAATAGATGCTAAAGGTGCTAGCTTGATAATGATTTCGTATGATAAATGGTTATACATGATTTTGTTTGTGGGAATGATTGTTTCTGTTTTGATGTGTCATTTACAAACTATTTTGTGCTTAGTGATTACACAAAGGCCCGATGTTGTTTATAAGAGTTAGGACTACATTTGATTTATGACGAAGGGATCTACATGAATGTTGATGATGATAATGATTCTTGTTGGACCTGTACATAAAATCGAGTAGTTAAAATGCATGTCATGGATGTCGTTTATAAAGAATAGAACTTTGTGGTTAAAGTTTTATGTATGAGGTCTATTGTAAAAGGAAGTGATGCGATAAACTGTTTGATAAAATGTTGGTAGAAATGATATAAAATCTATGCATGATTTACTGTTTAAATCCTAGGAACAAGGAGGGTGTTTTATCTATTTGTCTTATTTGATTTATTGAAAAATGGTGATGAATGCTGTTCGGAATGATTGGAGTCACACACTGAGGAAATGTACAAATCTTTCTAAACATTATACGAATTGGCACAACACTCTACACACATTGGGAGCCACGTATGCCGCATACTCCTTATGTACAACCTTAGGTGCACCTCGTACGACCGGATGATGCATGGACACACACCGGTATGAGCCGTACACTCTCATTCAAGCTCGTAAAGCACATAGTACAACTGCACAACATGACCGCACACTTGAAGACAGGTCGCACACTCTGTGTGGACTGTCCAAAGTGGGCCGCACACTCTCTTTTGGGCCCTTAGCTTTTGGACTGATTAATTTACTGGGTTGCACATCTGAATTAATAATGGACTGCACTCTGTGTGACCTATGTCGGTAACCATAATAGGACGTGGTTGACCAAAACTGTTAAACAAGTAAAATTACCTGCAGAGCAAACCAAGGTGAGTTCACAACTTTTACTAAAAGCATGTGCCCCACGCAGACCACGCGCAGACGTTTGAGTCTGCAGCTTGTTTGTTTTTTAGAAGAGGTTTCATTAAAAAAACCTCTTCCCCACCTCTTCCCCACGCAGACCTGTCCTTATGTCTTCCAACCTCTTCAAGACTCTTCTCCCTCTTCAAAACACCCATCTGGTCTCAAAACCCTAGCACCTCCACTTCTCCAGCCGACACCACCTCCTCCGCCACCACCTCCACCTCCGACACCACCTCCTCCGCCGCCCACCCCTGCTCCGCCACCACCTCCGACACCACCTGCTCCAGCCTTGCTCCACCTACACTCCGCCACCACCTCCACCTCCAACACCACCTCCACCTACGACACCACCTGCTCCAGCCCTACTCCACCTCCACTCCGCCACCACCTCCACCTCCGACACCCATATCCTCCGCCACCGTCCTCCACCTCTGCTCCAACCGCCACCTCTGCTCCATCCTCCACCCCATCTCCTCCACCCACCGTCGACCCCTCCACTATCGATTTCAAACACGATTCAAGCACCATTGATTTCAGGCACGTTTTAAGGCACGATTCAGGGCTGGATTTGGTTGTAGTGGGAGAGGATTAGGTTTTGAGTTGGGGTTTTGTGATGGGCTGTGGTGGAGATACGGTGGTGGGTGGTGGAGATACGGTGGTGGGTGGTGGAGATACGGTGGTGGGTTGGGTGGAGAAGTGGTTGTAGGAATTAGGGTTTTGGCAAGGAAGACAGTGCAGACTTTTGCAGATGTTATATAATCAAACACTCTTTTTATTACACTATGCAGACATTTGGTCCACCTCTTCTCGTGCAGACGTTTGCAAATGTGGTCCGTAGACTGCAGACCTTTTGCATCTGAAAAAACAAACACCACCTAAACGAAACTCTATCACGGAAAGTCCCCACTTACTATACCGATTAGTCGCCTGGCCTGGCGAACGGGTTATTAGCTGATAGCGCTATTAGGTCTCACCAACCTCACACCGTGCCTGGATAGGATTAGGCATGAACTAATAGACTCTGGCAAACCGTCAATGATGATAGACATTGACAAACGGGGCAACAACATGAGGTCGCTAAGTATTCGGAATCACGCAGTTTAGTAGCTTACACATAAGGTTGTTCTCCATGGCATGATATAAATGAGTAATTTAACAACTTAAACAAGTTTTTATGGAACTAAAACTGGACAACCCATGAACTCGTCAATTTTATGTTGATACCCTACTGCATGCTTTGCAGGTAGCAGTAATGGCAGGAGCTTGCAGCTTGGGAAGTGTAGTGGTTGCATGAGCCCGTGTTGGGTTCCTTATCAATAAGTTTGAACTTATTAACTTATGCTAGAACTCTTCTAATTTATGCTTCCGTTGTTATCTTAAACATTGTTTTAAAACTTAAACTATGGACTTAGACTTTATTGTCACTAATCATATTTGCTTTGGTAAAACTATTTAATATTATTGTTCAATATGGTTGGTGGCTTGATCCTGGTCAGTCACACGCCTCGCGGTAGTACTCCACATGTGGAAATTTGAGGGTGTGACATATTATTTATTGAAAGTAAGTTAAATAATAGTGTCACCATTAACTTGGGTCACTAGAGTTTCTGCCTAGTCATTAAAATCTACCAACACTCTTGCGGCATAATTAACATGGGCCGTTCATGTTTTTAATGTCTATGTAGAGTCAAAACATGTTAATGCTCTTTGCGGATGTTAATGGTTTTGGATGGGACTTCAGATTAGGTAAACTTCCTACCTTTGCGTGAAAATAACATAAAAGTTTAAAGGACTTGATATATATACATAAGTAGCTACCTTAGGGTAATTGACAACTCAACGACGGACTAAGATATACTAATATATATATCCCTTGGACTAATTAATTAATTAATACCTCGAGTGGCGTTTACCTACTGATTCAAAGCGGAAAGTTCGAGTGTGTTAGCATTACGACCCAGATACTGCACAAAAACACTCATTAACATGCATCGCTCCTCGTCTGACAATCGAGCCCTCGCAACCCCATGACCCAATCTAGCTAGCAAGATATTAAGAGGTAAGTTGATCCTAAACACCACTTCTCCTATCATTGATTCCTACACTTTTATTTTCTTCTTGATCATTTTATTTTCTTTTGTTTTAACTTATCTTTTTAACATATCCCACTTTTTGGACTTAGTTAGATGTTATCGACGACTCAGTACTAAAACTCATGTATACTTGGACGCCTCGGTATCTTACTATCACTATATTACGCCAACGATGTGTGCACTTGACCAACATGAGTCGTAGTGTGATCATAGTTTATTGTGTTTTTATAAATATTAAAACTTGAATTAGTACATAAACCGACCTAAAATTAAACATCTTTTACAAGCACACAAAACCACGTCATTACTCAAAAACGTTTTCAGAAATTATATATATATAATCAAAATTTTATGTATGTTACTCAGAAACGTTTCAAGAAAAGTATATATATATATATATAAACTTTTAAGAAAAATTAAAATCAAAATGTTATTATATGTTTTTATGGCAGTAAAAAATATTTTGAAAATTTAAGAAAAAAATTTATGTTTTACAATGGCTCTCACTATTCTCACATCGCTACATCTTATTTTCATACCATTTTTCACTCTATCTTTCTTTATATATCTCTATGTATGTATAGAGAGAGATGGAGGAGAGAGATATTTAAATATTAACTCTCTTCACTAATGTTTTAAACAAGTTATAGAAAACACTTGCAAAAGAGTTAAAAAAACATTTTAAAAAAATCTTGTATAAATTATCACGATTCAACAAAATAAAAGGATTATTTTTGTTAGAAAATTTTTCCTTATATGTTTAAAAAAAATTAAAAAAGAAACATTTTTCCTTATCAAATAGTATGTCAGAAAATGCACTTTAAAAAAACACTATTTTGGTATAATTTAAAAGAAAGAAGAAGAAGAAAAAAAAAGATAGCAACACACCATTTTCGTTGTATTTGAAAAGAAAGGCTCATCAAGTTTACAATATCATATCTACCTAATAAAAATCGAAAAGAAAGGCATTAGTGAAGAGAGTTAATATTTAAATACTATAAATAATATTTAATGAAACGGGTAAGCAGCAACAGAGACACACCCAAATATGAGATTATAGTTGGATTCAAATACACAGTTTCTTACAATTAAGAAATTGTAGAAATTTATTAATCGGATTCTGATTGAAATTATTCTGGACGTATTGAAAACGTAACATTGAACTTTACAACCTTATATTTTAGGTTTTCGTTTTTTTATTTTGTTTTTAAATTGTAAATTCTAGAATTTTTATTTTAGGTTATTGTGTTTTTTTATTTACATTGTGTTTTTATTTTATTTTTGTCACTATGTCTTTTTCTACAATTCATTTTGTCTTTTTTTCTCAGCATTATCTTATATTGCTTGTCATTCTGTAATATTTTACTTAACAATATGTTACATTATTCATTGTGTGCTTGTAGACTTCCACGAATGTAGGAAACTCAACCCAATGACATTATACAATTTTTTAAGGATATATCTAAAATTAGCCATTAAAATGATGGAGTGGAGTCCGTGGAGAAAAAAAGACCTACTTGGTACAGTTATGACAGTTTATATAACAGGAACTTCAGTTCAAACAAACTAAAAACTTGGCACTTGTGGTCTAGTAGTAGAGAAGTTTGGGTTCTCTAATGTAGACCCAAGTTTAATTTCCACTTATGTCATTTTGATGGATTAGTCAATAATGGATAGAGTCCCACCTCTTTGCAGAGGTGTCATGTTTTATTCCTAAGCCCGCCCGGGTTTTCGTCCCACCGTGTGTTACGCTAGAGAGTGTTCAACTCTTGTTGTGGCACAATGTCTGTCAAGTGACAGTCGGTGGTATGGTTTCCCGGGGTAACGCCCAATCCAAACTCTGAAGCCAGCGGGCCCGGTTAAGACAACATAGTTTGGCCGGAATAGGGCAATGAAACTCGCTAATTTTGAGAATACGTTAGCCTAATACAAGAAAGTCGCCGTTTAAAAAAAACATGCAGTTTTAGTTAATTGCCATGCCTTGTTACGGAGAAAACATATTTATTTACCATAATCACCTATCACCTAAAACTAATAAAAAAAATACAATTACCTTCGAGCGGTTGGTTGATGAATCTTTATCTTCAGGTGCGGAATACTTTAATACATAATATCACAATAAAAAATTAAATGAGTAAATAAACATCAAAATAATTATAACATAAGGATGAATTGATGAAAGATAACAAAACAAAAACTAAAGGATGGTCTTACAAGATTTTCATGATTCATTTGAAGCTCCAGTGTTTCCCCAAGTTCTTTGACAATTTGATCCATAGTTGGACGTTCCGCAAGTTCTATCATCAAGCAGGTTTTAGCAGTGTTAAAGAAACACGTCAATGATTGTGGGTGCATTTGTTTCCTTAAATTAGGATCAATGATGCCATACACAGCTTCTTCCTTTACAACATCTTCTATAATCATTGATTTCTTCCCGCAAAGGATTTCAAGCATCAATCGACCAAAACAATAAACATCAAATTTGGGTGTCAAACTTTTGTCATGCAAGTAGCGAGAGTTGCGAGAGTACAGAAGGCAACGCCTCCAACTTTGAGGATATTTTGACGAAAGTTCAAAACCATATATCTTAGGTTCCCAGTCTTTATCCAATAATATTTTAGAACTTTTGATGTCACAGTGTATAACATCATAATGTATGTGATTCAATGCCTTCGCAGCACCTAAACATATTTGCAGTCTTTGTACCCAGTTGAGAGTTGGATCACTTATATGTTGGTCCAGACTTCCATAATATGCTAGCTTGTAAATGACGATCTTTTCATCTTTCTCATCAACAAACCCAACAATAGAGATGATATTTTTATGCTTGAGACTAGAAAGCATGGAAATCTCGGTCTGGAACATAACATCTCGTTGCCCATATTTATGATTTAACCTACGGGCAGCAATATCCATGAATTTCTCATCCTGAAAGAGTCTTCCTCTGTAAAGCTTTCCTAATTCTTCTTCCTTGATGAGATTTTCCTCTGAAAAATTGTTGGTGGCGGATAAGATATCTTGAAGTGAGAATTTCTGGACCCTGTTTGTCTATAAGATAAGAAACAGCAAAAAAAGGAAGGGTGAAAATAATGAATGGGGAAAACTGTTTAAGGCGAAGTATTACGGATGAAAATCATTTGTATTCTTGTGTTATAAACGTGTGTGTGGAAATAAACAATTTCAAAATGTTTATTTTGAAAGTATTTTTCTCGACAACTAACATGTGGAGGTATTCTAGACGCAAGACAAACCAACCAAAAAAATAGGCAAGTTAGGATTGGTTTAAACAAGTCAACGCATCTAACAGGTTTAATAAAAGTGTCTTGTTCGTGTTGGGTTGTAGATAAACGGTTCGACCCGCCATCCAATTTATATACAAGTGTTAGGAACAAAAAGCACATTTAGTTTATAAGTTCAGCCTATCAATTTGTTATGTTTACAACTGAATTACAACCCATTTTAATCATTTAGATAAACAACTTCATGACCGTGTCCGGGTAGTTCATAACGATCTCGAGAACCAAAATCATCTTCCTTTCTGATTTGAATATATATTCTTTTTATTCTTCTTACAAATCATGCACCATTCAATAATTTAAGAAACTGTAACCACATCAAACTACAAAGTAGGCAGTGCCTACCAGGCAATGACCCAAAATTTAGAAAACCACCCAGTACCCCCTAGATGTGTAATTAAGTAGTTTTCCTAAACCATCACTATTGCTCTAGTGGTGACCATGGGTATTTAAGTTTCACCTATGGTGGGTCGGGTGAGTTTTCCTCTCTATTTCTCAAGTTCGAATCTGGGTGATAAGGGGTTTCTCATTGAGGGGTTTAAATTGGGATCTATTGTGCGAGGGGCTCTCTAGCGCGGACCCGGTTAAGACAACGTATGATAGACCTCCCGACATTCACGAATAATTAACACCTTTCTAAAAATAAAAACTAGTTCTCCTAAACCGGCTAGTCCTAATATAATTAAGTAGTTTTCCTAAACTACCTAGTACTAATAAATAGTTGACTACATTAAACTTACTTCATACACATATAGCGTTACAAATAAAATAAAATAACCCTTTATTGACAAATCACATAATTCCTAACTAGTAAACTAAGAACACTAGGTATGAGATAAATGCAGTTTTTTCGATTCCCATATGTTCTTGTACGGGCTACACATGTGGCTTGAGCAAGAAGATGACCGATTCCAAGGATAAAGAGAGGTTGTATGAGTTCTTACTTGGACTCTACAACGAATATTCGACCATTAGAACCCAAATCCTTGCTATGAAGCCCATACCCAGCCTGGGAGAAACCTATCATCTTGTTTCAGAAGATGAGCAACAAAAGATGGTCTCTATTGGCAAGAAAGCAAACACCGACACCGCTGCGCTTCAGGCATTTGTGAAGAAAGACGGGGCTGCTGGTACACACAACCGAAACATATCCAAAAGCAGCAAGAAGGCTGCTCATGAAAAGGTGGATGTTAGAATATTCTGGCATCTTGGAGAATTATCCCGGAGATATTCTCCGGATATGATTGACAATAAATTAGTGATTTGCAAATTTTATGCCTTAATTTACGTTTCCATATTATAGGGTCCTTGCTTCCTATTTATAATCCTTGTAATTGTTCTCTATTGATATAAGAAATAAAAAAACATTTTCTCTGATACATAATTATAATATGGTATCAGAGCCTAACAACAATTGATCCATGGGAGAAAATAACCAGAGTGTCGTCATTCCTAACAAGCTAGCCGTACAAATTGCAGCACTGCTAAAGAATGGTCTTGAAGCATTACCAACAGCAACTAATTCCGAAAGCTTGTCCATAGGGATAAAATTGACCGGAGAAAATTATTCTTTGTGGGCTAACCTCATAAAGAAGGTTGTTGGAGGCAGGGGAAGAAGATCTCATCTAACCGGAGATCCGGCGCCTCCATCAAAAGTTGGGAGCAAGATGATCAGTGCGTGTTTACTTAGCTGATTCAAAACATTGAGTCGAGTCTTGTGAATAACGTCTCACAGTACCCAATATCTAAGGCCCTCTGGGATGGGCTAGCGGTGACATACGGATCTGGCGGTGATTCTCTTCAGATCTTTGACCTTCATAAGAAGGCTACCTCACTAAGGGGCTGTTTGTTTACCTCTTAATGAGGCTCTTAATGGTTCAGACCTCTTACTGATTCAGCACTTAATGGTTCAGACTGTTTGTTTTACAACTAGATGTCTGAATGGTTCAGACATTTGCCTCTGAATGGTTAAGATTTATACAGAGTCTGAATGGTTAAGACCTCTAATCTGAATTGGTCAGACATTTGCCTCTGAATGGTTAAGCATTATATATGCTCTTAATGGTTCAGACCTCTTACTGGTTCAGCACTTAACCGTTCAGATGTTGCCAAACAACCCCTAAGACAAGGAAATGACACGTTAGAAGAATGTTGGAATAAATTACAAAGCATTTGGATGATTATTGACAGAAGGGATCCAAACCCAATGAAAGATCCTGAAGATATACAAATCTACAACAAAAAATTCAAGAGTAGAGATAGACATTGATGACAAACTCGAACCCGTCAAGCGGGATATCTTGAAACGGGAACCATTACCATCAGTAGACCATACAGAGAGAAGTTGCAAGACTCAACATCTTACAATCTACTCCATCTGAACCATCTGAAATAGGGTTGGGGCTAGCTGTTCGTGAACTGATTGGGAAAGGAAAAACTTCATTCGAATCACAGAGAAAAGAAAAGGAAGATAAGTCTAAACTCTTTTGCACTCATTGTAACATGAAAAAACATATGAAGGAGACTTGTTTCAGAATCGTAGCTTACCCGGAATGGTGGGAAAAAAAGGGAAGAAACCCGATCGAAAAGGGGTAGCGGCGGTGGCCGGAGCGCCGGCAACGGTGACTGAAGAGACAGGAAGTGGCGATGGCCATGGAGGAGGATTTGGGGGAAAATTCTTGGGAAGAATGAAGATGATGAAGGGATAGGTAAAAGGGAGTGGATTAAAAAAATTACACTCCACTCCTTATAAATTCCTCCTTTAAATACTTTCCTTCAAATATCTCATTTTTTTACACTTTTGACCTAAACTATGTCCATGAGCCCAAGGCAAAAACAAAGGCTTGTCATATGCAACCTATGTCCCACTATAAAAAATCAAAAAAGATGGATTTTTGATAGCGGGGCAATAGACACTATGTCTTATGACCCCAGAGACTTTTGCAATCTCTCACACACATCTAAGTCTCATATCAAGACAGCGAGTGGGGAAATCGTTAAAGTCAAAGGGGGAGGACCTATTGCCTTCTCAGACAAGATGAAAGTTCACAATTGTTTATACATTCCATCTTTGTCCTCAAAATTACTTTCCATTAGTCAAGTAACGAAACAACACAATTGTGTTGTGCTAATGTATCCGACATTCAGTATTCTACAACACATTCGTACAAAGGAGATCGTTGGGCGTGGTACTGAGCAGGAAGGACTCTACTATGAGAATGAAGTAGTTCACAAGGGTTATGCCATGCTTGCTCACGGAACAACAGAACGGCAACTCTGGTTATGGCACCGGCGGCTAGGCCATCCATCTTTTAGTTATTTAAAAACCCTGTTTCCCAGTCTTTTTTTGAAAAACTTTGTTCTCGAAAAATGTGAAACTTGCATTCTTGCAAAAAGTCACAGAACCAACTTTGAACACAATAATACGAGAACTGAGTCTGTTTTCTCGTTAATTCATTCAGACGTTTGGGGTCCAGTGCAAGATCATATCAATGGCAAGTTCAAATATTTTGTGTTATTTTTTAGTGACTACTCACTTGTAAATTGGGTATATTTTATGAAACACAAGTCTGAAGTTCCAGAAATCTTTATGGTTTTTATAAAATGATTCTAACCCAATTTGAAAAAAAAAATACAAATCCTCCGCTCAGATAATGGAACGGAATTTGTAATCACCACCATGAAAACATTTTTCCAAGAAAATGGTCTTATACATCAAACTACTTGCCCCAACACCCCACAACAAAATGGTACATCTGAACGAAAAAAACCATACACTCCTTGAGAAAACACATGCAATTATGTTTGAATTCCAAGTTCCCAGATCGTATTGGCCGGAAGCTCTTGCAACGGCCGCATACCTTACAAATCGCCTTCCCACACAGACCCTAGGCATGAAAACACCGCTCGATATTCTAGCCACCAGGTAAAAATCCCATCATCCATGGCCCTTCCGCCTCGCATCTTCGGATGCACAGTATTCCCTCATATCCCCAAAACTAACCGAAGCAAACTTGGTCAATGCGCCGAAAATGTGTCTTTGCTAGGTATGGTGTGCACCAGAAAGGTTATCGTTGTTATAACCCAGTCACTCGTCGAATTCATGTGACTATGGACTGTGATTTCATAGAATCTGATTACTTCTTCCATGACCAATCCAGTGCTCAGGGGGAGACAACAAGAGAGCCACTTGATTGGTTGCTATACCGGGGTTGTTCTGATGATGTTCTAAAAGAGCCGGTAGATGGAGCCACCGAACATTCTTCTCCTAACATAGTAGAAAATGACGGCTCAGTCCACACAACCAACGAATCTCTTAAGGACAATGTCCAGCAAGAAGCTGACACAACAGATGCAACGGAACAGGACACTACCAATGAATCTGTGGAGATTGAGCTCCAAGATGAGGTAAACAATCATAATTCAAACGTGTCTAACATTTCAGGTGACCTTGTCTTAGAGCAAGAAGAATTGAATACCTCGGTTCTCCCTCCAAGAAGAAACCAAGGAGTCCCTCCGAAGCGGTACTCTACAGAACATGTTTCCCGTAGTTCGAGATATCCGGTAAATACTGAAAGGGAGAAAATAGCAGAAGTTGCAAAAGCTTTCTCTTCCATATTACTTTCAGAACGAATTCCAAAAATAGCGCAAGAAGCTAAAGAAACGATTGAATGGAAAGAAGCAATGAACACAAAAATGGAAGCCCTGAAACGAAGTGGCACGTGGGAAAAGTGTACGCTACCTCGGGGGAAAAACCAGTTGGCTATAAATGGGTGTTTAACATAAAGTATAAAGCAGATGCAACCATCGAACGACACAAGGCAAGACTAGTTGCAAAAGGCTACACACAAACTTATGGCATTAACTATTCAGAAACATTCTCCCCAGTAGCCAAGATTGGCACCATTAGGGTATTGTTCTCCATAGCTGCAAACAAAGGCTGGCCACTACATCAGTTTGATGTAAAAACATGTTTCTACATGAGACCTGAAAGAAGAAGTGTACATGGATCCTCTTCCTAGATTTTCAGATGATTTCCATGAAAGTGAAGTATGCAAACTGAAAAGGCCTTGTATGGGTTGAAACAATCTCCACGTATGTGGTTTGGAAGGTTTACCATGGCAATGAAAAGGTATGGATACAACCAGAGTAATGTTGATCACACCTTGTTCCTTAAGAAAATAGGAGAATTGGTCACATGCCTCATAATATACGTTGATGATATGATCATAACAGGGAGTGACAAAGAAGAAATAGCATCTCTATGAAAAAATCTTTTCACAGAGTTTGAAATGAAGGACCTAGGGGGTTTGAAGTATTTTCTTGGAATTGAAGTGTTGAGGTCAAGTAAAGGGATCTTTATCTCTCAACGAAAGTACATACTTGACTTGCTAGCAGAGGTGGGTATGGTAGATTGTAAACCTAGTGACACTCCTATGGTGGTAAATCACAAGTTAAAACTTGTTAAAAATGACGAACCAGTGGACAAAGAAAGGTACCAACGAATTGTGGGAAAACTGATATACTTGGCTCACACATGACCTAACATTGCTTATGCAGTTGGGGTTGTAAGTCAATTCATGCATCAACCCCAAGAACAACATATGGAAGCTGTAAAGCGCATTATTAGGTATCTCAAAGGTACCCCAGGGAAAGGTATTGTGTTAAAGAAAATGGGCATCTAAATGCAGAAGCATTCACAGATGCTGATTGGGGAGGAAATCCAAACGATAAACGGTCGACTCCTGGCTACTTCACTTTGTTGGGAGGGAACTTGGTGACTTAGAAAAGTAAGAAACAAAAGGTTGTATCCTTATCAAGTGCGGAGTCAGAATTTAGAGGAATTGTCAAGGGAATAGCTGAAATTCTCTGGCTAAAGAAGCTTATGGAGGAAGTTGGTTTTCCCCTTACGCGACCAACTCGGTTAATGTGTGACAATAAGGCCACAATTAAAATCACAGAAAACCCGATACAACATGACTGAATGAAACACGTAGAGATTGATCGGCACTTTATAAAAGAAAAAATTGAAGATGGAATAGTTGAACTTCCTTTCGTGAGATCCGAAGACCAACTAGCAGATATTCTGACAAAGGCAGCTCGAGCCAAAATTTTTGAAGCTGTGTTATCCAAGTTAAGTATCGAAGACCCCACTACTCAACTTGAGGGGGAGTGTTAGAATATTCTGGCATCTTGGAGAATTATCCCGGAGATATTCTCGGGATATGATTGACAGTAAATTAGTGATTTGCAAATTATATGCCTTAATTTATGTTTCTATATTATAGTGTCTTTGCTTCCTACTTATAATCCTTACAATTGTTCTCTACTGATATAAGAAATAAAAAAACCATTTTCTCTGATACATAATTATAATAGTGGAGCATTGCGTCTTCTGTGGGAAAGACGTGCATAACCATGATAGGTGCTTTAAACGAATCGGGTACCCAGAATGGTGGCCGGAAAGGGGAAAATGGAGAAAAGAAGGGCTAAGGTCGGATGCGTTGATACGATGCAAGCTGCGGTGAACCAAGACAAAGTAGGGCCAGCCACATACCGGGCTTAAACGAAGAACAGTACCAACAATTTTAACACATGTTTACCACTAAAAATGCGGCTAATGTCGAGGTCACGCAACCTACGGCTAATATGGCAAGTATTTTTGACGAAGGTAACGGGTGGGTTGTTGACTCGGGTTGCACCGAGTACATACCCCATAACTTAAATGCTCTTCGTGAGAACTTCAAAACATTGCATATCTACCGGTCACCATTCCTAATGGTGATTCGATACCAGCCAAGGGTAGAGGAACATGCAGCTTGCCAAATGGGTTGAGGATTAAAAACGTTTTATATATACCCGAATTCACTTGTAACCTATTATCCGTAAGTCGATTAACCAAGGATCTTCGTTGTAATATAATGTTTTTTCCAGATTTCTTTATCATGCAGGACTTGCGTTCGAGGAAATTGATTGGAATGGGTAGATGCGAAAATGATAAATATCGGATGAGGATGATTGGAGGCGAGAGGATGGCTGTGGCTATTGGAAGTAGTCTTTGGCATAGACGCTTGGGGCGTGCATCTCATAGTAAACTGTCTTGTTTTGATTTCATTTCCTGAAAGACAAATGATGAAACTTGTTATTCTTGTGCTAGAGCATAATTTACTAGACTACCGTTTGTTGCTAGTTTTATCATATCAAAAGAGTGTTTTGAACTTTTACATTGTGACATATGGGGCCGATACCGTACACCCTCTCTAACCGGAGCCAATTACTTCTTGACTATAGTTGATGACTTTAGTCGATCAGTGTGGGTGTACCTTTTGAAACGAAAGTCAGATGCCAGTAATTGCCTAATTAGCTTTCATAAGATGATCAAAACCCAATTTAATAAAAATGTTAAAAGAATTCGGTTTGATAATGGAGGCGAGTTTACGTCTAACCGAATGATGACCTTCTACAATGAAGAAGGAATGTTACTTGAGACCATATGCCCTCACACTCCACAACATAATGGATTCGTCGAGCGAAAGCACTGTCACCTACTCGAGACCGCAAAGGCACTAAAATTTGAAGCAAAATTGCCATCAACCTTCTGGGGAGAATGCATCATGATCGTGGGTTATACTATAAATAAGCTTCCATCCATGACCATTAATAACAAGACCCCTTATTGACTTTGGAAACGGGTGGAAACGACACTTACCTCTGGTAGAATTCTCTTACAACAACAGTTACCACACTAGCATTCAGGCTGCACCATTTGAGGCATTGTACGGACGTAAATGTCGGTCACCTTTGTGTTGGGAAGAGGTTGGCAAAATCCAAATCACCGGCCCGGAACTTGTACTTGACACCACGAAAAAGATTGCCTAGATTAGACAACCGATGGCGGCAACTTGTGACCGTCAGAAAAGCTACACTGATAGGCGTAGGAAACCTTAGAATTCCAGGTCGGGGACCAGGGTTCTATTAAAAGTCTCACCTTTGAAAGGTGTGGTACGTTTTGGCAAAAGGGGCAAGCTTAATCCGCAATACGTAGGACCTTTTTTGAAATTACCGAGAGAATCGGTAAGGTAGCATACAGACTAAACCTGCCTGAAGAGCTGAGTACGGTACATAACGTTTTTCATTTATCGAATCTGAAGAAGTGTCTGTCAGATGAAACTCTTATCATTCCTTTTAAGGAACTCACGATTGACAATCAACTACGCTTCGTTGAGGAACCGGCTGAGATCATGGATCGAGAAATCAAAACCTTCAAGCGTAGTAGGATACCTTTTGTTCGAGTTCGTTGGGACTCACGTTGTGACCCAAAGTTTACCTGGGAATGGGAAGACGAGATGATGCGCAAGTATCCCAGTTGTTTAACAAAACTTCCAGCACTGAAGCTACAAGTGAATTTCGGGATGAAATTCCAAACAAACAAGGGGATGGCGTGACACCCCGCGAAAACGTTTAAGCACCCTAGCTTGTCAGTGGCTGCGTACTAAATTTCAGGACGAGTGGGGATAATGTAACACTTCAGGTTTCCCGCACATTCTGTTACTGAACTAAGATTTGTTATTAAATTTGTTTTGAAGGGATTAATTGGTTTGATACATATTATGTGTGTGTTATGTGATTTTAAGTTAGTAAAATAAATTATTTTGTTGATTTGAACTCGGCCGCATACACCCACCACCCGAACAAAACACCTCTAGTCGCACACCCCTCTAAACTTCTTGGACTGGGCTTCACCACACACCTACTCATGCCCACTCACTAAGCCCACTCGGAACCCTAGGCGGCCTCTTGTGTGTATCAAAGACCTGGTCAGCCGACAATTAGGGGGGATTTGGCAACAATCATTTTGGGCAACAATCCCAAAAACATCCCCTGTCTCTCTCTCCTCATCCATTTTCTCTCTTTAAAAACCCTAAAGAGACACCCACTCCTCTTCTTCTCTTTGGATTTCCGGCAGTATTATCAACGACAACATATTCCTTCGAAGACAACTAGCAACTAGTGCCTTAGGAGTTTCGTTTTATGATCCATCTTACCTACATCTGTGTTGTGCACTACTAGGTTAGTATATCACCATTTGTTTGATGAAAATACTTGAAAAAGGTGCTAGCTTGTTGATGATACGTATGCTAAATGATTACACATGATGAACGTTACAAAAGAAAATAAGCTAGAATTAATCGATGGCTCATATGTTAACATCTCTGTGTGGAAATTCGTAAATGTATACACTTCATGATAGGGTGTTAAGGGTTTGTGAATTGACAAGGATCTTTAATATCAAAGTGTAAGTGTTTAGTAAACTGTTGTATTATCAAAGTTTAAATCCTTTTGAATAAGGATGATCCTTGTTTAAAACCTGTTTATAAGGTATGAGCCACAAAGATTTAGGTGCTTAGGCCAGATTAAATGGATAATGGATGTCCTTGTGATCATTTTAATGAAATGCAATAAGAATATGTTCTTAGAAAATGTGTGATAGTTGAGATGATTGGGAACACAAGTTAGGGTTCATAAGTAATTATGTAAAAATCTGTGTTTGATCTGTCTAAGCATGAAAACATGGTGGTTTCACTGTTTTATTAAAAAGATGCCGCACACTAGGGTGAATTATACATCCTTACCTGCATAATATACGACATGATGAAGCACAACCACTCGCAACGCCAGTGTACCGCATACTCACAAGATGTACAATCAGTTATGAACCTCGTACACCCAAATTCTGCATGTTCCCACACCCTATGTCGCACACTCTCCTAGGGTACAAGTCTGTGAGCACTGAGTACAAATGGTTTGAGCATGACCGCACACCTTGGTGTGCCGCATAATTAGAATTGGACCGCACACTTGCATAGGATTGGGCTGATAAGTTAATTGGGCCACACCCTCACGTTTTGGACCAGATAATTACTAGGCCACACACTCCTTGATTGGACTGAGTAATATATTGGACCACACATACACAACCGCACACTGATTATAACACACACTTACTAGTGGGTTACGAATTAATGGGCCACACACTATTGGGCTATGTTTGTATACATAAACTGAATTATCATTGCTACTAATCATCTATTAGACTGTTGTGGATTCGTATGTGCATGTATGTGAAACATGAAAACTTGTATGTTACGTGTTAAAAACCTGTATATGTGATGTTACTTGAACACGAGCCTAATTATAACTTGGTAACCATAATAGGAAGTGGTTGACCAAACTTTAGAACAAGTAAACTATCTGCCAAGCAAACCAAGGTGAGTTCACATACTTTACTAAAGCATGTAATCGCGGTGGTTGGAAACGAAACGGATAACACTTTCCCCTTGTGTGGGACACGGCTGATACTTTCCCCTTGTGTGGGATGCTCAAGTTAAATACTATTTATATTTCATGAACTAGACTACTAAACGAAACTCTATCACAAAAGTCCCTACCTTATTATACCGATTAGTCGCCGGGGCCAGTGAACGGGATATTAGTTAAATAGCGCTATTTAGCTCTCACTAACCTCACACCGTGCCTTGAGTGGACGGGCGTGAACTAATAGTCGTCGGCAACCGTCAATGATGATAGACATTGACAAACAGGGCAACAACAACTTAAGTGCGAAAGTTTCGGTATCATCATGGAGTTTAGTAGCTTGTATTTATGGGGTAGCTCCCCATGGCATGGTATAAATGAGTAATTTAACAAACTCAAGTTTTTGGAACTAAAACTAGATAAGTCGTGAACTCGCCATGCACGATTTGTGTAAAAACAATACTAACCAGTATACATTTGACACATGACATCTACACATTTTTAGAAAAATGGTAAAATAGTAACTTTAATCATATTAGTTATATGTAAATCCATATAATTAAGGTAATTGATTTTTTTGATAAAATTTGCATATGATATTTTTCAGAAAAAAAAAAACATGCATTGTTTTTCAATCTTAGTCTCAAAATCATTATTTATCCAAATTGTTCTTTAGTAGAAAATCGTTTGTCATCTATTGTTCTAGCATGCCAACAGAATCATAATTAGCATCAATAGATTTAACATAACACAAGTTCGAAATTAGCACAGACAATACTAAAACTAGCACAAAACAAGTTTGAAATTAGTACAGACACAACCAACCGGTTCAAAACCAGCACAGACAGTTTTGAAGTGTTAATTTTAGTACTTTTAAAAAATGTCATTTAAAAAATTAGCGATGTTATACACATATTAAAGATAAAAAGGGTTATTCGATTTTAATAGTCTTAACTATTCGTCGACAGTCACCAACTGTCCCAACTTAAAGAGTAATCACTGACAGTCCCATCTATTAATATATTGGCCTTCAATGGACCCTAACTAATAGAACCCCAACGCCGGTCGCAGTAAAAAACGTTTTTGGCCAGAAAACTCCTTTTTGGCCGGAAAACTCAACATTTTCATCCCAAACTTCTTTGTAACCTTAGATTAGACCTTTAAAAACCTTTTACTAGTAAAAACCTCAATTATTGAGGTCGCTGGAATACTCCTTTTTCGTCAGAAAACTCAACATTTTCGACTCAAATCTCTTTGTAACCTTAGATCGGACCTTTAGGAATCTGTTCCTCGTATAAGCCTAAATTATTGAGGTCGCCGGAAAGTTCCTTTTTGCCGAAAAACTCATTTCTGGCTGGAAAACTCATCATTTTTGTTCCAAACCTCTTTGTAACCTTAAATCAGACCTTTAGGAACCTTTTTCCGGCGACCAAGGACTAACGGTGTCAGAAATCTGTTAGTCAGAGTCCCCCTCGGAGGCCAATATGCTATTAGTTAGGACCACTAATGGTAATTTTTTAAGTTGAGAATGTTGGCGACCAACGACTAATAGTTGAGTTAATTGCCAAAATCGTCCTTGAGGTTTGGGCAGGCTTGCCATTTTCGTCCAAAATGACACTTTTGTACCAAATTGCCCCCAAGGTTTGTAACTTTTTGACATTTTCATCCAAACCACTAACTTAGTTTATTTTTTCTGTTAAGTTGAAGATATTTGGATGAAACTTACAAATATAAAACCACAGGGACTATTATGGCAATTTACTCAAACCCTTTTTAATTTCTTTTATTTATTTATTTTTGTTACATATATAATATAAAAGAATATACATGGAGTTTTTAGAAAAAAAATTAATAGTTTTGTCACACGATTTTTATAAATTTTTATTCAAATCACTAACTCAGTTTATTTTTTATGTTAAGGTGAAGGATGTTTTAAATTTTATAAATTAAGTCAGAAATTAATTTACAGCTTCTTTATATAAATCAGTTTTATAAAGAGAAAACGTCATTTTTGTGCAACACATAACAATCGATTACAACTTTTAGTATTTATCAGTTGTAGAGATAGAAAAAAATTGTAAAACGTTACATATTTATTAAATTTGTTAAGCACCTAGGAAATATGTTGGTAGAAATAAAATATTTATTTAATTAAGACTATGAGGGTAACTAACTAATACTTATTCTGAGTGGCTTGAGTAAAGAAACTTTTGGTTTATAGCATTATAATTACAATTTGATGGGTAATTTTAAGGTTTGGTAACGATACGTTGTTTGATAGGGGGAGGGCACCGACTTCTGTTTTTCCTTAGGAGCGAATTTAAAAGAGTAGAAGATGAATTACAAACTTGGTACATATGATAAGATTTTTTTATTTGACCTTTTTCAATTAGGTCACCAGCATTTTAGTTTTATAAAATTTAGAGGTTTAAGTAGATTTTATTTTTATAAAACTGATCTATATAAAAAATAGAAATTAATTTCTGTTTTAGTTTATAAACATCCTTCGCTTTAATAGAAAAATTAACTTAGTTAGTGGTTGGATGAAAATTTATAAAAATTATGTGACAAAGCAATTATTTTTTTTCATATGAAAATTGCAGGTATATTCTTTTTTATTATATATGTAAGAAAATTAATTAAATAAAAGAAAGTTAAAAGAGTTCGAGTAAATTGCCAAAATCGTCCATGTGGTTTTATATTTGCTAGTTTCATCCAAATATCTTCAACTTAACAGAAAAAATAAACTAAGTTAGTTGTTTGGATGAAAATGGCAAAAAGTTACAAACGTTAGGGGCAATTTGGTAAAAAGTGTCATTTTAGACGAAAATGACAAACCTACCCAAACCTCAGGGACCATTTTCACAATTAACTCAATAATAAAGCATATAAAAGTTTATTATGCTTTAAAATTATTAGAGCAACTAGGCAGGAAAAAGTCAACGTAATTTTTTTTAACTATAATTCTTTTATTTAGTACAATATTTAACTTAACTAGGTTTTAATGCTGCGCGCCGCGTTGCGGCGCGACAAAACTAAGTCATTGTAAAACTATTTATTGCGACTAAATACTTGGTTGTTATTAAAGCTGTGTTATTTAGTATCTTATTTTTAAGTTGACAAGTGGAGTTTTCATACAATAGAGCCGTTGGTAGCAAGCGAGTTAGTAACTCCTGGCGATGACGACTATTGCGATGTCTAAGCATCCACTAACCCAACAAATAAGGAATAAGAATTGTATAAATACAATCAGAAAAACGTGTGAAAGAGGAGAAAAAGAAAGATGACGTGAAGTTATGTAAGCATAAAATGGAAAAAAAAAAAGACCCCATGATTTGAACTTGAGTCTCTTTAAAACACATACAACCACAAAACCACTCCACCATGATGAATAATCTACCTAACTTTGAAGAAAATGGATATATATACACACTTAAAAAGGGTATAGGGGAAAAAAGTCAAAAAAAGATGACTTGTAGTTATGTATATTTAATATTCATGACAACCAATAAAGAAAGTTTATTATTCATTATGATGTGACAACTACTATTCATTAGCTTTGTTTTTTAATACATAGGATAATAATTACTAAAATAACGTTAAAACTACTATTGGAGATAACTCATTAGAAACGGCTCTTATGTAATCAATACTATCATTTATCTATTCTTACTGTTTTTAGAATTAAAAAGTAAAATGGTTTGTATTGGATCTTAACTTACGTGGGTAAAGATCAAATAGGAAGTTAATTTTCACTAGGAAGGATAGGAAGCCATAGGATTATGACATGTGGCAAATTTTAAAATAAAGAGAAAGGGTATTTTAGTCAATCCAACTCCTTCTTCTTCCTTTTTCAAAACCCAGTAAATTCAAAAACCCATCATTTTCAAAACCCACCATCTTCAACTATTTCTTTACTTTCTATCTCAATAATCACTATTATAGTGCGATTTTCATCACAAATCAATGATTCAGAACCCGATCAACGTGTTCTTCAGCTTTTTTTGAAGAAAACCCAGTTTAATTTCATAAAAAAATCTCGTTTTTTTCCGGTGATTTTGGAGATAATCACTCGATTCGTTCGATTCAAGCGTTGATAAGTGTTTCAATCATTCAAAATTCATCAATTGTTGAAGAACCACTTCGATCCATGTAAGAAATTCTTTAATTTCATTTTTACGATCTGGGTTTTTGATTTACTTATTGCGTTTTACGATCATGGCGGGGGTCCGGGGGCGGCAGCCCCCGGTAGCGAGGTCCCAGGGGCGGCAGCCCCTGGCGGGGTCCAAGGGGCAGAGCCCCTGGCTGGGGTTGAGCTCATTTCGAAGACAATTCAGACAGTTCACAGTCCCAGACAGTTTTATATGTCCATTGCGTTTTAGAAATAAGAGTGTTTTCACAGTCCCAGACAGTTCCCAGACAGTTTCAGTCCTTTCTGGCTATTGCGTTTTAGAAAAAAACATATTTTTAAGTGTTTTTAGTCATTGCGTTTTAGGTAAAACACATTTTTGAAGTGTTTTTAGTCATTGCGTTTTAGGTAAAACACATTTTTAGGTGTTTTCAGTCCATTGCGTTTTAGAATGAGTCATTTTTAAGTCCTTTCTGGCTATTGCGTTTTAGGTAAAACACATTTTTGAAGTGTTTTCAGTCCATTGCGTTTTAGAATGAGTCATTTTTAAGTGATTTCTGGCCATTGCGTTTTACAAATAAGACATTTCTTTGTGTTTTTTGTGCATTGCGTTTTAGGTAAAACATTTTTTATGTGTTTTCAGTCCTTTCTGGCTATTCAGTAACGAGCAAGAATGAGATATAACTGTGATTGGATGAAGAAACAATTGGGTGACAAAGTTGCCATGGTTCAAATCTCAAATCACCTTAAAAACATAACCTAGTATTCTTGTATCTGGAAAGTTTGGTGAGTCTGCAAATATGGAGAGATCGTAATCACATTCTGCATATTCAAAATTCCCTATAGCTCTCTTTAACAGCAAAACGCAATTCATTCAAGAGCTTCCGTAAAACACAAACGTTAGGTAAAACACATTTTTATGGGTTTTTAGTCCATTGCGTTTTATAAAGTACATTTTCTTTTGAGTTTTTAGGCTATTGCGTTTTAGAAATAAAACATTTCTTTGTGTTTTCTGGCCATTGCGTTTTACAAATAAGTCATTTCTTTGTGTTTTTTGTGCATTGCGTTTTAGAAAAATGTCATTTTTTAGGGTTTTTTTTTCATTGCGTTTTACGTAACTGGGGGTTTTTCTATTGCGTTTTACGCAACTGGGTTTTGAATTTTTTTTTTAAAAATATAGCAATAGTATACTCGTTTTAAAGATAAAAAACGCTCGTTTTTTTGGTGCAATTTTTATAAAAAAATAATGTCGTATGAAAGAGTTATTAACGTTTAAAAAATGGGGGGGAATTGGAGGAGAGAGAAACTATTGGCTTACTTGACTAGAATGCCCCTGAAAAAAGTCACGCGCCTCTTTTCTTACTTTCAATCTCCCTGATTTAATCTTAACCCTTGATTAACTTAATGGATGGTCAAGATCACTTCCTATCCTTACTAGCCAAATTAACTTCCTATTGTATCTCCACCCTAACTTACCTTATATTATGTAAAGTTAATTTGGTTAAATTTATGTCTTCCGTTTATGAATAATAAAGTCAAAGCTTATAAAAAACGGCCAGATGTAGAGAATTGATGCTCTTACAAAGCTTTGGTGAAGTTCCAAGGCGATCTCAAGTTTTTTGACAATCTGTTCCATATCTGGGCGCTCTCCTCGCTGGTCCTTCAAACAAAGATATGCTGTTTCTGAGAAGAGTTTGAATGACTGGGTGTCCATTTGCTTCCGCAGATCAGGATCAATCTTATCATCCAGTCTTTTCTCATCATAAAGGAGTCTGGCCATTTGAGCAAAATACCAATTACCTTTGCGTGGAATAGATGCCTTCGATCCAAACAAGACTTCAAATAAAACGACACCAAAAGAGAACACATCTGATTTATGTGTTAAACCCCCAGTGCTTTCAAATTCTGGGTCCATATACTGGGATGCTCCATTATAATTAGTTTTGAAAAGATGGTGCCTTCTAACTTTCACAGCACATCTGAAATCATGTAACTTAGGTTCCCAGTTGTGACCTAGTAAAATTTTGGAACTTTTGATGTTACCATGAATTACGCTATGATCACCCTTTAAACCAAAATGAAGGTAACGTAATGCATGCGCAACACCAACACAAATCTGCAGTCTTTGCATCCAAGTGAGGGTTGAGCCTCCAAGATGCTTGTCCAGACTTTCATTGGCCTCATACTTGTGTATGGTCAATGCCTGATCCTTCGTGTTATCAACCTTGAAAAGAGAGATGATATTATTGTGCTTGAGATCTTTATACATTGTCAGGTCGTTGAACACAACAGTTACTTTTGGTTTCAAACATTTTCGTACAACAATATCGATCAACTCTCCAGATTGCAAGAGTTGACCTTTGTAAACATTTGCATAACTACCTCGTGCGATAATATTTTCATCAGCGAAGTTGTTTGTGGCAGATTCGATCTCTTTCAGCGGGATTCTTATGCTAGCAATATAGTAGAACAAATCCATTTGGGCTGTGTCATTGGTAGATGAAGGTGCCATATTTAATTATTTTATCGGTTAATCAAATGCAAAAATAGAATGGGACGAAAAAAGCAACAAGATGGTGAGATCAAAGAAGGAAGGATGAAAAACTTTATAAGGAGAGTAAAAAAGATGGTTCAATCAGGAAAGTAGAAAAGAATGTGAAGAAGGAATGAATCACGCAATATAGAATCGGATCGAAAACTTCTGGGATGAGTTGCGATAGCGAATTGAGATGTTATTAAGAAAAGAACTGGGAAAATATATTAATATGAAAGGCATTCAATAAAAAAGGTTGCAAGCTGGCACATTATTTGCAACAAAACAAAATATATTATATTATATTTAAAACAACCATTAGGGGAGTGAGGGTGGTCACTAGTGATAGAATTCTATCACTCCTAATATCCAATCAACTCATGCCATATCATCACCCACTATTCTATCACTAGTGATAGAATTGTAGTGGCGGTGGTCATCACTAGTGATAGAATTCCATCACTCACAATTTTTTTTAATTTTTTATTTTAAATTAGAAATTAACAATAAAACACTGAAATATAAATTTCATTAAAATTAAAACATACTACTTCAATTTAATATACTAGAAATATTTTAGACTACAATTTAAAAAAAAAAACCTACTCCTCGTCCGACTCATGAATTACAACCGACTTAAACGGTTCGTCGAGATGGGCAATTAAAATTTATATAAAGATGAGGGACCTGAATTGCAATTAAAGGAAAGCTTTATTGTGTATTTTTGTCTTTGATGAAGTTACTCTATTCAAATATCAGTTAAAACAATAAATCAAGAAGCCAAAATAGGTGAAAAACATTAAGGATTTGAGGGGCTAATTTTGCACTTTTCATCAAAGGTGCTATAAATTCAATTGCAAAACGACAAAACAATCTTTGTGATACAAAGTTTTCAACGCGTGATCGATATAAAGCACGTGTTACAATTCAACGCGTTAATTTAACGGGTGGTGGCGGTGTGCGTTATTCTTCCACGTGTGACCGGACGTCCATCACGGACCGCCCCGCCTCCCCTTATCAGTGCTCACACCTAACAAGCAAGTTAGTTGAGTTTGTTTCTAATTGCGCTCTCACTGATTCAGACTTACCTTGGAAACATGCATGGAACTTGTGTCAATTTCAAATTAACTACTTTAAACATTCGTCATGACGACTTTAAGGATCGTGACGTGCAAGAAGATTTGGATAAATTACCCCATTCTTTTTATCTATACTAGTGCACTTTCCGTTTAGTGTAAACCTGGTATGATTTGGAAAAAAATTAGTTAGAATTAACAAAGGAACCCTCTAAAAAATTTCGGAATCCGCCACCGGTCCTAGCGCACCATCATGCACGGCATTTTTTTCCTTTTATCTATACTAGTGGACTTTCTTTAGTCAAGATTTATTTATGTTTTAGAAGTATATTATGTCTTGCTTTGTTTTATCAATATGAACAAGTTCTCTAAATAATATATAGGCGCGTTGTTGGTCTTAAAATTGCAAGTAAATGTATAACATGTTGGCATCGTATTTCATAAACTTTAATCTTTCAAAAAACTTAATAACACTTCCTGTTTGTCTAATTAATCGACCCGAACTTATGAGTAGTGGGTGCATACCCGAACACATGGGTTGGTCGAAAATATAGGAATTAACTAGAGCAAGTTAATTAGTTTCTATTTATCTGTTTTATTATAGTAGTTAATCTTAGGGGAGGCGGGGTGGCATACCTTTTGCCCGTGATGGTTTATTATAACGAGTGATGAAAGATCAAACACCACCCCCACTGTTTCTTGATCACTCATGAATTTCACAACGCGTGGAGAATATCACGCGTGAAAAATGGAATATTGTGAGGGAATGTGAGAGTTTATTGTAGGGTGTTGTGAGTGATGGGCATTTCCACTAAAAAAGGTTGTGAGTGATGGAATAATGATTGATGACAAGGCGGAACTTGATTGAGGGCCTGTTTGGTTGGCTCTGAATGAAACCATTCATAGGTCCACCTCTGATTCGGTCAGATGTGAAGGTGTTTGGTTCGGTCATGACATCACCTCTGAATGGAGCCATTAAGAGCTGAATGGGTCAGCGATTATACATGTCTGAATGGAATGTTGACAAGCTTGCCCTCATCCACAGGTCTCTGCCCCTTCATCTCCACACCTACAACCTCCTCCTTCTCCTTCACACCTCCCCACGGTTCCCTCTCCACCCTCGCTCTTCTCTATCTCCTCGACACAGTCACCGGAGAACTCACAACTGACAACCGTAAACCCTCTTCTTCTTAAACCGCCACACAACCCATCACCTTGGATCGATTGAACGAACGGTGGTGGCACACATCGACAAGACAGACGGAAGGGAGAGAGAAATCGAAGACGAGCCGCTGGTTCAGAGCCGCTGGATCGAAGATCGATTGAACGAACGCTGGTTCAGAGCCGCTGGATCGAAGATCGATTGTGTTGAGGGGTGTTCAGTCTGTATGTTCATGTTCCTATCCAGAAAAAGGGGTGTTAAAGTTTGGTGGTGGAGATGATGATGATGATGGCGGTGGCGGTGTTGCAGGTAGGGAGAGAAAGGGGAAGAGGGGGGGGTGATGACTGAATACTGATGAATGATGATGATGATATTGGGTTTTATAGAAAAAAATATATAACGGGTTTATTTTGTGGGGAGGGGTAAAAATGTCATTTTACACTGTCATTCAGATATGGAACCATACAGCACTTTACTGGTTCAGCACTTACCCATTCAGACCCTCTTACCCATTCAGACCTCTTATTCATTCAGCACTTATTGGTTCAGATGTTGCCAAACAGCCCCTGAATGTTGTGAGTGATGGAATTTTTGCAAGTGATAACCACCTCCGCCCCCTTATAGAGACAACATGATATATAAATGTGTGATCTTTTGTTTGCCCAAACATCTCCTGTGAACTCTTAGCACACCCTCATGCACCTCCTTTTTTTTCAAAAATTCTCGATCTGTGTCTATTATTTTATTGTAATGTAACTGAAAATTTACATATTTCTAATATGCTGCGTACTTAAGTTGAACTTTGGACAATTAGGTAGTGTTTGGTATGCAGGAATGAGAGGTGGAATGGAATGAGTGATTACGAGGGAATGAATAAAAGAGTGTTTGGTTGGTCAATGGAATGGAATCACCCATTCCAAAAGGCATTCCATTCCCTCAAAATCATTCCTTCCACCCCCCATGTTTTTTTTCCATTCCATCCCCTCTTGCACCATTCATAAACAACACCACAACCCACGACCTTCGCCACAACCCACCACCACCACCACCCACCACCCACCACCGACGCCATTGCCGCCACCCGCCACCACCTCACCCCGACAGCCACCGCCGCCGCCGCCGCCACCCACTCGCCACCGTTATCACCCACAGTTGCGACCAACCGCCAACACCACTCGCCGCCGCCGCCCACCACCGCCACCATCAACCGCTGCCGCCGCCACCAACGGCCACCTTTGCTGCCATCCACCACCAACGGCCACCTTGTCGCCACCACCACTCGTCGTCACCGCCGCACCGCCACTCGCCGCCACCACCACCACTCATCGTCGCCGCTGACCCACCTATAACCACCCACAATCACTACCACCGACCACCACCACCACTCACCGCTAATTTTATTACTCCGATTTTCTTGCCTAACGAACAATACACAATAATAATTCTTTCCATTCACATGGTAACCAAACAAGACATGGAATGGTAATGATCCATTGCATTCCCTCGTCCATTCCATTACCTCGTCCATTCCATTCCTTCGTCCATTCCATTACCACATACCAAACAGACCCTTATATTTTAACTAAAACTTGGTAGCTAGCTGTATTTTTTGTTACATAAAAGAACACGCGTTGGTCGAGAAGGAGAAAAGAAGTAAAAAAAAAAAAATACTACGATAGAAGTTCCCAATGAAAACGGATTTTTTTTTTTCAGAAATTGGGGTTTGAACCCCTAAAAAGTGCTTTTAGGTGGGATTCAATTCAAAAGGCTGATTCTAAACACACCCCCTCCTGATTATACCCCCCTTTGTGAGAGGAAAACTGTCGATTCCACGCGGGCCTCACCTGTAAGCAGTGGCGGACCCAGGATTTTATTTCAATGGGGTCCATTTTCGGGTCGGTCCTCGTTCAGGTCGAGTTAAAGTGAGGTTTGAACTAGTTTTTAAAAAAAAAATAAGAAAAATGGGCTTATCAAGGATTGAACCCATGACCACTTGGTGGAAAAGAGGGAGATTTACCACTACACCAACTTTCTTTTTATTTCTATGGTGTCCACCTAATTGTATTTATGGGGTCCATATACAATTTAATATACCGAATCTACTATTTTTTTTAAAAAGATTGGGGTCCGGGGACCCCGGTGGCACCAATGTGGGTCCGCCCCTGCCTGTAAGTATGTGAGAGGGGGATGTAAAAAGTAATTAGAGGGTGTAGAAAGTAGCACCCATTCAAAATTGTGAGTGATATGATATTAGGTAGTTCGCTACAACGAACTTCTTTAGAAATCCTGCCAAAAGCTGCAACATCTTACAACTTCCTACAAATCTCCTGAACCTCGCTGTATCGAGCATTGAAACGTAGGTAGACGTTAATATATAATATTTTTATTATTTAGTCGAAGTCATCCGTAACGAGGGTAGGTCCGTATCGAGCGTCGAAACGTAGGTAGTCGTTAATATATAATATTTTTATTATTTAGTCGACGTCGTCCTTAACGAGCGTAGGTCCGTATCGAGCGTCGAAACGTAGGTAGTCGTTAATATATAATATTTTTATTATTTAGTCGATGTCGTCCGTAACGAACGTAAGTCCGTATCGAGTGTCGAAACGTAGGTAGTCGTTAATATATAATATTTTTATTATTTAGTCAAGTCATCCGTAACGAGCGTAGGTCCGTATCGAGCGTCGAAACTTAACTAGTCGTTAATATTTAACATTTTCGACGTCGTCCGTAACGAACGTAGATCCGTATCGAGCGTCGAAACGTAGGGAGTCGTTAATATATAATATTTTTGTTATTTAGTCGACGTCGTCCGTAACGAGCGTAGGTTTGTATCAAACATCGAAACGTACGTAGTCGTTAATATATAATATTTCTATTATTTTGTCGAAGTCATCCGTAACGAGCGTAGTTCCGTATCGAGCGTCGAAACGTAGGTAGTCATTAATATATACTTTTTTTATTATTTAGTCGACGTTCTCCGTAACGAACTAGGTCCGTATTGAGCGTCGAAACGTAGGTAGTCGTTAATATATTATATTTTTATTATTTAGTCGACGTCGTTCGTACGAAACTTAACTAGTCGTTAATATAAAACATTTTTTATTATTTAGTCGACGTCGTCCGTAACGAGCGTAGGTCCGTATCAAACATCGAAACGTAAATAGTAAAGGGTTTTTGCAGCCCACCTATAAACATTCTTTCTTTCTCAAGACCCCTAGCAAAAAAAATCATGAAAATAGTTGACATTGATCCAGATTGTTGGTCAACGGGAAGCTCACGAGGAACGCACATGGCTGCTTTATTATACGTTAGATCTAATCTATATTTTCCATGAATCGGAGACAATACTTATTAATACTAAGTAAATAACTTTTAAATATATATTATTCCAGGTTTTGTGGTATAGACAATATCTTGATAGCTGTATGTATGTTAAATAAAAAGATTACATATGTAATGTAGCACATGTTCATAGATTGCTTTTACACGGATTACTAGATTAGGGATTACCTTGGCAACGTCGGAAAGATCTCAGTTTTAACTAGAAACGTGATAACATGAACATATTAAAATAATTAGAACTGTAAAAATATTTTGCGGTGATAACATGAACATATTAAAATAATTAGAATTGTAAAAATATTTTTCTTAAAACATATTACACATTTAGCTAAAAGAATTAGAAGATGCGTATAATCTCTTTCTCAAAAATTAAAAAAAAAAAAAGTTGTCTTAGATGATTTTAATTTTCGATGCACGAAATATCTGCAGCTAGCGATTGTTCGAGTGACCGAAGTCAAACGACGTTCTCCGTCGTTTATATCACAATACAAACAAAGTGAGCATGAAGAATATAGTTATCGTTTGAAGATAATGCCTTATTGTTTGGAATAACCAAACGATATAGGGTGTAGTTTGGAATATAAAATGTGTTTTGATATAGTGTTTGTGCCGTTTGAGGATTTAAACGACATGTATTGTGGCTTGTTCATAGCCCTTATCATTTAGATATAAATCCAAACAACATCTCCTGTCATTTGGATATTATCTTGGATATTATCGATGTCGTTTGGGTTGCAACTGTGAACATTTCATTGTAAATCTTGTAAACCAACTCTTTCCGAATCAATATATGAACATTTAACGTGAATATCTTGTGTGTATTGATTCTCGTATTTCTCGGTTGTGGTGTAACTTGGATTCCGCACTTGCTGTACCATTAGAAACAAGAAATCATTGTGTTCGAGATTGTCACACCCTAAAAAATCCACATGTTGAGTGCTACCGCGAGTCGTGTGACTGATCAAGATCCAGCCACCAATCATACTGAACACTTAAGATAATAGTAAATTAGTTCACCAACCAAAAGGCCGTGAGTACCATAGTTAAGTTCAAAAGTTTTTAAGCCCAAAACGACAGTTTAAGCAAGTAGCGGAAGCATAGTAGAATAGTTCAAACAAAAGTTCATGTTTCAAGATTATTTAAAGAACCCAACACACGGGTTAAGACGTCCACTACACATCCCCAAGCAGCAAGCTCCAAAGTCACTGAGTACCTGCAAAGCATGCAGTAGGGTGTCAACATAAAGTTGGTGAGTTCACGAGTTTTGCTAGTTTTAATCCAAAAACTTATTTCAGTAGTTAATTTACTCATTTATATCATGCGATGGGGAGCTACCCCATATGTAAGCTACTAAACTGCGTAATACCAAATACTTTGCGACCGCACATTACGTGAGTTTTGCCCTGTTTGTCAATGTTCTATCATCATTGACGGTTTGCTAGAGTCTATTAGTTCACGCACGATCCTATCCAGGCACGGTGTGAGGTTGGTGAGACCTAATAACACTATCAACTAATAACCCGTTCGCCAGGCCAGGCGACTAATCGGTATAGTAAGTGGGGACTTCCGTGATAGAGTTTTGTTTAGTCCGCTTGTTGCATCTAATATAAATAGTAATTAACTGGGCGTCCCTCAAGGGGAGAAAAGTAGTTTGTATCCCTCACAAGGAGATAGCGTTGTTTTCATTTCCGTTTCCCAACCACCGGGAACGCATGCTTTTAGTAAAAGTTGTGAACTCACCTTGGTTTGCTCGATAGATAGTTTACTTGGTTAGGTTCGCTGGTCAACCACGTCCTATCATGGTTACCAGTATGGGTCAGGTTTGGGTACAAATAAGTCACGTATATCCTACACGTATCTAGCACATAGCATGGATATCAAACCAACATACACAGTATTGGACCTATCCTATCACACAAACAGAGAAACAGTAGCAGTTAACATATAGCCAAACATAACACATAAGTTTGCAGCCCAATAAATCAGTATGGCCCATACAGTCCAATAAATCATGAACCTGTTCAGTCGAAACCACTGTTGAGTGGTCTCGAGTCAAAACCACTGATGGGTGGTCTCGAATTGTGCATTTTAGAGTCGCAACCAAGCAGTGTCTTGAGTCAGGTCTCGAGTCGCAATCCTGCTGGTCTCGACTCCTTGAAGTGCGTTGGTTGGTTTCGAGTTGTCAACCTGGTGGTCTCGAGTCGCAACCGGGATGGTCTAGACTCGCACCCCTGCTGATGGAATCTTTCTAGAACATTACCCTTTTGTACTATCCAATCAGATTTCATACTCACGTACTGTCCAATCAAATTTCATTAACATGTTTCCGATTCTTTATATTAATCAAATCAGATCAAAACAACAAATTTTCAAATATTCATATCATATTCAAGATGTTCTTCACTGTTTCATCCATCTATATATACCATGTTTATCATTCATCAAAATGGACTAAATCCCCTATTCTCTTACTAGAACAGATCCATCTTTTCATACACACCATCAAGACACACATGTTATCACATAAACCATCACAACGCTAACCACTTAAATTACAACTCTAGATCACCACAAGCTTGTATTTTGTTATATTTTTCTATCATCCCACAATCACATTTCATGTAGTACATAACCTAGCTTGTCTAACCACAAAACAGTTATCATCATGCATTCGAAAGCACATTTCATCGACAAACACTTATTATAACACACAAAGGAAACAAGTGGACACTTCTATTAAACATAATCATCATCTAACAACTAGGACACTAACCGGGCAAAGTCCGAATGCAAGGGTGTGTAGGAGAAGGAAGAAACAAGCTTCCGATGTGAACGATGTTGATTATCTTGAAGCTGTCGCCGGATTCACAGGAGAAGGGAGGAGGATTTTGGTGTGTATTAGTGTTTTTAGTGAGAGAAAGTGGATGAGATGAGAGAGAGTTGAGGGGAATGTTTTGGGGATTTGTGTGAGAGTTGATGGGTGCCAAATAAGGGAATGTCGGCCAACAATAAGGGTTTTATACCCATCTTGAAACCGCGCACCCTCCAAGAGTTTATGTTTGGTCTCGATATGGTCTTGAAGCATTGGGCCAGGTTCGTGTGGATTTGTAGCCCATTTGTTTCTGGTTAGCAGATCCCGAGCCGAGACCGGGCGGTCTCGAGTCGAGACCTTGTAGTCTCGGTTCACATATTTATACATATACACATAACACCATAATACACAAAAAGAATCACAAATTTTTATTTAAAAGTTTTATATAACGGTATCATACAATACGGTTGCTCGGGAAACCCGAAGTGTCACATTATCCCCAAGTTTTGAGAACTTTCGTCCCGAAAGTTAGAGCGCAGCCACTGACAAGCTAGTGTGTTGCTATGTTTTCACAGGGTGTCACATCATCCCCCTGTAGGTTTGGAATTTCGTCAGGAAATTCAGTTGTAGCCTCAGTGCTAGAGGTTTTGTTTGCAAACAACTGGGGATACCTGTGCATCATCTGGTCATCCCACTCCTAGGTAAATTCTGGGCCACAACGCGAGTTCCAACGAACTCGGACGATAGGTATCTTGCTACGCTTGAGGGTTTTGATTTCTCGATCCATGATCTCAACCGGTTCCTCAATGAATCGTAGTTGGTCATCAATAGTGAGTTCCTTGAAAGGAACGATACGTGTTTAATCTAACAGACACTTCTTCAGATTAGACACGTGAAAGACGTTATGCACGCACTCCCAGAACAACCCAAAACCAGGTGATTTCATGGTGAAAATGTAAGATTTGATGGTGAAGATGATTAGAAAGTGTGTAATGAAGATGGAAGTACAAGATTTGGGAAGAAAACTTACAAGAATTGCGAGAAATCGAGAGAAAAGAGCTTGGGAGTGCGTGGGTCGGACGGAGCTGTCACATCAATGAACAGTTGATGTGACAGTGGGGTATTTATAGTGTGAGAGGAGAAAGGCGGTGTAGGGTCGAACGGGTCGGACGGCCGTTCGATCGGATGGTCATCCGGTCGGATGTCCATTCGATCGGTTGGCCGTTCGATCGGTTGGCTTTCGCAAGTTAGTTTTCTGACTTTCGTTTCGTGTGTTGAGCGTTGCGTTGCGTTTAAGCGAGTTGCGAGTAAGCGATGCGATAGTCTTAAACAATAGTAACACAAATAACATAACTAACACATAACAACATAAAAGTAAGTAAACTTGCGTTTAGCGTTTGCGATGAAGTTGCGTTGCGATAGAGTTGCGATTGTGTTGCGAATAACACCTTTAAACATATATAAACATGCATAAGTAAAACACATAATAACACACACACATACAGAACAATCAAATAACTGCGATTCGAGTTGCGATGCGATAGCGATGCGTTAGCGTTAAGTAAAATAGCGTTTAATTGCGTTCATCGCATTGATACTTCACAAAATAATAAAACGTAATCTAAAATAGCGATAACTAAAGTATCAATTATCGAGTTGGAGAGTACAAGTAATAATTAAGTAAGAAATGACAGATCTGAATGCTGACATGTCTTGACTTTGACTTTGACTTGTACTTTGACTTTAAAAGTCGGGTTGTTACAGCCTCCCCTACTTTAGGGAATTTCGTCCCGAAACTAAGGCGCAGGTGTAACGAATAGCTGTGGGTATTTAGCCTTCATATCACTCTCGAGTTCCCAGGTGAACTCGGCGCCGCGTTTTCCTTCCCAGCGAACCTTCACTATAGGAATGCATGTGCGTCGGAGGGGCAGGCGTAACAAATAGTTGTGGGTATTTAGCCTTCATATCACTCTCGAGTTCCCAGGTGAACTCGGCGCCGCGTTTGCCTTCCCAACGAACCTTCACTACAGGAATGAGTGTGCGTTGGAGTTTCTTAGTCTCTCGGTCGATGATCTCGACTGGCTTTTCCACGAAGTGTAATGTTTTGTCCACTTGTAGATCCTTAAGAGGAGCATATAAGTTCTGCTCGGCTAGACACTTTTTGAGGTTCGAAACATGGAAAGTCGGATGGACGTTGCTGAGTTTCTCCGGTAGTTCGAGTCTGTAGGCCACTTTGCCAATTCTTTCCAGAATCTTAAAGGGTCCAACATATCGAGGCGCGAGCTTTCCATTCTTGCCGAATCGGATCACCCCCTTCCAAGGTGAAACCTTTAGGAGTACGTGATTGCCAACGTCAAATTCAAGGGGCTTGCGGCGTTTATCGGCGTAACTCTTTTGAAGACTCCGAGCTTTCATGAGATTGTCTCGTATCTGGAGGATCTTTTCAGTCGTTTCTTGCAATAACTCAGGACCGGTAATTTGCGCATCTCCGATCTCGTGCCATACAATAGGCGATCGACACTTTCTTCCATATAATGCCTCAAATGGTGCCATTTGAATGCTAGAGTGATAACTGTTGTTGTACGAGAATTCGACTAAAGGTAAATGCGAATCCCAATTACCACCAAAATCTATGACACACGAACGAAGCATGTCTTCAAGGGTGCGAATCGTGCATTCAGTCTGACCATCGGTCTGGGGATGGAAAGCGGTACTGAGATTAAGAGTAGTACCGAGAGAAGATTGAAAAGTTTCCCAAAGGTTTGAGGTAAATCGACCATCGTGGTCAGAGATGATATCACGAGGTGTCCCATGACAACAAATGACTTCGTCGGTGTAGATTCGTGCTAATCGTTCCACCTTAAAGTCTTCTCGTATCGGCAGAAAATGAGCAGATTTAGTAAGACGATCAACGATAACCCAAATGCTATTGTGACCAGATGGCGTGCGCGGGATTTTCGTAATGAAATCCATAGCTATACTCTCCCATTTCCACATAAGGATCTCGGGTTGCACGAGTAAGCCAGAGGGTCGTTGTTGCTCAGCCTTGACTTTCGAGCAAATCAAGCAATTCGAAACATAGAGAGCGATATCTTTCTTTATTCCAGGCCACCAATACTGAAGACGAAGGTTGTGGTACATCTTGTCGGCACCGGGATAAATGGAATATCGGGATTTGTAAGCCTCGGTCAACAATATCTCCCGAAGGTTATTGCGACCAGGGATCTAGATGCGATCGAGATAATAATAGATATCGTTCGATTTGGTGACAAGTTGGGTTTCAGCACCGTACTTCTTCATTTCCTCTTTCAACGTGTTCTCAATGAAGCAGTCGTGCTGAGCGTCACGTATTAGAGCTTTGAGGTCGTGCTGGGCTTGAGTCTTACGAACGCTATGCAAATAGCTTCGTCGGCTGAGAGCGTCGGCAACGACATTTGCTTTGCCTGGGTGGTAACGGATCTCACAGTCATAATCGTTGAGAAGTTCAACACATCTGCATTGGCGCATGTTCAGTTCCTTCTGGTTCAAGATGTGTTTTAGACTCTTATGGTCGGTGAAGACCGTACACTTAGTACCATAAAGGTAGTGTCGCCAAATCTTTAACACAAAAACAACTGCACCGAGTTCAAGATCGTGGGTCGTATAGTTCTTCTCATGGATCTTGAGCTGACGAGAGGCGTACGCGATAACCTTGTCCCATTGCATTAGGACACAACCAAGACCGAGGTTAGAGGCATTGCAATATACTACGAAGTGGTTGTTTCCATCGGGTAACGCGAGGATAGGAGCATTGCAGAGCATATACTTGAGAGTTTGAAAGGCTTCCTCTTGTCCGGTTCCCCAAACAAAAGGCTTGTCCTTATGCGTCTGAGAGGTAAGTGGAACGGCGATTTTAGAGAAATCAGCGATGAATCGACGGTAGTAACCCGCCAATCCGAGGAACGAACAAACTTCGGACGGGGATTTTGGTGTAATCCAACTCTTAACTGCTTCAATCTTCGCGGAATCGACATATATACCTTGACTATTGACGATGTGACCGAGGAATTGAACCTCCTCTAGCCAAAATTCACACTTGGAGAACTTGGCATAGAGTCGATTCCCTTGGAGTAATTCGAGAACCAAACGTAGATGTTGCGCATGTTCGGCTTTCGATTTCGAATAGATAAGGATATCATCGACAAACACGATGACGAAGCGGTAGAGAAAGGGTTTACACACGCGGTTCATCAAATCTATGAAAACCGCGGGTGCGTTGGTTAGACCAAAGGGTATAACGACGAATTCATAATGGCCGTAACGGGTTCGGAAAGCGGTTTTAGGGATATCTTCCTCCTGGATTCGTAAATGATGGTAACCAGAGCGTAAATCGATCTTCGAGAAACACGTAGCGCCTTGCAATTGATCAAACAAATCGTCGATTTAGGGTAAGGGATAGGGATTCTTGATAGTAAGCTTATTGAGTTCCCTATAATCGATGCACATTCAGAACGATCCGTCCACCTTTTTGACAAAAAGGACAGGTGCGCCCCAAGGAGATGTGCTAGGGCGAATGAAGCCTTTATCAAGTAGTTCCTGGAGTTGACTCGAAAGTTCACGCATTTCAGACGGGGCGAGGCGATAAGGGGCTTTAGCAACATGGTTAGCTCCAGGAATTAGGTCGATATGGAAATCAATATCACGACTCGGGGGTAAACCAGGAAAATCTTCAGGAAAGACAGCAGGAAAATTACGAACCACATGCACCTTTTCCATTGACTTCTTTTCCTTTTCCTCCACTACTACGATGTGTGCCAAGAAAGCTTTGTATTCCTTTCGGAGATACTTGCTCGCTTGGATACATGACATGAGTTTCAGATCCTTCGAAGATACTTCGCCATAGACACAGAGTTGGTCGCCATTAGCAAGAGAGAAGCGAATCATTTTATCGAAACAAACGACTTCAGCACGATTTTCGTGAAGACAATCCATGCCTACTATGATATCAAAACTACCAAGCTGCATCGGGAAGACGTGATTGTTGAGCTCAAGCGTACAATCACGGAGAACAGAATTAACGGTGACGGTTCTTCCAGTGGCAATTTCTACGTCGAACGTCGTTGGGAGGTTAGCGCGTTTACAGTTTAAGAGCTTTTCGAATTCAAACGATACAAAACAGTTATCGGCTCCAGTATCAAATAAACACGAAGCATAAATACCATTGACAAGAAACGTACCATTGACAACATTGTTGTCAGTTTGAGCCTGGCGGGCATTGATGTTGAATGCTCTGTCGCGGGCTGCTTGTTGACCTGGCTGCTGCTGCTGCTGTTGATGTTGTTGCTGCGCTGGTTGCTGTTGCGGCTCTTGCTTCACCACTCGATTTGGGCAGACATTTGCAAAGTGGTTAGGATCACCACATACGAAGCAGGCTTGTGCGTGAGCAGCGGGAGCAGGAGCAGCTTGATTACCCAGAGGAGCGGGAAGAGTAGCTGGCAGTGCAGGAGGAGTTTGAACTTGAGCTTGACGAGGACCAGTACGGCAGTTAGCTGTAAAGTGCCTGTAGAGATTGCAGTGGACACAAAAACGGCAAGTGATCCCAACTGGGTGATGGTAAGTACAAGTAGGGCACAGAGGGTGCGGACCGGTATACGCACGCTTTGCAGGCGATGCGTTGGTCACGGGTGCGACAACTTGGCGGTTCTGGTTTTGAGGTTGTGCAGGAACAACATTGAGGGGAGCGGCTGTGACAGCATAGTTCTTGTTGTTGTTGTTCTTGCACTTGCGGCGTGATGACTTCGATCCTTGAGATGCGGCGGTTTTAGGAGCGGGAGTAGCGGTGACTTGGTGGAGACTTTTGATGGTGTTCTTGAAGTAACCAGCCATAACTCGCTTATCATTGATTTCTGCAGCGAGTTGATAAGTCTCTTCGATGGTAGTCGTCTTGGCTGCTTGAACAAAATCGTCAACACAATCAGGTAGAGCACGGATGTATTTCTTGATTGTGATGTCGGGATTTGAGACTTGGACTGAAAAACGCCAGTTGCTTTATAACAACCCTCCTGAAAATTTTCCGACACCCTAATATATTTTAAAATATCCCAATATGTCCTAAAATACCCCCCATACGTAAACGGACCCCGAATACCTTAATTTTTATTAAATTTAATTAAAAACAAGAAAATAGGGGCCCTTGCGGGCCGCGACAGACTCCACTTGAGTCTACGCGGGCCGCGAGCGCCTGGTCAAGTGGCGCAGCCCTGAGCTGCCACGTGTCCTGCCAACCGTCGAAGCTATACCGGTGACTAACTCACCCTACGGCCCTACCAGCCTACATCGCGGGCCGCGAAGGAGCTCCGTTCGGCTTACGCGGGCCGCGAGAGAGTCCAAGATCACAACTATAAATAGGGGCTGTTGGCATTTGACGTCCGACGCTCACACACACTTTCTCTTTCGAAATTCTGCATAGATAAATCAATTATCGGGTATAATACCCCCCTAAATAACGAGGTTCTGCTCCGTTGTAAGTAGCATAACCCCTGGATACGTATTAGATACTCTGCCCGATTGATCTAGGGTTCCGTAACGGCTGTCGTGGTTCTGCCCGACGTAGTCGTTGGAATGCCGTCTCGGGGAGGGTATTACTAATGTTAAAATGGGTTATTATACTAACACGTGTGCATTTGTGTAATTAATAAATTATCACCAGGAAACCCTTACAGAAAACCTAAAACATCAATGTGAGTAATCTCCTTTTTGCAAATTGTTTTTACAAAACCTCACACGATTAATTATATATTAAACAGTTATTGAGTATTTGTAAGGATACAATTATCGTCGGTATGTTGGGGTTTTGTATACAAAATTTGTTACTACCTTGCGAGGAGTAACATTTCCACAAGTCAGGTTGACAGTACCGTGGGTGGTAATTGATATGACTTGGAAACAAATGTAATTGCGAGATCGCCCTCAATACTGTACAATTGTTTTTATTTAAACTTGATTAAACTGGGATTCACTCACCAATATTTCAAACTGACAAAATATTTTTAAATGCGTTTCAGGTAACAAAATGTGAAAGCCAAATAGAAGTCAGCTGGACAGCACTGAAGGCATGGAAAATTGGCAATAAAGTTACCTAAAATAAATAGATGTTTTATTAAATAAAATAGGGTTTATCCCTATGGAAATGTGTGTATTTAAACTTGGGATTTTTCCCATTTGTTTAATATTATAAAAGTGTGGTATTTTACTCTGATAAAATATTTCCTAACTACGGTCCTGATGAAATTCCCGCTGCCAAAAAGGATAAACACAAGATACCACCGAAACTGGTCGCGGCCGCCCGTTCCCGGGTTTGCTAGGGGACGGGGGTTGCGACATGCGTTAACAGTGCGGAGGTTGTCTGGGCATCCTCTTTGACGAAGAGTGACTTCAATCGAGTAGAACCATTGGAACATGGCGCTGGGCTCGTCTTCACCAGTGAAGTCTTTGGGGCCACAGGCCTTGAACTGCTTGAAGCTAAAAGTAGCTTTTGGAGAGTCAGTCTTAGATTCCTCAGAGGTCTTGCTACCAACTTCATTGATTTCGCTGAAGATTTGCGGAATGACCTTGGCCATTTCCTTGGCGACTAGCGAAGCGATGCGTTTGTTGGCGTGGTTGTGGTGGGTAGTGCGAGAAGTATGGGATCCAAATGACGACATTGTCTGCAACAGACATCGTCATAGGATTCAGACGCGATTTCGATTAAATCGAGTATAGTCTATCGTAACACCAAGAGCTACTTTATGTAAAGCACAGGAACACGTCTAACACATAGGCACATAATCACGTAGGCACATAATCCACATAGGAACGTAAGCACATAAGCACGTAGAGCATAGAAGAACATATTCAACTATATTTTGCATGTATTCACCTACATATTTTGCACGTAATCACCGATCATTCAAGTTCGCGAAGCGTGTTGATACATATAATGTGGACACGACTCGTTACGGTTTGTTATGTGGATACGACAGATCGTTCTGGTTCGATTCGGCTACGAAGTGAAGGCCGAAGTCAAAGATATCCTCCTGTCTTGAATCGGTATGTTATTTACTTTGTAACGAATGATGTAAATGCAATTGCGTGTGTGCAGTATACATAATAGTAATCTCTGTGTTAAACTGTCATGTTCTGTTTGCTGTCTTGGCACATCTCGACGAAGAATCAATCTTCGTGGGATGTCCTTGTGGCGAAGTCCCTCTTGGCGAAGCTTCAATTGTTTGTGAAGATAAGGCTATGACGAAGAATCAACTCTTCGTCATATTTGATTGTTCGTCGAGATGTAAAAGTGACGAAGATTGGACTCTTCGTCACAATGCCTCCTGGTCTTCATCGACTTAGATTGTTCGTCGCTATACTTCGTCGCTGCAGATGGTTCGTAGACCTCTAGCATATATAAACAGCAGAACAGAAGGCAAAAGGCAAGTTTGAATAGATTTGAGAGAGAACACACTGTAAAACACACACACACACTGAGAGTTTACAGAGAGCCTTTGTTAACGTTGTATTGTAACTGCATTACGTATTAATACATTGGAGTGTTAATCGTTGAACCGTGTTTGTCGTTTTCGTGTTCTAACTTGGTTTAACTTACCCGTTTGGATTTCGCACTCTCGGGTTTGTCGGAAAACAAGGAAAGAGGTTTGACTCGATCCTCTGGGTGGACCTACAATTGGTATTAGAGCATTGGCTCGATTCCTTGTTAAAAGCAATTTGTTTTTCTTGAGTTTTGAAAGATTTTCTTGCATTTTTCTGGAAATTTCTTGAAGTTTTGATTTTGAAAATCATATTTTCTAGAAAAAGGTTCTAAAATCTGTGAAAAACCTTGTTATTCTGCTGATTGTTTTATTAAAAACCTTGTTAAAACTCATGTATACATGATAGGTTGTGGTTTTTATTGAAACATTGTGCAAAATTTGCGTTCGAAAATTTGTCCGACACCGGAAACTTCATCGAGTTCATCAGATCTTCAAGTTGTTCTTATTTTGTTCTTCATAAGTTCTGGGTTTTGTTTGTTTGAAGATTGTTTTAAGATTGAAATATTGATCTTGATTATTATATTATTAATTGACAATTGGGTTTATCAAATGATGGATATTGGCTTAAAAAGTAAGAGTGTTTGACAATTGGGCATCTTGGGCATCTTTGTGTCAGAAGATAAGATTTGATTTACTTTGAAAAATATTTTTTCTGTCTTGTCATCTTTTTCAACGAAGATTTGAGGCAACGAACTACCATCCTTCGTCAAAGTTATGTGTCTTCGACGAACTACCATACTTCGTCACTTTGTCTTTAGACGAAGAACCCAGTGCTTCATCTCACCTTGATCTTTGACGAACAACCATACTTCGTCAACTTGTCTAGGACGAAGAATCCACTGTTCGGCTGTGGAGTCTTCAACGAAGATTAGAGTTCTTCGTGGGGTTTCTCTTTAAATTGTTAACAGAAGCTTTCAAAATTTGTCTTAACAGTTTGTGTTGAGTGTTTTAATCAAGTATCTTTGTTCATTCAACAAAAATGAGTTCAGATTGGTGGGGTATTCCATCTAACACGGAGAGCAAGTACACGAGCAAGGGTTTATCACCATCATGGGCCGAATCTCCCGCACCCGCATCTTCGTCAGTTCCATCTCAAGCGAATCAAATTTCGACAAGTCAATGGGCATTCGTTTCCAATCAAAATCAAAGTATTCAAAGTATACTTTTAAGCGAAAGTGAAACCGGAAGCAATAATCGTCCACCGAAGCAAATGCACATGAATGAATATTAGGGCTGTCCAAACTGCTCGACGATCGAAGATCGCTCGACGATCGCTCGAAAAATGATCGAAAAATGCTCGCTCGATTCCCGCTCAGTTTGTAAATGAGCCGATCGGATCGGTTCGATTCAAATTCAATCCGAGCATGAGCAAGGCTCCGCTCGCTCGACGATCGCTCGGTTTCGCTCGAATTATTTTTATTAATAATTAATATATATATATATATATATATATATATACATATATATATTATATATTTTATAGATTAAAAACCCAAAAAATATAATAGCCTAAAATAATTAAAAGCCCAAATAATATTAGCCCATATTTAGTATAAAAATCTAACCCTAAATCTATTTCCTATAACAATTCACTCATTCAGTCGCCGCTCTCAAGTCTCAACTGCTCAGTGTCTCCGTCGACTCTCAGTCTCCTTTTCCAACTCAATTCATCATCGGCTCAAGTGTCTCCGACTCAATTCATCGGACAATCATCGGCTCAAGTGTCTCCTAAAAGGTTAGTCGCTCCTGTTTCAGTTCCTGCAACATATCGTTAAATATATGTATCCATTCATTCTTCAATAATCGTTAAATATCTGTTTCTGTTCGCTCCAGTCTTTATTCGTCGCCTCGTCGGACTTGTTTCAGGCTTCAATCGGTATGTTTTTTTGTTAATTAATCGTTTCAGGCTTCAATCGGTATGTTTTTTTGTTAATTAATCGTCGGACTTGTTTCAGGCTTCAATCGGTATGTCTTTATTCGTCGCCTCGTCGGACTTGTTTCAGGCCTCGTCGCCTCGAAGATCGATCGAAGATCGCTCGACGATCGCTCGAAAAATTCAATCCGAGCATGAGCATCACTTTTGCGATCGGTTTTACAAATTTGATCCGCTCGGATCGGATCGGTTATAATTCAATCCGAGCATGAGCATACCCTCGATCGGATCGGATCGGATCGTGAACACCCCTAATGAATATCCTGGATGGGAAGACAGATTCCATACGTATATTCTTGGGCAAAAGACGGATTTGTGGTTATGTTTTACTACAGATTTCGATCAAGCACTTGATGTTGCTGCTTCAACTGCCGCGACATTTGCAGATCTTACAGCAGACGAAAAGAAGAAATATGATTTGGAAAAGAAAGCATTTTCTATTCTAACTCAAGCGTTGAGCAAGGATATATATCATCAATTTGTCAGCTTCAAGACGACAAAGCGTTTATGGGATGCATTAAAGACGAGAGGTCTAGGAAATGAAGCGTCACGCAAATTGCGACATGATCTACTCAAGAAGGAGTTTGATGGCTTCACATGTATGGAAAGAGAATCTTTGGTAGATTTGACAAGTCGATTTTATCACTTGTTGACTGAATTGAATAATTATGGGGTAGCAACAACTCCAGCAGAGGTTGTCACAAAGTTTGCCGATGCCCTGCCACTTCAATGGAATGGTTTCTTAGAAATCTTGAAATACAATGGCACTTTGGCTACGATAAACATCAATGATTTCATTCAGCTCTTGGAGAACAAAGATCAAGAAGAAATCCGGAAGGCGAAAAGAATTCCTGTGCAACAGAATCCGGATATGTATTATGGGAACTGTGGAGTTTCTAGCACTGCTGTAAAACCTGCTCCACATGCTCAGGTACAAACAGCGTTTGTCTCAAGCACTGACTTGTATGGAAATCCGATACAATCAGTTCCTCAATAGCAAAGAATAACAGACTTGTATGGAAATCCACTACAGCCAGTTCCCCAGCAGCAAAAGCAAAGGTCTACTATAGCAACTGATTTGTACAGAAATCCACTACCTGTTCCACAACAAGCCTGTTATGGAAGCACTTCATCTGCTAGTCAGCCATCTAATCCAAATACAGTACGGCTAGACACGTCAAGTTTCTCGAAAGTAAGTGTTGAAGTAGCTAAGGATCATATGGAGCTATTAAACACATTGGTGAGCGCGTATTGTGGGTTAATAGCAGGTCAGATTGGAAACATCAATCTGACACAGGAAGATTATCTGCAGATTGATAAGGAGGAAATGGATATGATGGACATCAAGTGGGCTTTCGCTAGTGCTGTTAGGCGAGCTAAAGACTTCATGGAAAGGACTGGTAGAACCAGCTTGGAAAGCAAGAAAGATACCAAGTATGGGTTCGATAAACAATCAGTCAAGTGTTTCAATTGCGGTGAACGAGGTCACTTCAAGCGGGAATGTACCAAACCAGCTCAGCATAACCAAAATCCTTTCAGGAATCAAGGCAACCAGCAGAATCGGAATCAAAACAGGAATAACGAGCGCACCTTGATACCTGTAAACAATCAAGCAGGACCATCAAACAACAATCAAGCTCTTGTGGTACAATTCGATGAAGGTTGTGACTGGTCAATGCAATTAGGCATTGATGTTCAGGATGGAACAGCTTGTTTCGCTGAGGTTGTCAAGGATCTGAAACACGCCAGTGGTGGAGAATCTTCCGCCAGTGGTGGTGAATCTTCTGAAGATGAATACAGTTCTGGTTATAGTAGAAGCTCAGATGAAGAAACCTCAACTTTAGGCGATGATCATTTGGATGAAATGTCAAGTGTGACAGTCGATGCAGATGTTGATAAATTGTTGGGAGAAGCTGCAACAGTGATCGGAGTGTCGCGCTCCGGTCAAAGATAATATTTATAGTCCCAAATTACCCTTAACAAATAGTTAGTGATAGCAAGGGGTCGAACCACGAAGAGTATGTGGTTTGCGAGTGGATTTGATTGAATTGAAATATGTGTCCCAACTTATGAAGCTAGCTATCTTGGTTTTATGTATTTTTGTTTGATTGAAAAGATTTGAATTAAGATTACTAAAATAATTGGATTGATCAACTACTAATGATTAACAAATTGCAAGAAATGAAATTGATTGTTTGAACAATATAAAGAAAACAAGGCTCACACCCGGTTCGGTAATTGCAATCCTAGGGTTCTTACACGTTTTAAATTTGATTTACTTGAATATGTTATTAACGGATTTCTATCATCAAAGCGTAGGTGCCAATTGAAATCAACGCATATTACGGACCACAATGCACTTCGTTACTTCGGACAAGTAAAACCTCTTGAATGACAAGGCATAATTGCACAAACTTGTTTCGCAAAGTCAAATTTCATAACTCACTCGACAATTCACAAATATAGTTCAAATGCAAGACAATTGTCAATCAATTCAAATATAATTCAAGTTGTCACAAAATCAAACTAAAACATTGTTCAAAACCCTAGAGTTACAATAACCTACATCGGGGTGAAACCTCGTCTGAAAGGCACGATCAACGGATGCTTGAGACTTGAGTTGGGTCATCTTGAAGCTTGAAGATGGATGAATGGATGATGGCGATTAGGGTTTGTGGTGAAGAAATTGAATGGATGGAGGGTTGAAGGATGATTGTAATGGTGATGAACTAGGTTTTGAATTCGGTTAATTCGGATGATGGTTGGTGATAGTAGATGGATTGGTAGTGATGATAGGTTGGTATGGCTCCAAGATCACTTTCAAAACTCAAAAACAATGTGTAACTCCCGAAAAATTGATGATCCCCACCTTTTCATTCATTCCCATACTCAAACGAACAAATTTCTCGCGTCGGACAATTGGGAGACCGTCGCCGACGGTTCGTGCGTTTCTTAAAATGGCCGACGGCCAAAATCACTGTCTACGAACAATATCAGCGACGGAGACTTTCATGGGTCGTCGCCGACGGGCCCTTTGGCCGTCGGCGACGGTGCACCAATTCTTCAATTCCTGTTTTTTCGCGTCTTGAGTTCCCAGTTGATCCGTTTCGCGTCCCGGTGGTCCATTTTTCGTCCCGTTGGTCCGTAAAGCTCCCAATTAGCTCCTTAAACTTCGTAAGACCTGCAAAACACAAATCCTATTACAAGTAGGCTATTCGAGATTAAAAGTTAAGTAAAAACATGAACTTAAACATAAACGAACACCCGTTTTCGACCACGTATCACATCCTCACACTTGTCTTTTGCTTGCCCTCAAGCAAATTTGTTTTACACTTTCACGTGGGTCGAACAAAGATTACACTCCCCATTCCCGAGACTAAGGTTAAGGTCTATTGTCATACTAAAGTTCAAACTCTTTTACAGTTTTCAACATACTTAATGGTCAAGTGAATAATCACATATAACAATGGTTATCCAAGATTAACCCGCTCTCGAAACCAACAATTCACACATATCCCTCACAATGTTCTCTCCACTCGGTTTATAAATTGGCTAATGTTTATAATGTATTAGCACTTCAAAGAATAATCACTCAAAACCGATTAGAACACGTACCCGCATAGGCTTGCAACTCAATCATTCTCCACCACTGATCACGAATACTAAGCACAAGTCCTAAGGTCTTTGTAAGGGTTGTAACGGGGCTAGGCTAAGGGTAGGAAATAGGGTATTTTAAAGTGGCTAAGGTGATGAAAATTCGATTTTTATTACAAATTACTACTCTAAACAAAACTAAACTATAGACATCAATACGAGGCAACAACCTTAGCCTTTTATTCAATAACCACTAACTTCATATTTTTGTTCTTTTCTCAATGATTTTCAATTCTCTTTTTCATAACATTTTCTGATTTTTCTTCTCTCTCTCTTTTTTTTTTTTTTTTTTTTGCAAACAATCAAATACAACTATACAAATACGACTCCTATAATCGAATTTTCATCACACGGGTTTAAAAGAAAAAGGTTTAAGGTTATGGGCTATAGGGAGGTCAAACGAAAGGATTAGGCTCAAAGTTGGCTACTAGGGGATGATTTTTGGGTAAAGATATATAAATTGTGTAAAAGAAAAAGGTTTACCTAATGCCTTAATCATTCTCGTGCTTGTATTCGGTCTATGGTCTCAAACGTATCAAAAGTTGTAAGTTCTGCAATACATGACTAATGGTCCACTCAAACAAAGAAACATGTATACGTAAATCTATGATATAAAAGTGGCTCAAAACCTCACGTATAAGGGTATGGTATGTGATATGCATAAAATGCTAGTTTCTTAAGCGGATTATTCCCAAATAACCACCCGCTAAATACCCGTCATGCTATTAATTTGAACTTAACCATGACAAAAGACCAAATGGGTTGTGACATCCCTCGTTGACTTAGTTACTTGTGCTTTATGATCGCTTTCGAAACAAGACATTTTTGAAATTTTTTTGAAATTTTCCCCCATCCCCACACTTGAGGTAAACATTGTCCTCAATGTGTAGTGTTTAAATGAACGGGTCAAAATCGAAAACTTTTACTACTCCCCCATCCCCACACTTGAGGTAAACATTGTCCTCAATGTGTAAGAACTAGAGTTTTAAAAACGCACAAGGGATGTGACACGGCTATCTTCCCAAAAATTCCACCCCGGAAAAATAATATACAATTACACTCCACTTATTACTACTCTAAGGATCAAGGTAAAAAGGAAACGCATGCACCTGATATTTGTCGCTAGATGCTCCTGTCTTCTTCTTCTCGTCACAAAAATGGTTGTCCCGCGAACATGGTGTACCTACAAATCTAAACCCTTGTGTAGAAGCATGCTTCTCACAACCATTAAAATTTGTTAGGTTCTTAGTTCTACCATTTTTATGGAAGTTTTACCAAATCATGCGTTAATTTACCTTGATTTTTGTGGAAAAATAATGTACAACAATAACAAGCCTAACTCACTTTCGTAGGAATCACGGTTGTAGGATCGTTTGCGCGACCAAAACGAGTCGTTCAGAAGAGTTCTTGTCAATACGAGAGGCAGAAACTAACGTATCGACTTTGAATCAGCTTGATATACACTCTAATTGTCTTGTTTATTGATAAAACAGCGTTTTACAGCCTGGAGACACTTCGGCAGCACCTCGGTACCGGAATCAGAAAGTTACAAATGATTTGAACACGACACATATATATAGGCCCTCCATTTCGCACGAAACCAACTCACATGAAATGACCAAAGTCATTTCGTACGAAATGGCTATACCATTTCGTGCAAAATGGTCCAACATCCTTTTTGTGAGAAATGGCCTATCCAACATGTTTTCTCGTTTTTCGTGCCCTGATCAATCTAATCTAATACAAGACTCGATACAAGACGAAGTCGACAGACATATGCACCAACAGACTCCCCCTTGGATGTTGACGAAGTCTTTGGTGTCGAGTCTTCGGTATGTCACATCTTCAGTCTTTATCAGTCTTCATCGCTCTCTTCAAAGTATCTGACATTGTAAGCAGCCTCAATCTCTTCTAGAATCGCAACCTGACTTTATCCTCTCCCTAATTCTCTTGATCGGATCTCTTGATTCCTTAAGTTCTTTAGCATCAACAACTTGCATGAACGACAGGATTCGAACCTGGCTTTAAAGCTATCCCAGAATCGGTATCTGGCTCTTACGTCTTCAGACTCCCCCTTTCGACAAACTGAGATCGCAGTCTGGAATTCTCAATCTATAGGCTTTGAATCGGAAACCTGGCTCAAACTTTCACGGGTTCTAAGATCGTAACCTGGCTTTCTCATCGCTTTCAAGATTCGAAACCTGGCTGCTTCTTCCTGCAAAAACTCTACCTCAAACATAAATTTTACAAATTTAACACTTTTAAACTCTGCTAAACCACATGTAAAAATAATCTCAAATCATCACTTATAGATATCATTTTTCTCATTTCAACAAACTCTCCCAACCCTGTTGTTCATCATGTTTAGCACTTTGGAATTTTGAAAATCAGCTTTTCAACATCAGTTGTCAAAAATCTTTTTGTATTTTTCAAATATTTATGCTAAAACACACTTAAACTCTTTTTGGATTTATGAAATGAAATGCAGTAAAGAAATATTTACAGACAATATTTTAGTGAGTTTGCGTAAGAGGATCATATCAGTTTATAAAACCAATCACTAGCACCGTTGAGCTTTAAACACTTTAAGTTCTAAACAATTCACATAGATTGACGATATTGTTGTCCTCTTAAACTCAATCTAAAAACTTTCGAAATGCTTACCGATATGTTAAGATATATTAATTTTGCACTAAATTCTTATGGACCCCACGATCTCAGCATATTCCCTCATCATGCAATACACCGACTCAAGTAATGCCTTTAAACTTTCATCAACTGTGATATGTGCAAAAACAACGCAGAATGTTTAAACATTAACAATCAGGTCGATCTTTCGATACGCGGAGAAAGTCCAATGTTTAAACAAAATAAGAAAATAAAAACAAATTGAATATGTTTAGATCTTAATCATCAGTTCGATTTTCACATATACGCAGAGATGATCCAAGATTTAAACGAAACACCAAGAAAAAATAAAGTAGAACGTTCAGGCACTAACATCCAGTTCGATACTCACGTATACGCAGAGGACGTCCAATGCTTAAACAAAATAAAGAAATCAAACAAGTTTAAATCTTTGCAAAATGAAATGCACAATCACAGTGACTTTTTCAGCAAGTTGTGAAAGTTCACAAACTGACCGGTTTTTATGCTCTTTTAGCATTCAGCGATTACTGAGTAGGTACACAGTCACGAAGGATAAAACTAAGTACTATGCTTTCAACCGCGTTTCCCACTAGAACTAGGCTTTTTCATTTAAGTTTGTATCATTATCGCAAATCTACTAGTCTAGCTGAGCCTATCGTCACATCTTTAGTGAGACCGTTTATCACATTTTAGCTTTCCATTTCTTTAGCGTACTGTGACAGTCTAACTGATGTACTATCATTTCCTCTTTTTTCACAACAAAACTCATTTTTGATTTTTTCAATTGTTTTTGGCTTTTCAATTTTATCATGTTTTTGGAATTTTCAAATTTTCGAAATTTCTAAAATTTTTACTCCCCCTAAAATCAAAATATTTTTCAATTTTGATTTTCTGGGAAAATTTGAAATGTAAACTATACAAAGTAAAGTGACAAACAGATGTGAATTGCTACAAATCGCCATCCACTTGGCATAAACAATCAGAACTCCCCTGTCAACAAACTATTTTCCCATTGTGATTTCAAAACAGTTAAGTTTGTTTTAATCAAATGGTTTTTCCGAAAAATTAGTTTTGTTGATTTCATAAACCAATTTTAGGATAGGGGTTATATTCATCACATTGTTTTCCAACCATATGAATGAAAGTTAAATCAAGTTCAACTTAATGACCTTGATTAACCACTTGTAAGTGAAAACCTCCTTTTCAACCACTTGTAGGTTTTTTTCAAACAAATATTTTCAAGAATGATGCTGATTCCTGCTCCACGATTACCAACTTGGGAGCTCCGGCAAATCCAGAGTTCAGTCTTGATAGGTTCTATCCCAGTTACTAACCTGGGATGACCCATCTTCATCTGGTTTCTTCGTTTTCTTTTCATAAAATTCATTTACCCCTTTGACCTTCTAGTCAACCATTTTTCCAAAAATATTTCGAACCTTAGGGTTAAAGGCTTTTTCAACATAAAATTCTTTCTTTTTAGAGAAAAATTGATTTGAAATTTCAACTTTTCCAATTTTTGATTTTAAATTTTCAGCCCGCAGTGGTGGAAAATTTGCATCATCCAATGACGGAACTGAATTTTCACTTTTTAGCTCAACTTGTGGCTCCTCTGACTTTGACGAGTCAGATTTATCGCCAGAACTAGCATCTGATTTCTTAACAACCCATTTTTGGTTGTTAAGCTTCACATTTCTTCTGTAAAAACTTTTTGAACATTCTCCAACCTCAAACTTTGAATTTTTGAAAACTTTAAATTGTTTGGTTGGTGATTCATTCTTAACCATCTTCTCTTTCAGTTTTTCAGAGACTCCGTGTTTTGTTTGAATTGCCTTTGGACAATTCCTGGCAATATGACCAACTGTTTTACATTGAAAACAGGTTCTCGTCTCTTTCTTCTTTTGATCAACTTCCTTCTTCATTTCCTCTTACTTTTTCGCAAGGAATTCTTTGTTTGTCTGCTTCCTGAACAAATGTTCTTTCTCTTCTTCAGATGATGTTTCTGAAACAAAAACAGTTTTTTGGTTTATAAATTTTCTCATTTTTATGATTTTTCGGTGGAATAAAACCTAAACCTTTCTTTTTGAAATTACCGTTATGGTTTGGTTTCTTTTGAAAACCAGAACCAGAACTGTAACCTTTTTTTTCTTGTTTAACCTTTGTTGATCTCTTGAGGTGTACTTTTTAGGTTTTCAGAGAGATTTACATATTTTATTTCAGACATATTAATTTTTGTTAATTTGAAAACCTTGTTGATCATTTCAGTTTTAAAACCTCTTATTGGAAATTCTTCATCAGAGTATAATTTGTCAGAATCATTTAAAGTATATGCTACTTTGAATGTTTCATCATTCAAATTATTTTGTGATAACAGAAATTCTTTATTATAAACCCGTTTGCCCTTTTTGACTGATGGACTTGAAGTATTGAACTCAGACTTTGACTCTGACTTTGACTCCTCCGGTTCATCTTTATCCAACACCTGATCAACCACTTTCTTAATTATCTCGGACTCATGATCAGTGTCAGATGATGTGAACATGACATCAATGTTATCTGGCAAGTTATCTGAAGGCTCAGATTCCCACTGTAAGTTGGTTGCCTTTTTTACTATTTCTAAATTTGGATTTCGTGGAGAATATCCACTTTCAAGCGGGGGTGGACACTTGTTATAACCAACTCTTTGTTTCTTACCAGAATTCTTCACTTCAGTATGCTCTTGTGTTTCAGAACTCTTCTCTTCAGATGTCTTTTCTTCAAACGCCTTCATGCCTCCAACTGTAGGGTAAATCCGGTCAATCACATAAGAAGAACATGAGTAACTTTTCAACAATTTGTTTACTCTTTCAGTTTCTATTCTTTGAGTTTCTAATTTTTGTTCAAGCTCAGCACACATCCCAATGTAATAATTGACCATGTCCTGCTTTATCATGTATGCTCCATTGAGTGTCTTCATTGCTGTTGCTTGTTCACTACTTGACTCGTTGTATTGATTCATGGCTTTGTTTAAGACATCATATGATTCTTTTAACCTGTTCATGTTGTGAATCAACTCATTGTTGTACTTTTTCAGAGTCTCACAGTTTTCACAAACTTCAGATCCCATTTCTGCATCAGCCTCTTTTTTAATCTCGAAAGCTGGAACTTCTTTAACCATTATCACTCGAACCTCTTCTTCATCATTCTTACCTTTCCTTCTTTCTGCATCTCTCTCAGCTTGAAATTTTAAAAGCTCTTTCATTCTTTCTGCATCATACGAATTATCATCATCACGATCAACTTGTTTTTCAACCTTCTTCTTTGCCATTCGAGCCCTTTCAGCATCTCTCTCGGCTAGATATTTTAAGTGCTCTTTCATACTATCTGCCCAATATGGATTAACATCATCTCTTTCTTTAACAACTTGAGCAACAAAAGTTTTAGCTTTTAAGATCTCTTTATCAGGACAATATTTGTCCCAGCTAAAACCTTCTGGCAATCTTTCATCCTCTTGATTAACTAGATAAGCTTTCTTTGGTTCTTCAATCTCCTTTCTTGCATGTGAAGTTTGTGGCGATTGTTGTTGATACGGCTGTTGAGCAACTTGATGATAAATCGCTTTCCTATAATAATCATTGTTTCCAAAAGGATTTTGAGTTCCACTTGCTTCGCGGTTTGTGCATTCTCGCTTGAAATGCCCTTTTTCCCTGCAACAAAAACAAGTAAATTTAGATTTATCAAATCCTAAAGTAGAAACATTTGCATCACGAAAATCATCTCTTCCTGTAATCTGTTTAAACTTTCAGCTCTTCTCAACACACTTGCTAAACACCACTTTATATCCATTAACTCCATCTCGTCAGCGTCAGCCTGATCGTAATCCTCTTTTGTCAACATTGGATTTTCGATCCTTCCTGCAACTAAAATCCCATAAGACTCCAACACAGTCACCAACAAAGAAATATGACTTTTGGCTACTTCTTCAGAGTAATTTTGATCATTCTCAAGATTTAGTGCAATGTTGCATTGTAGAACTTTGCCACTCTTTGTTGCTGAAAAATTTGGATCGAACGATGGATATGAAGAAAATCCAGTTTTGCTACTTGATCCCTGAGATGAACTTTCAGATGAGCTTTTTGCATTGAAAGCAGTTTCAATCTTTGGTGCAATGTTGGTCTTATCACTAACACCACCTTTGTAATACAGACCAATGTCTTGTTCACCATCATAGTTCTTCATTCTTGCTATCTTTCGTTGTTCCATCTCTTGAGCTTCAAGTTGTTCTATAAAAGCGCTCAACGTTAGATTATCAAATTCAGGTTTATTTTTCAACATCATAAGATACATGCCCCAAACATCATGTGGCAACGCATCGGCCAACTTTTCAATCAATTCTTCTTTATCTTTATTGATGTTTAATCTTTGCATATTCTTCACCAAATTGCAATATCTTTCTATAATCTGCTTGGTGTTTTCAGTTCTTAATCCACGGAATAAATCAATTTCTTTCTTCAGAAGCGACATTTTGTTCTTGATCATTTCTTTACTTCCAACAAATTTTGATTTTAATTCTTTCCATATCGAATGAGTACTTCCGTTGTGTTGAAGTAAAATCAAGATTTCTTCCTTAATAGCTTGTTGCAAGAGACTAACCATAAACATTTCATTTTTGTATTTCTTTTTCTCATCAACATCTAGATCTCTAATGTAAATTTTGTGTCTGTTGTCCTTAACTGGTCTAGTATATCGAAATTCAGTATAATCCCATGCATCTAGGTAATATGCTTGAACCCAATTTTCAAAACGTTCTGCCCATCCACTATACTCCTCAATACTCATAAGCTTAGGCGGTTTTTGCGTGGTACCCGTTTCATTTTCTAGCATCGTGTTCTGAGTAATAGTAATCGGACTAGCAAACGCGTTGTAGAATTCGTTCTCCATGACTCGGTATCAAAAATTCACAAACTTAAACACTTTCAAACGAAATGGATGAATTTCAAACGAAATGGCCTGCTCAAGCGAAATGGACTTGTTCAAACGAAATGAACATCTTCAAACGGAATGACCCTTTTAAGCGAAATGATCTCTTTCAAACGGAATGACCTTTTCAAGCAAAATGATCTCTTTCAAATGGAATGACCTTTTCAAGCGAAATGGACCCCTGAATACCCAATTCGTGCGAAACGAAGTATATTCCAAGCCAAATGGCACTTGGTGCGAAATGGAGACTATTTCGTGCGAAATGAAACGTTGATTTCGTGCGAAATGAAGCTCATGTCACACAATCGGACCGAATTTTGTCAAATTGATCAAGTTTTACTTTGAATTAAGATCTGATTCTTTCAAGAATTTGTTAAAACAGTATTACGCGTGTTATGTGAGAAAATCAAGCCATTTTAACCGTGAAATTTTGTTAATTTTGAAAAAGAAGGTGTAGAAGTCAGAGTTTTGATGAAATCAAGCTGAATTCGGTAAGAACTCTTCCTCCTGAGCTCTGATACCACTTGTAGGATCGTTTGCACGACCAAAACGAGTCGTTCAGAAGAGTTCTTGTCAATACAAGAGGCGGAAACTAATGTATCGACTTTGAATCAGCTTGATATACACTCTAATTGTCTTGTTTATTGATAAAACAACGTTTTACAGCCTGAAGACACTTCGACAGCACCTCGGTACCAGAATCAGAAAGTTACAAATGATTTGAACACGACACATATATATAGGCCCTCCATTTCGCACGAAACCAACTCACACGGAATGACCAAAGTCATTTCGTACGAAATGGCTATACCATTTCGTGCGAAATGGTCCGACATCCAGTTTGTGCGAAATGGCCTATCCAACATGTTTTCTCGTTTTTCGTGCCCTGATCAATCTAATCTAATACAAGACTCGATACAAGACGAAGTCGTCAAACATATGCGCCAACAACGATGCATATGTAACAAGCCCTTTTAAACCCCCCAATAGCTTGGGAGGACGAGAGGTCTCGTGAGGGTTATATAGGGAACACACCCACAACGTTCATTTAACTAGGCAAAAATAAATAATAACGAAAAAGAAATAAAGAAAACAAAATATACAACAACAACACAAAACATACCTTGCCTTCACCGCTGATATCTCTTGTTAGGGTTTACATGCGGGTTTGGCTGGTATGGATAACCAGTGAGGGCCTCGAACATCTCCCTGTAGTTATCTAGTGGGCCCGGCTCTCCTTGAGGTGGTGGTTGGTAGGGTATCGGAATGAAGTTGGACCCAACTGCCTCGGGCCAGTGAGGGGTTGGATTGGATGGGCCTCGTGGATGGGGAAGGTTGGGATAATCGGTCCACCCTGAGTGTTCGGCATAAGGAAGGTCGGCTTCATAGTCTCTTCGATGTCACTCCTGATCGTGGAGGACCTTGGCATTATTAATAGCCATTTGATTAGAAACACATAAAGCACTCCATCGGCTTCGTTCCAATTCTCTTTGTTCATTTTGACGCCTCGCCTCATCTTCCTCCCATGCCCGTCTCCGGGCCCTATCTTCCTCTTGCAATTGTAACAAGCGTTCCATTTGTGACCTTTGTAGCGCTTGTTGCAATTGCTGTTCCTCCATTTGTTTCTCCATCCTCTCACGATGAGCTGCTTGGAGAGCCCACTGTTCTTGCATTTGGCCCCCGAGCATCTCTTCCCAAGCCTTCCTTCTTACCTCATATTCTCTTCCTTCACCTATACATGCCGACACATTATCATAAACCGCTTGTTGCCCGCGGTTAAAATTCCTGTACGCCGGCCCATGTCTTTGATTCACGAAATCTGCTACATCGGCAGAAATTTCCTGATGTTTCCTCCTGTATTTCTGCCTTGGTCCCCGTGGACTTTGAGGCTCCGTCTCATCCTCCATATCAACCATCTCCTCATCTTCATCACCCTCTTCATCATCACGCTGATCAGTGAACCTGTAACCGTTTCCTTGTTCATCCTCAACTGTGTGAAGATGACCAAAGACCTTAACCGTTATCTTCCAATGCCGCTTCATTGAAGCGAGGTTAAACTGATTGATGGGCTTAGAGACCCACAGTGATTCCTGGGTCAACGCGTTTTGCTGCAAAATCAACGCGCTGATCAACCTCACGTAGGGGATCATCTTCCGTTTGAACGACTCCCTTGTATCCCACGTGTTTATCATCACGATTTGACGCCATGATAGCCTTGGCGTCCCATACAACAACGAATGTAAGACCCGGCAGTCGGGTACCTTCACTGTCCCGCGGTCTCCGAACCGCACCATAACATTCTCCAACGAAATGCCTTGTAGTATTTTACCCTCCAAAGATAAATCGTTTCTAGATTCCCCCGCACCCCCAGAACCTGGCAAGACCGATGCTAGCATTTGATCCGAATCAGCTGTGTTTCTTTTATTATCCAAAAATTTATCATAATCGTAATAATAATATGCTTCAACCCCCAGTGAATCAAATCTCGTGATGGCATTCATGTGCTCAAATGACATAATCATTTGATTCTTGCCAATATTGCCGATTAACTGCCACGTAGGAGCCGGCCCATCAGAATGTTCAAACCATAAAGTCGACAACCACTCACAAACCGCACCCCAATAAACCCGTGTGGTGATATCCTCACACCAATCTAGTACTCGCTCCCACCCGATCTTTTCAAACCTTTGAGTTATGCCGATTTTTCGGAATTCTTCGACATTCACCGCACGCTCACATACTACTCTATCGAGTACGGGCTTTGAAACACCCGTGACCATTTTCATCTTCCACATCTTCGCCTCTAATCTTTTGTTTCGGTACCGGGAAAGAGCCTTCTGCTTTTCGTCTTTCAAACTGAGGCCGACCGACTATTATTGGCCTCCACCCAATCCCAATCATGTCGATAGAGTTGCCCATCATCTTCTTCTACATTGCTTAACTGTTCCCAACGTCTTTGATAATGCCCCGAGCCTGAACCGGCTCCAGAAGATGAACCTTGTCCAGAAGTTTTTGCTTTCTTTCTTCCTCCGAACATAGCTAAAATCAAAAGACAAAACCACAATTAGCATAACCAAATCTTCAAACAATCTCAAACTTTGAACATAATATGCAATGTTGAATTTCAATCAATAACTAGATGTAAAATCACCTTTTTAAACTTCCAAAGTCGCACATCTTATCATCTACATATCAATTAAACATGTTTATTCACAAAATTTCTCAAAGTTTCATGGTTTCCACAATATTCAACATCACAACTATGCTCAATCATGCAACTAACTAGTGTAATCACATCACGAAGACTAGAGCATGTTCAAATCCCACCCAAATCAAGTAAACATTCTTAAATTTATGCTAAAACATCATACATTATGATAAACAACCTACTCTTAAACAATAAGCTTAAAATTTCGGAAGAAATCAACAATCCATATGAAAATCATGCATAAATTAAGTGAAATTCCATACCTTTAGTGTAGATGAGCAAGGAAAACTAAGAAAAAGTGCAAAGCAAAGGACTTTGATGAACACCCTTCAAAAACCCTAAAAATCACGCACAGAAATCTTGCAAACGAGCAAGATTTGATGGAAACTGTGATAGGGTTTTGTTCCTCTCGAAAAAATACACAAAATTAGGCTCAAGAATCAGTGGATTTGGTGTAGATTTGAAGAAGTTATGAGAAGAGGAAGGATTCGGGTTCTTGAGGTGTTAAATGAAGAAGATGAAGATGAAGGAGAGAGAACGTGGTGTAGATCTGATTAATTTGGAGTTAAAGGGAAGTGTGGGTGTTATAAGATGGATTTTTGGTCGTATATAAGGTTAAAATTGAGTTTGGGGTGAGTTTGGAACGGTTTGATGGTGATTGGGTTCGATCCTAGATAGTTAGCCAAAAACTGCGTCAGAACGATTTTAGGGAACCGTCGGCGACGTTAAGACCCTCCGTCGGCGACAGATAATAGAAATGTGGCTGGGAGCGACGGCTTAAATCGCTGTCTACGGACACTTTTGGGCGACGGGCGTTTTAAAGGGGCCGTAGGCGACGCGTATTGTGACCGTCGGCGACGGTATCGGGAACTTCAATTTTTTTATTTTCAAAATTAATTATTATTTTATTTATTTTTTATTTATTTTTTTAAATAGAGAGAAAAATATGAGATTTTAATAAAAGGACCATATACATTAAAAATTCCTAAAAATTATTAAAAAACTTTTTGTAATTTTTTTATAAGTTAAATTTGAACACGCGAAAACCGTTAACGGCCCTACCACCCCCCGAAAAGTCGTGTATTGTCCCTAATACACACAAATAAGTCTAAAAACATACCTTTTGTCTTCAAGACCCGTTCATGATATCCGAACTTCACACAATCAAGAGGGTTAGTACACAACGAGAACGATTAACACAAAAACACTCAAACAATTAAATAAATTGTACATAACTTTACAAAACTCATTACCGGTCCTTTCAGTTGACCACATAAGTTGGCACACTTACCACGAAGTTCACCAACTCCACATTCTCATCCTTTTATCATTGTTACCGTCAAGGAATGGTTTGAGGCGATGCCCATTAACCGTTTGCTTCGACCCATCCTTCGGGTCCTTGATTGTAACATCTCCAAGTTTCCCGACCCGTGTAATCACGTACGGGCCCATCCATTTTCTCTTAAGCTTACCAGGAAAGTACTTAAGCCGTGAGTTATATAGCCAAACCTTTTGACCCACTTCAAACTCCTTTGGCTTTAACTTCGCGTCATGTGCCCTCTTCATATCATCCTTGTATTTCGAGGCGCACTCATACGCTTCTTCCCTAAGCTCCTCCAACTCGCAAAGCTTTAATTTCCGCTCCTTTCCTGCATCGTCATATTTCATGTTAACCTCTTTTATAGCCCACCAAGCACGATGCACAAGCTCAACTGGTAAATGACAATTTCGCCCATAAACTAAGCGATAAGGTGTAGTTCCAATAGGTGTTTTATGAGCCGTTCTATAAGCCCATAAAGCATCATTCAACTTCATCGACCAATCCTTTCGGTCCGGTCGAACGGTCTTTTGCAAAATTTCTTTTATTTGCCTATTTGAAACTTCCACTTGACCACTTGTTTGTGGGTGATAAGGGGTAGCGATTCGATGGTCAACACCATACCGTTTCAAGAGTTTGCCAAAGTTAAAATTCTTAAAGTGAGATCCCCCATCACTAATGATCACTCGGGGAATCCCAAATCTAGAAATTATGTTTGTTTGTACAAAATTGCAAACAATGGTTGGTCATTCGTCTTGGTGGCAATCACTTCAACCCATTTGGATACATAATCGACCGCCACCAAGATATATAAGTTGCCATGCGAATTAGGGAATGGGCCCATGAAATCAATCCCCCACACGTAAAAAATATCTACAATGAGGATCAGTTGCATGGGCATTTCATCCCTTTTAGAAATACCCCCTAACTTTTGACACTCGACACAGTTCTTAGCGAAATTAAAAGCATCCTTAAAAATAGTCAGCCAATAAAGACCGATATTGAGCACTTTGTGCCCGGTTTTGTGACCACTGAAATGGCCCTCACAAGCAAATGAATGCAAGTGCATCAAGACGCTAGGAATCTCCTCGTCGGGTATGCATCTTCGAACGACTTGATCCGAACATATCTTGAATAAGTCCGGTTCTTCCAACGTGTAGTACTTGATTTGAGAAAGGAAGTGCAACCTCTTCCTTCTATCCCAATGAGCCGGTAAGTCACCTGTGACCAAATAATTAACAATATTAGCATACCATGGTAATATTGAAACTTTTAAAATTTTCTCATCTGGGAAGTTCTCATTAATCTCTTCACGGGAATAATCCTCATCCACAATCAATCGAGACAAGTGGTTCGCAACCACATTCTCACTCCCTTTCTTGTCCCGAATTTCCAAATTAAATTCCTGTAGTAAGAGAACCCATCGGATTAATCTCGGCTTTGCATCCTTCTTGTCCATGAGATACCTAACTGCAGAATGGTCAGAATATACAATGACCTTAGTACCCCATATATAAGCACGAAATTTATCCAACGCATATACCACCGCAAGTAGCTCTTTCTCGGTAGTTGTATAATTTAATTGTGCATCCGAGAGAGTCTTACTTGCGTAGTAAATGGCAACCAGTTTCTTGTCTACCCGTTGACCCAATATGGCCCCCACCGCATAATCACTTGCATCACACATAATTTCGAATGGTAAAGACCAATTCGGTGATTGCAAGATCGGGGCCCCAACCAACTTTTTCTTCAACACGTTAAAGGCATCTTGGCAATTTTTATCGAAATCAAAAGTTTATCCTTTAACAATAAATTACATAGGGGTTTTGTTATGTCACTAAAGCTTTTTATAAACCACCTATAAAACCCCGCATGTCCCAAAAATGACCTAATACCTTTAACACTTGTGGGATAAGGCAAAGTGGATATGACTTGCACTTTTGCTCTATCCACCTCGATCCCACGACTCGAGACGACATGCCCCAACACAATCCCTTCTTGAACCATAAAATGGCTCTTTTCCCAACTCAAAACTAGATTTTTCTCAACACATCTTTTTAAAACTTTTTCGAGTTGGTCAAGGCATGTATCAAATGATAACCCAAATATTGAGAAATCATCCATGAAGATTTCCAAAGACTCACCCACCATATCTGAAAAGATACTCATCATACACCTTTGGAAGGTGGCGGGGGCATTACAAAGTCCAAAGGGCATTCGCCTAAATGCGAAGGTGTCGTATGGACAAGTAAAAGTAGTCTTTGCTTGGTCTTCCGGATGTATAGAAATTTGATTGTATCCTGAATAACCATCCAGAAAACAATAAAATTTTTGTCCGGCCAATTTCTCAACAATTTGGTCAATAAATGGCAAAGGGAAATGATCTTTGGAAGTTGCAGCATTTAACTTCCTATAGTCAATACAAATACGCCACCCGGTTACCGGCCGAGTGGCGACCTCTTCACCTGCGTCATTAGTGACGACTTGAATGCCCGCTTTCTTAGGAACTGATTGTGTCGGGCTTACCCATTGGCTATCCGAAATAGGGTATATGATACCCGCATCTAGTGTCACACCCCGATATTTCCACGTATTACCAGTGGGCCCGGTGGGGAGTATCGTGACGTAGTTGATATCATCATAGTGAAACAACACAATATATAAATGCACAGCGGAAGCAAAAGATAGATTCATTTCAATTGAATAAAATTGTAATATTAAGTATCACAAATAGTTGAAACAGATCCACAGGTGGATCGAATAAAAAGGAAAACTGTTCAACAGACTTTGACACCTAAAGCTTGCGAAACTTGATTATTGATGCCTGGAGTAGCCAGCCTATTTCGTCAGTTTACACTGGTAAGTACAACTTAACTGACTCATTTTGAAAAGAGTTTGAAAATTGGTTTGAATGCACTTCGGCAAAAATATCATTATAACTTGGGACAATTATTTGTATATAATCTCGTATACAGTTTTACTTATTTGTCGTCCATTAGGGCCGGTTTGTAGGGCCGGTCTAGATTAACTGACACGCCACAGGTATAATGTCCACAAGGACTATTTCCTTAAAGTGGATTACCAGTCTTTACATAATGCATCTGTCAGGTGTACGCCTACACCCCGTGCTTAGGTCGTGGCCATTTCTTTGAATAATGCCAAGGATATCCGGGACATGGTCATTTAACCCCCAAAGTCCATACACCAAATAATACATATTAAACGGGTCATGTAAGTACATAAATCACAATCCAATATAAATGACTACACACCCGACCAAGCGGTACTTTTATAGTACCGTATCCCAAGCCCGTATATGGAAAATAAGTTAAGAGTATTTACCTGAGCAAAATATCAATCAAATACAGCAAGTGCACATAGCTTTTACTGGGCTCCTAATCTGGAACGAAGGTTTTAGTAACCTATTAGAATTCTAACGGGTCTTTAAGTAAGCCTAGGCTTAGACCGGTTAGTTTTAAAAAAAGAAGACACGGTTCAAACGCATGATAAAGCGAAGACCGGTTTAGAATGTGGTTTTGACCCGACAAGCTTGGACACTTGTTTAATATGGGTAACTTAAACACATTCTGGATTTTGAGACAAAAATGATATGGTTTGACCCGTTTCGGCTAATATATGCGAACTAGTCACATAAGCCGATCCGAACGCGAAAATTGCGTAACGAGTAACCCAATGAGTCCTATACAAGTTTCCTAAGTTAATATGCCTTAAGTATGTTGTGACATCAGTAAGATATCTTCTATTATGCCCCAATTGAATTTAAACTCGAATTATGCCCCGTAAGGGCATTTAGTCATTTAAAAGGTTATAAAAGTGTTTAAATAATAATCTGAGTTACAGGTCTGATATAATCAATAAAAATACTCATTTTTTTATAATTCATAACAGTAGAGTACTAAATATATGTGAAATTTATCTATTATAACCGAACTATGCACCGTAGGGGTATTTTGGTAATTTCACATAGCCTTTAAAGGTCAAATCTGGAAATCTGAGTTTAAAACTTTAGCTTACTGTTAAAGTATAAAATATACTTAAAACATCAGTAGGTATCAAACCTTATATGTTAAAAATAGTTTTAGTACCTACTATGCGTTAAAAACGCTTAAAAAGGCGATTTGGAGCCATTTCCGGGTTTTCAAAGGAAAGCTAATATTTTTATTATTCCAGAAGGCTCAAAATATTTTATTTATTATATTAGATCAGTAGCAAAAGGTTTGGAGTTAAAAGGATTTGTAAAACTCATTTTATAGCCCAAAAGGGCAAAACCGGCAATTACCGAATTAAGCCTAGAACTCTAAGTTATGCTCAGCCTAAAAATAAATAAAAATCTCCAAAAATCCCAAAATAATATTTTATATCAGTAGGTAAAAAGTTTTATATCAAAAATTGGGTTTCGGTAGGCTATATGCTATTTATGCCATTTAATTACTAAAAAGCTTCTTATTTACGCTAATGAGCATAACTCTTAATCTAGACCTCAAACTGATGTGAAATTTTAGGTATAAGTTTTTAAATCAGTAACTAAGGTTTCTATTCTTTTACATTTTCAAAATTCATGTTTTAAGGTTATATGGGCATATTAGTCAACATATAAGCGATTAACGGGAACATGCATATGAATCGGGTAACTATTGAACCAAGGTGTATAATCACAGAGGGTTATACTAACATGAAACCTGGTCCAAATAAGGCTCTAGGGCATTTCTAAAACATGCTATAATGGGTGAGAATCAAAAGTCAAACCAAAAGTCAATTTATGCGAATTTCGGTTCCAAACCGAGCCAAAACTGAAAATTGTCGGGTTGAACATGTTTAGACATGTTCTTAAATTAATTACCAAGTTATATTAATGATAAAACAGGTTGCATGAGTTCTACATTGCTAATTATGTGTTAATTTGAAATTAACCATTTTGTTGACTTTTTAATATCAAGTTTGACCCGACAATTGACCTAGTTAGAGTGGGAATCAGGGAGTACCCTTTTAAGGGTTTATTACCCACATAATTACCTACTTATAGGTACTTTTAATTTGAGATTTGACTGAACAATTATTGATTAATCTCGAACTCAAACCTTAATTATGACGGTTTGACTTTTAGCTAATTAACTAAGCTAAACTGAATTAAAAAGGATTAAGGATGCTTACAAGAGTCCTAAGTATGCTTATGGATCCTAAGAGAAGTTGGTTGCAGTCCAGGGAGCTCCAGAGATCAGTTGAAGTGAGTTTGAATGAAGTGAACAAAAATGGTTGCAACTTCATTCTCTTATATATTGAACCCAAATGCACAAGATCATGCCAAACTAGTCTACAGGTGTTGCAAGATCATCCCAGGTGTCCCTGTGAAGCCAAAACCAGTTGCAAGACCTTGATTTTCGAAAACCACTTATCTAAGGCGGTGCAACCTGTTGAACAGGCATCTGTCCAAAAATTCGCCCAGATACAGGTCTTACGGACCGTAAGCCTTAGAGCTTTACGGTCAGTAACCGTCTTTCAAAACCATCGCCCAGCTCCACTCGCTTACGGACCGTAAGGGTTAGACCTTTACGGTCCGTAAGCCTTCTTCAGAAGACAAAAAATTTGTTAACTTTTAGGCTGGACCATGCATTCCCTTAAAACTCGAATCTTTAGTCATTGTTAGCAGGAGGGGACCATAGAGACAGACTTTGCATGCCTTTGCATGTGTTGCCATGCACCATTCCATCTTGGACTCTTGTGGGAAGGTCATGAATGCAAGATTTATCGTAGACTCTCATAACATTCATTTCCTTGAGGTTTTAGTTAATTAATATTAAGGGCAACCGGGTTTGAAATTTATACAAATCAGATGTTTACAAAATACATCATGGTTTGGGATTTATAATTAAGTCATTCAGAGGTATCAATTAACATGTCGACATTTTTAAACCTACCATACATCTTTTGATTTGATCCGGGTTTATAACACGTTTGCATACATGACACGTGTCTTTATTTTATAGGACATAAATTTTCGAGGTGTTACATCCTCACCCCCTTAAAAGAAATCTCGACCTCGAGATTTACTGGAACAAATGAGGGTACTTTTCTTTCATTGTGGACTCCACCTCCCACGTATACTCGGGACCTCTTCGGGCATCCCATTTGACCTTTACAATAGGTACATGCTTCCTCCGAAGCTTTTTAACCCGTCGATCTTCGGTCGACAAAGGTTTTTCCACAAATTTCAAGCTTTCATCTATGTGCACATCTGTATGTGATATAACTAGTGATTCATCAGCTAGACATTTCTTTAGATTGCAGATGTGGAATTCATTGTGAATACCACTGAGCTCTTCAGGCAAGTTCAACTTATAAGCCACTGACCGGACACATTCGATGATCTCGAATGGTCCTATATACCTTGGAATTAACTTACCTTTCTTACCAAATCGCATCACTCCCTTCTAGGGTGATACTTTAAGCAAAACTTTATTACCAACCTCAAACTTTAGAGGTTTACGCCTTTTATTAGCATAACTTTTCTGTCTATCCCTGGCAACTTTCAGGCGGTCACGAATCTGGACAATCTTGTCCATCGTTTCAAAGACCAAGTCAGGTCCTGATAATTGAACTTCTCCTACTTCTGCCCAACAAATAGGCGTTCTGCATTTCCTACCATATAATGCCTCAAAAGGCGCAGCCTTAATGCTCGTATGATAGCTATTGTTATAGGAGAACTCAATCAATGGCAGGTGGTTATCCCAACTACCACCTAAATTGATCACACATGCACGAAGCATGTCTTCCAAAGTTTGGATGGTACGCTCACTCTGCCCGTCCGTCTGAGGATGGTAAGCCGTACTAAAATTTAAGCGTGTGCCCAAAGATTGCTGGAAACTTTTCCAAAAATGTGACGTGTATCTGGTATCTCTGTCAGAGATAATTGACACTGGTACGCCATGCAGAGATACAATCTTATCTACGTACAATTGGGCTAACATGTCGGAGCTATAAGTCTCCTTAACGGGTTGGAAATGTGCTGACTTAGTCAGTCTATCTACTATTACCCATATAGTATCATTTCCCTTCTTCGTCTTTGGCAACTTGGTGATGAAATCCATTGTCACCATCTCCCACTTCCATGTGGGAAGTTCAGGTTGTTGCAGCAAACCTGACGGCTTTTGGTGTTCAGCTTTGACTTGCGCGCACGTCAAACATTTAGCTACATAGGCAGCTATAGACTTCTTCAAGCCTATCCACCAATAGTTTACCTTCAGATCCTGGTACATCTTATCAGCTCCAGGATGAACGGAATATTTGGAACTGTGGGCTTCCTGGAGGATAACATCCCGAAGTCCTCCATAAACTGGAACCCAAATTCGTCCATTTAATCGCAGGATTCCGTCCTTGCCATAGGATAACTGTACCTCAGTTACTCCTAGCTTTTCTTCAGGATAGTTAGCTTCCAATACAGCTTCCTTCTGCGCAGCTAACAATCTTTCATTCAAACTATTCTTTATCTCAATGCTTTTGGCATTGATTCTAATAGGTTTCACTCTTTCCTTCCTGCTTAAGGCATCGGCAACCACATTTGCCTTGCCTGGATGGTATCTTATCTCACAGTCATAATCATTCAAAGTTTCCATCCAACGTCGTTGCCTCATGTTTAAATACTTCTGATTAAACAAGTGTTGAAGGCTCTTGTGATCTGAATAGATCACACACTTGGTTCCATACAAGTAATGTCTCCACAGTTTTAGTGCAAATACAACGGCACCCAACTCCAAGTCATGGGTGGTGTAATTCTTCTCGTGCACCTTTAACTGGCGTGAAGCATAGGCAATGACTTTTCCTTTCTGCATAAGCACACTCCCCATACCGGTGTGTGATGCATCACAATACCACAAATTCATCTATTCCATCAGGCAATGTCAATACGGGAACATTGCTCAACTTCTGCGTCAAAATATCGAAAGATTCTTGTTGTTTAGGCCCCCAGTCAAACTTTCTATTCTTTCGTGTTAGTAGAGTCAGGGGTGCTGCAATTCTTGAGAAGTTTTCAATAAATCGCCTATAATATCCTGCCAAACCTAGAAAACTACTAATCTCTGTAGGCGTCTTTGGCTCTTGCCAATTCATGACAGCTTCAACCTTAGCGGGATCTACTTGGATACCACGCTCACTAACAACATGTCCAAGGAATTGGACTTCATGAAGCCAAAATTCACACTTCGAAAACTTGGCATAGAGCTTTTCTTGTTGAAGCAGTTTCAGAATGCAACGGAGGTGCTTCTCATGATCAGCTTGGCTCTTCGAGTAAATGAGAATATCGTCGATGAAAACGATGACAAATTTGTCTAAGTAAGGCTTGCAGACGCGGTTCATGAGATCCATGAATGTGGCAGGTGCATTAGTGAGCCCAAAAGGCATCACTAAGAACTCGTAATGACCATAACGAGTCCTAAATGCAGTCTTGTGTACGTCTTCATCTCTAACCTTCAGTTGATGATAGCCTGACCTTAAATCGATCTTAGAGAAGTAGCTTGCCCCTTGCAATTGATCGAACAGATCGTCGATCCTGGGCAAAGGATACCTATTCTTGATAGTGACCTTATTAAGCTCACGGTAGTCGATGCACAGACGCATCGATCCATCCTTCTTCTTGACAAATAGGATTGGCGCTCCCCAAGGAGATGAACTAGGTCTAATGAAACCTTTAGCTAGCAAATCATCTAATTGTGTCCTCAATTCCTTCATCTCTGTTGGTGACAACCTATAAGGCATTCTCGCAACAGGTGCCGCTCCAGGGATGATGTCAATTCTGAATTCTACTTGCCTGTCTGGTGGTAGACCAGGTAGTTCTTCTGGGAAAACTTTAGGGTATTCAGAAATGACGGGAATATCTTCAATCTTGGGTTTCTGCTCATCAATAGTTACTTGTGCCATGTAAATGACACAACCCTTCTTCAAGCATCTAGATGCCTTGAGCATAGACACTTGCTCAGGCAATCCATACTGGGTGTCTCCCTGAATGGTAATTGGCTCACCGGACGGAGTCTTGATCACCACTTGCTTCTTATTGCACACTATCTGGGCTTGGTTATGAGATAACCAATCCATGCCTATGACTATTTCGAAATCGGCTAACTTCAAAGGAAGTAGGGATAAAGGAAAATAGTGGTTCCTAATGGATATAACGCATCCATCTAACACGGTTGACTCGGTTTCTAAGGTACCATCGGCTAATTCCACCTCATATTTCACACTTAGGGTTTTAACAGGTAAATTCAGCAATTCATAAAACTTATTATCTACGAATGACTTATCAGCACCTGAATCAAATAATACCCTTGCATAGACATCATTTATGAGGAAGGTACCTGTGATCACATTGTCGTCCTGGACAGCTTCCTTTGCATCCATCCGGAAGACCCTTGCATTGGTCTTCTTGACCTCTTCAGGCATCTTGGCGTATTTAGGGCAGTTGGTTTTGATGTGCCCTTTCTCGCTGCAGTTGTAGCATGTGGCATCTTTAATCTTCTTGCAATCAACAGTCTTGTGCTCCTTAGACTTGCATAACCCACATGCAGGTGATCCTGACTTAGACTTGGACTCAAGTCTGCACTTTCCAAAGTGGCGTTTTTGGCAAGTCTTGCACTTCGGCTTTTCCTCAGCTTGTTGGTTACCCTTGTTGGATCCAGACTTCTTCCTGAAGTCAGTGCTACCCTTGTGCTTCTTTTCAGATCTTCGTGAGTTATCATCCTCACGCTTTCTCTTGCCTTCTTCCAAATTCCTGAGCGATCTTAGTCTGACCGCGTCCAAGGTAAGAGACAGAGATAGATCAGCTGCTGATCTAAAAGTAGCAGGTCTGGACGCCTTAACACTGGCTTTGATTTCTGGGGCTAAACCCCCAATGAAGCGAGCAATCCTTTTGGGTTCCGGGGATACGAGATATGGAACCAGCCTAGACAGGGTATTGAAACTGGTGAGGTAAGCTTGGCAATCTAAATTCTTCATCACCAACGATAAGAAATCTCATTCAATTCTTTCAACCTCGTGTTGCGGGTAATAATTCTCCTTAATGAGAGCAACGAACTGATCCCATGACAAATTGTAGAGCGGGATATTTCCAGCAGCTTGAATGAGAGACTTCCACCATGCCAGTGCCTCTCCTTTGAACGATTGGGATACATACTTCACTACATCCCTTTCAGCACAACCGCTGATGTCAACTACTGTGTCCATCTCATCCAACCAGGTCATACAATCAATTACCCCTTTCTCCCCAGTGAAATCCCGGGGTTTGTAGGAAACAAAGTACTTATAGGTACAGGACTTGGTACGCGATTCATTATCGAACACTATCCTCTTGGATGGAACACTGTGTTGGTTAGATGAATGTCGATCATCATCTTTCTTTGGTTCCTCTTTCCTAGAGGGTGGCTTGCTATGAGCCTCCGAATGAGTCTTAGGCTTGGAATGCGGTGCGGATTGGGTCCTACTTCGAGTCCCGCTCGATTCACTATACTGCCTATCGATGGCTTTGGTAACAGCATTGTCTACTAATGCTTGCAGCTCCGCACCAGTCACAAGTATCTTAGTATTTTCATGGTTTTCCACTGGGTGACTGTTTCCTTCTTCTAACCTAGTCATGTAGCTTTAATTGCTACATAAAGAAATAAGGACAAGGTTTAATTTAGAAGCCTAAACAGTACTATCGCTCTTGATGATTTATTAACCACGGTTTTAATAGCCATTTTAGTTAATTTGTTAAATATATAGTTATTCAGGATCTTTATCATAATCCTAAATTATAAGTTAATAATAGCACAAAAGGCCTAGTCACATAGACAAATTTAATTTATAAGCCCAGATTTTATGGCATCGAGGCATTAAGGTTTGAATCAAAGTTCATTACCCTTTCTTGACAGTGAGTTGTAGGCTACCACTGTCTTTAGTCCCAGAGGACGTTAATTATAGCCCGTGGGCACTTCATCCTTAAGGGATGATTATATAAATAAGGGAAAATTAGAATAACCCAATTTAAGAATGACTTATGTGATTTTATCGAGTCACATTTGTCAAGCAAGTTAATTTGCTTTCAGATGTTAAATTGAATAGGTTTTACCATCTTGGCCATGTCTGCAATGACATTTAGGCTAGGTTTTACCTTTAAGATTCTTTTTATTATTTAACGCAGAACAACCCTAAATTGAGAAGTTAATATGGATCTGAATCTAATTGAGGAGCTACCATCTTGGCCATGTCTTAAGGTGACATATGGCTAGGTTTTGTCCTTTTTAGATTTTGCCATTTTATTATAATGGTAGATCTTTTAGTAGGAATGTTATTTTATTTAATTTACATTTTATGTTTATGCATATAATTAATAAAAATGAAAATTTAAACTAACCATTCCAACACATAATTTAAAAATACGAGTCTGCCCTAACGGGACTTCTACCGAAAAAAACATGCCCACGCAGGGGCTTAAACAAACAAACATACCCACGCAGGGGTTCAAACAAAAGATTTGCCCACGCAGGGGCTTAACAAACAAAACATACCCACGCAGGGGTTAAAACAGAAAGACAGGCCCACGCAGGGGCTCAACTGAAAACAAGGAAATACAACCAACAATTTAAAGGATTCAATGGTCCTTCTTGCTTTTTCCTTTTATTAAATTTGTCAATCCCTTAAAGAAGCCTTTCCGTTCTCTGCGATCTCTGTGAACTTCCTGCTCAACTTGGTCCAATCTGTGGAGAATTTCCTACCGTTCTGGCGGGGAAAACCGTGGTACCTGCGGCTGATGTGGAGGTCGAAGGGACGGCTATTGTTGGTATCCATAAGTTGGGTATCCAACTCCCCAAGGAGTTCCGTAGGGCCCTTCGGGGTTAAGAGCATTGTAGTTCCACGCCGCCAGGTATGGGTCGATCTCAGCATAACTAAAGCTGGTGTGAGCCGGCTGCTCAAAGGGATTATATGTTGCTGGGCCAGCGTACGTGGGAATTGGGTTGTCAAAACCCAATGGTGGTTGCATGACAGGTGCAGAGTTTACTTCCGGGTTGGGGTTTGAAGGTCCCCCTATCTGCTGGTTTTCTTGGATTGGCGGGTAGTGGCTGCCACTCGATGGTTGAGGGGTGCTCATATGCACTCCTATACCTTGCACGGATATCCGTGCGTTTGTTCTCCTTCGCCTCGGCGGCTCAGGAGGCTGCTGCTGAACTGGTGGCGGTGGCGGTGGCGGAGTAACTGCCACAAAGCGTGAATCCCCGGAAGGATCCTGTTGCTGCTGCTGCTGCTGGTACGGCGATAAATGGTGAGAGGGCGTGAAATACCACTGATACTGGTTGAACCTAGCTTGGTAACTATCAGGACCACGGTAAGGTGATCCATGAAACGATGATCCATCAGAGATTTCAATAGGGTGTGTGGGGGTACCGGTCGGTGGTTCGGTAGGGTCAGTATCCTCATCCATATCCATGGCGTGATCTCCAGAAAAGTGATCTTCAGGTCCCAGTTGGTTAACATCCACTGGTTCCTCGAGGTAGTTTGCCGGGTTGAACCAGCTTCGGAAGATATGTGACGGGTTATCAAAGGAGTGACGGGAGTTTGACCTCTGAAGAGGGATAAATGAAGGTTGTGGGTTTTCGGGCTCATTTTCTAAATGGGGTCCAAAAGAGTGTAGGTAAGAAGGTGACGAAGCTAACGAGACAGACCACCTCGCTGGCTGCAAATGTGCCTTCCAGTCTCCCTGTGGACTTGTACGCATGTTGATGGGTGAGGTTCGTCTTTGGGAAGGCCCGGCCTCTTGGTCGTGGCTTGCTACCGGTGACTTTCCCTTTCTCCTAAAGAATCTTGGAGGCATGTTTAAACCTGTCAATCATAAACAAAGATAACAACAAAGAATATATAAAAGACAAAAATAAAACAAAATCAGGATTTGTCCTATGTTCTTTGTCTAGACTCAAAAATTTGAGGAATGTGCAATTGTGTAACTGAGATTAAACACAAAAGGCTAGTGTTTAATTCACTCAGTGTTGGCTCTGATACCAACCTGTCACACCCCGATATTTCCACGTATTACCGGTGGGCCCGGTGGGGAGTATCGTGACGTAGTTGATATCATCATAGTCAAACAACACAATATATAAATGCACAACGGAAGCAAAAGATAGATTCATTTCAACTGAATAAAATTGTAAAATTAAGTATCACAAATAGTTGAAATAGATCCACAGGTGGATCGAATAAAAAGGAAAACTGTTCAACAGACTTTGACACCTAGAGCTTGCGAAACTTGATTATTGATGCCTGGAGTAGCCAGCCTATTTCGTGTAGTACCTGCACTTAGCCTTTTTGGAAAATACGTTAGTTTACACAGGTAAGTACAACTTAACTGGCTCATTTTGAAAAGAGTTTGAAAATTGGTTTGAATACACTTCGGCAAAAATATCTTTATAAATTGGGACAATTATTTGTATATAATCTCGTATACAGTTTTACTTATTTGTCGTCCATTAGGGCCGGTTTGTAGGGCCGGTCTAGATTAACTGACACGCCATAGGTATAATGTCCACAAGGATTATTTCCTTAAAGTGGATTACCAGTCTTTACATAATGCATCTGTCAGGTGTACGCCTACACCCCGTGCTTAGGTCGTGGCCATTTCTTTGAATGATGCCAAGGATATCAGGGACATGGTCATTTAACCCCCAAAGGCCATACACCAAATAATACATATTAAACGGGTCATGTAAATACATAAATCACAATCCGATATAAATGACTACACACACGACCAAGCGGTACTTTTATAGTACCGTATCCCAAACCAGTATAGGGAAAATAAGTTAAGAGTATTTACCTGAGCAAAATATCAATCAAATACAGCAAGTGCACGCAGCTTTTACTGGGCTCCTAATCTGGAACGAAGGTTTTAGTAACCTATTAGAATTCTAACGGGTCTTTAAGTAAGCCTAGGCTTAGACCGGTTAGTTTTAAAAAAGAAGACACGGTTCAAACGCATGATAAAGCGAATACCGGTTTAGAATGTGGTTTTGACCCGACAAGCTTGGACACTTTTTTAATATGGGTAACTTAAACACATTCTGTATTTTGAGACAAAAATGATATGGTTTGACCCGTTTCGGCTAATATATGCGAACTAGTCACATAAGCCAATCCGAACGCGAAAAGTGCGTAACGAGTAACCCAATGAGTCCTATACAAGTTTCCTAAGTTAATATGCCTAAAGTATGTTGTCACATCAGTAAGATATCTTCTATTATGCCCCAATTGAATTTAAACTCGAATTATGCCCCGTAAGAGCATTTTGGTCATTTAAAAGGTTATAAAAGAGTTTAAATAATAATCTGAGTTACAGGTCTGATATAATCAATAAAAATACTCATTTTTTTATAATTCATAACAGTAGAGTACTAAATATATGTGAAATTTATCTATTATAACCGAACTATGCACCGTGTGGGTATTTTGGTAATTTCACATAGCCTTTAAAGGTCAAATCTGGAAATCTGAGTTTAAAACTTTAGCTTACTGTTAAAGTATAAAATGTACTTAAAACCTCAGTAGGTATCAAACCTTATATGTTAAAAATAGTTTTAGTACCTACTATGCGTTAAAAACGCTTAAAAAGGCGATTTGGAGCCATTTCTGGGTTTTCAAAGGAAAGCTGATATTTTTATTATTCCAGAAGGCTCAAAATATTTTATTTATTATATTATATCAGTAGCAAAAGGTTTGGGGTTAAAAGGATTTGTAAAACTCATTTTATAGCCCAAAAGGGCAAAACCGGCAATTACCGAATTAAGCTTAGAACTCTAAGTTATGCTCAGCCTAAAAATAAATAAAAATCTCTAAAAATCCCAAAATATTATTTTATATCAATAGGTAAAAAGTTTTATATCAAAAATTGGGTTTAGGTAGGCTATATGCTATTTATGTCATTTAATTACTAAAAAGCTTCTTATTTACGCTAATGTGCATAACTCTTAATCTGGACCTCAAACTGATGTGAAATTTTAGGTAGAGGTTTATAAATCAGTAACTAAGGTTTCTATTCTTTTACATTTTCAAAATTCATGTTTTAAGGTTATATGGGCATATTAGTCAACATATAAGCTATTAACGGGAACATGCATATGAATCGGGTAACTATTGAACCAAGGTGTATAATCACAGAGGGTTATACTAACATGAAACCTGGTCCAAATAAGGCTCTAGGGTATTTCTAAAACATGCTATAATGGGTCAGAATCAAAAGTCAAAGCAAAAGTCAATTTATGCGACTTTCGGTTCCAAACCGAGCCTAAACTGAAAATTGCCGGGTTGAACATGTTTAGACATGTTCTTACATTAATTACCAAGTTATATTAATGATAAAACAGGTTGCATGAGTTCTACATTGCTAATTATGTGTTAATTTGAAATTAACCATTTTGTTGACTTTTTAATATCAAGTTTGACCCGACAATTGACCTAGTTAGAGTGGGAATCAGGGAGTACCCTTTTAAGGGTTTATTACCCACATAATTACCTACTTATTGTAGGATCGTTTGCGGACCCGAACGAGTCGTTCAGAAGAGATTTATCAGTTTCAGATGCGGAAAATAAGAAACCGACGATGAAACAGCTTGTTTATCACTCTAAACCTCTTTTGTATTGATATAACAACGTTTACAATCAAAAGGTATACCGGCAGCACTTCGGTATTACTCTGAGACAAATGTTACAAATGAAATGACAAAATGACTATTTATATAGTTGAGATTTCGCTTGGAAACACTTCAAGCGAAATCCACAAATTACTTTCAAGCGAAATCTTCATGTTGACTTTGAAGCTTGTCTTGAAGCGAAATCGTATGAACTTAATTTCTGATTTCAACTTTCCATGCAATTCATGTGATGTTATCATGTGATGATGTCAATATTGATGTCATAGTATGATGTCATCATTCAATATGATGACATCATGCTTAATCAAACCCGTAACGCACCCGAGACTCGATGTAAGACGAAGTCGACAGATGAATGCACTAACAGACTCCCCCTCAGATGTTGACGAGTCTTACATGTCGAGTCTTCAATGTCTTCAGTCTTTATCGGTCTGAACTCTCTCTGAAATATCTTACATTGTAAGCATCCTCAAACTTTATCTCCTTCTCTTCTTCAGCATCAACAGACTCCCCACGAACAATCTCTACTCGAATGTCTTCAGACTCCCCCTTTCGATATGCTGGGATCGAAGTCTGGCATGTTGAAATCACATCGACCTCAGGTATCGGAACCTGGCACTCTATCTTCAGATTCAGAATTGAAACTTTACTATTCCTGCACATTCTTAACCCAGAAATGAATTTCTAGATTTAACAATTTGAATGCACCAACACTCACTCTCCCTCAGATCACAAATACATGATGAACCACTTGTTGATTTTAAAAACATATTTTGACAATTAAGACACACTCCCCCTCACATCAATGTCATCATGTTTAGCACTTGGAACTTTGTAAATCAGCTTTCCAACATCAGTTGCCAAAAATCTTTTTGAATTTTTCAAAATTTATGCTAAAACACACTGAAAATCTTTTTGGATTTTTGAAAGAAAAGAAATGCAGTAAACAAATATTTACAGACACTATTTTTGTGAGTTTGTGTAAGAGGATCATATCAGTTTCTGAGACAAATCACCAACACCGTTAAGCTTCATTGCATTTTAAGTTTTAAACAATTCACCTAGATTGTCAGTATACCTGTCCACTTAAATTTTCACACAAAGTTCAATTGTTTCGAGATACGAGATTAATGTCTTAGATACTTAAACTCAATCGCGTGTCCCACCTCAGAATATACTCCCGTATCCAGATCCCAATAATCAGTCTTACAGGTAATTATGACACTAATGATATCTGTATATAAATTAGGTGATGCGAGGGCCGAGGGATCTCAGGTCGATACTTCCGTATACGCAGAGAGATATCGGCTTCGACTTTTCGGTATGTCCCCGTTAGAGGATCTTTTAGCTACAACAGCAGCGACTATCAATTTTATTGTTTCATCAGCATGCTGAGGGTTTATGCTATGTTTCAAGCATTGCGGAAAGTATTATCCAAGGACTAGGTCAGAACCACCGTTCAGTAGAAGTCCCGGAATAATACCCCAGACATCATTGAGTATAAAGACCTAGTATATCAGATTATGAGACCTTTCAAACGAGATTTCGGGGGTTACCCATATATCCAAGAGATGTTCCCCACGATATAAGCAAGTTTGAAATTTAGGTTTATATCTCGTCACAATCTACTAAATGTGTAAAAACCTACTGACACATCATCTGTGAGACCGTTTATCACTTTTTAACTTTCCATTTCTTTAGCATGTTGTGATCATCCACTGATGTACTATCATTTCCTCTTATATGCAACAAAAACTCATTTTTCATTTTATCATGTTTTTGTATTTTTCAAATTTTCAAATGTTTTTGGATTTTCTGAAAATTTTTACTCCCCCTAAAATGCAAACACATTTTAGGAAATTTGAAAACAAACTGTACAAACAACGTGACAACCGATATCAAATCGCATCAATTCGCCGTCCACTAGGCATAAACAATCAGAACTCCCCCTTACACAAAACTATTTTCTCATAATGATTTCAAAACACTTAAGTTTGTTTTAACCAAAATGATTTTTCCGGAAAATAAGTTTTGTTGATTTTACCACTTGTAGGACGGGTTCATCATCTTGTTCATTCAATCACATATATGAGGATTACATCAAGTTCAAACTAATGACCTTGATGAATCACTTGTAAGATCCAACCTCTTACCACTTGTAAAAATATCCAAATCATATAACCACATGTAGGAATAAAACATCTACACAAACCATTTTACCACTCAAGATGCCGATTCCTGCTTCACACTTACCAACCTGGAAGCTCCGGCAATTCACAATCTGTAAAATTTAACAAACTTTAAGATTCATTTACACAATCAATTTTTAAGAAAGATGCCGATTCCTGATCCGCAATTACAAACTTGGGATCTCCGGCAAGTCAGGTTTTTCAAGCAAAGAAAATGTCCACCCAAGCCTGACCAGCCTTGGGTGTTTTTAATTCAGAAGCAGTTGGAGTGTAAGTTGCTTTCTTTTTAGCATAAAACTCCTTTACCCCTTTTACTTTCCCTTCAACCATTCTCCCAAAAATCTTCTTTACTTTTCCATTAAACGCTTTCTCAACATCAAATTCATTCTTATCAGAATAAAATTGATTAGAGATCTCAACTTTCCCGACTTTTGATTTAAAATTTTCAGTACTCAATGGTGGAAAGTTCTCATCATCCATTGAAAGAACTGATTTTTCAACACTCTCATCAAATTGTGGCTCCTCTGACTTTGTGGAATCAGATTCATCACCAGATTTTACTTGGGATCTCTTAACAACCCAAGCTTGATTGTCAAGATTTCCCCTTTTCTTGTAAAATCTTTTCGAACACTCACCAACTTCATATGTAGAGTTTTTAAACACTTTAAATCGTTCAGTTGGTGGTTCGGTTTTATCAACAACTACTTCTTTGAGTTTTTCTGAAACTCCCTGTTTTGTGTTGGTTGCCTTAGGACAGTTCCATGCAATGTGACCAACTTCATTACATCTGTAACAGGTTCTTGTTTCTTTCCATTGATAAGCTCCATTCTTCATCTTTTCAGCAAGAAACTCCTTGTTTGACTGTTTCCAGAATGAGCTCTTTGCTTCTTCTTCATGACTAGTTCCTGCAACATATGTCATTTTTGATTTAAAATCTCGAACATATTTTTCATTTTTATAGTTTTCAGGTGGAATAAAACCAAGTCCTTTCTTTTTGTAGCTACGATTGTGGTTTGGTTTCTTTTGAAAACCAGAACCAGAATTGTAACCCTTTTTCTTGTTCAAACGTTGTTGTACTCTTGAGGTGTAAGGTTTAGGTTTTACATTAAGATTTTCATCTTTTATTTCAGAAATATTAATTTCTGTTAGTTTGAAAACCTTTTTTATCAAATCAGTTTTGACACCTCTTATTGGAAACTCTTTATCAAAATATAATTTGTCAGAATCATTCAAAGTATACACAACTTCAAATGTTTCATCATTCAAATTAGATTTTGACAACAAAAACTCTTTACTGTAAACCCGTTTTCCCGACGACTTTGAACTCTTTTCGGACGAACTCGAACTCCTGACTGACTGACACGAACTTTCGAACTCGGATTTTGACTCTGACTCCTCATCCTTATCCAACACCTGATCAACCACTCTTTTTATCAGTTCTGACTCATGATCTGTATCGGACGCTGTGAACGTGACATCAATATCGTCCGGTAAAACATCGGTTATCTCGGATTCTAACTTAATATTGACCGCCTGTTTTAGTTCTTCCTCGTTAGGTTTTCTAGACGAGTACCCTTCCCAAATCGGAGGCGGACACTTATTATAACAGACACCCTGTTTCTTACCAGTATCCTTTTTCTTCTTTGGCTTTGTTTCTTCACCTTTAAACGCTTCAAATCCTTCAACTGTTGGATAAATTCTATCAATTATGTAGTCACAACCTTTGTAACTTTGCAGCAATCTTCTGATTCTTTCGTTCTCAGTTGCTTCACTATCCAATTCTTTCTTCCACTTTGCACATTCTTCTATGTACAAGTTGATCTCTTTTTGCTTTGTCATCATAGTAGCATTCAACATCTTCAAAGCTTTTTCTCTTTCAGAGTTAGTCTTCTCCAGACTATTCACAGTTCTGTTCAATACATCATATGACTTTTTCAAATTTTTTACATCAAACAACAACTTTTCTTTCAACTTTTCTAACTCACTAAACCTCTCATCTTTCTCTATACATTGTTTACAAGACTCTAAACATTTAAGACAAGGTTTTGTGATTTCAATGATCTTCTCAACTTCAACTATCTTTTCAACTTCCACAATCTTCTCAACCACTTTGACCTTTTTCAAATCTTTTTCAGCTTTCTCTTCTTTCAGTTTCTTCAATTTTTCTGCAAAATAAAATTCAAAACTATCAGAAGATAAGTGAGTTTTTCCAATATTAATCTGTTCAATTTCTTCATCAGTATCACTTGTCTCTGACGAACTGTTTTCAGATGAAACAGATCCTTCATCTTCACTTTTCTCTTCATCAGATAACACTTCCATCCATTCCTTCAGCATTTCCGGCTTTCGAATAATATGAGCAATAAACGCTCCAACATTTGAATCAGCTGGAATGTACTTGTCCCAGCTAAATCCTTCAGCCATTTTCTCATCATCTTGATCAACGATACCGTGGTAAGCTTTCCTGTTTGCATCTTCGATCATTCTTCCATGAGCAGTTTGTGGCTCTTTTTGTTGATGTGGTTGATGAGTGATTTGCTGATATATAGACTTCCGATAGTAATCATCTTTCCCAGACAACTCCTTTGCTCCTCTCGGCTCCTGATTCTTGCACTCTTTTTTAAAGTGACCTTTCTCCCTGCAACGAAAACAGACAACTTTAGATTTATCAAATCCAAGATTAGAAAGATTCGCATCCAAGAAATCATTTCTTCCTGTAACCAATCTAAATTTTTCTGCTCTCCTCAAAACACTAGCTAAAGCCCATTTAATATCCATCAGTTCCAGCTCCTCTGCATCGATCTGGTCATAATCTTCCTTTGTGAGCATCAGATTGCCAATTTTTCCGGCAATCAACCCTTCATAAGACTCTAATGCAGTGACCAATAATCCCATATGATGCTTTACAACTTCTTCAGAATAATTTTGACCGTTTTGAAGATGTAGAGCTACATTGCACTGAATCAAATGACCATTTCCAGCAGATGAACTTTGAACACTTGGAGGATTCACCGTTGAGAATCCACTAGTGTTGACTGATCCTTGACTACTTGGTGTAGATTGATTTCCAGCACTAAATGCAGTTTGTATCTTTGGGCTAACTTCAGCAGTTTGAACATTTCCTTTATAGTACAATTTAATATCTTATTGATGAGTTGAACTGTTCATTCTAGCAATTTTCTGTTGTTCCAGATCATGTGCCTCCAACTTCTCGATAAACTGTGCAATTGATAACCTTTTAAACTGTCCGGAATTCTTCAATATCATCAGATATGTACCCCATTCCTTTTGCGGTAATGCATCAGCAAGCTTTTCAACCCATTCTGCTTGAGTTTTTGTAATCTTCAACTGTGACATAGTACGTACAAGATGACAGTATCTTTCAATAAGACTCTTTGTTGTTTCACCAGGCATGCACGTAAACAATTCAAACTCTTTTTTCAACAAAGTTGCTTTACTTTGTAACATTTCAGTGCTTCCCTCAAACTTCTTTTGAAGAGCTTCCCAGATAGAATAAGAATTTTCATCATGTTGAAGCAACACAAATATATCTTCTTTTACTGCTTGTTGTAACAAATTGATCATCATTTTCTCTCCTTTATAACTTTCCCTCTCTTGTTCAGTAAATTCAGAAATGATTTTATCAGCTCCCATTGTATTCTTTGGCCTCTCATACTCAGTTTCGATGCTCTCCCAAGCTCTTAGATGATTCGCCTGAACCCAATTTTCAAACCGTTTCTTCCATCCGTGATAATCTTCAATTCCCATAAGCTTCGGGGGTTTTTGCATTGTTCCGGTTTCGTTTTCAGCATTCATGTTTTGAGCAATTGAAGCTGGAGTAGTCGAGGGTGTAGCAAATGCGTTGTAGAACTCGGAATCCATTCCTTTTTAGCAACTTGAATCTCTTGTAGAAACCGACAAGTACCTGACAACACACCAACAAAACACAATTAGTTTAAAGATTTATCAATTAATCGAAACAAATTGATACTCGGACTGGTGACTATTTTGAGCGGTTTGAAGGTTGACACACTGTGCGAAACGTTGACCAACTGTGCAGACTGAATGACCTAGATCGAATTCAATTGACCTGACCCTTTGAAACCTTTGAACTCCAAACTGTACAAAACTTTCAATCGAGTCGATGACTTTAATACGCGACTTGATCACACAAAAACGACTTGACTTATCAAATGTACTGATCGAACTGTGCTCCTTGTGACCTGATTACCGACAACTGACAACAGACAAACTGACAAACTAATATATCACTACACTATTTCAGAACACACTAAAAACGACAAATGTATTACAATTTTAATCGGTGAACATACTAAACAATCATATCTCATGTAAAATAATACGAAGTCAATCTTCAATCTATGATCATGACTTTAGTGAACCGAATATATGATCTGACATACACTAACACACTTTATCAAAACTAGTGCATCACGTGACCTCTGATATTTGATAGAACCAAAACTATTTTGCATGCAAACCGTCAACCTTTAATACATCTCTATGAAAGTGGCTGACACTTCTTTATAATAATCACATGCATCATAACAAAACTGTCAAATCACATACAATTATTTCTAGAGCTGATGATTTTAAGACTTATCACATGAAACTAAACAATTTCAATTTTCGATTTAAACTAGATAATGCTGCCAAAACTTGATTCACATGCTACTGACAATTTTTTAAAAAAAATTCACGTGATGGACTTATCAATGTCAATATTATCACCCAACAACTTTCAAGTGTTCTAATATTCTATTTGGCAGTCAAATCTTGATCAATACACATGGGTCGGTGACAACTTTATTACAATCATCATATGCACTCATCATCAAAATATTCAGTGTTCGACAAAATTTCACAAAAAACGATGAACTTTCAATCAGTTCACACTACTCAAAGCACAACTTTGTTCACTTAATCAAACCGATGCAATCCTGACACAAGTCACATGATTTTGTTTAATGTTTTCACCCAACACACGATGTAATTTTCAATCGGTGGACGTTTTACAAATCACGATGAACACACTCACGTGAACTGTTGATTCAAGCGAAATCCACTAATACAAGTACAAACAATTCAAGCGAAATCCAACAAATCAATTTCGCTTGAACTGTTCAAGCGAAATCCTTTGATTTTCAAGCGAAATTGACAGCCAAACTCAAGTTTCAAGCGAAATCTTCACTTTATTTCAAGCTAAATCTGCTGATGTCATTTTTACGAACAGTTTTTGGTCTGATTGAACGTGATTTAAGCCGATTTTAGATCTGAAAGTCTCAAGGGTTTGTTAAAACATGTTTACGCACATTATGTGAGAATATGAACCGATTTTATCCGTAAAAAATTTTAAGTTTTGAGAAAGAATGGTGTAGAAACAGAAAAAAATGATGAAAACGAGCTGTTTGTGTGAAATCTCTTCCTCCTGAGCTCTGATACCACTTGTAGGATCGTTTGCGGACCCGAACGAGTCGTTCAGAAGAGATTTATCAGTTTCAGATGCGGAAAATAAGAAACCGACGATGAAACAGCTTGTTTATCACTCTAAACCTCTTTTGTATTGATATAACAGCGTTTACAATCAAAAGGTATACCGGCAGCACTTCGGTATTACTCTGAGACAAATGTTACAAATGAAATGACAAAATGACTATTTATATAGTTGAGATTTCGCTTGGAAACACTTCAAGCGAAATCCACAAATTACTTTCAAGCGAAATCTTCATGTTGACTTTGAAGCTTGTCTTGAAGCGAAACCGTATGAACTTAACTTCTGATTTCAACTTTCCATGCAATTCATGTGATGTTATCATGTGATGATGTCAATATTGATGTCATAGTATGATGTCATCATTCAATATGATGACATCATGCTTAATCAAACCCGTAACGCACCCGAGACTCGATGTAAGACGAAGTCGACAGATGAATGCACTAACACTTATTGGTACTTTTAATTCGAGATTTGACTGAACAATTATTGATTAATCTCGAAGTCAAACCTTAATTACGACGGTTTTACTTTTAGCTAATTAACTAAGCTAAACTGAATTAAAAAGGATTAAGGACGCTTACAAGAGTCCTAAGTATGCTTATGGATCCTAAGAGAAGTTGGTTGTTGTCCAGAGAGCTCCAGAGAACAGTTGAAGTGAGTTTGAATGAAGTGAACAAAAATGGTTGCAACTTCATTCTCTTATATAGTGAACCCAAATGCACAAGATCATGCCAAACTAGTCTACATGTGTTGCAAGATCATCCCAGGTGTCCATATGATGCCAAAACCAGTTGCAAGACCCTTGATTTTCGAAAACCACTTATCTAAGGCGGTGCAACCTGTTGAACAGGCATCTGTCCAAATATTCGCCCAGATACAGGTCTTACGGATCGTAAGCCTTAGAGCTTTACGGTCAGTAACCGTCTTTCAAAACCATCGCCCAGCTCCACTCGCTTACGGACCGTAAGGGTTAGACCTTTACGGTCCGTAAGCCTTCTTCAGAAGACAAAAAATTTGTTAACTTTTAGGCTGGACCATGCATTCCCTTAAAACTCGAATCTTTAGTCATTGTTAGCAGGAGGGGACCATAGAGACAGACTTTGCATGCCTTTGCATGTGTTGCCATGCACCATTCCATCTTGGACTCTTGTGGGAAGGTCATGAATGCAAGATTTGTCGTAGACTCTCATAACATTCATTTCCTTGAGGTTTTAGTTAATTAATATTAAGGGCAACCGGGTTTGAAATTTATACAAATCAGATGTTTACAAAATACATCATGGTTTGGGATTTATAATTAAGTCGTTCAGAGGTATCAATTAACATGTCGACATTTTTAAACCTACCATACATCTTTTGATTTGATCCGGGTTTATAACACGTTTGCATACATGACACGTGTCTTTATTTTATAGGACATAAATTTTCGAGGTGTTACATCTAGCCACTTCAATACCTCCTTTTTAAGCACTTCTCGCATGGTTGGATTAAGTCTCCGTTGTGTGTCGCGAGAAGGACTCATGCCATCTTCCGTGATGATCTGGTGCATCACTACCGAGGGACTAATCCCCTTCAAATCCGCAACGGTCCACCCGATAGCGGCTCTATGAGTGACCAACACTTTCATCAACTTTTCTTCTTGCTCCCCGGTCAAGTTAGATGCAATGATAACTGGGAGCGTGCTACCCTCACCCACATAAGCATACTTAAGATTCTTGGGTAGCGCCTTCAACTCTACCACCGGTGGCTCTTCCAATGACGGCTTTAACTTTGTGTCGATGCATTCCAGAAGGCTTTCCACTTGATGTGTCCAAGTGGGCCTTCCTTCCCTAGCCGCTAATACCTCCAACTATTTCACCTCTTCATCCATGCTCTGATTCGTCTCTCCTTGTAACCTGTCAAACATGAAACATTCCTCTATTGTGTTTTCCTCTTCGACACTAATGTCGCATAGAGGTATACACTCGTCAACGATGTCCGCCATATAGAATTCATCGCCGACTATAGGATCCGTCAATCCTGAAAAGACATTTAACCGCAACCGACGGTTACCAAAAGTCATGTCGACCGTGCCCGATTTGCAATTAATTTTGCCATTCGATGTTGCCAAAAATGGTCGACCGAGGATCACCGTTGGTTGCTTGGTTCGGTCCAAAGAAACATAATCTAATACAAGAAAGTCCACCAGATAGTAAAAGTCCTCGACCTTAACTATTACATCCGTGACTATCCCACGGGGTAGTTTAGGAGTCAAATCGGCTAACACTACAGTGGTGTTCGACACTTGAAGTGGACCAAAATCATATTGGTCATATAAACTACCCGGCAAGATACTCACACTTGCCCCAAGATCTAAAAGTGCCCGGGTCATTTTAAATTCACCGACTTGTATTGAAATAATGGGCGCCCCCGGATCTTGAAGTTTTGGTGGAAATGCACCCGAAGAAACGAACTCACATTTTCGGTTAAATCAAGTTTCTTAGGAAACTTGTGAGTCCGCTTTTGGGTGCATAAATCTTTCAAGTATTTTGCATATGAAGATACTTGCTTAATTGCGTCTAAGAGTGGTAAATTGATTTTAACTTGTTTAAAAATTTCCCACATCTCTTCTTGTTGTGGGCCTCGTTAATTACCACTTTCTTAGATGGTCCCAATAAAGCTTCGGGATAAGGGGCGGTATTAACCTCCACACCCTTTTCCTTAGCCTTTGGGACGGGAGCGGGCACAACGGGTGTATTTTTATTAATTTTTAAATCATTTTTATTTTGACCCGTTTGACCGTTATTACCTTCATCATCACTCGCATCTTCCACCACCCCTTCAACAAACTTGGGTGGTGGTGGCTCAACACCATTATCTATCACTCGACCACTACGTAAGGTAATTTTATTAATTGGTACCTCATTCATGTTCTTCGAGTTTAACCCTTGATTCTTAGGGTTCACATTGGTGTCACTTGGAAGTCTTCCTCCACTTCCATGAATTTGAGCCATCTCTTGAGCAAGTTGCCCCACTTGCTTCTCCAGCGCCTTATGAGATTTATCTATTACTTCCAACTCTTTCTTCATTTCGGCTTTGAACTCTTGATGTGAATTAGTAAGATTACTCATAGCATTCATGAAGGCATCAAATTTCGAATTTATCGAATCATCACCTTGGGAGTTTGATGCACCACCCCCATTTCCACTTTGGTTGTAATCCCTTTGATAATTGCTTTCGCGGCTTTGATACCCTTGGTTACCCCCTTGATTGTAATTCCTTTGGTAACCCCCTTGGTTACCACCTTGACGGTTGTTGTAAAAAGAACCACCTTGACCACCTTGATTACCCGATTGAAAATTCGGGTTCATTTGATTCGAGGCATTACCATACCGGAAGTTAGGGTGATTTCTCAAACCCGGATGGTACGTGTTGGAATTCATGTCGTATTGCTTTCGATCCCCATACACTTGATTTACCTCCTCGGTGTAATCACTCGGCCCCGTTGGACATTGATCGGTTCTATGACCGATATCCCCACAATCTTCACACACTGCGAATTGTACCGCATTCACCTCCTTCTTTTTCATACGAGCTATCTCACGCTCTAAAGTAGAAATTCGATCCTTAGAATCAAGATCGGGAAGTGACCGAGAAACGGGATGTTTCTTAGCTCTATCAGCCGATTCCTTTTCCTTCGATCACTTGCTCATCCACTCGAGAAATTCCCAATCATCATCTTCTGATTGCTCAATAGGGTTCCGTTGCTCGTTGACTCGAGGCGATTCCATGTCGCATCATCCAAACCCCGTACAAAACACTTAACCAATTCCCACTTTTCTATTTGGTGATATGGGCATTTCCGAATCAATTCTTTGTATCGAGTGAATGCTTCATGTAACGGTTCACTCGATAGTTTCCGAAACGACCTTATTTCATCCCTGGCATCATCGGTCTTCACCATCGAATAGTATTCATCAAGAAAGACTTGTTGCATCTCACCTCATGTCCGGATACTATTCACCGGAAGTGTAAGAAACCATTGTTTCGCCTTGTCTTTTAGCGAAAACTGGAATAATCGAAGCTTGACTTCCTCCAATGCAAATTTGTGCCCCCCGATAGTGTTACAAATGGAGGAAAACTCCGCCAAATGCGTGCACGGTTCATCATTAGACCTCCCATTGAAGTGGGGAAGTATATTGATGTAATGAGGCTTACAGTCGAACATTCTCCTTTCACAAACTATTGGAGAGCCATTATCCGTAACCACCGGTCTAAAACGGTCATTTACTCCCCGTGGAGGTTGTTGACGATGATACGGACCATTAACTTCTTGATCCATCGGCCTCCGATTATCCCTTCTATCACCTCCCCTATCACCTCTTCGGTTTCCACCTTGGTTACCCCTTTGATTACCCCCTCCCATGAAACGAGGAATCCGGTTAGGGTTAGCATTGTTGTTGTTGTTGTAAAACCCATCATTCCGGTTCCTTTGGTTATTGTTTCGTGGTTGGCGGTTATTTTCGTAACCGTCATTTCTCCTATCCCCGTACCTGTAGTCATCGTTCCCCACAAAGTTGGCGTTTTAGTAGCCAAACTCATCATCTTCAAACCCTCTTGCATTGTAGATGTTACCTTGATTCACATACCCCCAATCTTCGTCATCATTAGCCCGATCATCATAATATCCCCCATCGTCCGAATTTTCCGTATGAACACTCACATGTTCCGGCGATTGATAACCGGGAACACTATACGGTTCGTCATCGGGGATGGCGTTCCTTAAATCATCTATGTTAAAGAACGGGTCTTCATTCGCGGGATTGCCACGATCTCGATTGCCTCGACGGTCAGAATTGACATTCCGGTCATCAAGGTTGATGGGTAAGGAATTTTGTCGATGAAGGTTTTGTTGTTGGGGTGTTCTTTGGGTGTTGTTGGGGTTTTGGTTTTGGAAAGGTGGTGTGGGTGGTCCAGAGTTGTTATTACCACCCGGTCGCTCTTGAGGTATAGGTTAAACATTTTGGGCGGGATTGAAGTTGCTTCGGTATTGGAATTGGTTCGGGTTTTGGTTTTGGTTTGAGTTTTGGTTTGCCATTGAATCGGTTTCAATGGTCGGTGTGAATTGTGGTGTTTGATTTGTTTGATTAGAAGCAAGAGTTGCTTCTAACCGGCTTGCTAGGTTTCTTCTTGCTACTCTTTTGATTTCCGGTTCGTAGACTAACGGTGAAGTCCTCCCGGAGTTTCGTGTATGCATGCACTACCTGTAACCTGCACAAGTAACACACCCGCGTAACAAGGAAAAAGAAAAAGTACAAGAAAAGAAACTATGCAAATTAAACAGTTAATCACGCAAATTCAAACAATATCCAAACACAAAGCGCACGCACTCCCCGGCAACGGCGCCAAAATTTGATCGGAGTGTCGCGCTCCGGTCAAAGATAATATTTATAGTCCCAAATTACCCTTAACAAATAGTTAGTGATAGCAAGGGGTCGAACCACGAAGAGTATGTGGTTTGCGAGTGGATTTGATTGAATTGAAATATGTGTCCCAACTTATGAAGCTAGCTATCTTGGTTTTATGTATGTTTGTTTGATTGAAAAGAATTGAATTAAGATTACTAAAATAATTGGATTGATCAACTACTAATGATTAACAAATTGCAAGAAATGAAATTGATTGTTTGAACAATATAAACAAAACAAGGCTCACACCCGGTTCGGTAATTGCAATCCTAGGGTTCTTACACGTTTTAAATTTGATTCACTTGAATATGTTATTAACGGATTTCTATCATCAAAGCGTAGGTCCCAATTGCTATCAACGCATATTACGGACCACAATGCACTTCTTTACTTCGGACAAGTAAAACCTTTTGAATGACAAGGCATAATTGCACAAACTTGTTTCGCAAAGTCAAATTTCATAACTCACTCGACAATTCACAAATATAGTTCAAATGCAAAACAATTGTCAATCAATTCAAATACAATTCAAGTTGTCACAAAATCAAACTAAAACATTGTTCAAAACCCTAGACTTACAATAACCTACACCGGGGTGAAACCTCCAAGAAATTAACCGCTCATGGTGGAAAAGGCACAATCAACGGATGCTTGAGACTTGAATTGGGTCATCTTGAAGCTTGAAGATGGATGAATGGATGATGGCATTTAGGGTTTGTGGTGAAGAAATTGAATGGATGGAGGGTTGAAGGATGATTGTAATGGTGATGAACTAGGTTTTGAATTCGGTTAATTCGGATGATGGTTGGTGATAGTAGATGGATTGGTAGTGATGATAGGTTGATATGGCTCCAAGATCACTTTCAAAACTCAAAAATAATGTGTAACTCCCGAAAAATTGATGATCCCCACCTTTTCATTCGTTCCCATACTCAAACGAACAAATTTCTCGCGTCGGACAATTAGGAGACCGTCCCCGACGGCCTGGAGCCCCTTCGGCGACGGTTCGTGCGTTTCTTAAAATGGCCGACGGCCAAAATCACTGTCTACGGACAATTTCAGGGACGGAGACTTTCATGGGTCATCGTCAACGAGCTCTTTGGCCGTCGGCGACGGTGCACCAATTCTTCAATTCCTGTTTTTTCGTGTCTTGAGTTCCCGGTTGATCCGTTTCGCGTCCCGGTGGTCCATTTTTCGTTCCGTTGGTCCGTAAATCTCCCAATTAGCTCCTTAAACTTCGTAAGACCTTCAAAACACAAATCCTATTACAAGTAGGCTATTTGAGATTAAAAGTTAAGTAAAAACATGAACTTAAACATAAACGAACACCCGTTTTCGACCACGTATCAAGCAGGGAATGAAAGAAGATCAATTCTGGTGGATAAAGCTGCTTATTATTCTTATTCTTCTCTTCATTCAGCCTTTATGGCTAACGTTGGCAGTTCATCAAACCAGGTATGTGTCGATGATCCAACTTCTGATAAATGTGATAAATGTGTTAATTTAGGTGATAAATTGTCGGACTTGCAAAGAAAATATGATGATTTGCAAAGAAAGTATGACGTGACATATATCCACAATCAAAACTTGATAGTGGATCTTTCGAAATGCATAGAGGCTAACATGTTTTATGAAAACCATGAAAAAGTGTTTAAAACGGTGGTTGAAAATTTAAGAGAAGATAAAACCGAGCTAACTAAAATGGTTTCAAGAAAACAAACTGACATAAACTGTTATATCAATCGTCTAGAGGTCATGCAAAATGAGTTAACCTGTGTAAAATGTGAAAGTGAGGCGATCCAGCTTAAGCTAGATAGTTATTCAAACTCTAGGTATGTGCTGGATCACATCATTGACATACAGAAAGAGAAAAAGGATGTCACATGCATTGGATATAAGAAGTGTCTACCACCTGTTAGACACAATTATGACGTAATGCCTGATGAAGAGAATAGAACTTATTTTGAGCAATATGTTCCTTTAGACATTGAGGAATTTGCAACCGGACTTGGATACAAAATGGAAGTATCATCAGATTCGGATGTGTCAACAGTTACAAGTATGTCAACTGCTAAACAAAATCAGGATCCTCCAGTTGTTGTTGAGGATGTTGATTCTTCAGATGATGAATCCGATGATACTGACTCAGCACAGTCTGATGCGGTAATCAAAGAAGAGGACATACCTCTCAAGAATCATATTCTATGTGATCCTCCCGCAAAACCTGCGACGACTGTTCTGGTTGAGTCCACCTCCACTTCCTCACAAGAGTCTGAGTGTGTGAATTTGCTGTACACTCTTGTTGGTGATGATAAAATCTATTCTGACAAAGATTTCCCGATTAAAAATGTTAATCAATCTTTAATCAGTAAAGTTTTTGAAGATTCGACAAGTAGGTTTTTGGGAAAGTCGGGTTCACACGTTGTGGTAACACAGTGTCCTTCGATTCCAAAAGCTGAAGTTCGAAAACAACATGGAAATCAAAGATTGCCAACAGTGAAAAAGCAGCAAAATCATACCAAACCAAAAGGTAAATCAACGATTCAAGGTCGAAAGGAACCGAACCAAAAGAAGAATCAAAGGGTGAACATTGTGAAATCAAAGGGAACAGATAAACTTGAAACATTTGCAAATAAATCTAACTTAGATCATGTCAATCAAGTTAAAATGTTGAAAAGAAATGGTCAAAACAATTCAGGACCAAGTACCTCGCAATCACAAAGTTCATCACCAAGACATCAACATGATACTTCGGGGTTTGTTGAACGAAGATCATGTTTCAAGTGTGATAAAGTTGGACATATTATTCGAAATTGTCCATATCTTCATAAACTAAAAGCCAAAGTTGATGATCCCCGTGAACAGAATTACCGAAAGCGATCTATTTCTTCAAAACAAGATCCCGGTCTTGAAAAAGAAAGGGAAAAGAAACAAAAACGCCAACAAGTCAAGGTAATTGAGAAGGCAATTAAAACCGACGTGTTTCACAAACAACCTGTTTCAGTTAAACCAGAAATTTCTAACACTTCTAATGATCACGAAGTTAAGATTTCAAAAATTCAAACTGGTAAAACACAACAGACTTGGAAAACCAAAAACGGTTACTAATTCAGGGGGAGCATCACAATTTCCTAACCATCGAGAAATTGAAATAACTTTTGTCGATGAAAATGGAAGACCCAATACCACAAAGGCTTGGGTCCCCATCTCCAACTAATCATGTGAGTTCATGTGCAGGGTGGTCCAGGAGGAACTTTCAGCAGTCATTGGATTGTTGATAGTGGGGAATCCAGGCACATGACATGCGACATGAAGCTTCTTTACGACGTCAAATCTATTAGAGGAGGTTATGTTGCTTTTGCTGGAGATAAAGGCGGATATATTACTTGTGAAGGAATGGTATCCAACGGGGTTGTAAGCTTTGATAAGATCAACTTTGTGCAACAACTTGATCACAATCTTCTCAGCGTTTCACAAATCTGTGATAAGGAGTTTTCAGTACACTTTGATGCAAATGGATGTTATGTGCTGAAACCCGGTTTCAAGATTCTAAAAGACTGGATTCTCTTATCTGCTCCAAGGATTAATGTTTTGTATGTCCTTGATATGAGCCAAGCAATCACAACGTCTGCACAAGCAACTTGTTTCGTTTCCAAAGCCACAAAAAAAGGATTCAATCTCTTAGCACAGACTGATGGGACACATTCATTTAAGAAAAATGAATCATTTGGTGTCGAATGAATTAGTGATTGGTGTTCCTCTTAAAAATTTCCATCTTCAAGAGGTCTGTGTTTCATGCCAGAAAGGGAAGCAAAGAAAGAAGTCGCACCCTACAAAGAAGATCAACACCGTGGCTGTTCTGCATGAACGTTTGCACATGGATTTGTTCGGTCCTGTCAAGCATAAAAGCATCAGTAACGATCAGTACTGCCTCGTGGTGACTGATGATTATTCAATATTTTCTTGGGTGGCGTTTATGGCACACAAGAGTGACACTTTCGGAATTATCAAAAACTTGATCACAATGATTGAGAATTTGTATACTTTGAAAGTTAAACGGATACGCAGCGACAATGGAACTGAATTTAAAAATCATGCAATGGCGGAGTTTTGTACATCCAAAGGTATTCTTCATGAATTCAGTGCAAGTTACACTCCTCAACAGAATGGCGTCGCTGAGCGTAAAAACCGTACTTTGATCGAAACTGCTAGGACCATGTTGGTAGAGTCGCAGTTGCCCATTCCATTCTAGAGTGAAGTTATGGCCTCTGCATGTTACACAATGAATCGAGTCCTTACAGTAAAAAGACACAACTAGACCTGCTTTGAGCTTCTTCACAAACGGAAACCAGATTTACAATATCTTGAACCGTTTGGAGCTCCTTGCACAATGATTGATCCGAATGGAAAGTTTGGGGCAAAAGCAATTGAAGGATACTTTCTTGGGTATGCCACCCCGAACTTAAGAGTCTGGAATCTAGAGACAAAAAGGGTCGAGGAATGGTCTGAAGTCAGAGTACAAAGGCACACATTGCCAGTCAAATGTCCTGGTCAACCTTGGATGTTTGAGTACGATGACTTTTTCAATTCAATCAATATTGATGAAGTTGCAGTAGATGCTGCGGCACAGATGTTTTTCGAGAGTGACAACGCAACAGATTCATCGTTGGTTCGTCCAATTATTGTCAACAATTAAGAACCATCTTCGGTGAACAATAATGTTCTCGACAATGAGGATTTTCATGATGTTACTGAACTGAACGAATCGTCAGAGGATGATGAATTTATCGATGCAGACCAAGAAGCTGTTCATGGTACTTCGAGGCTACACCTCCAGTGGACGCCCCCAAAACAGCTGAAGCTACTACATCATCCTCTTCGCCAGTTCAGGGTATTGACTTGTTTGTGGATCTTAATTTCAATAATCTGGGTACAAATATTCAAGTTCCAGATAATCCAGAAACAAGAATTCATAATACCCATCCTTAACAAAACATCATCGGTAATGTACAAAGTGGCATACACAGGAGAAACCAGTTGCGAAACAACAACAATGCGGACTTGTATGCAGCTATTCAAGAATCAGGTTTGTAGAATGATTGGTCCTTCACGTGTTATGTTTCACAAGAAGAACCAAAATCTTGGAAAGAAGCTTTGAAAGATAATTTTTGGGTGGAAGCTATGCAGGAAGAACTGCAGCAATTCTAGAAGCTAGGTGTCTGGAAACTCGTTGATAAACCTGATGATTACAAGAAGATTGGTACCCGTTGGGTGTATAAGTGCAAAAAGGATGACCGTGGGATAGTCATTCGAAACAAAGCAAGATTAGTTGTTCAAGGTTTTTGTCAGATTGAAGGGATCGACTACAATGAAGTTTATGCACCGGTTGCACGTCTTGAAGCAATTCGGATCTTTCTAGCCTATGCGTCCTTCAAAGGATTCAAGGTTTATCAGATGGACATGAAAAGTGCATTATTACATGGTATAGTTGAAGAAGATGTGTATGTCGAACAGCCTCCAGGTTTTGAAGATCCTATTCACCCTGATCGTGTTTGGTTGCTGATCAAAGCTCTCTACGGTTTACATCAAGCACCGAGAGCTTGGTATGCAACCTTATCTAATTATCTGCTGGAGAATGGATTTCGCCGAGGTCTTATCGATTGCACTTTTTTCATCAAAGAACAGGATGGAGATCTTCTATTGGTACAGGTATACATAGATGATATTGTATTTGGTTCCACTAACGATGTTTTGTGTAGGAACTTTGAGCGTGTCATGCAGGAGGAATTTGAAATGAGCGCCATGGGGGAAATGACCTTTTTGGGCCTACAAATACAACAAACGAAGTCTGGGATATTCATCCATCAGACTAAGTATGTCAGTGACATCTTGAACCGATTCCAGATGTCCGAAGCAACGCCCATTGGTACCCCACTTCAGCAAAATCACGGAATTAATCCGGACTTGAAGGGTGACATTGTTAACTCTTCATTTTACCGCGCAATGATCGGATCTCTTATGTACCTCATAGCATCAAGACCAGACATAATGTATCCTACGTGCCTGCTTGCCCGATATCAAGTCAACCCGAAGGCCTCACATCTTGCAGCTGTGAAAAGGATTTTTTCGCTATTTGAAGGGATGCCCAGACACCGGTCTATGGTACCCTAGGGATGATAGCTTTGACTTGATCGCTTTTAGTGATTCTGATTTTGGCGGATGCAAAATCGACGGCAAATCCACAACGGCTTGATGTCAGTTTTTAGGAAATCGCCTAGTCACATGGCAGTGCAAGAAGCAGACTTGTGTCGCTACATTAACTTGTGAAGCTAAATACATTGCTGCCTCAAGTTGTTGCTCCCAAGTCCTGTGGATCCAACAACAAATGTGCGATTATGGTTTTGAATTCCTAACTACTCCTATTTTCGTTGATAATTCTGCTGCCTTACAGATCACTAGAAATCCTGTGCAGCATTCAAAGACCAAACACATCGAAATTAAGTATCACTTCATACGTGATTGCTTTGATAAAAAGCTTATCGATGTTGTTAAGGTCCACACCGATGACCAACGTGCCGACCTTTTTACCAAAGCATTTGACACATCACGATTTGACTTTTTATTATTGGTAAACGACATTAAGGTCAAGCAAGAATAAAACCGACATCGGAAAATCGTTTTTGTAAATATCTTTGTGTTTTTTAATTTATCATAGTTTTTACATTTTAGGGGGAGTAAATCCAAATTTGAAATATTCAAAAACATCGAAAAATTTCAAAAACACAAAAACAATAGAAAAACAAAAATGAGTTTCCTGGCGAGAAAAAGAGAAAATGATAGTACATCAGTGGTCTGTTGAAACCTTTACTGAACTTAAAATGGAAAAGTGATAAGCAGCTCTATATAAGATGTATCGGTAGGCTCACAATCATTTTAAAGTGTGTAAGGTAATATAAACTTAAATCGACTGAAGACCAGGTGGGAACCGCTCATTGGCATATGGTCTTGGTACCGAAATTTCGTTTGATAGATTGCCGAGGTTCTGAGATATGTGGTCTTTATGCTTTTTATCATCTGGGTATCATGGTTGTTTCTTTTACCGAAATATAACGGAGACGAAGTCTAGATATTCCATGATACCACACATACGTGTACATATTGCATACGACCTCAATAAGTGATCAACAATCACAGGTCCACAAAATAAGTGATAATATATCACAGCTTTCATGCGGGAGTCAAGTTCGTCTCTTTGTCTGTACGTTGGTACTAACCTGTTCACGGACTTGCTCCTGTGCCCTCATGCATCTGAAAATCAAGTTCCTCATCAATAAGTGATTCTATCACATATGGCTTGTTTTCAATCCAAAATAAGTGAGTATCTCACATCTTTTTATACGTCAAAATAGATGATAAATGGTATACTCACCAGTAATATGAACCCTCGTGCATACCTTGATACGGGAATGTGTCGCGTGTGGATGAAGTAAGTATAAATCTTACACTAATCGTATCCCCTCGCCGCGATTACATATGATAAGTTGAGTTTAAGTGGACAACAATAACGATAATCGTTATAGGATGCTTATCTAAATGTTAACTAATTGAACAACAAGAGCGTTTTGGCGTGACCGTACACTGATATGATTCTCTTACCCTCGAAACTCGCAAAAAGAATGTTTGTAAATATTTATTTACTGCTTTCAGTTTATGCATGTCTGTAAATATGTATTTAATGCTTTCAGTTTCTGCATCTTTTGTATATATTTATTTACTGCTTTCTGTCTTTATATTTTACATATTCAAAAACTACCAAAAAGATTTTAGGTGTGTTTTAATATAAACTTTATAAAAGCCAAAAAGATTTTATTTCTAATTTCTTTGATTACCCGATATTGGAACTCGAGTCTTCGTTACCTGAAATCTGATCGAAAACCAAAAACAACTAAATCTTCATAAACGGTCGAAATTTGCATGTTTTGAAAGTTAAAAACTAAAATTCATAAAATTGTTGAACTTTCAAACTGTCGGATGGTAGTAGATAGGAAATTGGTCACATGTGTGTCGTTTTTTTATGTTAACTATATTCCAAGCAGTTGTTCTCAGTACGTGTTTAGCTTTCTTGTATGTGCAGATACGACATTCAATTCAGCTAAAGACAAAGAGAACGTGTTAGATGAAAGGCTTCGGAATGAAGACACGACATAGATGTACTCAAAGGATCAAGATGATCGAGTTGCCGCTGACCACTCATCAATGCCACAAGGATCTAAAGTTCTGAAGATCAAAAGGTTCACGAGCATAACTCAAGGGAGAGTTTGTTTTAAGGGAGAGTTTGTTGATACACTTTCTACTTACGACATGTGAAGACTTTGAAGATCCTTCGACATGGAAGACATGGAATATGAACCTCCACGAGTAGCGTCCAAGGGGGAGTTTGTTGATACATATAGTGTGGACACGACTCGTTACGGTTCGTTATGTGGACACGACGGATCATTCCGGTTCGATTCGGCTACGAAGTGAAGGCCGAAGTCAAGATATCCTCCTATCTTGACTTCGGTATGTTATTTACCTTGTAATGAATGATGTAAATGCAATTGCGTGTGTGCAGTTTGCATATTAGTAATGTTTCAGTGTTAACTGTCATGAATGTTTGCTGTCTTGAAACATATCGACGAAGAATCCTTCTTCGTCGGATCACACATGTGACAAAGTCCCTTTTGGCGAAGTCCTGTTCGGGGAAGTCCTCTTGGCGAAGTTCAATCTTCGTCAAGATGTAAAAGTGACGAAGATTGGACTCTTCGTCACATAGATTGTTTGCCAAAGGCAAATGATGAAGAATCCTATTCTTTGTGAACTTGGATTCTTCGTCAAGAAACTTCTTCGACTTCAGTTCCTTCGTCGAACCTATAGTATATAAGGACTGTAAACAGAGAGAACTTATAGAAGTCTAAACAGACTAGTGAGAGAGCACACTGTGAAAACACACACACACACTGAGAGTTTATGAGTTCTTGTAAACACCGCATTGTAACCGCATTACGTATTAATACATTTGAGTGTTAATCGTTGTATCGTGTTTGTCGTTTTTGTGTTCTAACTTGGTTTAACTTACCCGTTTGGATTCTGCACTCTCGGGTTCGTCGGAAAACAAGGAAAGAGGTTTGACTTGATCCTCCGGGTTGACCTACAAAGCGCGTTCGAGAGTTGCTAGTACGAGCAGCGATTAGCGAGTAACATAGCATGCGAGGGTCCATAGATTGTCTGCGATTTGTTAACGTGTTGAGATAAATGTGCAATGCGAGTTGTGCGTGTTTATCAAAGCAAAAAGCGGAAAAACGTATGAGTCTCCAAAATTGAAACACATATAGTTCATAAAACTACATAAAACACATAAAAGTGATAAAGCATAAAATTAGCGAGATTGTCCCGCATTCGCTGAAAATAGATTATCCTGGGTGTTAGACAATGACTACCCAAAGTGATTCGACTATCCTCAACGACTTCGAGTACACGTTTTGGCCTAATAGACTGTGCTCTCTCACCGACATACGGTGAACGCCACTCATCCTTTCGGTTAATACATGAGTTGAGTCGTTGGAATCCATCGAGACTTTGGTGAGAGTTTTGTAAAACCAAAGTAGAGAGTGGAATAAGTCATTAAGATGCGAGTTTCACCCCTAACTTAACAACTAAATTCCTGATTGTGTGATAGAATCACGAGATAGAGAGGGAGAGTTTCGTCGAGATATGGATTTCACTCCTAACTCAACGCAAATTCTCGTGTTTATAGTTAAAAAAATGAGCGTTGAGCGAGCAATCTAAGCGAGAGTTTGTGGTTTTTACACCTAATCTCGATAAGACCGCTCTTTTGTGTTATGCCAGTGTTTTCGAAAATCGTGTGTGTCGCTAGCCTTAGGAAAGGCTAAGTGGTATTCCAGCCTTAGGAAAAGCTGGCTTTACGCGAAGCTGTAGTATGCGGTGTTCGCGCAAGAATGAGTTCGAGAGAGTGTAACAGAAATAGGCTCATGCAGAACCCCTACCAGGTTTGCACAAGACGGTCTGTTGGTACTTAGACTATAGACTAGGTCATTTTTAAGACATCAACCCGGACTAGGTCGAGTCTTTCCTAATTCCCTATAGTTATGGCTCTGATACCAATCTCTCACACCCCAACCGATGGCGGAATCATCGGGGCGTGGCAATGGGCGAAACAGATTGTTTAAGAGAATCCACAACAACTATTATATTACCAAATCCTTAACGTTAATATCCCATACTACTAACAGATAAAGTAAAAATAGTTATTACAGATAATTGCCTCAAAAACAACATAAACTGTTCCGACGACTCAGATTTTATTCGTTGGTTTCTAGACCACCTAACTTGATTCCATGACATTCAGCAAACGAAAGCATCCTAGAATCCTGTCACATACGTTAAAGTAATGTCAATACACATGGTGTAAAGGTGAGTACACAAGTTTAATAGCATATAGTAGCGAAAGCGATTTACGCATAACCAGCATGTAACACGTAGAAATGTGAAGCAAGTAAGCTATCGACAATGAAATATGCACAGACATGACTGTTAGTTGTAGAATGCGCAACACATTTCACCACTGTGACACGTGAAGTAAAACCCTTAACAACCCCTGTCCACGACAGGTGCTGAGTCCAAATTATAGTACTATCGTTGCTAAGGTGTCAGGCAACAATCACTGTGTGAACATAACATACAAGCATTTATCGAAAACATGTATAACATGCAAAGCGGTTAGCGTATAAAAAGTGGTTGCGTTGTGTGATGATATGATTTGATATAGGTAACGTATGTAACACCCAAAAGTGCGTTAAGCAAAAAAGGATCGAGTATACTCACAGACCGTGTTTAGTAAATAAACACAGTCTTGGATTGAAGGGAGCGCTTGGGAGATTAGCCTGATCAGAGAACGATGGTGTAAGCGCTTGGGAGATAAGTGATCGAATTGTGGTTCGATCGGATGACCGTCCGGTCGGATGGTCATCCGGACGGATGACCATTCGGTCGGTTGGTCATTCGACTGAAGGTGTGTGTTTGTGAAATGTTTGAACTTTTGAAGTTTTCGTTGTAGTATAAATAAAGTCATTCGATCGGATGGTCATCCGGACGGATGGCCGTTCGATCGGATGGCTATTCGATTGAAAACTGATATTCTTTGAAGTTTTGTAAAATAGTTTATGTGTTGAGATCATAAGTCACCTGGTCGAATAGTCGTTCGATCGGATGGTCGTCCGATCGGACGGCTATTCGATTGAGCAATCAGTTTGTTTGAAAATTTTACAAAGTTTTCTAAGTTAAAAGTTTTGCGGTTTAACGGAGATGGTATGACGGCGTGTTAAACAACGGAAATCATATCAAGTCCAACTCGTTCGATCGGACGGGAATCACCCCGTTCGATCAGACTTAACATTTCTTGACAGAGTTTCATGTTCAACCCGTGAATCTGTCGACTCTCCGGTAGAAATCCATTCTCAGACCGGTTCTCCACTAGAGAAGGAGTAGAGAGCCCGCACGAGTCTAGATTCTAACGGTTTTGAGTAAAAGGGTAAAGAATGTTGAAGAATAGTTTGAATTAGTGAAAAAGTGTTTAGATCTTGATGAAATCAGTGTAAAAAGTCGTAGAAATCCTTTAGATCTGAACCGTTCTTGATGAGATGAGGTCACACTTTAGTGTTCATGAGAACCCACGGTGACGTTATCCTAGACCAGGTGATTTTCATGGTAAAAATGTAAGATTTGATGGTGAAGATGATGAGAAAGTGTGCAATGAAGATGGAAGTACAAGATTTAGGAAGAAAACTTACAAAATTGCTAGAAATCGAGAGAAAAGAGCTTGGGAGTGCGTGGGTCGGACGGAGCTGTCACCTCAATGAACAGTTGATGTGACAGTGGGGTATTTATAGTGTGAGAGGAGAAAGGCAGTGTAGGGTCGAACGGGTCGGACGGCCTTTCGATCGGACGGCCATCCGATCGGATGGTCATCCGGTCGGATGTCCATTCGATCGGTTGGCTTTCGTGAGTTAGTTTTCCGACTTTCGTTTCGTGCGTTGAGTGTTACGTTGCATTTAAGCGAGTTGCGAGTAAGCGATGCGATAGTTTTAAACAATAGTTACACAAAACATAACTAACACATAACAACATAAAAGTAAGTAAACTTGCGTTTAGCGTTTGCGATGAGGTTGCGTTGCGATAGAGTTGCGATTGCGTTGCGAATAACACCTTTAAACATATATAAACATGCACAAGTAAAACACATAATAACACACACACATACAGAACAATCAAATAACTGCGATTCGAGTTGCGATGCGATAGCGATGCGTTAGCGTTAGGTAAAATAGCGTTTAATTGCGTTCATCGCATTGATATTTCACATAATAATAAAACATAATCTAAAATAGCGTTAACTAAAGTATCGATTATCGAGTTGGAGAGTACAAGAAATAATTAAGTAAGAAATGACAGATCTGAATGCTGACATGTCTTGACTTTGACTTTGACTTTAACTTTAAAAGTCGGGTTGTTACAATCTCCCCTATTTTAGGGAATTTCGTCCCGAAATTAAGGCGCAGGCGTAACGAATAGTTGTGGGTATTTAGCCTTCATATCACTCTCGAGTTCCCAGGTGAACTCGGCGCCGCGTTTGCCTTCCCAGCAAACCTTCACTACAGGAATGCGTGTGCGTCGGAGTTTCTTGATCTCAGACTTACTTATAGAAGGTTTGGATATCATTACGTAATATGATGACCTTGCTTCTTACCTAATTCTCTTTTACATATGGAAATTAAAATTTACACACACAAAGAGTACTTATTCTACGATAAAGTTTAGAAGATTAAATGAGTGGTTTTTTTATTTTATAATAAGTTTTGAGTAACACTAATTTACGTTAAAAATATATTTTATTTTTATAAAATGGGTTATTGGATTTTAATAATCTTAAGTTTCACCAGTTGTTCGATAATAATCTCAACTTTAAAAATTCCCTCCAATAATCCCAACTTTTAAAGTTTGGCCGCCATTGATCCTTTTCAAACATAGGTGCACTTAAATCAGCTAAGGAGTCTCTAGGTGTAATTGAATATATTGAGAAGACCAAATTCTTATATGTTTGAAAAGGATCAATGGCGGCCAAACTTTTAAAAGTTGGGATTATTGGATGGAATTTTTAAAGTTGGGATTATTATTGGCCAACTGGTAAAACTTAGGATTATTCAAATCCAATAACCCTTATAGAATGGGTATTTACACTTTCATGAAAAATCTAAAGATGTAACTCAGTGTTTTAAAAACCGGTTTTTAAATTGAACCGGATTAGGCTAAAAAATGATTCAACCGGTTGAACCAGATTATAACGAGCGGTTCAACCGGTTTGACTAGTTAACTCTGTAATTTCATAAATTACAATATCAACTCAAAAGTTAATAAAAAAATGCATGATCTATCTCTTATATTAAAGCAAAATAATGTTTGACCATTTGACCATTATGTGGCATATCTCTTTAGCCAGAGAATTCATTTTTTGAGCGCCATTTTTCTCTATTCTCTCTATTCTCATTCAGTTAATCAATTCCTTCATTCTTCTTTCAAAGTCTCATTTGATTATATATGGAAGGTTGAATAATTAATCAATTACCGGAAGATGTTTTTGGAAATTATAGAAGCGTTTCCAATTTTGCGTTCTATATACAATTTGGGGCTGTTAATCGAAGGTTTCAAAGGAACACTGAAGTCGCCTGTTTTGATTTATCTTCATCATCATCCTTCGAAACTGAATCATAGGTAAGTTGGTTTCCATCTCTGTTTGTGATTTTGTATTTGTTATAAGAAAACCCTAATTTGGTTGTATGATTTGTATGTTGTTGTTGTTGATTAAGCCGCTAATTCTTTTTTATATGCGGTTTTAAGCAGTTCATTGTTCTAATTTGTGTGTTTATTGGTGTTATTATACACCCTAATGGCATTCAACACCGGATTGAGATCATTATCTTCCAAATTGATTGCTTCTGTTTATTCTTCTCTCGCTAAATCTGGTAAGAATCAGTGACCTAATCTCTTTCGTAACGTTTGAGTGATTAATTTCACACAATAGCTGATGATTCTGTGAAATTTGTTTGATATGTTTGTAGTCATATTAAGAGAGATGATCCCTCTCACATCAACACAAATGCTCTGGTCAAGTGAAAATTGGACAAGTAACAAAATTCTTTAATGTTTCATATGATGTTATATTATATATTTAAATAACAAAAAAAGTTTCTGTGTTTTTGCAGTGGGTTCAAAAAATGGCTGCCTACCAGGTGTTTGATCAATTGCTTCCCATTTTATATGTATTATTTCGGATATTGTGTTTTGAAGTTGAAGTTGATTTTGTGTTTATTTCAGATTCAGGGTCTAGGTTGCCTCTTAAACGGGTCAGAATTGTCTTAGAAAGTGGCTGCCTACCAGGTGTTTGATCAATTGCCTTCCTTTTTATATGTATTATTTCATATATTGTGTTTTGAAGTTGTTTATGTGTTTATGTCAAATCCAGGGTCTAAGTTGCCTCTTAAACGGGTCAGAACTGTCTAAGAAAGTGGTTGCCTACCTGGTGTTTTATCAGTTGCCTCCAATTCAGCTCTTTTTATGGCTGATTACACTTACATTGTGTTTCTCTACACAATCAATGTGATGTGTTTTTGGTGTTCTTTTTCATTTTCTTCTGGTCTTCTTAAACAATCAATGTGATGTGTAGGTAGGGTGTTCAATTAACACACGACTCCAGTTGTGACTTAAACCGCATTTCCCTAAGGTATTGTTACAAGTTTTAAGTTAAAATGGTTTGATTATGGAGGTGTTGCATGTTTTTATGTGTTTTTTGATGATTGGTTACATGGGTAGTTATAAAAATGTGATTTTTTTGGGTTTTGGTTATTGGTAGGCATTAAAATGTATCAAAACAAGATTCAAGAAAAAAATAAAAACTTTGATAATGAAGAAATTGTTAAAGTAGTTAGTTTTCTTAATTTGATTTTGATATGCATAACAGAGATGTTGAAAGAAGATGCTAATGGTGGAGAAGTGTCGTCTGATATACCTGCTACACTCAAAGAATTGAATGACTATCATCCTTGCAGGTTCTAATTATTTTTGATCTTACAGTAAAATGTTTAAATTAAATCAATGAATGCTTCATATTAGGATGATTCTTATTTAAACTTATTATTATGGGGCTCAACTGAATCAAATATTGGATTTCTATAATGTTTTTGATAAATGCACACCAACTGCTCGATGAAATGCCGTGTGAAACTGAAAAGATTGTTAGGCATCTTATGTTACTGATAGAAGAGGTCACAATTTATAACTTAAATGGACAACAATATAAGCAATGGATCTGTTTAAGCAACGGTCTCACGATTCATTCGTACCTGGAATATGGTTTTGAGAAAGTAATTAACAAATGGTCAAACACTTATGCTACCACTTGGAAACAAGAAATACACTAGAGGCCCATAATATGTTCAAGTCAAAATTATGATCGTTAGCAATAAAAGCAAACATTCATTTTTCGTCATTTTTCTATTGAACTTTTATTTCAAGTTTTCTTGGACTTACATTTTGCAGTAAATCTTTAAAAAAGTATGTTATTTATCTTTTGGTCGTATCTTCATATTAGCTAATTGACTTATCTTTTGTTTCGTATTCCAAAATACGAATCTTTTGCATTCAGAACACACTTGTGGCTAGATGTCAAAGTTTTCAAGAAAGACCTTAGGCTCAACCACTTCTGCTTCTGTATTTAGTAAATGTTGTTGTGATAGTGATGATCCACTTGACTCGAGCCAACCTAGCCCGTTGGCATCTGATTATGATATCGGAAGTCAAACAACAACTGGCAGCCCTTCTAAGTAAGCATTTTTCATTTAATTTGAAACTTAAAAAAAAGATTACATCAATGAGTGGATAAATAAAACTAATTATTTTTTGTTTTGCTTAAATATGATTATTAAGGATCAGTAGTTGCCTGTTATGAAAATTCAATCCAGAGATGTAGCAAAACCACCAAGAGTTGGTGGTAGGTAGTGTGGCGGTGGTGTCACCGAAAGGGTGGTGTGAGTTGCTGGCGTTGCAGGGTGGTGTCAAAGGGGGAGATAGAAGTTGTATTGCAGAGTGGTGGCGGAGGTGCTCCTTTGGCAGCCAGAGTGGCAGGTGGCGGAGGTAATATGAGAGAACTGAAGCCTCCATATATTTTCCGGCAAAGGTTCTGTAATGTTTCAATTCTGGTATGATGTTTATTGTATGCGTATTCACTATTTTAATTTGAAATTTGTGATGTTTATAATAACACTCCGAGAAGAATATCTTTTTATCCTAATTCAAACCACCATTTAGTTACCATTTTTGTTCAAAACTTATACTTTTTGTATCCGATGTTAAGTTATGTTAACATCATCACTTTGTAGCTTATTTGCTTTGCATCAAAGTTGCACCAATTAGCAAATGAAAAGGCCATAGTTGAAGTTGTTTTGCACTGCTTGCAAAGAAGTTCCTCAGGTATAAATTATATGCTTGATCCATTCCTAACTTATTATGAATTCTTTCATGGGTGTAATTATACTTTGAGGTTGAGATATGGTATAGTTGTATATCATAGTCAAATAACATAAACGTGAACTTCAGTTTTAACTGGAACATGTGGATTAGCTTGGTTTTAATTGGTTTTCAACCGAAATGGTGAATCTGGTTGTAGATGCATAGGGATTCGGCAACATGTAAGCTTTCAAATTACGTGTTTGTTTGGGTGGACAAAGAAACAGAGCTAAAGGTTGATGTGCCCGTCGAGAAAGGTTTGCATTCTTTCTGTTAATTGCAAATCTGTCATTGCTATATAAGTTTGAAAAGCATGAGTGTCGATTGATCTATTTTTTTTTTAATTTTTGATGTCAGCCAAAAAGCAAGGAATGAAGGACAATTAGCTTCGATCCATTGAGTTTCTGTTCGTTGTTCGTCATTTGAGGAATGAAGGACAATCGGTGCTTCGACTCCGTTCAGCCTTTCCACATAAAGAATTTAGTAAATCTATTAAAACAAGGTAGGTTTCAAGTCAGTTTTTTTTTGTGCCTAATATATATCTGGTTGCTGAAATCAGAAGAATTTAAACTTTTTTTTTTCAAGCAGTTTGCCCTTTTTATATTCCATTATTCCCAATAGACAAGTGATTACAAAATATTCCTAATTAACTCAACTTATCATTTCATTGAAAACTAATACCTTGTGTCCTTACAAAATATCTGGAGGCAAAATACCATGGTAGTGGAGCTATGAATTCTTTCATCTACTATAGGGGGCTCTATTTAGTGAATACTCAAATGGGTCGATTAGAGTTTGAATTTCTTACCAAATGACTCCATGGTGAACATACGATTCTTTTTTTTTAACAATATTAAGCAATGTTCTTGATGATGTGCATGTACGAATTCTATATCTCGACACACAGTAAAATGGATGGGTTGCTTAGATTTTTTTTTTTTTTTTGTTTATATTTAGCTATGGGTCAGTATGAGCCGGTTTGACACTAAATACTTCTTCACATATTTACCAATAAAGTTATATTTAATTATGGATTATAACATTGTAGAATCCTGATGTTGGTGATGCTTGCTAAATGAACTTTTAAGTTTTATCTTTTTTATTTGACCTGGTTCGGATAGAAAACAACCCAAATCCACCATTCATACGTAATGGGTCAAAATTATTACCTCCAGTGTCTTTCTTAATCACCATTCAAAACTGGTTAATTCTAATAAAATATGTGCTACTTCTTATCATTTGTTTCTTTTCGTTTGTGCTTATACAAGAGTTTTGAGTTAGTTCTAATGTTACATGTACATTTGGATCTTTGAAAACCGGCCAAAATGGCTTATTTACCCATGGTTGGGTGGGTTGGCTAATGGGTCGCCGGTCAAATCGAGTTCAGGTTAAGACGATTCATTTTTAGTACCGGGTTAGGTTGACCCACAAATGCTTTCTATCTCTTCTTTATAAATACTTATATATAAATAGAGTGTTAATAATCCTTAACTTTTTCCATAAATTTGGCGTTTCTTTCAAAGATATATTTCTCTATGCTTGCTAGAAATCACTTAGGCTACTTCTGTCCTGTACCAGAAACAGTCCTCAGGTAACTGAACCCCTACTTCTACAAATATTTCAACACTGGTGCTCTTGAAGGATGCAAGCTCATTAGGAAAGACAAGGTATGATCAATTCATTAATTTTGTAATTTTTAATAGAGTTTAATTCTCTAATATATAAAAATAATAATGTTTTTGGTAATTTTTTATGTAGATAATTTTGGTCATCATACGGGTTTGTGATTATTTTGATCGGCATATTGTTGCTCTTACTATTTTGACCCTTAATGGAAGGCATATGTATGATTTGCCAAAGATGCTTTATGAACACGTTAAATTTTTTAAAGATCAAACTCACACACCCACCACAAACTCTTTAACATTTCTTAATAACTCAATGTTATTTGTTTTCATTATGTTGTGTACTGTCTACTGTTGCATTTTCAAGACTTTAAACTAATTTGGCCTTTTCACTTTCATATCTGTGACTATGAGACCAACTCTAAAGTATAACTTGGCCAAATGTACACATTTTGCAAACTACCGCGTGATATGTCCTCTTTCATTGCAAATTAAGCCAAAAAGATATAATGCTCCAAATTTTAGAAGCTTAGCCAGACACTTTCCAAATTCTTTTTCTTTATCTGCATAGTGCATTAGTATTCAATCATGGAGGTATGATCTGATCTCTAATGCTTCGTTCACCTTTCGTTTAAACAAATATTAGATTTTGCAGCATCATATCTTTTAGGCTTAATTATGCTCGGTCATCATATCTTTTTGAATATTCTGCTCAAGGGGAAAACAAATGTTGGTGGCTATAATTTAGAAATTTACCGGCTATGCTTGAGTAATATTAAGTACAATTATATCGTTTGATTCATTATTTTTATAGTTGGAAGAAGCCAACCATCATCTAAGAGCTTTGGAAGAAGTTTTTGCAAAGATCCAGTTCTTACAAAATCCCCCGTTAAGAAAGTAAGTCATGATCTTTCTGGATTAAAAATTGTCTCAGATATTGATTGACTCGATGAAATATAAAAATTTATTATATACAAGGAAACTGGAAAAGACTACGGATAATAAGCTTATGGATTTTGTTTATGATTGGTTTGTTCCTTTAAAAATACTTTCAATACAAACAGAGAGCTGCATTTGAAGTTAGACGCACTGTTCTCTTACCACAAAAGGGTGCTACTGAAATTCTCAAACTCAAAATGGCCATCATATCATTGCCAGTGTGGAGGAACACTATAGGGTGGATGATGTCCACCAATTTTTCTTATTTCATACCGTTTGATGACAACATCAACATTCCAAGATTCATTTTTTTCCATTTTACTCTCTTTTAACCATATCATGTCATGGCTCAAAATCACTTTGGATCGAAACTTGCCATTTTCAGTAGGGTTGAAACGGGCCAAGCCAAGATGACCAGCATAAACCTGTTGCCCTTCTTTCCTTTTTAAAAATTATAAATATTTGATGCTGTAAGTATAATCATAAAAACAACATTATTAATAGTAATATCTAACTTTGCATTTAGTTCATGTGTAATTTGCATAGCGAGAAGTTAAAAACTCATAACTGAGGGACCTTAAGGTCGTTCATGTATAAAATAACTTTACCAAGAAACATAAAAATGGAAAAAAAAATCTCTTTGAAAAGAACCCATAGGCATACGATTTGTGCAAGATGTGCATAAGGAGCTTCCAGATGTGCAGCCAACATATGTCACTAAACAGGCTAAAGGATCAATGTTTACGACCCACATGATTCACCTCATTCAAAGGGTTGTCAACATGTTTTTTAGATTATATTTGTATTTTATTTACTGGAAACTGAGTTTGTTATGGCTATTTTGTAGACCAAGGATTGATTTGCAAAGGGTAAGGACCTGGTGGTGAGTATGATGGCATCAATGGGAATAAGCTCTTCTACCACCACCATCAGCGACAGTAGCAAGAAAAGCTTTTGTTATTGTATTTATGTTTTTACATCTTAAAGTTTTACTTCCTTTTAGTGTACTTTGACTTTCTTTTATTGAAAACTTGCAGCAGCTACAATATGGGTTTGGGGTTGCAATTATGATAATGGTGTCTTTGTGGTTGTGCTTTTAAATTCTTACTTTTTAAGGTTATTGAAATACAAGGGTGTTGTTTCTATGGTCATTGAATTCAGTGTGTAGTCGGGTATGTAGTAGTCAAAGAGTCAAAGGTAGGTTGATGTGATAAAGTTTCTATGGTCATTGAATTCAGTGCTCTTGCGTGTTTCCATTTTTCCTTTTGTAATGCTAGGTGTTAAACGATGCATCAACAAATCCGTATCAATTCAGTATTAATATGTTTATGATATTAGGCCATGTTTGGCTTAGCTTTTCAAAACAACTTAAAACTTTTTGGAAAAGTTAATAAGCCACAATAGAGTGACTTATTGACTTTTCCCCTCACAAAATAGTTTCATCCAAACACTTTTTAACTTTTTAAAAAGTCAATAAACTAACAAGTCACTAAAATAAGCACTCCCAAACACCCCCTTAATATTTATTTTGTTTCTATTCATGTATTTCAATTATTTGGTGTACTCTCTATCATTTTCGTTAATATTTCAACGTATATATAATTAAAATATTTATGTCAACAATGTTAAAGTAGTTATTTTTCTTATTAGCCACCCGTGTAATACACGGGAACTTAGACTAGTTACATATTAAAAGATAATCTAAAAGCTAATCCATAATAAAAAATAATCCAAACGATAATTGAAAATCATCTAATTTTCCAACAAGATCATTTAAATGAAAGTTCACAATATGCTTAAGTCATTTTAGCGTTGAATACATCAAGTTCATGATCAGATAAAAGGTGAAATTCACCATTATCGCTATCCTCATCAACTAGAGGATAACTATTTTCGTTTCATACAATATTAAATAAGAAGTTTTAGTTACGAATAATTATAATTATTCCATATATAACTTTGCAACTTTTTTATGCATCATCGCTTGTACATTGTGCTTTGGGTGTTTTTTTAAAAAAAAGTTTATTTTTTTACTTTTAACCCTAAGGTTTTTACCTTTTACAATTTTAAAACTACATAATTTGTTTTTTAACTTTAACCCAAAACTTTTCATTATTTGCAATTTAACTTCACAACTTTTATCACTTATACTTTTCATCTTTTACAAATTTTTGTTTTACATATAGTTCTAAATTTTTCGAGTTAATACGACGCAACGTGCATGTGTGGTTCAACGTTTTTACCTATATTTTTCCATGTTTGACAAGTTCGTTGCAACACGCATATCCTAGGTCGAGTCAGTGTTGGTGGTCAATGACGGTTGTGTGACATTAGTACTATTTGACACCGTTTTACGCCCCGCCGCAACGCGGGGTGTGCTTTGGGGGGTTTTAAAAAAAATGGTTATGCATATGGTTGTCGTAACGTTGGCTTTGGGGGTTTTCCAAAAAAATGATTTTTTTTTTACTTTTCACCCAAAAGTATTTCATAAATTACTTTTAACTCAAAACTATTTGTTTTTTTTTACTTTTAACCCAAAACTTTTTATCTTTTGCAATCCATCCTCATAACTTTTTTTACTTTCAACTTTGGTCCTTTGTAGTTTTCATTTTCCGCAAATTTTTCGCTTTATGCTTGGTTCTAAATTTTGTAAATTAACACATCGCAACATGCGTCTTTGGTTTAAGGTTTTTACGTTTCGTTCTAAATTTTGCGAGTTAACACGACGCAACGTGCGTGTGTGGGTGAACCTTTTTACATCGTATTTTTTCCCCGTTTGACAGGTTTAACATAACGTGTGGGTCCTAGATTGACTTAGTTATAACTAAAGAATCCCCGCCGCATTGTGGCGGGTCGCAATCCTAGTATATAAAAATTACGTCAGATAAGTAACATATACAATAAAAATAAGTAACAACCCAAACTAAAATAACCTTGGGCTGATACCGGTATTACGTTTTAAACCGGTATACCGGATTTTACCGCCGGTAAAACCTTATGCCGTTTCACTTATTTACCAAGGTGTTTCGTACTAGATTTACATCTAAAAACGGTAATATCGATATAACCGGTCGGTATTTACCAGTTTTTAAAACCATGATGTTGCTAGTTACAAAAGTTTTGACCAAATTACAACGGACATGATTAAGGTGAGTTGTACCACACTAATCAGTGTGTCATCCTCTCAATTTAATTATGTCACGTGAAACTTTCAACACGGCGAGGCTTCATAGGGGCTAGGGTGTCCCATCTTTCCTTTTTTTTTTAGTGTTAATTTTGGGTCATGCTAATTACACACGGCCAAAATTATTTTCACACCTCAAAGCGCCGCGCTTTGGCCATAGCGCGGCGCTTAACTCGACAAAAGGTGACTTGATTGACGTTTGAGACATGAGTTACTGTTTGAGAGACATAAAGCTGATTACGAGGTTTGTCGTTAACCCTAAGCGCCGCGCTTTGGCCATAGCGCGGCGCTTCGACCCCAAATTTCACCCATTTTACCTTATAAAAGCAACCTCTGAGACAATACCTTTAATGTTCGATATATATATTGCACTCAATATGTTGTTTACAAACATACGAGGGTTTTGTTGTTTGTCGATTTCCAAATTACTTGTGTTTCTTCAAAATAACGCGCGGTTTTGCTGTATTAGTTACGTGTCTTGAAAAAACGATGTCGTGGTTAAGCAACTATCTTTTCGGTCCATATTCTGACGAGTCAGTTGTTCCTGATTCTTACGAGGGGACCGCTATTTCTGACTCGTATGAGAAACCGGTCTCATCTAACTTGAAGGAGGCAGAGGTTGTATCTGGCATTCGTTATCGTGATAACACGGTGACGCTGGATTTGAATACCCCTGTGGAGGACCCTTACGCACAACAAGGTTATTCGAATTTCGGTTACGGTGGCGAGCACAGCTTTGTACAGCAGGAGTGTTATCCAAACGACAGTTACGGTTGTCAACAGAGCTTACAAGGTTATTCGAATTTCGGTTACGGTGGCGAGCACAGCTTTGTACAGCCGGACCTCGGTGACGATGGTGAGCCGGGGGATGTGTCTGTTGACGAGGAAGGCTATTACCCGGTTACATTTTCGTTTGATACAACGCAGACCTTTTCGTCACGTAAAGAGTTGGTGCGTTGGGTACAAGACACGGCAAAAGACAACGGTTACCTCATTGTGATTAAGAGGTCGAATAAAAGAGGAGAGAATTACAAGATTTGGTTTCAATGTACTTTTGGTGGGGAGCATAAGAGTATAGCTACACAGAGGAAAACGGGTAGCAAGAAAATAGGCTGCCCGTTCGAGATGATCGGGTTTTCGGAATCATCCGGAAGTGTTTGGAGGATCGAGGTGACGAAGGCGAAGCATAACCACACTCCTATTGAAAACTTAGAGGGTCACGCGTATGCGAGAAGGCTTTCTTCGGAGGATAAAAAACTGGTTAAGGAGCTGGCAGAGCAAGATATTCCCAACCAAAGTATCTGGCGAACGCTGACAAAAAACAATCCGGCTAGAAAGCTTATTCCGAAAGATATACACAACGCTGTTCAGAAGATCAACGCCGAAAAAAATGTCGGTAAGTCTCCGATTCAAAAACTTGAAAACATTCTTTTCGAAAAAAATTACACTTATTACATGCGCACGAATGAGATATCGAACGAAGTTGAAGATGTCTTCTTTGTTCACGAAAAATCATTCACTATGTGGTGTGCCTTCCCGCATGTGCTAATGATTGACGCCACCTACAAAACGAACATGTACAACCTGCCATTTGTTCAGGTCGTAGGCATGACGTCGACAAACAAATCGTTTACGGCTGCTTGTGCGGTAATTTCCACTGAGAAGTCAGAGAACTACCTATGGGTGTTGCAGAGGATCAAGTCTATGCTGGTAGGATGTATGGAACCGCGCGTGATTTTAACAGACAGGGATTTTGCGCTAATGAACGCGTGTGAACAAGTTTTTCCAAAAGCGCATAAGTATCTTTGTCGGTTCCATATTCAACAAAATATTAATAAGAACAGCAAGAAGAAATTCTCTGACAAGGAGTGGAAAGAATTCGTACGTAGATTTTGGTTATTGTGCGAGTCTACGACCGAGGAAATATACAGGTATAACTTGGAAAACCTTGAAGCACAGCTGAAAGAAGATGACCGTGAACGTGGGTATTTCTTACATAATTATGTTCAAATTTTATATAATAACAAAAACTGACTATTTACGTTTTTTAATTTTAGAGGTTTTTTATTATTTGAAGAAATCCTGGTTGGATCCGTACCGTGAAAAGTTTGTATCTTGCTGGATTAACAAAACTATCAACTTTCACCAAACTACGACCAACAGGGTTGAGGGCATGCATGCAACACTAAAAAGTCACTTTCCAAGTCATCGCAACACACTGGATAAACTTGTACTGTATGTTGATCATGTTGTTGATAGACAATACGCCGAGATTAGTAGTAGCTTTGAAACAAGCCTCCGAAAAGTGATGACGCACCACAAGAATCAGCCCATGCTTGCATATATTCTCAGAAAGGTTTCAATATATGCGATTGAGCTTTTGAGTAGGGAACTAAAACGTAAGGAAGACGGGTTGAGAGCCTACGGTGCAAGCTGTGGTTGCCAACTTTTTACCAGCTGTGGTTTGCCATGTGCCTGTCGTTTGGAAAAGTTGGAAAATTACGGTAATTAATATCATTGACCTTTCTCGTTATGATTTTGCCACCTAATTTGTTTTCATCCACAGGTCAGCAACTCCGGATCACACACATAGACGTGTTCTGGAAGAAGCTTAACTTCAAGCCTGCAAAGAAAAACATAGAGGATATCGATGTAGACGCGGAATTTGAAAAATTGAAACAACAGATCGATCCAACACCCCCTCAAGTGAAAAGGAGCTTCTTTGAAAAGTTTCAGCAAATCCTCAATCCAGGGAACAATAACAAAAAACCTCCTGCTGTTCTGAAGAAAACTCGTGGTCGCCCAACATTGAAAACGCAGGAAGAAAGAAAGGTTGAAGCCGCTAGAAAAAGCTCGTACATTCCGTCGGAAGAAACTTGGGTCGAGGCCTCAAACGATCTTCCCCGTCACAGCTCGTACATATCACCCGAATATTCTAGAAGACAAAAGAATACCAAACCGATCAACCTACACCCTGATTTCCCGATGATCAAGCTCGGTCCTAAGACGGATATAGCGATCCGCAACTACGCATCTCAGATTCCCGAAGTGATCCATCCATACATCGTTAGAATAAAGGATGTGATGCGCTGGTTAGACGGATCGATTTCAAGGGGGTGGGACGAGCAGATATCGAAAATTACATGACGATGCCTGAGACGGGGTTTCTTATTGCCCAACGATACGGTGTGATTGTTCACACTTTCGATATGCGTGGGAGCGATACAATTTTCCCTCTGCTGGGCGGGCCAAACGAAGCTGAGGAACCTCACCTGGTGGTTGCGGTTGTGTTCGTCGACCATGGGCATTTCATACATGTAGAGCTTGGAGGTTGTTATCCAATGCCTCCCCCAAACCTACTCTGGACAGCGAACAGAACAGAGCGCGCAGCAGCCTGGCATACATTATACAGGGATCAGATCAACGCGTACGAAATGCTTACGTATCGTGCCCCTGACCTTAATGTAACCCCATATGTTCACGATGTATGTTAAATGTGTTTAATAATAATCACGTTTGTGTTTGTTCAATAAATGTGTTTAAAACCGAATGTCACCGACGCGACCCAATCCGATTCAATACGCACTTGTACGACCCAAAATGACAATATACATCATAATACTACAATTAATGAAAAAATACGTCATGTTCATGTACGGTAGGCGGCTGATACACATAACACTACTCATAGGAATCCTTGTGCTTTCAAACCAAAATGATACGATATAATGGAATATGACATCACACGTAACCGATTTGATCCGGAACTTGCAGTATAGTCCATATATATTAAAAAATGATGTATAATGGAAAAATCGTAAAATTTAGACTATTATCGACGCGTTTGTGAATTAAAAACAATTTTAAAAAAATAAAAAAGGCCCTAAACGCCCCGCTTTGACCTAAATGCCCCGCTTTGACCTCAAAGCGCCGCGCTATGGCCATAGCGGGGCGCTTTGATCCCTCGTTTAAACCAAAGCGGGGCAGCTTCTCCCCCATTTCAAACATAAACACAAAAACACACACAAAGGTGCGATTTCACACATTCTGAGCCGGAGATCTTCGTTTTCAAGCTTTCAACCGCTAAAAGGTAAGATCGAACACCCTTAATCGTTTTCGTTTAATGTACATGTTGAAATATGTGTTGATTGGGGCGGGTATTGATGATCTGCTGGGTTCTGTCCTTCAGAATGAAGAACCAAAGCGCCGCGCCGAGGCCATAGCGGGGCGCTTTGGTTCATCTTTATTTTTTTTATTTATTTATTATTTGTTTAATAATATTAATTATTATTTTATATTTAATATTATTTGTTTATTATTTAAATTGTTTAAATAATATTATTTAAATTGTTTAATAATATTCTTTATTATTTTATATTTAATATTATTTGTTTATTATTTAAATTGTTTAATAATATTATTTGTTTATTGTTTTATATTTAATATTATTTGTTTATTATTTAAATTGTTTAAATAATATTATTTATTTATTGTTTTATATTTAATATTATTTGTTTATTATTTAAATTGTTTAAATAATATTATTTATTTATTATTTTATATTTAATATTATTTGTTTATTATTTAAATTGTTTAATAATATTGTTTGTTTATTATTTTATATTTAATATTATTTGTTTATTATTTAAATTGTTTAATAAGATTATTTGTTTATTATTTAAATTGTTTAATAATATTATTTGTTTATTATTTTATTTTTAATATTATTTGTTTATTATTTAAATTGTTTAATAATATTATTTGTTTATTATTTAAATTGTTTAATAATATTATTTGTTTATTATTTTATATTTAATATTATTTGTTTATTATTTAAATAATATTATTTATTTATTATCTTTTCAACGTGTAGGGATGGATTCCTCCGATGACGAGATTGAGCATATGGAGGCTGAGGGAGATGTGGGAGAGGAGGGAGAGCCGGCATGTCCATACCTGCAGTTTCCGCAGGGGTCACGGGCGAGGGGAAGATGCGTTAGGTTGCGCACCATAGAGATTGGGGAGCACGTAGGGATAGACTGGGACCTGCTGGAGACCGTGGGAGAGGCCGCGCGGGCGCGTGATATAGTTGGACTAGATACTCCTTGGTCGCGCCTATTTGAGATAGCGATGGAGGACTCGTACCCTGAGCTTACGGTCGAGTTTCTTTCCACGTTTACATACGCGCCGCATCCGGCGGATTACGTGGAGGACCCGGATTTTCCAGTCCACGAGGTTACATTCCGTCTCGCCGGTCAGGAGTTTCAGATGAGTGTGCGGCAGTTTGCTGTCCATACAGGTTTGTACACAGAGCCCGAGCTTGATACTGATTTATATACGCAGGCGGTTACGGCGATGGACAGGCAGACGCTTATCAGTTTCTGGAGGGCCATTTCCAGGGTTCCCTTTGGGAAATCCTGGCAAAAGGCCACCACCATTAGAGACCCCTTGTACCGATACCTGCACCATGTTATCGCGTCTACTATCGTGCCGCGGGGTGCCAGCAGGGAGAAGGTCAACCTCAGTGACCTTTTCTTTCTATACTGCCTACTGCGCCGCCAGCCCTGCGATCTAACAGCCTGCCTGGCAGATTACTTTGCCACAGCATACCACCGGCAGCTCCGCGGGTACGTGCACACTGGCTCATACATCACCGCCATTGCACGCTCGCTAGGGCTCGTGCCCGAGCATGATACGGAGCGGTCCGATCCGGTCCCGTCTACCAGGTTGGGCCGCACGTCAGTATCTGCCATGCAGATCACCCATACCTTTGATGTTGGTCTGAGGTTTAGGAGCCGTGACGGGCTGATTTGGCATCCGGAGGTGGTGCCGGAGGTCATCCCGGTTGTTATTGAGGTGAGGCCTGGAGTGTTAGCCCCTCCTGATGTTCAGGCGGCCGCTTGGCAGGCTCAGCTACAGGCTCTGGGACTCGATCAGTTCCCGGGCCAGCCTCAGGATGAGGCTCAGCCTCAGCCTCAGCCTCAGCCTCAGCCTCATCCTGTATTAGAGGATCCGGCTCAGGAGGAGCATGTCGAGGAGATCCCGGTACCACCAGTTCAGCCAGCTCCTGAGCCGCCACAGTACCCGCAGCACGTTTACGCTGACCTGCCTCCGGTAGCGCGTGAGGTGGCTCGGGACTTCGACCGGCGCCTCAGACGCCAGGGCGCTCGCATTGACTGGATCGTCGAGACGCTCGTTGCTCTACGAGAGCTCGCTGGGTTGCCTCCACTTCCCCTCCCACCGTCCCCACCGCACGAGGATTAGTACCTTAGTTTGTTTGTATAGTGATTTGTTATGTATTATGTACTCAGTTGTACCTTTTTGTTTTGTATGTACAAACTGATATATATAAATATATATATTGCAGTTAATCTTCTATTTACATCACGTTGGTTTTGGATTGTTTACGTTTAATTCTTATGGCTTTCTGTACATTTTATTTAACGTGTTCGTTTAATTTAACAAAATAAACTAGGTTAACAGTTTATAAAGACGCACTTATATTATATACGTTCTATAAAAATAATGACGTAACAAAACGTAATTATAAAACAACTATGAATTATATGTAACTAATATTTTATAATAATAATAAAACTCAAATACAATTTTTCCTTCAAAAAACACTACCAAACTAACTCACATCCCACCTATTTAAAAAAAAAACAACACAAACTCCTGCCCACGCTTTTTGTCTTTTTGCACACTCAAAGCGCCCCGCTTTGGCCATAGCGAGGCGTTTTGGCCATGGTCAACAGACAAGGACTGACTTTTGTAGAAAAAAAAAGGACACCATTATTTACTTTTTTCCAATGTAATGTAGCTTTCAGTGGTGGACCCAGGAACTTTTTCATGGGGGTGCGGAATATTTTTAAAAATTTTAGGCCTCTAGGTATATAAGTAAAAAAATCGGTTCGTATCGGGTCGGGCCGGGTCAGGTCATGTAAAACAAACGAACATCAAACTAAATTTATATAATCATCAAAAACATGTCAAACCTTGTTACAAACATAATTAAAACGTCGACGCCCTACGGGTTTTCATTTTTTGAAATCTATCCAAAACATCATCTAAAACTAATTTCTTAAGCAATTCTTTCTCTATATAATATAAGTTGATCGCTCCATAACATAATGTTTCAATTTTAATTTTAATTTTCAACTATTCAAGCCCTAGAAATCATAACGTAAGTTGTAATCACCCTAAAAATATATATAAACAACACAATCACCCTAAAAATCATCTAAACAACCATAAACAACGTCAAAGCACACAAAATTTCAAACCTATTTAACAACTTTATTACCCTTTTTTCTCCTATAATATCAACAAAAATCATCAAAATAACAAAGAAACTTACCCGTGTTCGGATTTCGGTTAGATTTAGTGTCAAACGACGGTGGTATGGTGGCTGATTACGGTGGTCGCCGGCTACTGGACTGTTGTCGCTGGGTGATGTTGTTCGTTGGCAGTGCAGGGACGCAAGAGAGAGAGCGGGAGAGAATTTTTAATGGTTTTGGGCTTTAATTATTTTATTATAGTTAGAAATATTGTTGGGTTTGGTTAATGGGCTAAAACTTAGTGGGCTAGCTAGTTAGGAATTTTAAGTGGGTAAAGGTATGGGTATTTGGGTTTAGTTAGTTAGGTATTAAAAGTTATATAATTTAGGTAGTATTTTTTTTTAAATAAGAGTTTACTAAAAAAATTTAAAATATAAATTGATAACACTTTTTACCTAAGGGGTAGGGCTGGCAAATCGTGTCTTAGCAGGTTTAACAGGTATCTGATAACGCGAACAACAAAAATTTTAAACATGAATACGACTCGTTTAACTACTTTATATCCAATGTCTATAAGACAGATGTATATTTTATGCAACTAGAAGGAGAAATAATGGATCCTAACTTTCAAATTTTGATTATTTTTAAAAACGTAAAAAATCACATAGTGTACTTTTCTGTTATCGTGTCTTAGCAGGTTACCTACATGTTACCTATTGCCAGCCCTACTAAGGGGTGCGGACGAAAAATTTCAAGGGTGTGGTCGAAAAATTCCAAGGGGTGCGTACGAAAAATTCCAAGGGGTGCGGACGGGATTTTCGACGGAACTTAACACTAAATTTTTTTTCCCCGGGGTGCGCCCGCCCACCTTGGGCCAGGCTTGGGTCCGCCCCTGGTAGCTTTCGTTGTTTTTTTCTCACGCAAGGGATCATGATCAGTCATTATGGCAAAGGTGTGCTATTTGTAGAGGTGTACAAAAAAAACTCGTGGCTCGCAGCTCGTTCGAAATTCGCTCGAAAAAAGTTTGAAAAAAGCTCGGCTCGAAATTGGCTCGGTTGTAAATGAGCCAGCTCAGCTCGGTTTGTAAACGAGCCGAGCTCGAGTTTGGCCTGGCTCGGCTCGTGAGCCGGCTCGATAAGGTTTACATTGTTCATTTTTTTTTGTCCCACATCGCTCAGAAGAAAAAAATCAAGTGAGTATCTCCCCTATAAAAGAAGGTAAAGACAATGTAAAAAGTGGGCTAACTATTTATACTTGCATATTTAGCCATTTGGTTAAATTAAATTGCAATTATAGCCCTAAGTCTATGAAGAGATTCATTTTTAGGGTTTTTTAAGTAGTAAATTTTGCGATTCTTTGTTAGTTCGAGCTAGATAGAGCCGAGCCGAGCCAACTCGAGCTCGAGCCGAGCCAGCTGAAATTGAGTTCGAGCCGAGCTCGAGCTGGGTCGAGCTTGGCTCGACTCGACTCGTTTACAGCCCTAGGTATTTGTACCTTTGGGCTTTATGTTGGGCCCAAAGGGATAGGCGTATTTTTTTGTATTATCTCTTATTCTCTTGGTTTTATGTTGCAACCATACCGGTCCAAAAAGCCCATGTGTTAGGCCTAGTGTGAAGGTTTGTTTTTTTAGGGCTAGCTGGATCCTTGGGTGTTAGACACTTAGAACCTGTATAGTGGTCACCCCTCTTCACCTCCTATCATGTGGGGTTATTCGACACGTGACAATTGTGTAAGAGAGGGGGGTTATATTATATGGATGTGTAGTGAGGTAATACTCCTTCAATTTATATATGTATGTATGTATGTGTGTGAGAGAAGAAATAGATGGATTTGGTTAATTAACTCTTGCAAGTGTTGGGGGGAGATGGTGGACTCAGATTTACTTATAGAAGGTTTGGATATCATTTACGTAATATGATGACGCGTAGGATGACCTAGCTTCTTACCTAATTCTCTTTTATATATGAAAATTAAAATTTACTTAAACAAACAGTACTTAGGGGCTGTTTGTTTACCTTTTAATGAGACTTTTAATGGTTCAGACATCTTACTGGTTCAGCATTTAATGGTTCAGACTGTTTGTTTCGTGAGCAGATGTCTGAATGGTTTATACATTTGCCTCTGAATGGTTAAGTTTTATAGAGATTCTGAATGGTTAAGACCTCTAATCTGAATTGGTCAGACATTTGCCTCTGAAGGGTTAAGCATTATACTGCCTCTTAATGGTTCAGAACTCTTACTCGTTCAACACTTAATCATTTGAAACCTATTACTGATTCAACACTTAACCATTCAGAAGTTTCCAAACAGCCCCTTATGCTTCGAATTGTGTCACGTGAAACTTTAAATACCACTATTTTATATGACAAACACTTGCAATGGTACATTCAATTATTCATTCGAATCGGGTCATGAGAAACTTTAAATACCGCTATTTTATATGACAAACACTTGCAATGGTACATTCAATTATTCATACATTTTATCACATGTTACATGGTGGCGATGGTTTGTTTGTTCCCATCACTCGTGGAACTTGCCTCCCACCCCCAGTCCCCTTATGTTGGGCCCAAAGGGGCTGAGGTCTGAGGGAGTGAGGGCTTACGCCAGAGACCAGAGTCCAGAAGGGATACAGATTAAGGATTGGGCCTATTTTGTGCAAAGTTGTAGTACGAACCTAATAGTTTGTAGCTAGACCGGTCCGAAAAGCCCATATGTTAGGCCTAGTGATGAAGGTTTGTCCTTCATAATGGAGACTCCATCTCCATCTATATAATTAAAATAAAAACACATTTTTCTCTATATTTTGTTTATTTTTCAATTAAAAACACATTTTTCATAATGAGCGCGTCGTTTCCATTTGTTTTGATACAAATTACGACATTAGCCCAAACATTCTAACAATTACATTTCGGGCACTAACTATACTAACTAAATTTTCCAACTAAACTAACAAGATTAACTAACATGTAAAAGGTTCAGTTTTACACATTTTCAGATCTAAACACGATTACAAACAACATAAAACATCACAAGGTAAACCATTTACAACTATATATCTTAAAGTGCAACATACAACTACAGCCTTTTTTTTCCAATACCAAGAGTAAGTTTCAGTAAGAACAAATATGGCTGAAATTGTCTTGAATGTACTTACATTTGACGAAATTCAACGCTACATACAATAAGGCCCGACACATTTCCTTTATAAGTTATCACTTCCTCTGTTCCACCTACACATGAGCATGGATACTTGCATGTTTATGGCCCTATCAAACAAATACTGAATTTTAGCATTGATCTGAAGTTTAAATTTAGAACAAAAAATTTATGCTGTGTAAGGCATGTAAATTGCATGTCAAAAAATGGCCGGGCATAATACTTTTACTATTCAAGAATACGAAGAAAAGAAATAATTTTGTACATTAATGATACTGACTTACTTGAAAGTTTAATGCTCTCTCGATTTCTTCACATCCAAAAAATATGAAGCACTTGAACATGCATGATGGATTTGAAGTTAGAGGTTACAGTTCTTCACATGGCTAGGATGGCTCTATTAATCCCATACCAGTGTGTAGCCAACACATGTTAAGAAAGAACAACACCGGAATCAAGTCGCTTACTAGCTTATATGAATGTGGAAAAACTTGCGAATCAGTAATGGGTCAACACGGCTAAATTTGAAGTGCAAGTCAAAACAGGTTGGGTTGGTTCAGGTCGGGTCATGACTTGCGAATACATCATGGATATTAGTTACTAAAACATGTGATTTAAATATGATTTAACAAACTATGCTATCAAAACATTAACCTATTTTTTTCTAATAAAGCAGTTTAGAATGTTTTAAGCATTTGAATAACCTTTTGGGCGACTTTTGACCCCCTTCTTTTTTAATTTGACCCGTTTAAGATAATGCATAACCAAATAGGATCCATTTTTAGGTAAACGGGTCAAAACTGCCACCTATGGGTTTAGGGTATTTAATGACTTAAGTTGTGCTGTTGAATGCAGGGAGTTTGTAGGCTGCGTACGATGCATCGGGATTTTGTCGTTTTGTCGCCTTCCGAAGTTCAGCAGATGGGTGAAGAGGGAATGCAATTTCTAAACAGCAATGCAGCAGTACAGGCTAGGATGAATGGTGGTCCGGTATCAGAGAACAGACCCCGCACTTGGGCTGGCCTTACATGAACTGAACCGTTCTGAAGTCTGAACCATCATAGACCAATTGCATGCAGTGGCCAGATCACAGCTAGCAAGATGATTCTTGGTATGTTGATGTGTTATATTAGTGAGGAAACAACCCACTATTGTAGCTTTATTAAGATGTAATGAAGAATTATATTGACATTTTAAATGTTATATTAATCAATCTCATGAGCAAGTACTCGTCATCTTCGAATTTGTAATGTATCATAACACACCCCAGGTTAATTCATTTCATTTGCGTATTAGTCGACTTTATACATGTAAATGTGAACTCATTTGATGAGTTATATTATACACATAAGTATAAGTTAAAAAACTTATGTCATTACAACTTTAAAAACCCGTCCACCGGACGGGTAAATTCACTACTAGAAAACTGCTGCTATTCCCACGTCAATTTCCGTGGGAAATCCGTGGGTAACTGCGTTTACCCACGGATTTCCCACGAAAATGGGCTGTGGGAATTTTGCTCGTGGGTAATTTTTTTCTGACGCATTTCCTACGGATTTTCCTACTCCTTTCCCACACAAATGTTTCGTTGGAATTCTCCTACTCATTTCTAACCGAATTAATTTTCTTAACTTTCCCACGCATTTCTCACGAAACATTACTTTTTTAAAATTTTATGTTTAAATCAATTATATTTATTTTTATTATATATATTTTATATATTTTAATTTTCTTACACATTTCCTACGGAATTTTTTTTTTCTTCCTACACAATTCCAACGGAATGTATTCGTTTTTCCTACATAGTTCCTACGGAAATATTTTTTTCCTACACAGTTCCAACGAAATGTGTTCTTGATTCCTACAGAATTTCTACAAAATTAGTTTTTTTCCTACACAATTCCAACAGAACGTATTATTTTTTCCCACACATTTCCTACGAATATATTTTTGTTTCCTACACAATTCCAACGGAATGTGACGAAACCTGTTTATTCTTTTTCCTACATGTTTGCTACGGATACATTTAAAAAATAAATAAAAAATAAAAAAATCACATGCTTTTTCCCGCTAAAAAATGCATAATGATAAATATGATTCAGAACATAAATTTAACAAAAACGAATAACATAAATTCGAAGCACATTTAAATTACAAAATCGCCATTATTAAACATAAAGATCCGGAATAGATAACAAAAATTCCAAGTCCGCTGAAATCACAAAACCGCCATTGTTAAACATAAAGATCCGGAAAAATTAGAGAACTACCACTGATGACTAACAGGAGGTTATTTCATAAACTCTTCAAACTATTTTTGCCTTCTTTCTTCTTTTCTTTTTCCATATGTTGCACTCTTTGCTCCAACTCTTGTCTAGCATCCCTTTCATTTGCAAGTTCATTTAAACCGCACGTACACGAGTTGCTCACCAGTGGCTACATTGTCACAAAAATTAACACCCAATATCAAATCATTATTATTAGTGGATTCAAAATTACAACATTAGCTAAATTATTACCTTGCAAACAAACATGAATGAATCTGAATATGATGAAATGAAAAAAAGGCCAGTACATAACACCATTGATTCATGTAGGAATCAAGTCTCGTTTCAATCTAGCAAAAACTTCTGAAGCACTTTCACCTAACAAGCATATTCCACCATTAATCACATTTTAGGAGCAAAGGGCAAATAATAGAAGTGAGTTATCATAAAGTTACCCAACAGCAAAAACTTCTGAAGCACTTTCACCTAACAAGCATATTCCACCATTAATCACATTTTTAGGAGCAAAGGGCAAATAATAGAAGTGAGTTATCATAAAGTTTCCCAACGTTAATCACATTTTTCAATCTAGGTCGGGTGTTGTTTAATAGGGTTGCGAGGCATTTCAGATCATGCTCGGCAGTCGTGTTCAAGTAAGTAAAGCATTTCTGATTTAGTAACCGAGTTTGTGTCGTGTGGTTTTGGGTCGGTTCCACTCATCAATTACGGTTAAAAACAATACCGGACTGGACTAATAAAATTGGAAAAAGAAACTCAGTTTTGTTTGACTGAGGTTTCTACCGGACTGATTAATTATGGTTAGAAAACGACGCCGGACTTGGATATGTAAATGCAAAATTGGTAGAAACTAAAAGTACGATGAAAGAACCTTTATCCTTGGAATATGGCAAACCCCAACATAATCATTCTCATTCAGTTCCAAATGGCTTATGATCACAAATAATCATTCTTTTAGAATAATCTTTCCCCAAAACTGTAATAAAAAGAAAAGCATGAATATGATTTAGCAAAAGAAAAATCAAATCTATAATGTATTCTTAAAATCACATTGCTTTCTTGGTCTGGTATATTTCTAAAAACTTGTATCTAGGGTACCTGCATACTCCATTATCCATACTATTCATGTTTGTAACCTAAAATTATCAGATTACAGTTTAATATAATATATTTCAAAGACAACATTAAACCTTTGTAAAAAAACACACACAAACACCGTCTTTAAGTAATCATATTGTGCATTAACCTTTAATTTATCCCATCGTTTCTTCCTACTTCTCAATTCATTTAACATTAGACAACATTACTTCTTGTAAAGTTCAAAAATCAAATTGCATAGTTTACTTCTTAACTTCATATTATGTATTTCCGCCTCATCAGCGCATTAACACTAAAAGTAGATATACAAAAAAAAATCAACCTACAATACCTTTCAGTGTAACCATAAAGCACCATCTAGCCGGTTCGACATCGCTGAATGATTCTTCCAGATGAAAGTGGTCGTGGTGGTTGAAAGGTTTTGTGTAATCATTTCAGTGTAATCATTGGATTCTGGGTGCAAGTTAGTTCACTTTGGTGATATCCGACGACGACGACTGCAGCGGTGGTGGCATCCAATGGGGGAGGCAAGTGGTCGTGGTGGTTGTTGAAAGGTTTTGTGAGGTGGGAGGTGTCGGAGGTGGTGGGACGATGTGGGAGTCGGAGGTGGTGGTTGGGCTGTGCAAAACGGGCTGCAGAAGAAGAATGAAATTTGAAATACCTTTTGTCAATACAATAAGCTCGAGATTTTTCAAACGTATCTTGGCTAATGACCCCTACCAGAGTTTTAGAAAGTGTTGGCAGCTTGAGAGCAGCATGTTGTCTCAAATACAGATATGTCTCAAAGATGTACATCAATATCACGAACCCTAAATATTATTATCAATAGTAAATTAGCATCACTTCATCCATGGACAATAAGCAACAATATAACAGATAAACACATTTTAAGAATAAGTTCAAATTAGCACACTAGTAAACTTACAAAATTGAAGCCCAAAAATTGAAGCCCTAATTGCTGAAGCGTACAGCGTACCTGCGATTGAGGTGAAGAACACAGAAATTGGAGCCCTAATTTGTTAAAGCGTAACTGTTGGAGCCCTAATCTGAGAAAAAAAGCGACAAACATACCTGCGATAGGGGTGAAGAACACTGATTGGATCCTAATTGTTGAAGCCTAGCTGTAATCTTAGACAACGAAGAACAGGAACGATCTGCGATGGATGTATCAGGTGTGGTGGATGCCCTAAATGTGGATGTCATTTGGAGACGATTGATAGGTTTTGGTGTTTCATAATTCATATGTGACAAACTCCACTATTATAGATATGCATTAAAATACCTATCACACCAGTTCAAACCTGTATGGGTCGGGTTGGGTCGAGTCAGGTCATGGGTCAAAACGGGTTCGGGTCAAAACAGGTCAATTAAAAAAAGGGTTGTTTTGGTTTGGGTAAAAACGGGTTGAGGTCGAAACGGGTTTCTGGTCGGAACGGGTTGAGGTCGAAACGGGTTTCTGGTCGGAACGGGTTTCGGGTCGGGTTAGTTAAAAAAAAATTTAAAGGGATTGTACATCAAGGGGCAATTTTGTCGGGTTAAAACGGGTCCAGGTTGGTTCGGGTTGAGAATGGGTTCGGGTCGGGACGGGTTTGAGACAAAAAACTGGGCTTCTTCAGATGTAAACAGATTCGATATATTTTTGTCCAAATTACAGACCTACTTGAGAAGCAAAACAATTGCAATTTGACATATACCTATAAATAAACTAGCTCTAACCTGTTACAAATGCTTTCATGCTGAACCTGTTACAAATGTTCGGGTTCATGTATTTTTTTTCGGGTTCGGGTCGGGTTGAACCCACCAACCCGCGAACCCGACCTGTTAAGCACCCCTAGTGCTATTATATCTTAACAAAAAATTACAAGTCATATATGCCCTAACAGAACGTGTTGGGCCTTGATATATCTTAATGGCCCATTAAGGCCTTTATTATGTAACATTCGATGTTGAAGGGTTATATCATGTCATGTTGAGTAATCTTGTATCGTAATGGACACTAACAGGTCATACAAGCCCTAATTGACCGTGTGGGCCTTTATATATCTTAATGGCCCAATTAAGGCCTTTATTATGTAAAATTCGACGTTGAAGGGTTATACCACGGTGTATTGAGTGATAATATATCGTAACGAACAATTACAAGTTACACATGCCCTAATAGACTATGTTAAGCCTCGATATATCTTAATGGCTCGTTCAGGCCTTTATTATGAAACATTTGATGTAGAAGGGTTACAACACGTTGTATTGATGCTATTATATCGTAACGAAGATTTACAAGTCATACATGCCCTAATAAACCATGTTGGGCCTTGATATATCTTAAACGCCCATTAAGACCTTCATTATGTAACATTCGATGTTGAAGGATTACATCACGTTGTATTGAGTGCTATTATATCGTAACAAAAAATTACAAGTCATATATGCCCTAATAGAGCGTGTTGGGCCTTGATATATCTTAATGGCCCGTTAAGGTCTTTATTATGTAACATTCGATGTTGGAGGGTTATATCATGTCATGTTGAGTGATCTTGTATCGTAATGGACACTAACAGGTCATACAAGCCCTAATAGACCACGTGGGCCTTGATATATCTTAATGGCCCAATTAAGGCCTTTATAATGTAACATTCGACGTTGAAGGGTTATTCCACGTTGTATTGAGTGATATTTTATCGTAACGAAGAATTACAAGTCATACATGCCCTAATAGACTGTGTTAAGCCTCGATATATCTTAATGGATCGTTCAGGCCTTTATTATGAAACATTCGATGTTGAAGGGTTACAGCACGTTGTATTGAGTGCTATTATATCGTAACGAAGATTTACAAGTCAAACATGCCCTAATAAACCATGTTTGGCCTTGATATATCTTAAAAGCCCATTAAGACCTTCATTATGTAACATTCGATGTTGAAGGATTACATCAAGTTGTATTGAGGCTATTATATCGTAACAAAAAATTACAAGTCATATATGCCCTAATAGAGCATGTTGGGCCTTGATATATCTTAATGGTCCGTTGAGGTCTTTATTATGTAACATTCGATGTTGGAGGGTTATATCATGTCATATTGAGTGATCTTGTATCGTAATGGACACTAACAAGTCATACAAGCCCTAATAGACCGTGTGGGCCTTGATATATCTTAATGGCCCAATTAAGGCCTTTACAATGTAACATTCGACGTTGAAGGGTTATACCACGTTGTATTGAGTGATATTATATCGTAACGAACAATTACAAGTCATACATGCCCTAACATACTGTGTTAAGCCTCTATATATGTTAATGGATCGTTTAGGCCTTTATTATGAAACATTCGATGTTGAAGGGTTACAACACGTTGTATTGAGTGCTATTATATCGTAACGTAGATTTACAAGCCATTCATGCCCTAATAGACCGTGTTGGACCTTGATATATCTTAAATGTCCACTGAGACCTTTACTATGTAACATTCGATATTAAAGGGTTACATCACGTTGTATTGAGTGCTATTATATGGTTGCTAAGAATACGAGTCATAAATGCTCTAATAGACCGTATTAAGGCCTGTATTGATTCCTACGATTTTTCTACGGAACTATTACATTCGTTATTTTCCTATGGATCTATGACGAATTGTTAAAAGGAAACGTATTTCATAGGAATTGCGTCAGTATTTTGCTACACATTTCCTACGGATATATATAAATTTGTTTTAAAAATAACATATAAGTGTATTACAAAAAATTACCCATTCCGTGAATAATCTGTCGGAATTTCCAACACACTTCCTACGGAGTTAATTTAGAAATAACATATATTTTTATTAAATAATAAAACTTGATATTTTAATATCGCTAATTTTATTTATTATGAATATTTTTTTATGATAAATTGGGTTCCTACGCATTTCCTATTAATGATTAAAATGAAAACGAATTTCGTAGGAATTGCGTCAGTATTTTCCTATACATTTCCTACGGATATATATAAATTTGTTTTAAAAATAACATATATGTGTATTACAAAAAAACTATCCATTCCGTGAGTAATCTGTCGGAATTTCCAACACACTTCCTACGGAATTAATTTAGAAATAACATATATTTTTATTAAATAATAAAACTTTATATTTTAATATCGTTAATTTTATTTATTATGAATATTTTTTATGATAAATTGGATTCCTACGCATTTCCTACTAATGATTAAAATAAAAAACGAATTTCGTAGGAATTCCGTCAGAAATTGCCAACGCATTTCCTACGCATACTGATTCCTACGAATTTCCGACTAATGCTTAAAATGAAAATGAATTTCGTGGGAAATCCGTCGGAACGTTCCGACACTTTTCCTACGCAAACCAATTTGTCGCTTTTTTGTAGCTTTTTTTGTCACAAAACTAAGACCCTTTCTTGTTCGTCGGAATATCGTAGGAAAAGTGTCGCAATTTTCGTTCGTAGGAAATACGTAGGAAATTTTGGTAGGAATAATAGCAGTTTTCTAGTAGTGATTACTAGTTAGCTAGGGAGGAGATCGGAAATACTTAACCCGTAGCCAACATAGTGTTTTAGATCCTTTCCCCAAACCCCATTCTTAACATTGAGGGATAATGAAACACATAAAAAAATTAAATAGAAAAATAATAACTATTGAAAACACCTCTATATTCCCATCCTCATATTTTCCAGGAAAATAAATCAATCCCTTTTATTTCTCACTATTCATCCTTCATATTTATTTACTTTTTTATATATATTTTATTGGTGGATGTGACTGGATGGAAATATGAAAGAATAAAAATCTATTGTTTAACTGAATAAAAAAAAGAAATATGAGAAATAAGATGCATGATGTTTTTAAAAAGTAAGAAAAAAATTAAAAAACATAGTTTTTAATTATATTATATAATATGGTGGAAGTTGCCTACAAAGTCTATTTTTCCTACAAAGTCTACAAAGTCATAAAACACCACAATTTCAGCTATAAAACACACTCAAAACCCACGAATAACAAAGTGGAGATTACTAAAACGCCATAATTGTGGGTTTTGTGTTGTGTTTTGGATGATAAGGCTTTGATTATCGAATGACTAACATTAGTGTGTTTTATATTGATTATCATGTTGTGTTTTATTTTTATAGTTCTACGATGGTGTGTTTGAAGTTTTTATGGACCGATAGAGTTTGGATATTGTGTTTTAGTGATTTTCACTTTGTTATTCGTAGGTTTTGAGTGTGTTTTATGACTTTGTAAGAAAAATAGACTTTGTAGCCGAACCCCACCCTTATATAATATATAATTACGTATTAGAGATCTAAATTAGAAAATTTCCAGTTTCTTTGTTTTTCTTGTGGGCTAATAACATTTATTCAATGAATGTTTGTAAAAAATATGTTAATACAACTTGTGCTGCCTTTGGATAAACAAAGATATTATAATCCTTAAAAAAAAAAAAGAATTGCCGGCCACTAGGCCTGAACAAATTAAATAGACTCATTCTATACGCACCCCCTCCTGATTATACCATCCTTGTGAGAGGAAAACTGTCGGTCCCACGCAGGCCTCACCTGTAAGTATGTGAGAGGAGAGAGGTGAAAAAAGTAAATAGAGGGGTGTAGAAAGTAGCACCCATTAAATATCCTTTGTAAGTTGTACCAAAGACATTGCAGTGAAGACTTTCTGCAATATCTGTTTGAGCATGAATAGTTTTAACTGTGCAATCATGTTTTGTAAACAGTAAATTACTTACTGCATGTATTTATGAATTTATCAATTGAATTTTTAATGGTTAGATCTATCATGTGTTATTACACAGTTTTACCATTATCTTTAAGCTGGCCCCTTCAGAAAAAACAACCTCCTAAACCATCAAATAGCGCCCGAACCAAGTCGATTTTTGATCGTATTGGTTGGCTAGTTTGGCTGAACCACTCGGTTTAGCTGGATCAACCGATCTAGAGCCAGGCGGTGTTAGAGCATCTTGGTTCGAGTCCAAGATCTAGTAGATCTATCCTATAATAAAAGTTGACTCTGGAAATTAAATTACATCTACACAAGAACATACAAGATCTACAACTTTTCAAACACAACGACTACTGGAATAAAGATAGCAACAATGAAACTTGATACAGATACAATCATTTATTTGTGATGCGCATGAATCTGTGGATCTACGGCTGAGGTTGACTTACTTAGCAGCATCTCCAGATTGACCAGGCTGATTAGTTGAGTTCTTGGCACGTGGATCCACATCTCCATGTGATGGGGCTTTTGTTTGATTAATTGGGCGTTGAAATGATACAGGCTTATTGTTACCAGTAGTATTACCAGATGAAGATGAAGAAGCTGCAGGCTTCCTGACTGAAGAAAGAGATGGAGGTCCACCAGACATGATATTTGTTGGATTTGATTAATGAATTCTTGCAAGTGGTTGGAGGAGATGGTGGACTCAGATTTACTTATAGAAGATTTGGATATCATTTACGTAATATGATGACGCATAGGATGACCTTGCTTCTTACCTAATTCTCTTTTTATATTACCCTATATATGGGTCATTCTATTCCCACCCCCCCTAATTACTAATTACACCCCCCCTATTAAAAACATCACATCCATCAATCATCCATCAATCACTTGGTTTTTGTATCTAGCCTATTTTGTCTTTTTGTTGTCTTTTTTATTCATTTATTTAATTAGTTAGTATTATTATTATTATTATTATTATTAATTAGTATTTGTTTATTATTTAATTAGTTAGTATTATTATTATTATTTTTATTATTATTATATTTATTATTATTAGTAGTAGTAATGATATAGTATTTATTATTAGTTTTTATTGTTATAATTTATCAAATTATATTTATAGCTGTAACAAAAGCTATATAAAAATAAGTACTTTTTTACAAAATTATTATCATTTAATAATTTACATACAGAGGTTTAATCGATACACCCCCCAAATGTAGCAGGTTGTGTTATCCAAGACTTATACATATTTTGACGTGATTCAAATATATTCTCCCAGCCAGCTGCATCATTTTCTCTCATTAATTTCCATAGGTTGTTTGTGCTGGCAATTGGATACTCTCCTTGCAATTCTACCATTATAAAATGGTTACCGTTCACGTGTGCAATTGAAATTATTTTTTTTTCTGGGAACTCGTGAGGGCCTCTCCAAAGCGGAAAACAAGTAGAACTGTTTCTTTTTTCTTGAGATAAAAAATGAACGATCACATTAAACTTGTTCGCAATCAAGAATCCTGCCTCTGGCATAATCATCCAGTGTTTTTCAGGTGCAAACCCCGATCCTGACCAAGCCAAGGACGTGAACACATCTTTGAATGAGCCTAAGAAAGCCTTAGTGTACTTATTTCTAAACTCGAGTAGCTCTTCCAACAGTGATCTCCGGATAAATAACCATTCATCTTCACCGTACCCGAGAGCAGAAGCTGTCGCCCGAAACCCACAATTTCCATCACCTAACACGTTATGTATGCGTGTAACATACGCATGGAAGATTTTTGGAATTAGATGAATATAGTTGTGTATCACCTGTGATGCTTGATCTTGGTTCAACCCCATGAAATCATATCCCGGTGTGTTTAAAAGGTTGGTAAAAAAACCTTGTCCGTCTGTATCTTGTGTCATGAACGGACTTGGTTCACCAGGATCGTCCTTGAATGGTTTTTTTCCGTAAATATCTTGATTTATGAACGAACTTGTTTCACCAGGCACTTGATAGTTCACGTCTGGACTGATGTAACCAACATAATCAGCAGTCTCTAGATACCCGAATGAACTATGTCTCCAAGGCTCTTGAGTGTAATCATGATCTTGGGAGTTCACAAATGAACTATGCCTTGCAGGTTCTTGAGTGTAATCCTGCTCTTGATAGTTCGTAAATGAACTATGCCTTCCAGGTTCTTGAGTGTAATCCTGCTCTTGATAGTTCGTAAATGAACTATGCCTTCCAGGTTCTTGAGTGTAATCCTGCTCTTGATAGTTCGTAAATGAACTATGCCATTTTTAGACACGTAGCCATTTTTAGTTTTCGATCTTTTAATCACCATAGCGTAACCAAGACTACGTCCGGTGTTTCTAACCCATTCCATCATCTCTTCACGAGACTTGAACACCTAAAAGTGAACTAATATTAGTTACAAAATATTAGGTGAACAAGCTTGAGTAGTTACAAAATATATATTATCCAAACAAACTCATTTAAACTAAAACAAGACCCTTAACCTAGCTAGATTATATAACTAAGCTGAAACTTGAAACATGGGAATTAAAAACTATACCTGATCTGTTGAAAATCCATACATTTCTTTAACTTTTATGAATGCTATAAAAGTTGAATAAGAAAAAATAAGAACATGAATCAAAGATAAGAAAAAATTACACAACGAATAAAACTATACCCTCTTGATGCTCTTGTGTCACTTTGTAAAATTTTAGATTGAAATTTGAAGTAATTTGCGGTCTTGCGGACAAATGACAATTATAGTAGGCAGTAGCACCAATTATTCTTTCCACGTTTTTTTTAATAATAATAATAATAATAGGCATTTTTTTGACTTGATATTTGTTTTCTATTTTGAGGCAGTAGCACCTTATTCTTGACTTGGTGTTTTTATTATTTTTTTGTTTGTTTTTTTTTTTTTACAAACTTTGGGTGTAAAAAACTACCCCCTCGGGAACCACGTGCCACGGAGGGCGTTGACCACGATTTTTTTTTACAACTAGATCCGTATATTTTAACAACATTCGTAAAAAAAAAAAATTCAAACGGCGCGCCCGAGGGGTAGTTTTTTACACCCAAAGTTTGGTGTTTTTATTATTTTTTTGTTTTTTCTTTTTTTTTTTACAAACTTTGGGTGTAAAAAACTACCCTCTCGGGAACCACGTGCCACGGAGGGGCGTTGACCACGATTTTTTTTTACAACTAGATCCGTATATTTTAACAACATTCGTAAAAAAAAAAAATTCAAACGGCGCGCCCGAGGGGGTAGTTTTTTACACCCAAAGTTTGGTGTTTTTATTATTTTTTTGTTTTTTCTTTTTTTTTTTACAAACTTTGGGTGTAAAAAACTACCCCCTCGGGAACCACGTACCACGGAGGGGCGTTGACCACGATTTTTTTTTACAACTAGATCCGTATATTATAACAACATTCGTAAAAAAAAAATTCAAACGGCGCGCCCGAGGGGGTAGTTTTTTACACCCAAAGTTTGTAAAAAAAAACAAAAAAACACTAAAATATACTAAAAGGACAACAAAAAGACAAAAAACACTAAAAACAAAAAGCAAATGATTGATTGATGGATTGATGGATGTGATGTTTTTGTAGGGGGGGGTGTAATCAGGAATTAGGGGGGTGGGAATAGTATCACCCTTTTATATATGGTTTGTTTTAATTTTTTTTTAAGTAGTCAGATGACTTTAGTTTCCAGTTTCATTCCAATAAATAGAGCAAATTACATAAGGATAGCAGGTAAACAAGCAAAAAACTGCACTGGCATCCCCTTCTGAATAGAAAATCCGAATCTACTAAAAACATAGCCTCGACCCTGAAGGGTCAAAAAGTTTTTAAATTAAAATTTACTTACACAAACAGTACTTTTCGAATTGTGTCACGTGAAACTTTAAATATCACTATTTTATATGACAAACACTTGCAATAGTACATTCAATTATTCATACATTTTTACAAAAAAATATATATGTATATATATTTTTTACCACTTTTATAGGAAAAAAGGACACCATTATTTACGCCTTTCAATGTAATGTAGCTTTCATTGTTTTTCCTCACGCAAGGGACCAAATTCATACAATCGTTATCTCAAATGTGTGGTGGTATGGTATTTGTACCTTTGGGCTTTATGTTGGGCCCAAAGGGGCTGAGTCCTAGAGAGTGAGGGCTGATGCCTGAGTCCAGAAGGGTATAGATATCGGGCCTATTTTGTGCAAAGTTATAGTATGAACCTAATCTAGTTTGCAGCTAGACCAGTCCATACTCCATAAAGCCCATATGTTAGGCCTAGTGATGAAGGTTTGTGATTCATAATGGAGACTCCATCTCCATCTATATAATTAAGGGCCCCCTTGTTCCCACACCCCCTAAATCTTATTTTCACACCCCCTAGTGTATACGGGCCGTATACAATTATACGGCCCATATAGAATGTTTTTGAATAGGAAAATGCGCAGAGAATGTTTTTATTTTATTTTATTATACACGGCCCGTATATAGTTATACGAGCCGTATACATCGGTATACGATTTGTAAAACGTATACGGCTCAATGGATTTATTTTGGGAGGTTTTTGATGTTACCACATTTATACGGGCCGTATAACTATATACGGGCCGTATATAATGGTTTTTTTCAAGTATCACGTTTTTTCCAGTAAAAACACAATCATTCTAGGGTTTCTAAACTCTTCATCAACTTTAACAATGTCGATAAACGTTGACCGGAACACGCCGCTTAAATCGGAGCACAGGTAGAGTAACGTTACCGATCAGTCCGTTGATGGAAACCTTAGCGATCGCAGAGATCTTCGTGTTGGTTATTTATCGATTCCGAATAACTAGCAGAAGAACCCGACACAAACAAGTTCTCCACAGTTTGTTATTCAGATCTCTATTCGGTCATCTTTTCAAACTACAACACACGATAACTTTAAACTTTATATTGTGTGATTTGACCAAGAAACACTACTAGAAAACTACATTTTTTCCTACAAAAGTTTCCTACAAATTTCCCACAACTTAATTTTTTTTACAATTTTCCTACAATTTTTTGACAAAAAAGAAAACAAAAAAAAAACCCAAAACTTTTCCACAAATTTCCTACAAAATTGCTACACAATAAGCATTTGTAGCAATTTCGTCACAAAATTTATAACCTTTTCGACAAAATTCCGACAAAAATTATAAAATTTCATATTATTCGTAACTACAACAAAATAAATAATTTAAAAAATATAAAATATTAAACTTGTCGGAAATTTGTAGCAAATTGACACCAGTTGCTACATATTTCCTACAAAAAATGTTGTTTTATTTGTTATTTATCAATTTTAGAAAAATAGATAATTTAAAAAAATAAAATGATAAGTCTGTGGGAAATTTGTAGCAAATTGACAGTAGTTGCTACAAATTTCCTACAAAAAGGCAATTATTCAACAAATTAAGAAGAAAACGTAATTTTAAAAAATAAAATATTAGATTTGTCGAAAATTTGTAGCAAAATTGACACTAGTTGCTACATATTTCCTACAAAAAAAAGAGTTATGTTATTTGTTATTTATCAATTTAGAAAAAATAGATAATTTTAAAAAATAAAATAATAAATTTGTCGGTAATTTGTAGCAAATTGACAGCAGTTACTACAAATTTCCTACAAAAAGGCTATTAATTAAGAAGAAAACATAATTTTAAAAAATAAAATATTTTATTTGTCGAAAATTTGTAGCAAATTGACACTAGTTGCTACATATTTCCTACAAAAAAAAAGTTATGTTATTTGTTATTTATCAATTTAGAAAAATAGATAATTTAAAAAAATAAAATAATTAGTTTGTCAGAAATTTGTAGAAAATTGACAGTAGTTGCTACATATTTCCTACAAAAACGCTATTATTGATCAAATTAAGAAGAAAACATAATTTTGAAATATAAAATGTTGAATTTGTCAGAAATTTGTAGCAAAATGACACTAGTTGCTACATATTTCCTACAAAAAAAAAGTTATGTTATTTGTTATTTATCAATTTAGAAAAAATAGATAATTTAAAAAAATAAAATAGTAAATTTGTCGGTAATTTGTAGCAAATTGACAGCAGTTGCTATAAATTTCCTACAAAAAGGCTATTGTTGATCAAATTAAGAAGAAAACCTAATTTTGAAATATAAAATGTTAAATTTGTCCGAAATTTGTAGCAAATTAACACAAGTTGCTACAAATTTCCTACAAAAAAATTTATGTTATTTGTTATTTATCAATTTTAGAAAAAATAGATAATTTAAAAATAAAATATTAAGTTTGTCGGAAATTTGTAGCAAATTGACAGTAGTTGCTACACATTTCATACAAAAAGGCTATTATTTATCAAATTAAGAAGAAAACATAATTTTGAAATATAAAATGTTAAATTTGTCAGAAATTTGTAGCAAATTGACACAAGTTGCTACAAATTTCCTACAAAACAGTTATTTATAGAAAAAAAACATAGTTTGAAATTATAAAATGTTAAGTTTGTCGAAAATTTGTAGCAAATGAACATCAGTTGCTACAGATTTCCTACAAATAGGTTATTTTAATTTATCAATTTAGAAAAAAACATATAATTTTAAATTATAAAATGTCAAATTTGTCAGAAATTTTTGGCAACTGACCCTTTACATATACGATTCTGTACTATACTATATCATACCTCATACCATACTATACCATATATTATACGATACTATACTATGTTGTACCTTATACAATACGATACGATACAATCCTACACTGCACGACACGACACAACATGACACGACATTATACTATACGATATAGTATAGTATACTATATTACATTGTGTGATACGATACGGTCCTATACTATACAACACTACACTATACTATATTGTACAATGCTATCATATACTATACAATACTACACTATAATATATTACACCATACAATATACGATACTATACTATATTTTATTGTAAGATACGATATGATCCTATAGTATGCTACAGTATACTATATTGTAACATACTACTATACTATACTATATTGTACGATACGATCCTGTACTATGCAAAACTACACTACAATATATTGTACTGTACTGCACTATACTATATTGTACGATACGATACGATCCTATACTATACAATACTACACTGTATTGTATAGTACTATTACGATACGATACAATACCGTGATGAACTACCGGTATTCGCTTTTAATCTAAAATGCGTACAAATATATCATGATTTTAAACCGAGTGCAGGTCCTATAACGATTCCGAACGTTACCACCCCGAATCCCTTGCGTAACAAATCGAACCGATACGAACGATTTCTCGCCGCATAGCATGGGCAACCCATCTGATCGCGGTTTTGACACTTGGATGCTTGGTTACGTTATTCATGTTCATCAGTTAAAATCTATGACATTTCATCGAGCTCCTTAGATAACGAATTAGAGTGTTTAGCCAAGCCCTAAGCATATGCATCAAGTAGAAATGTTAAATTAGTCGTCGTTGTGAATTGGTGGGTAAATTTCCCCAAATATTGTATGAACCGAAAAACCATCTTACATACATGAACCCGAACACAATATGCTTATTCAAAGGTTGGCAATGATAGAGTATGTATAAACCGAAATATAAGTTGTTTTTCCCATATATAAAAGTACTCTAAATTTAAAAATATGCAACGAAAAATATAAAAAAGGTATAAGAATAATTACTTTAAACTTTAAAATGACCTTATGCTTGATTCTTTCTAATCATAACTAGTGGTTTTTCTCCGCGCTATACGGCGGGAACTTAGTTTGTATAGATTAATTTCTTTCCTGTACGAACACTCGCTATAGCAGCTGAAAGAGAAAACTAAAAATATAAAGTTGTGATATGCTCAAAAGGATATCAACACGTGTATTATATCATATCAATCGAAAACTATAAAAGAATGATACCGGTTCTGATACTACCGATATTGGTATCGATGTTCGGTTGAAATCGGCTTGATTCGTCACGTATCGATACTCGTATAACTGACGATTAAATTTTTTTTTTTTAATATTGTTATCGGCACTCGTACAGTTTACAGAAAGAATAAATTACGATTCGTTTTTAGTTTTGATTCGATTTGATAGGATAGCAGGACAATATACATACATTATTAATAAAAACTAAATTTAGAGAAAATCAAAATATATAATATTAAATGTTTAGATTTACTATTCATATATATGTATTAATTCATAACATTCTAATGAACAGTGCAACAGTTCAGGTTCCCCGGTTTTACACACCTACATCTGCCGGTGACTATCTTTGTTTGCCGCCAGTCCTCCACAATCACATTGAGTTTATCCCTTTGTTACGCCCCTCTGTCTTCTCACTTCACCGGCGACCGGAACCGGGTATCGGCCGGCAGCCCGGCGCCCTTCTTCTCCGACAAGCACCCCCAGCCCCCACTTCATCTTATATCCACAACTCAGCCCTCATTTCCTCGAATTCTTCTCACACCCGCATGAATTATGGACCAGAAAGAGAGAGCCGCCGCACACGGCGGCGGCGCAGCGACGAGAACAGAGAGGGAACAGAGAAAGGGAGACGGGAGAGAAAGAGAGCGGCGTCGTTTTTTCTGCCAACTGACTTCTCCGGCAGCCGCCCGGTGATACCCTGTTCCGGCCGTTTTCCGATAATGATGATGAAGCTGGACGGTGACGGTGCGACGGTGTCGGGTCCGAGATTTGGTGGTGGATGTTTGGATGCGGGTCTCGGCAGTGGCAAGCAGACATGATGAGAGAATCACTGCACAAGACTCAATCAATCACTGATAACATGGTTTCCATTTTGGGTTCTTTTGATCACCGTTTATCTGCCCTTGAATCAGCCATGCGTCCAACTCAGGTAGATTTTGATCAGTTTTTTTTTTTTTTTTTTTTTTTTTTTTTTTTTTTTTGTAACTTTACTAAATAGTAATAAATATCCATTTTTTTGTATTTCTTTGAATTGTGAGAAAATGTATGTGGGTGTGTTTGGCTTTCAGGTTTAGGGGAAAAAACGTGGAAACTTGATCTACTTTGTGTTAGCTGGATAAATAAATAGCAGCATTGGAACCACATCAGCCGCAGCTGTGGTGCTGCGGTGGTGGCTGCAGATCGGTTCCGACGAGGCGACGGCAGCAGAAGGGACAACGGAAGCGTGCTTAACCCGTCGGTTAGTACTTGGCTATTGTTCGTACCCTTGTGGCTTCTGATCTTGTGTAATTGTTAAATGTCTGTTTGTTTAGATATTCAAGATTTGAAAGTTGTTTATGTTAACTGATGTTCGTTGATGATGATGATATGATTATTCTTGTATGAACTGTTTATATGATATAGATGTAGCATATGTTGTTTTGAATCCTTTGTGATTTTTGATTGGTGAAATAAAAGGGTACACTTACACATGTTTAATTTTAAGAATGATGATAGAGTATTTGAGGATGTTCTTGTGACAAAACTGTTGGTTTAAGATCTGAACATATGTGTCATTACTGCCATTGGTTACTCCCATGATACCTTCGGTAAGGTAAGTACCTTAGGTTCCTCCGCTTAGTTTTGGCTATGTTTTTTTCCGTGATATTGGACTCACCTAAACGAGTGTTGTTGCTGGTTTAGGTTATTTGTTCCCTGTTTTATTTATTTTATGATTTAGGGGGTGTTTGGATGTTCTGTAATAATAAAACTATAATATAAAATTAACAATTTTGTGTGAAATATAAATTCATCAAATATGATGTTTTCATTATATAAGTTAATGAATGATTACATTACAATATGTCAGTTACAATACAACAACCTATTACAAATGAAATCTACTTTGCAATATCTGATTTAAGTACAATGTGTATGTACATAAAAGTATTTTGTGTATTCTTAAGGATTTCTTTTTATTTGTGGGCCATTCTTGGTTGTAGTGACAATGTACTACTATATCACACTGGAAGCCAATGATGGAGGTGAGAAGAAGAAGACGTGTGAGGCGAATGGTTGGGTCAACCCATGGATGAACTTTGACGAATTGCAGGGTTTTGAAGTTGTTCACGCTTAGCTTTCTTCTGGTAATTTTCTGTTTAAAGTGTTCTTCTGCTTGGTTTTTTGGGAGCTATCATGCTAGAATCGCTCTTGACAACATTTCGAAAGCCCCAATGCCTTTCGCGCAACGCACGTATATTGAAAAACACTAGTTCCTATTAATATATACAAAATATAATATATTTATATTATATATAATAAGCATGTATAAAAAAACACAACCATTGGATCTCACAACCTTTGGATCGTCAACCCTGTGGCCCACCCTTTCAAGCCCTAATTGAAAAAAATTAAACATTCCCGCTTCTATCTTTTGGCTCGCTGTCTCCTTTTCCCGCTACTCATTCCAGCCCTAATCTTCCTACCAAAGAAATCGACCAGCCAATGAGTAGGCGACGACGAAGATAGAGGCCAGAAGCTGTGTTCCAGACGGTGGTTTCGGGCGGCGCTTCAAGATGTGAAACCGGTAAGTTGATCTGATCCCAATCTCGTAAACCCTAGGGTCCCTAACTTTCATGGTAGTTTTGTAAAACCTAAATTTGAGTGAAATTGTGAAATTTATTTAGTGTTTTTTACTACTGTAAGTGTTTTTTGTTACTATTAGTGTATAAATGTGAAATTTATTAGTGTTTTTGCTGAAGTTAGCTACTGTGAACGGTGACTAGTCACAAATTAGGACTAGATTGGCTGATTCGCAACAGTGATGGGTTGCAAGCAAAGTGCAGAGCTGAAGTTTGGCTATTTTTGTTTTATGGTTTTTAAATGAATTGTGTATAGTTTTAAATGGGTAATTATGTCTATTCTTTTTTTCAGGCATACTAGACTTCAAACTGAAGGCATATAATATATATAGTTAGTAGGGGTGAGCAATAAACGGTTCCGACCCGCGAGAACCACAAAACCGACCCTTTAGAACCGCGTGTTAGAACCGATTTAGCAAAAGGGGTCGGTTCATGGTTCTTGTATTTCCTGAATATGAGGTTCCGGTTCCAACCTGTCCAAAAGCATTCTGAACCATGAGAACCATTTCTAATGTATATGCTTGATTTGGTTTATTTGTGATATTAATGATATATGTATGATGTGTGTATAATTATATATTTTTAAACTAGTGTGAGTGTTCCATTGAAACCGATTTAATACATGTGGATTTGATTTAAATGTACATTTTTTATATGCAAAGATCATTACATCAGTGATGTAATGTAGAATATCCAATAAGAGGGTACCAAAGATTACATGGATGCATCAGGATCATAGAAGCCAGGAACCAGCTTCAAAGAAGTTCACTAAACTCATATTTGTTGCAGCCCAAAAATAAGTTGTATGTAAATGGCTGTTAAGGTTCCAAAAGGGTCTAGGACCCATGAGACCCTTCTTAGACCCGAACGTTTTCCTCCTTAAATGGTTCCGGTTCTTATATTTGTTAGATATTCAGTTCTGGGTCGGGTTGGTTTCGGGTCGGTTCTTGATGGTTCGGAACCTTTGCTCACCCTTAATAGTTAGTACATATAATATATCTGTTAGACTGTTAAAATTTTAGATTAAGTGAAGGTCTTAAAAGGTTTTATATTTCTTGATGCTAGTTAGATGATTTTAGTATCTAATTAAATATATTAAATATTACTCTCTAAATATATTTATAAGACTAATATAATTATCCAATATAATATATTTTTTTCATTTAAGTGTGCTTTTCTTTTCTCAGGCCCTCGCTTTTTTGCGCTTGGCGCATTTGATAACTATGGTTTGACCGAATCCCAAACGGTATTGAACGTTGGAGTTTGATCCTGATAAGGAGGACGGCGTGGACCAGTTTTTTTTTTTTTTTTGTGTGTTCTTGGACCGACCCGAAATTCGTTCTGATCCGGACCCGTTTCAACCAGAACCTGTTTGCAAATAACGTATGTCCAAGATCTTTATTTTCTATTTGTTTATTTCTGTTATTTATGGGTCCAATAATTATTGGTTGTTTACTCTTGGTGATTTAGTGATTGGAAGATCGGGAAGCTTTACAAATAAGCCAATTTGCGTCATCTAGTCGAGACTTATAAGGTTAGTTCTTTTGATACCCCAACTTATGTGATGTAGAAATATTTATTATATAATTGTCATACTAGATTACTAGCTCATGTATGTCTTTAAGTTAGCTTGACGGATCATGCTAAGCCTAACAAACTTAATTTATAGACCAACAAGTCACTTTAAGCCATACGTGTTTGATAATGGTGGCGGCGACGAAGGTGATGACGATGGTGTTGGCGTTGGTGACGATGGTGTTGGCGATGGGAGGCAATTTATACAATGCAACGAAACCAGGTATATTTCTAATTTAACATTTTAATATACATTGTTTATTATTAGTGTTATAAACTAGTGTTTAACCCTGCGTTGTCACGGGTTTTTTTTGCAAACATCAAACACACTTGTGTATTTTTATTGGGAATTAGAAACGGTTCAGCATATGGGTCAGCGGGTCAGAAGCCGGTCAAACGGGTCATATGGGTTGTTGAAGACCTGGTAGTAGATGACCGATTAAACTGGAAATAGATATTGGTTTGCTGATAATAAGGAGAACATGGGAATTGATTAGTTTTTCTTACTTGTTTATCAAGTCCTGTAACCAACATTTAAAAAAAATATTTAATTCCCATGTTCTTATTATCAGCAAACCATCGTTCATTTCTGGTTTAATCGGTCATCTACTCCAGGTCTTCAACAACCCATATGACCCGTTTGACCGGCTTCTGACGCGCTGACCCATATGCTGAACCGGATGACCCGTAAACGAACCCGAATAATCCAACAAACATGACATAAAAACCTTATGAACCGTCGCCGCCCAGGTTGCCAGATTTCATATGCGGTTACTGTTGATAAGAATCGATGTTCTTTGTTATTATAGAGTAATATACTTATATGGTTTTTTCAATATTGTAGGTTTACAGACAAAACGGTAAAAAAACGTGTGAAGGATATATTTGACCAATGTTATGATGGAGATTGGGTCACATTTAAAAAGATCCGACAAAACGTTAGGATGCGTTTGTTTGATCGCTTTCGGGTATTTATCAGTTAATTATATGTCTATGTTTTTGATTAATTGTTATAGCCAGGAGAGCAAACCGCAAAAATGACTTGTGCCGTCATACAGGCGGGTCAATACGATTTGATCAACATCGTATCAACTTGGTAAGCTAAATATTATTAACCATCTCTATATTTAACACTTGTAATTTACAATACTCCTTTTTGTGTAGGACAAAGAAGAGGGTAAAACAGTTGGATACAAGAAAGTATTGTTACAGACCCACACCACTAAGAGGTGCAAAAAAATGTTACAAGATAGATAAGTGAAAATGATTTTGAGTCGTTGGAGTTTGTTACCGAGCGTGCAAAGCGTTCATATGTAAGCTCTCTTCTATCATTTATTTATAACTAGTGGAATTCCTTCGCACTTCGCGGCGGGTATTCGATTGATATCAGTTTGATTCTTTATAGTACTGACACTTGCTATAACTGTCTTGAAACTTGAATAGTTGAATGATTATGTGAAAATGTAAAATTGGATTGTTGAAACCTTGGTTTTAAAAAGCGCGCCTTAAGCGCGAAGCGCATCTAGGCGCAGGCTGAATCGCCTTGTGTGACATAAGGCGCACTATGTACAAAAAGCGCAGCTGAGGCGCACGCTTTTTGTACATGGGTTGTTTCTATGCTTCTAAGTGTTGTACAGCAGGCTTTTTATGCTGTACATTTATTTTTTTTCATTTTAAAACATATATAAAGCTTAATTATAGCTAAATCATAGGTATTGGAGGCTAAACACTTATGGGATATATAAAATAAATTTTATAATCATTTTGCGCTTCGCGTACGAAAAGCTCACCGCTTTTGCGCTTCGCTTTAAAAAAACTTTTTTAGACCTCATCGCTTTTGTGCGCTTCCCGCTTTTTTAAACCAAGGTTGAAACTTGAATTAGATGCGGAAATGCAAAGCTGAATGATTTGTTGAAACTTGAATTGTTAAAAACTTGAATAGTTCATTGTTGAATTCTTATATTTATGTAGGATGATTCTCCAATAAACATTTGATTTATTATTGTTATTTAGTTTTCATTATATCTATGACTGCAACTGCAAATCTTTTTGTTTCCATAGCTGTAGTCATTTATTGATCTTTGGTTTATGATATATGCATCAAGTACATGCTTACTCCTTATGGTCTATATTTTCTTGAACGACAAATTTCTTTTTAATTCTCGTCTGTGGGACTTGAACCCAAGACCTTCCTCTCCCAAGGTGTTTAAATGTTTTGCCTTTGCCAATGGATCACCACCCTATTGGTCCTTATAGTCTATATTGATCTTTGGTTTATGATATGCATCAATTAAATGCTTACCTTGTAGTCTATATATGTTAACAACTGAGTGTGGAATGAGAACAGTGCTGCACTTATAATTTTTAGACCATATGATGTAACTTGTGATGGTGGGAGTAATTTTTAGACCATCAATTAAATGCTTACCTTGTAGTCTATATATGTTAGCAAAGTTTTTGTATTTTGGGTGTGGAATAAAATGAAATTTGCTTTGCAAAAAAATGTTAGCCAAAGCACTCTATTTGTAACTTAGTATAGCTTAAAGTTACAGTCAGTACATATAAAAACAATGAATTGCAAACATCACTAAGAGATAAATATATTTGTACATGGATTGTGACCCATAAAGCCATATTGGTTAAAAGTCGATAGTTCTTTGGCTTGTAAATGTAAGCATCAGTCGGTAGATTTTTTTATTGTTGTATAGTATTTTATTATATGATGATTACTGTTTTATTATTTTCAGCTTCAAAAAGTTCAGGCGGAACTAGAAAGAGAGCGTGAGGCCCGACAAAACATAGAAGCCCGTTTCGAACTATTTCAACAAGAGCGTGAAAAAGAGCGGGCCGACCAAGACACATGACGAAAAGATATGGAAGAAATGGTGAAAAACATCGAAAAGAAGTAAACAAAGCTCTCGTTTTGTTAAGTATTGGAATGTTGGATTAGTTTTGAATCAAAAAACTTGCTCTTAATTAGGATTTTTTTGTGTGTTTTGGAACTTTTGGAATGTTTTAGAATCTTGCTTGTTGCAAATGTTTTATAATTTTGCTTGCTGTAATTTTTTTGGAATATTTAATATTTTGCTGCATTTTTATACAAAAAATGGTTTTTTAAAATTCTCTGATATTGCTATTTTGTCACAAATCTGTCGCAAAAAATCGTAGGAATTTTGTCGCAAATCTTAATTTCTAAGTTGTAGGAAATTTGTAGTTACATCAAAAAATATATTTTTTATTTGTAGGAAATTTGTCGTAAACTGTTTTGATAACTTTATAGGAAATTTGTTGGAAACCGTTAGTTTTGTAGATAATTCGTAGCAAATTGTTTAGAGAAACTTTATTAATTTGCAGGAAACTTGTGGAAAGTTTTATGATTTGTAGGAAATTTTGTCGCAAGAAAGTTTTATAATTTGTAGGAATTTTGCCGCAGAAGAGTTTTATAATTTGTAGGAATTTTGTCGCAAGAACGTTTTATAATTTGTAGGAATTTTGTCGGGAAAATAAAAAATTATGAATATTTTTTTAATAATGCTATTAATTTTCAAAATAAAATATCATAAAATAATATACAAAAAAGGCAAAAACGTGGAAAAATTGTCGGAATTTTGCAAGAAGAGCGATTTATCAGTATTTTATAACAAATTTTGCGACGAGAGATTTTGTAGGAAATTTGTAGCAGATTTTGTCGTATTTTTGTAGCTAATCCGGTTACCCACAAGTTTATTTCCTATGAATTTTTTTGTAGGAAATTTGTGGGTAAGACCAATTTCAGACAAATTTGCTACAAATTTGGTTGTCATAAACTTGACAATTTTCTAGTAGTGAAATGATTGGAGGTGATTGCTACTTTTAATAAGCTGTCATAGTTGTCAAATTCGATTTCAACAAATCTTTTCCTTTTCCTTCAATTTCTAGAACATTCTCCTAAACATGAAGACGTGTCGGGTTCTTCTACTAGTGGTATTTTAATGAAGTATTGTAGATTGAATGTGCAAACCGCAACCGTTTTTTTTACTACGGAAACGGTGGCTATGCGAAATACAAACCGCAATCTTTTGTGACTATGGGAAACACAAGTTTTCTTTTTGAGCTTGATGGATGTCCGTTATCTCAGTTGAGGCGTGCATTGTTTAAATCTGAATATAACTAGATGTTACGTGTAACTTCATTAAACCAAGAACAAAGCCTATTTCGAAACACATGTGTTCGTATCAGCGTTGTTTATCACCCTGTGTGAGCATTGGAAACCCGGCAAACAGTCTTGACAACTGTGACAACTTATCTATCTGTGTGTGTTACATCCATCCTGTTATAGCAATCGATATGATTAATTTTACAGATTTTTTTCTAATTAGCGTTGTTAACTACCAAAAGAATGCATACACAAATAGTTCTAGTGGACAAAGCAAAGAGACCGTTGTGTATCTGAATCAGGTTCTCAAACAAACACTACTAAAGATGAGTTGGTGATAAATACCGGAGCTGTTATCTCGGTTGTTCAGTACTTTCGTGATAAATACAATGTTCATCTTCGTTATCCTTTGCTTTCTGCAATTCAAGCAGGCACGGATGCAAAACGTACTGTTTCAAAACACATGTAGACGAAAATAATAAAACAAGCAGGCATTGATTTTGCCAAGATTGAAGGAAAGAATCTGGCCATAAGAGTTGTGGATTCTCAGCGTTATTCGAATGTAAGTGGATCGAGTGATACGCTTATCTATTCTGGTCAAGGTGGGCATGGTTTATTCGGGAGTAAACAGTTGTATTTTTAATGATTTGTTTCTTAATGGCCATTATTCAATCTTCATTGCTTCATTAAAATTAACAACCTGATTCGGATCATCTTTAGAAGTGTTTTTTTAGAACTACAGATAATGAACGGATTATTGTCCATTATTCGACCGAGTAATCAGTTGTATTTTTTTTAGTTGCTTCTCTTGTTAAGTTTCTGAACCAACCGAAATCCACAAATTCCAACAGTTTCTTCGTAGATTCTATCCGGTTATAGCAAAGCCGGTTAATGAAACTGAGCCTATATTAGAAATCATCCTATGTCTTTTACCAACCGAAGAGGCAGCAAGGACAAGTATTCTCTCTAGGGAATGGATGTACAAGTGGACCAACATGGACATGAATGATTTACACCAAATTTTGTTGTTGCGCTAGATAATACTTCATTTGTCAAGAAACCATGCTTGATTTATGTAAAGATCTGTACACAAACTCTTCTACATCTTTTAACCAATTGTCCATCACTTAAGACCTTGAAAGATTTGTTGAAATCGAAGAAAAGAGTAACTAGCAGAAGACGTGTCGGGTTCTTCTGCTAGTTATTCGGAATGTTTCGAATCATCACAAAAGACGTGTCGGGTTTGTATTTCCAATAGCCACTGTTTCCGTATACAAAACGGATGCGGTTTGCATATTCAATCTTCATTGCTTCATTAAAATTACAACACACGATAAAATGATTGAAAAATTGCATCAACTCTCATATATCAACATACTCTTCTCCAGACGCTTAGTTGTTATGAATGACAACTTGAGGGGTTTAGTTAACTTTCAGATTCAGATTCAGGAAGCAGATGATTTGTCAAAAAACATGGTCAACGTAGTAAAATGTGAGCTTTTACACCAACCATATCGAGATACTTTGTGTTAGTTTGATTTGAATTTTGAAAGTTTGAAAGATGTATTCGATGGATGTCTGTTATCTCAACGCTTCTCCTTACATTACTGGTCTGGAATTGGACAACCGCAATTAGATATTATTTATTGAATCAGAATCAGGGTTCTCAAAACAAGGATCGTTCTAATAGATTAAAGAGAATAAACCATTTTTTTCACATTGTATACGACCGTATAATAGTATACGGCCCGTATTAAAAGGGTAAAAAATGATCTGGTAAATTTTATTCACATGGTGTATACGGGCCGTATAATAGTATACGGCCCGTATTCTTAGGGTAAAAAATGGTTTATTCTCTTTAATCTATTAGAACGATCCAAAAAACTGTAACAACTCATATCAAAAGTCATATTTAATTAATTAATTTATCTAATAGGAAACCCTAATTGAGAAACTCAAGTGATTCTGCACAAACCCTAATTTTTCCAGAATTTTCAGAATCAGGATTAGGGCCCCTAAAACTCAGGGGGGGGGGGGTAATACCCTAGTTGACGATTATCTAAATTGCGTGCGGAAGAAGTTGAAATAACGAAATCTGTTGAGTCAGCGAAGCTAGTCCCAATCGTGGCAACCCTATACCTAAAAATAAGTGTCACGCGGGCCGCGTAAGATTAACATATATCTCACGCGGGCCGCGACAGAGCTAAAATTTACCTATAAATAGAGGACGTTGGGACTTGAAATTTGGAATTGGAACGACGTAAATTCGAGTTACGTAGAAGGAGTTATCGTCTGTTTATTCTCAAAAACACACACTAATCACGAAGTGCTGCCGCAATCAGGGTAATAACTCGATCGCTATTACGATTCAACGTCCGATCGATTATAACTATCCAACGATTGTTTAAGTGCCGCTCAAATTGAGATTATACTTTATTAATTCATTGTGATTTCGACTTGAATGTTTGAGTACTGCTCGAATTCGGACTATACTCTGTCATTCGTTGAGAATCCACTGAATTGTTAAGTATTGCACTAATAACTCGTTGTGAAGGTTTAATCTCGTGAATTGTCGTAACTGTTGTATTAGTTACTAACCGATTGTGTGTGCATTGTTAATTAAATTAGGTTAATCAAGGCTAATCAGTAGGCTTATATCCTGCTCGTTAAATCTACAATGTGAGTCATTCTCTTTTTATCAAAATACTTTTCGAAAGCATGTTTTTATCAAAATTATAGTTACAGGGATTAAGTCTTTGTTATCTGAAATTACTGCCAGTATGTGGGGGGATGTGCACATAGCTACTAATTATTTATCACTTGGGGTGAAAGGACCCTACAAGTGTAACAACTCTCATCAAAAGTCATACTTATTAAAATAATTAGTCCAAAAGGAAACCCTAATTGAGAGACCCAAGTGATTCTGAACAAACCCTGAAATTTTCATAATTTTCAGAATCAGGATTAGGGCCCCTAAAACTCAAGGGGGGATAAACCCTAGTGGACGATTATCCACTTAAATCGTTGTCAAGTAACTGAAATTCGAGTATGTCAACTCAGCTAAGCTAGTTTCAGTCGTGGCTACCCTATAGTCTATTTTGATTCCATACGGACCGCAACAGTCTCAACCTTACGGTCCGTAAGCAGTCATACGGACCGCAACATTGATAAGCTTACGGTCCGTAAGCTAGCCAAATTTCACCTATAAATAGCAGACATTGGCATTCGAAATCTGAACATTTTACGTCGACATAATTCTCACAAATACACTGCTTTACGTTCTGTTATTCCAAAATTATACCCCCGGGTATCAAAATTCTGCTACAAAACAGGGTATTAGCACAATCGCTGCTACGATCCATTTATCCGACGATCAAGATATCCAATGCATGTTTAAATGCCGCCCACATTAGGGTTATACTTTATCGTTCGTCATTAATTTGACGGATTGTCGTTAATTCGATAGGTAAAGTATTATACTTTATCGTTCGTTGTTAATTCAACGGATCATCGTTAATTCGATGGGTAAAGTATTATACCTTGTCATTCATTGTTAAATCAATGGATCATCGTTAATTCGATGGACAAAGTATTGCATTTTGACACTCATTGTGATAATTTGATCTCGTAAATTATCGTAATTGCTGGATTGATTACTAACCCAGTTTTGTGTGCATTGTATTTATATTAGGTTAACAAGGCTAAATCATAGATTAGACTCTGACCATATTAAATCAGCAATGTGAGTCATTCTCTCTTTTTATCAAATCTATTTACAAAATCATGTTTATTTTTTTAAAAGTTATAATTACGGGGATTAAGTCTTTGTAATCACCCAATTACAGCCGGTATGTGGGGTTTTGTATACATTACTTGATAATCGTCACCATTGGGGCAGCCAATGGGGGATATGACCATAGCCACAGACACCATTGGACGAATGGGCCAATGGGTCGAGTGACAAATACCGTGGGTAGTTGGCTTGATATCAGAAACATTGTAATCGCTCTTAATACTGTATATTATAACCAATGTGTCATTTTAGTAAATAGAATGATTCACTCAGTATTTCCCGCTGACAAAACCTTTTTCAAACATGTTTCAGGTGATCTGTTGTAATTCAGGAAAAGTGCTGGGGAGCATTTCAAGCTTAAGATAGTGGCTCAATATAAAATAAATAAATGCTTTTGTAATATCACGTTTTTATAGTAAAAACATAATATTGTAAATTATCAGGGTTTTATCCCGAATTGTGAAATAAAATAATTGGGGAAAAATTTTAGCTTTAAGCGATCCTGTTTCCGCTGTTAAACTCAATTAAATCAATACCGCAGTATTTCTGTCCCGCGACTCTTGAAACGGGTCAAACCGGGTTAGGGGCCGTGACAGAAAAAGGTGGTATCAGAGCCACTGGGTTAAGCTGATTAAGAATTTAGAAATACTCAATTTTTCCTGATTACAGTCACTGGGTTAAGCTGATACTCAATTTTTCCTGATTACAGTCACTGGGTTAAGCTAATTAAGTATTTAGAAATACTTAATTTTTCCTGATTACTATTATGTGATTATTGGTATTATTAACTAATTATTTGATTATTTGTTAGTTACAGTATGGGTAAGAAAAAGCTGTCAAGCATCTATCTAAAATTAGAGAAATCATCTAATGAAAAAGGAAGTTCATCCCGAACCAAATCCTCAAGTCAGTCTGAAATTCCTGAAGAAGGAATATTCGTGCGAAAGGCACAATACGAGGAATCACTTTCTCCTCAAAGGAGGGAAATGATTATTAAGAAAAGTAAAGAGAAAATCCGAGAAAAGAGGATTAAACGGGAAACTCAAGAATTAATTGATAAATCACCTTGGGAAGATAAACTAGATGAGAAATGGGCTAATTTATATATGCTAGCCACCGTAGCAGAAAATATAAATCTTTAAAGATTAGCACCCTACTCTCACAATCTAGAAACCTTGTGTGATAAATAAAATTTGAAACTAAGTATGTTTATCAGTATCTTTGTAAACAACTAGTACATTGTGTGGAATAAATTACAAAGTTTATTTGTAAATTTTAACTTAGTATTTTATGCATTTTGCATATATGCTACATCAGCATGAGTGAGATAACCGAAGATTTCCAGAATCTTAATCTTTATCCCGTAACTGTCGAAGCTTCCAAAGAATATATTAGCTACTATCCCGATATTGAACAACCAGTAGAATTCAAGGTTCCACCCCTGAGCAAGCCAAAACAGAAGAAAAGAACTTATGTAGGATGGAGGAAAATCCGTAAGAAGAAGCCAGCTAAGAAACTGCCCAAAATAAATAATCCTTTGAAAAAGGGAAAAGAAGTCATAACCGGAGAGAATTCCAAACCACAAGAAATGGAAACTGGAGATAAAAAGAAGGATAAGGAGGTAGAAATACAATTGGAGGAAATTACTAAAGAAGTAATAATGGAAGTTGGGCAAGGGTCTATACCAGCTCAGAGAGAAATCGGAGAGAGTTCCAATCCAAACCAGGAAAGAACTTTTCAAGATGAGATAGATTTTCTGTTGGAAAACTGTGAAACGATTCAGCCTGTCCAGACAAATCTTTTTACCTATCCTATTGAAAACCAACTCCCTATGAATTGGGAACCAGCAATTCCAGATCCAATAGTTCATTCCCAACCCATAGGAATGGACGAATGGTGGACAAACGATTGGCAATTTCAAAATATTGTCAACGATCCTTACTCTTTTCTTCCACAATTCGATCCAGAACCATTACCTAATCCACCCATGAGTACTGAAAACATGGCCGAACTCCGCCACTTTGGCGAAGAGTTGTTTGATATGGGAAATAGAATGAGGGAGATAGGTGGACAGATTGCTTGGAAGTACGACGAAAGGGAAATGCGTTTTTAACAGCAAGTAACGAAAGTTAGAACGATGATAAAATGGTAGTTGTAAAATAGTACTAATAAAGTTAGTCTGTAAATAATCAATAAAACTCTGTATGATATCTGTGAGTAATGATGCATATTATAATAGATATATAAATGAAATCGAGAAATCGATTGTTTTGATTATATATGTATTATAAAATTTTCTGATTATTTGTATATAATTATTATTTGTCAGTTACTAATAAAATTTATATATATACATTATCAGATGGCAAACAGTGGTAATGAACCTATTAATGAAGTTAATCATTCTGAACAACATTCAAGAGATCAATATATGACTCGGCAAGATATCGAAAACATTGTGGCTCAAGGGATAGCCAATGCTATTCCAGCATTCGTTGCTGCTATCAAGAATCCACCCGAACCGCAACAAATTGTTCCTAGTAAACAGATTACTGAAGATAATTTCAGTAATAGTGTAAATGGAGGCAATAATCATGTTAACCAGAATAAGGAACCACATCAAGCTCCATTAACCAAGAAAATGAAAACTGCAACGCCTGGTTGCACTTTCAAAGAATTCCTTGCTTGTAAACCCACTGAATTTGCAGGCAATGAAGGAGCAACTGCATCACTGCGTTGGTTAGAGAAAACCGAAGCAGTCATTGCAATAAGTAAATGTGGTAAAGATGATCAGGTCATGTATTCATCCAATCTGTTCAAAGAAGGAGCACTCGAATGGTGGAATACTGTGTTACAATCAAAAGGAAGAGCAATAGCTTATGCTATGACTTGGGAAGAATTTAAAGGTTTGGTGGAAAGAAAATTCTGTCCTGAGTATGAGAAGGAACATATGGCGAATAAGTTTCTAAATCATCGGATGATGAGTGTTGATTGTCGTGGTTATACCTCGACATTCTTTGAATATGCAAGAGTGGTACCAACATTGGCCTCGCCAGAACCGGTACTCATTTCTCGCTATATTTGGGGGCTAATTAGCGAAATCCGCAATATTGTTAAAGCTGCGAGACCTCGCACTATTGACGATGCGGTAGAATTAGCCAACACTCTGACCGATGAATTGGTGCGCACAAGAGATGAAGATAGGAAGAAGGCATTAGCTCAGAAAATTACCCAAGGATTTCGTGTGGGTAATAATAACAGCTTCAAGAGAAAAGGAACAGGGCAATCTCCAGGTCCGTCATTCTGCAGGAAATGCAAAAAGAAGCATTTTGGAAGATGCGATATTACTTGCAATTTTTGCAAATCTGTAGGACATCGTGAAGAAAACTGCAAAAAGAAAACAGTAATCTGTTTTAACTGTGGTGAAGCAGGGCATTATAAAACAGAATGTCCTAAATTGGTTAAACCAGTAGATAACAAACCCAAGACAACCGAAGGAAATACTAAGAAGAATGCCAGGGCATTTCAGCTGACCACTCAAGAAGCAGAACTTATTCCAGATGTGATAGCGGGTACGTTCTTAGTTCACAACGTATATGCAAAAGTATTATTTGACTCTGGTGCAAACCAAAGTTTTATAAATACTTCATTCTGTCAAGCTCTTAGTTTACCTTTAACCAATATTAGGCAGATTTTTACCGTTGAAACCGCAGACGGAAATTCAGTTAAAATAGATAAAGTGTTGCAAGAAGGAAACATAGAACTTTTAGGACATAAATTCTCTGCAAAACTATTGCCGATGAATTTAGCTGAATTTGATGTTGTATTAGGAATGGATTGGTTAGTAGCCAACCATGCTAGAATCCTTTGTGATCAGAATTCCATAGAAATTCAATCACCTACCGGAGAAGTGATTAGGATTACAGGAGATAAACCACGGAAACCCATGAAGTTCATATCAGTAATAAAAGTTGCTAATTATGAACGAAAACAAGGAATAGTGTATATGATTTCAGTAATCATTAGCACTAAAGGAAAAGATCTGAAGGAAATACCAGTAGTATCGGAATACTCTAATATATTTCCAGAAGATTTACCAGGATTACCTCCAGATAGGGAAGTAGAATTTAGGATTCATTTAATTCCAGGAACTACACCGATAGCCAAATCACCTTATCGGTTAGCACCCACAGAAATGTTAGAATTGAAAAAGCAATTAGATGAATTACTAAGTAAAGGATTCATACAACCTAGCTCATCCCCTTGGGGAGCGCCAGTGTTGTTTGTGAAGAAAAATGATGGTTCAATGAGAATGTGTATCGATTATAGGGAATTGAATAAGGTTACAATTAAGAATCGATATCCATTACCTAGGATTGATGATCTTTTTGATCAACTTCAGGGGGCTAGATATTTTTCTAAGATAGATTTACGCTCTGGATATCATCAATTGAAGGTACAAGAAGAAGACATACCTAAGACTGCTTTCAGAACTAGGTATGGTCATTACGAGTTTACAGTCATGCCTTTCGGGTTAACGAATGCACCTGCAGCATTCATGGACATGATGAATAGGATCTGTAAACCGTATTTGGATAAATTTGTAATTGTTTTTATAGACGATATACTTATTTATTCCAAAAGTCAGACAGAGCATTGTGAACATCTTCATGCACTCTTAACTTTGTTAAGAAAAGAAAAGTTGTACGCCAAATTCTCGAAATGCGAATTTTGGCTAAAGGAAGTGCAATTTTTAGGACACATGGTGAATCATGAAGGTATTCATGTAGATCCTGCTAAGATAGAGGCAATTACCAAGTGGAAGGTTCCACAAACAGCAATGGAAATTAGAAGTTTTATAGGTTTAGCTGGGTACTATAGACGGTTTATTAAGGATTTTTCTAAGATAGCCGTACCATTAACTAAGTTAACCTGTAAAGCCACTAAGTTTGAATGGGGATCTAAACAGGAAGAAGCTTTTAGGATTTTGAAACAGAAATTAACCCATGCACCAATCTTAGCCTTACCAGAAGGAACTGAAAATTTTGAAGTATATTGTGATGCTTCAAAATTAGGATATGGATGTGTGCTTATGCAACGCAAGAAGGTAATTGCGTACGCATCAAGGCAGTTGAAAAAGCACGAAGAGAATTATACGACTCATGATTTAGAATTAGGAGCCGTAATTTTTGCCCTTAAGATTTGGAGACACTATCTTTACGGAAGTAAATTTACTGTCTACACCGACCACAAAAGTTTAAAATACATATTTGGGCAAAAAGAGTTAAACATGAGGCAAAGAAGATGGATGGAAATCTTAAGTGACTACGACTGTGATATTCAGTATCACGAAGGAAAGGCAAATGTAGTTGCAGATGCCTTAAGTCGTAAGTATTATGAGAAACAACGAAGGGTTCGTGCTCTCAGATTAAATCTACAAATAGATTTAATGGAACAATTGAAGAATGTTCAAACTACAGCAATCAAGGAGGATGCTGAAGGAATGAAAGGACGAATCAAGGAATTAGAACAAGGAGCAGATGGAATTTGGAGATTCCATAAAAGTAGAATTTGGGTACCTAAACAGGGTGACTTAAGATCTAAGATTTTAGAAGAAGCTCATAAATCTAGGTACACTATGCACCCAGGAAACAATAAGATGTACCAAGATTTAAGGAAGAATTTCTGGTGGATAGGAATGAAAAGGGACATAGCCAGTTATGTTTCTAAATGTCTTACTTGTTCACAAGTTAAAGCCGAACATCAGAAACCTTCAGGATTACTACAACAGTTAGAGATGCCAGTATGGAAATGAGAACTTATAACAATGGATTTTGTTACTAAGTTACCTAAAACAAGAAAAGGTAATGATGCGATTTGGGTAATTGTGGATCGATTAACCAAATCAGCTCACTTTCTACCTATGAAAGAAACCTTTAGTATGGAAAGACTGGCTAAATTATATGTAGATGAAGTTGTATCCTTACATGGAGTTCCACTCTCCATTGTTTCGGATAGAGATAGTCGTTTTACTTCCCATTTCTGGAAAAGTTTCCAGCAAGCAATGGGAACTCGACTAAACCTAAGCACTGCATATCATCCACAAACAGACGGACAAAGTGAAAGGACGATCCAAACTCTAGAAGACATGCTCCGAGCATGTGTGATAGACTTTGGTGGAAGTTGGGATGATCACTTACCATTAATTGAATTCTCCTATAACAATAGTTATCACTCAAGCATTGAAACTGCTCCATTCGAGGCACTTTATGGAAGAAAGTGCAGAACTCCCGTTTGTTGGGCAGAAATAGGAGAAAGTCAATTATCAGGACCTGAAATAGTGCAAGAAACAACTGATAAGATTACTCAAATCAAGGAAAGACTGAAGACGGCTCGAGATCGTCAGAAGAGTTATGCAGACAATAGAAGCAAGCCGTTAGAATTCCAAGTTGGAGACAGAGTACTGTTGAAAGTTTCTCCTTGGAAAGGAGTAGTCAGATTTGGAAAGAAAGGAAAGCTAAGTCCCAGGTACGTAGGACCATTTCCAGTGATCCAACGTATAGGACCAGTAGCTTATCGTTTACAATTACCAGAAGAATTATCTGGAGTACATAATGTATTTCATGTATCCAATCTCAAGAAATGCTTATCAGATGAATCTCTGGTAGTACCTCTTCGAGATATAGAGGTAAACGAAAAGTTGAAATTTGTTGAGAAACCTCTTCAAATTGAGGATCGAAAGATCAAGTTTCTCAAACACAAACGACTAGTGTTGGTCAAAGTAAAGTGGGATTCAAAGAGAGGAGCTGAATACACTTGGGAACTGGAGTCAGAAATGAAGAAAAAGTATCCACACTTATTCCAGTAAATCTCGAGGACGAGATTTTCTTAAGGTGGGTAGAATGTAACAACTCTCATCAAAAGTCATACTTATTAAAATAATTAGTCCAAAAGGAAACCCTAATTGAGAGACCCAAGTGATTCTGAACAAACCCTGAAATTTTCATAATTTTCAGAATCAGGATTAGGGCCCCTAAAACTCAAGGGGGGATAAACCCTAGTGGACGATTATCCACTTAAATCGTTGTCAAGTAACTGAAATTCGAGTATGTCAACTCAGCTAAGCTAGTTTCAGTCGTGGCTACCCTATAGTCTATTTTGATTCCATACGGACCGCAACAGTCTCAACCTTACGGTCCGTAAGCAGTCATACGGACCGCAACATTGATAAGCTTACGGTCCGTAAGCTAGCCAAATTTCACCTATAAATAGCAGACATTGGCATTCGAAATCTGAACATTTTACGTCGACATAATTCTCACAAATACACTGCTTTACGTTCTGTTATTCCAAAATTATACCCCCGGGTATCAAAATTCTGCTACAAAACAGGGTATTAGCACAATCGCTGCTACGATCCATTTATCCGACGATCAAGATATCCAATGCATGTTTAAATGCCGCCCACATTAGGGTTATACTTTATCGTTCGTCATTAATTTGACGGATTGTCGTTAATTCGATAGGTAAAGTATTATACTTTATCGTTCGTTGTTAATTCAACGGATCATCGTTAATTCGATGGGTAAAGTATTATACCTTGTCATTCATTGTTAAATCAATGGATCATCGTTAATTCGATGGACAAAGTATTGCATTTTGACACTCATTGTGATAATTTGATCTCGTAAATTATCGTAATTGCTGGATTGATTACTAACCCAGTTTTGTGTGCATTGTATTTATATTAGGTTAACAAGGCTAAATCATAGATTAGACTCTGACCATATTAAATCAGCAATGTGAGTCATTCTCTCTTTTTATCAAATCTATTTACAAAATCATGTTTATTTTTTTAAAAGTTATAATTACGGGGATTAAGTCTTTGTAATCACCCAATTACAGCCGGTATGTGGGGTTTTGTATACATTACTTGATAATCGTCACCATTGGGGCAGCCAATGGGGGATATGACCATAGCCACAGACACCATTGGACGAATGGGCCAATGGGTCGAGTGACAAATACCGTGGGTAGTTGGCTTGATATCAGAAACATTGTAATCGCTCTTAATACTGTATATTATAACCAATGTGTCATTTTAGTAAATAGAATGATTCACTCAGTATTTCCCGCTGACAAAACCTTTTTCAAACATGTTTCAGGTGATCTGTTGTAATTCAGGAAAAGTGCTGGGGAGCATTTCAAGCTTAAGATAGTGGCTCAATATAAAATAAATAAATGCTTTTGTAATATCACGTTTTTATAGTAAAAACATAATATTGTAAATTATCAGGGTTTTATCCCGAATTGTGAAATAAAATAATTGGGGAAAAATTTTAGCTTTAAGCGATCCTGTTTCCGCTGTTAAACTCAATTAAATCAATACCGCAGTATTTCTGTCCCGCGGCTCTTGAAACGGGTCAAACCGGGTCAGGGGCCGTGACAACAAGTGATATGTCCACAGTCACAGTCCGGTAAAGTGACAACTGGATCAGTTAATTTAAAAGATGAGGCAATTGTAATCGCTCTTAATACTGTACATTATAATAAACAGGATGTTTTACTAAATAGAATGATTCACTCAGTATTTCCCGCTGACAAAACCTTTTTCAAACCTGTTTCAGGTGATCTGTTATGAGCAAAGGAAAAAGTGCCAAGTAGCACTACAAGCTTAGAAAGTGGCTCAATGTAAATAAATAAAGAAACATGTTTTAAAGAAATAAAGGATTTCCCAGTGAAATCAAGTGTTTGTAAATTATGGGAATTATCCCTATATTATATACAAACGAGCAGTTTTAATAATAATTGATCCTGTTTAAAAAGTCTTCCGCTGTTTTTAAATTAAATACCACGTGATTTCCTGCCCCGCGGCTCTGGACCGGGTCAAACTGGGGCCAAGGGCCGTGACAAAAACTAAGAACAAAGTCAAATGTGATCAAACTTGGACATCAGACGTAAATCCTTGAAGCAAAACAAGGATCAGGTTCTCAGTTATTTCAGTCAAATGTGATCAAACTTGGACATCAGACGTAAATCTTGATTCAGATCTCTATTCGGTCATCTTTCCAAACTACAACACACGATAAGTTTACACTTTATATAGTGTGTGATTTGACCGGTTGTATTCAGTTATTTCTGTTGATCCACAAATTCCAACAAATCTTTCACTCCAGTACTTGAAACTTGAGCGCAGGAATCAGTTTAAAACCCTCACCCTCCCCTGTCTCTCTCTCTCTTTCTCAAAATCAACCAGAAAACCAAAGGAAAAAGGGCAGATAATGGCTGATGGTTCTTCGTTGAGGAAACCAAACGTAGACGGAGATGATAGGCCTGGTAACCGGAAGAGAAAAAAAAAGCCCAGCGACGACGTCGACGATTATTCTGAAGCCGACGAGAGCGACGATTATTGAACGGACGATATGTATCAGGAAGCTCAACTTGAACGGACGATATGTATCAGGAAGCTCAACTTGAACGGACGATATGTATCTTCTATCATGCGACGAAATGTGTATGTGCTTGTGTTGTAGTTAAACAGACTCTTTCACTCAAAGTTAATATTCACTGTGGTGGATGCAAGCATAAAGTTAGAAAAATACTCAAGAAGATTGAAGGGTACACAACTGAAGGTTCAGTGCACGAAAAGTTTCTTACGAACGATATGTATCAGGAAGCTCAACTTGAACGGACAATATGTATCTTCTATCATGCGATGGACCCAATTCTTGCTCAACTCTTGTGGGCCCGTATCGGAATCAGGTGTTGGAATGATTGTAGTAGTAGGACATTGGAACCACATATAATGAATGGATTATTGGCCATTATTCGACCGAGTAATCAGTTGTATTTTTTTTAGTTACTTCTCTTGTTAAGTTTCTAAACCAACCGAAATCCACAAATTCCAACAGTTTCTTCGTAGATTCCGTCCGGTTTTCAAAGCCGGTTGATGAAACCGAAGCTGTTATTTCTGTTGTTCAGTACTTCCGAGATCTGAACCAACCGAAATCCACAAATTCCAACAAATTGCATCAGTAAGCTCAACTTGAATGGACGATATGTATCTTCTATCATGCGATGGACCCAATCCACAAATTCCAACGTATACAGGTGCAAGAGAATGGCGAGTTATTTCAGTTATTTCTCTTGATCCACAAATTCCATCAAATTGTGTCTAATGCAAGGATCATCGTGCATTGTTTAAATCAGAATCGGGATCTCAAGACAAGGATCGTTCTAATAGATTAAAGAGAATAAACCCTCGTTTCTTCATCTTCATCTTCAAGAACAATGATGAACAGATGATATTTTTTTTTTCGCATGGATTGCGGTGGTTTGGGTCTAGGGTTGCCAGAGAGAGAAAAGGAGGGGTAGAGAGTCTGTTGATCCACAAATTCCAACAAATTGTACCAATTGCAATGATCGTTCTAATAGATCAATAGTGAAATTAGCGAATCTGGAAGTGATAATGGTTTATTCTCTTTAATCTATTAGAACGATCCAAAAAACGAAAGGGATTTCGAGCAGTTGGTATTAAACCAATCATTTGTTGATCCACAAATTCAAACCAATTGTGGGTTAATAGATTCCGAAGTTGTTATTTCAGTTATTTCTGTTGATCCACAAATACTTCAAACATTCTAAACCATACCTGGAAACAAACCAACAAAATCCTGATAGTGAAAAACATCAGCAACCATTTTTTCTTTTCCTTCAATTTTGAGAACATTCTCCCTGTGTATGTGCTTGTGTTGTAGAAACTGGTGATGAATTTGTATACACAACTGAACGTTCATTACTGATCTGGAATTGGAGAACCGTTGTTTATCTGAATCAGGTTCTCAAACAAACACTACTAAAGATGAGTTGATATTGAACCAACATTTCCTTCAAACATTCTAAACCCTACTTGGAAACCGGTGTATGTGCTTGTGTTGTAGAAACCGGTGGTGAATTTGCGTACACAACTGAAGGTTCAGTGTACGAAAAGTTTCTTACGAAATGTACGTGACAAAACAAGGATGTTGGGAATTAAACACATGTACGTGACAAAACAAGGATCGTTCTAATAGATTAAAGAGAATAAACCAAGTACAAAACCATCTGCTTTCTGAATCTGAATGTTAACTTTGACTCATTAACCCTTGAATCCCAACGCTTCTCTAAAAAATTTGTTTGTTTCCTTTTCATGAGGTAAAACCGGTTTCAACATCAAGGGTTGTTTTTCATCATGTGTGAGCATTGGAAGCCTGACTAACAGTCTTGCAATTACATCTTTTCAATCAAGACCGCATTGTTAATTTTAATGATGATTCGAAACATTCCGAATAACTAGCAAAAGAACCCGACAAGTCTTCTATGATGATTCGAAACATTCACGAACCACAATGGACTCAGACTCATACTACTCACCCTCCCCTGAGGAAAAGTTTTCCCGACGACTCAAGACAAAGCAGTTGGTTTGTGTTCATATCAGCGTTGTTTATCACCCTGTGTGAGCACTGGAAGCCCGACTACTAGCAGAAGAACCCGACACGTCTTCTATGATGATTCGAAACTTTCACGAACAACAATGCACTCAGACTCATTGTTGCGAATTTGGTTTCTTCGGTACAAGCTGATGAAACCGAAGCTGTTATTTCGGTTGTTCAGTACTTTCGAGACGATTCAAATAATTCCTATGAAGCAAGTGTCCTATGAAGCAAGTGGTTGTAATTACGGGACCCTTGATTTCAACGCTTCTCCTTACAACAATCATCAAATGCCTCACCCTTCCTTTTATTCTGTAAATATTAAATAAAGAATAACACGATGCCTGTAATCCCGCGTTGAAAGCTTCCGTGTTATTACCGTCATACAACACGTTTTTTTGTTCTTCAATCTTTGTTACTTGTTAATGTTTTATTTTTTTCTACTTTTAGAAAGGTTTGAGCACCTCACGACTGTAAAATGTCTCGTGTGATTTACACCTTAAATCCCTTAAATACTTTGAGAAAAATATGATTTTCGAAGAATACGGGCCGTATAACAGTATACGGCCCGTATACATTGTATACGAGCAAGCAAATTATTTACACATGGTGTATACGGGCCGTATACTGTTATACGGCCCGTATGGAATTAAAAAAACTGACAAAGTCTGCTGGCACAGACTTTGTTAGTTTTTTAAATTCTATACGGGACGTATAACATTATACGGCCCGTATACACCATGTGTAAATAAGTTTTTGCCATGTGTTAATATTAGGACCCATAATTAAACTAAAAACACATTTTTCTCTATATTTTGTTTATTTTTCAATTAAAAACACATTTTTCACAATGAGCGCGTCGTTTCCATTTGTTTTGATACAAATTACAACATTAACCCAAAGATACTAACAATTGCATTTCGGGCACTAACTATACTAACTAAATTTTCCAACTAAACTAACAAGATTAACTAACATGTAAAAGGTTCAGTTTTCCACATTTTCAGATCTAAACACGACTACAAACAACATAAAACATCACAAGGTAATCCATTTACAACTATATATCTTAAAGTGCCAAATACAACTTAGGCCTTTTTTTCCAATACCAAGAGTAAGTTTCAGTAAGAACAAATATGGCTGAAATTGTCTTGAATGTACTTACATTTGACGAAATTCAACGCTACATACAATAAGGCCCGACGCATTTCTTTTATAAGTTATCACTTTCTCTGTTCCACCTACACATGAGCATGGATACTTGCATGTTTATGGCCCTATCAAACAAATACTGAATTTTAGCATTGATCTGAAGTTTAAATTTAGAACAAAAATTTATGCTGTGTAAGGCATGTAAATTGCATGTCAGAAAATGGCCGAGCATAATACTTTTACTATTCAAGAATACAAAAAAAAGAAATAATTTTGTACTTTAAAGATACTGACTTACTTGAAAGTTTAATGCTCTCTCAATTTCTTTGATGACAATATCCAAGGTTGGACGATCAGCTTGAGTTTCTCCCAAACATCTAAATGCAATTCCTAAAAATGTGTCCAATGAATCTTGATTAGGTCTTCTATTTGAAGGAAAAATGTCTGCATCAGTTTCTTCCATTAGCTTGGGATCTATCATATTCTTTATGGTTCCATCATTGAAGCATCGTCGAGCAATGGGTGCAAGGCCCTTCTCACTTTTGTCCATGTAAACCTGATCATATGCCAACCTTCCACAAAAGATCTCAAACATAACCACTCCAAAAGAGTAGATATCTGATTCTTTTTCTAATTTACCTGTCCTTTCATATTCTGGATCCCAGTACTCTTGCAAGCCAACCTCTTGATTTGATGGGTGTAATTTGGAGATCCCAAAATAAGCAATCTTCGCATGCCGGTTGTTACCTAACAGAACATTCGCACTCCTTATGTCACCGTGTTGCTGAGGGTCCATCTTGGTGTGAATGTGATTGAGTCCACGTGCAATATCAAGGCACATGTGTAGACGTTTTGTCCAAGTACGGTTCTTAATTTTATCAACATTTTTCAAATAGTCATCAAGTCTTGTTTCAGAAGCAAGCTCATAAAGAAGAATCATCTCTTCTTGTTCATAACAAAAACCAAGAAGAGAGACAATATTGGGATGAGTGCAAGTAGTATGCAATTCAATTTCAGAAAAGAACCTTTGTTCTCCTTCCCCATTTTCTCTGCTAGAGATGCGTTTGACTGCTACTAAAGAACCTTTGTTGTCAAAATGATCGAGTTTTGCTTTGTACACCATTCCATATGCATATGATCCAATGCAGTATGTTTCAGAAAAGTTATCAGTGGCATACACTATATCACTAAGTCGAAACCTAGAGAGTATGATGGTTTCCCCCTGCAATATTGACATATTGTGTTAAAAATGTAGGTTGCTGCACGATCTCTTCCGAGATATGTTGTTGTACTTGAAGCGGCAGTATTATAAAAAAGATGGGAAATGGTTTAAGCCATTATTGCCACAGTGTGGTTGGTAAATTCAAAACGAACTAGGTGAAGATTTGTCCGAGCAGGATGTCGAAAATTCCAAACTTGATGATGATGAACCCATTGTAAAAGATTGTAGTTGATGGAAATGGAGAAAAAGACAATATCAAAAACCCATTGTAAAAGATGATAGGTTATTTTTTTTATATAAAAAAAAAAACCTAATATAGTATTGTGGGGGTGGGGTGGAGTCGACCTTTGCAGGGCCGTTCCAACATTTTTTGAGGCCTAAGGCGAAATGAAATTTTGGGGCCCTTTTTTTCTTTTGATTATTATAAACGGTACTCCTTTATCCGTGTTTGGAACCAAACAAAAATCTTACACAACTATAACACAGAGTGATTTGCTTGTATAAGAAATCAAACAAATTTAAAACAATAAATTTACACTAATATTAATAGTTAACATATAAATTTCATTTTAATTGGAGGCCCTATTTTTTGAAGATCCTAGGCCCAAGTCTGGGTTACTTATACTGTAGGTCCGGCCCTGGACCTTTGGGGAATGGTATCATCCACATAGCCTTACCCGGTATGCCACTCCCTTGCTGATACCGCATAGGGTGGAAAGGTGTTCCCTAGCGATATCAGTAGACACATCCTCCCCTTTTGCCGAAACTAAGGTGATACCCACCCCCTTAGGACGAGACTAAAATTCTTGAAACAACTTACTTTGACGGAACTCACTAAGTACATACTACATTATCTCTAGAATTCAAAACAACTCGTTATTTATATGTTTGAAAAATGAAATTACATTGTAGTTTTCCTATGTATCATAGATTAAAAACTCCAAAAATTCCCTAAGTTCGTGGTTTAAGTACATATATATAATGTGTACTTTTGTACATATGAATTCAAGTTTGTGCTTTATGTTATAAAAACTAGAGTTATAAAAGACAGTACCTTTTTTCTAAGATGAAAATGGAAGAGTACACTATACCAAAAGGGTTCAACATGTAAAATGCAAAATAAATAAATAAATGAATAATTAATGTGAATTTTGCAATAAAAAAAATGACAAACGTACCTGCAATTTTAATGCATTTTCAAGTTCCTTGATGACAATTTCCATTGTTGGACGTTTGGTCTGAGAATCTGCCAAACACTGATAAGCAATTTTTGAAAATGCGTCAAAAGAATCTTGATTGGGTCCTCTTTTTATAGTTAAAACGTGTTCGTCATCTTCTGTTATTTTAGGATCCACCAATTCCTTTAATGTTCTCTCATTGAATCGTTGCCGCACAATAGGTAAAAGGCCCATGCCTTTTTCCATATTGTAGAATTTATCATAGGCCAATTTCCCCGACAAAATCTCAAATAAGACTACTCCAAAAGAGTAAACATCATATTCTTTTTTATATCTGCTTGTAGCCAAGTATTCTGGATCAATGTACAAATCTGTGCCTACAATATCATTTCTTGTATAGACAGCGTCAGCTTGTTGCTCTATTGGGTGGAATTCGGAGAACCCAAAGCTAGCAACCTTTGCATTCAGATTCTCATCCAACAAAATGTTGTTGCTCATTATATTATGATGTAATATCCTTGGTTTTCCTTTCATGTCGGTGTGAAGGAAATTAATTCCATTAGCAATATCAAGAGAAATTTGTATTCTTTGCCGCCAAGTAAGAGATGTCCTTGTGCTTTTAAAGTAATCACCTAGGCTTCCATTAAAGACGTACTCATACACAAGAACCATTGTATCATTTTCTTCAGAAAATCCTAAAAGAGAAACTATATTTGGATGCTTACAACTGGTAAGCGATTCTATTTCTTTCAAAAACCTTTCTTTACCTTGCATTTTATCGGTGATGTGTTTTATAGCTACAGTTTTGGTTATTTTGGGTAGTTCTTCTTTACACTTCCCTTCAATTGATGACATATGTTGGATGTCTAAAACATCAAGTTCTGCTCTGTACACCCGATTGTACCCGCCACCCCCGACCAGGTATTTGGAAGCAAAATTTTCTGTAGCCTGTATTATTTCACTTAGTGGAATCTTCAAAATATCCATCTGCAAAATAATATCTTGAGTGAGAAGGGGAGTATTGAAGCTTGCACTAGCAAGGATGATAACGATATTAGAAAGAAATCTGCCGCCTTCATATTATGTGCATAAACGTTATTAAGAGAGTTTAAGCTAACCTTATTAAGAGAGTTTTTTTTCTGGACTTTCAAATCAAGGCAGGTACTTCAATTTTTAAAACACAATTGAGCTCATTTAAATAGTTTAATGACAATACCTTTTTTATTCGAAAAAAATTCATTCGCTTCCATAAATATCTTATATTTGTTCAAATTTGATAAATGATTTAAACTTAATTACACCTCATTAAATTCACCAATACGAACCAAACAAGCATACTTGAAATTTTATAAAGAAAACACCACATAACTTTTGAAATGGGGATAATTTTATATATCCCACAATATCATACTTACTCAATAAAAATCATAATAACAAATACATCCATTTACAAAACTAATGACACTTATACTGTTATTTAAAACTTGCATTAGGATACGAGTGTAGAGTGTAACGAGAAAACGAAGAGTAAATAGTTCAGACTTGATCAGAATATAAATAGTATTAATGAGCTGGCTAAATATGGAATTTGTGTAGGAGAAGACGAAGAGTAAATAGTTCAGACTAGCCATTCTAGCTATAGTTGGGGTGGTACAGGCTCTTGCCTTTTGGAAAAAAAGACCAGGGTTCAAATCCTGGCATGAGTGTAATTTAGCATTTATTGGTACAGTTTAATGTAATTTAGTATTTATTGGTAAAGTTTAATAGGAGGAGTAATGTTACCTTTGTTATTCGAAAAAAAAATTAGTTCAGACTAGCTTCATCAGAATATAAATAGTATTTAATGAGATTGCTATATATGGAATATGTAATTTAAATATTTTAAATGGGTATATTCCATGTGAACTTTTTTAGTCACACATATATATGAAATTTCCCATTGATATGGTGGATTTTGAGAAATATGGAGATCTATAACTTACTTGGTTTAGGTATAAAAGTTTGTATTGGAGAAACTTCAAACAAACTAAAAGAAATGCCATATGGTGAAAAAAAATATTTACCATAATCACCTCAAGCTTATTAACAATATACTTACCTTCGAGCGCTTGGTTGATGCATCTTCATCTGCAGCTGCTGAATGTCCCTCTAATACAGACTATCACAACAAAAATGAATAAATAAATAAATATCAAAATAATAATGACATAAGGATGAAAGAATGCAAAGAAAACACAAAAGGATGGTCTTACAAGATTTTCATGTTTCGATTGAAGTTCCATTGCCTCCTCAAGTTCTTTGACAATTTGGTCCATCGTTGGACGTTCCACAAGTTCTTTTTTCAAGCAGGTTTCAGCAATATTTAAGAAACTGATCAATGATTGTGTGTCAATTTGTTTTCTTAAATTAGGATCAATGATGTCATCCACTTTTTCCTCTACAACATCTTCTCTAATCATCGGTTTCCTCCCGCAAAGTATTTCAAACATCAATGTACCAAAACAATAAACATCAAATTTGGGTGTCATACTTTCATGAGAGTAGCGAGAGTCACGAGAGTAGAGAAGGCGATGCCTCCAACTTTGAGGATATTTTGTGGAAAAGTCAAAACCAAATATTTTAGGTTCCCAGTCTTCATCCAAAAATATTTTAGAGCTGTTGATATCACAATGTATAATAGCATAATGTACGTAAGTCAACGCCCTTGCAACACCTAAACATATTTGTAGTCTTCGTGACCAGTTGAGAGTCGGATCACTTATATGTTGGTCCAGACTTCCATGAGTTGCTAGTTCGTAAATGACGATTTTTTCATCATTCTCATCAACAAACCCAACAAAAGAGATGATATTTATATGCTTGAGACTAGAAAGCATAGAAATCTCAGTCCGGAACTCAACATCTCCTTGCCCATAGTTACCATTCAACCTTCGGGCAACAATATCCAACAACTTCCCAGACTGAAACAATCGTCCTTTGTAAAGGTTTCCTAATCCACCTTCTTTGAGGAGATTTTCATCTGAAAAGTGATTGGTGGCAGATAATATCTCTTGCAGTTGGAGTTTTTGGACCCTGCTTGGCTAATTAAGACAAGAAACAGCAAAGAAAAAAAATGAGAGGTAAAGATTAATGAAAGGGCAAAGTATTACAGATAAAAGTTAACGGTAAAATTTGATTTATAGATATGGGTCAGGTTTGCATAAGATGATACCAACACACTAATTTTTGCTCAACGTGAATTGTCACCCCTACGGAAATGCACGTATTATATCAATACAAGGAGTATTAAGTAGTGGCCAATTATTCTATTAGTGAGCTTGGTTTTAAAAGTGGGGAGGTGCTCTAGGGATTTTCAATCACGCCACAATCAACTTTAAAATTCCAAAAATAAATTGAAAATTGTTATCTAGAATCCTGCTATATCTACATTAGGCCGTCAATGAGGGGGCATAAGTGGTGCGACCACATAAGGACCGTATTCGGGGGCCCAAAATTTTTTAATATGTAAACATATATAAAAATAAAAATATTTAAAAATATATATAAAGTTTCAAACCCATCATCCTGTTTTCTACTAAAACTAAGCTAATCAAACATAGCTAAAACTTAAAATTTTAAATCTCTTTAAAATTAACTAATTAACTAGCGTATCTCTTTTGGAAAAAAAAAAACCTTGTGGGCTGCGAATTGTAATCAGGGACAATTCGAGTTCTACTATTCTAGGTTATGTACTTCTGTCTTCTTAGATCATAGAATTACCAGTGCTACAGAAGTAAGGACGATTCCGTTCAGTCGTTCACCACTCACCTCGTAGGGACGGCAGCCGGGAAGACGGGAGTAGAGACGATTCGTTTAAGTACGTAAATAGATGATTTAGCTATAATATTTTTTTTCTGTTTATTGATATTACAATTATCAGCATATTATTGAATTATATATATATATATATATATATATGTGTGTGTGTGTGTGTGTGTGTGTGTTTAGATTTTAGGACCCCATGCATTTTTTTCTACTGGCACAGGGCACCCGATTCTTGGAGATGGCCCTGATCCGATCTCCAATGTCACACTATCAACGCCAAAGTCTTTTAAAAAGGTTTTTCTAAAGTATACAGTGGTGGAGCCACATGTAAAGGTGGGGGCGGCAACCCCTTTAAAACTTTCAAGATTTCAAAGTGTTCAAAGAAAAGGTGGAGACAGAAACACGTAACAAGTAAAAGATGCTAAGGACAGACAGAGGAGGAGAATTGACGCTGAATGAATTCAACTAGTATTGCAAAGATAAGGGCATAGCAAGACAGCTTACAGCGTCATATTCCCCACAACAAAATGAAGTAGTCGAAAGAAGAAAGAGGACGATGTTATCCACTACTCGCAGTATGTTAAAGGCGATGAACATGCCACAGAATTTTTGGTGTGAAGCAATACGACATGCAATATACGTACTAAACAGGGTTCCAACCAAAGCCTTAGTGACCAAGACACTGTATGAAGCATTGAAAGGAAGAAATCCAAATCTAGAACACTTAAAGGTTGTTGGCTGCATTGCATACGCTAAGGTACTCCCACTTCAACAAAAGAAGTTAGATGATAGAAGTGTATCTATGGCATATCTTGGAATAGAAGAAGGATCAAAGGCATTTAGATTATATGATCCGGTAAAGAACAAGATATGTGTCAGCAAAGATGTAAAGTTCATGAAAGGTCAACCATGGAACTGGAATAGCTATATGGAAGTGGTAGAATCAAGAAATCCTGAATGGACTAACTTTGTCAATCAAGAAAATGACAACCCACCAGAATTAGAAGAGGACGCACCAAGTAATCCTCATAGTAGCGGGCCACACCATGAAGGCGCAGGAGTGGATCAGTCAGAAAATAATCCAGACTCCTATGTAACCCTGCCAGCACACTCATACAATCCGAACTCATCACGAAGATCTAGTAGTTTATCGACTAGTAGAGGTCCATCTACATCAAAAAGTACAACTAGAAGTGTTAGTGACACTCTGGTACGACTAAGAAGTCTTGACGAATTATATGATGAGATGGAGGAAATCCAAACAGATTCACATGAATTACTACTTGCTGAAGAAGAACCAAGAAATTATAAGGAAACATTCATTGGCAGCAAATGGATTAAACAATGAAGGCTGAGTTAGACTCAGTAAACAAGAATAACACTTGGAGATTGATAGAATTGCCAAGGAATCACAAGGTAATAGGATTAAAGTGGGTATTCAAGACTAAGAAAGATGCAAATAGAAAATTCGTCAGACACAATGCAAGACTGGTAGCAAAAGGTTATGTCCAACAACATAGGATAGATTTTGATAAAGTAGTTGAACCAGTAGCACGCATTGAGACAGTTCGTCTAATGTTGGCTTTAGCAGCAAAATAAGGTTGGGATGTACATCACTTAGATGTTAAGTCTGCATTCTTGCACGAAGATCTCAAGGAGGAGGTCTATGTCTCACAACCGGAAGGATTTATAAAGCTAAGAGAAGAAGGAAAAATCTACAAACTATCAAAAGCTCTGTATGGATTGAGACAAGCACCACGTGCTTGGAACACGAAGTTAGATCAAACCTTAAAGTCACTTAACTTCAAGAAGTGCATTTTAGAAAGCAATTTATACAAGGATAAGTAAGACTTTTACACTAATTGTTGGAGTCTACGTTGATTATTTAATAGTCACTAGAACTTCAAGGAAGGAGATAGATATTTTCATGTCTTAGATGGAGAAGTTTGAAATGAGCGATCTAGGATTGCTAGTATACTATCTGGAAATAGAAGTTACTAAAGCAGGGGTTGAGATAGCCATAAAGCAAACATGGTATGTAAACAAGATACTCAAGGACACTAATATATTAACCTACAACGAAACAAAGATTCCTATGAATCCAGGAACACAGTTAGCAAAGACTGAAGAAGGAGATCTAGTAGATGCAATACATTACAGAAGCCTGATTAGTTCTCTTAGGTATTTATTGCATACAAGTCCAGATCTATGTTACTCAGCCAATTCGATTAGTAGATTCATGCAAGAACCAAAGGAGCATCACTTTAAAGCAGTGAAGCAAGTACTACGTTACATCAAAGGAACCAAAAAGCATGGAATCATTTACAAGAAGCAAGGAGGATATAAGATCACATGTTATAGTGATTGCAGTTATAATGTTAACACAGCCCAAGGAAAAGGTACAATTAGTCTGGTATTTTACTTTGGAGAATCACCTATAACCTAGTGCACACAAAAGCAACACACAGTGGCACTTTCATCATGTTAATCAGAATTCATGGCAGCCACCGCGGCAGCATGCCAAACACTATGGCTTAAAAGGTTGTTAAGTGAAGTTACATGTTGGAAAGAAGAAAAGATAACTCTAAGGGTGGATAATGTTTCTACAATAGCACTCATGAAGAATCCATTCTTTCATGGGAGAAAAAAGCACATTGACACACGCTACCATTTCATAAGCGAATGCGTGGAGAATGAACACGTCAATGGAGAACTGCAACAGGCAGACATGTTAACAAAGGCACAAGGAAGAGTCAAGCTTACTACAATACGAGAACTACTGAAAGTTCAAGATCCACAATAACTCAAAGATGTTCGTGTAACCTACAAACTTAAAGAAGCGATGTCTCCTGAAGCCACACCGCTTCACATCGACAACTTCAACACAGGAACAAGGAGACGCACTGTTCGTGAAGAGGCACATCCATTCACATCACACATGTTGGATTAGTATAAATAGGGTTTCAATTTCTCATTGTAATTAATCACATGTACAAGATATTCAGGTTTATTTTCAAGTTATTCATTCGTTCTAGAGATCAAAGATCAGTTCTGGGCAACAGATAAAAGCTTGGGAGGTGCTTAAAAATTCCCCAAAGTGGTATCTTGTGCCACCAGTTAAACCTGGCCATCATCAAAGTGTTCCAAGACTAGTCAGGCATGCCTGGGCTACATTTGTCCGTTGGGAGATCAGATGCTCGTTCATATTTAGACCTAAATGACATCAACGATGATCTTGAGTTTGAGGAACAACCAAGGTTAAAAAAACGGAAACGAGTTTCGAGGCGTTTTCACTTCGCCTCACGAGGCGTAAGCCCGAGGCGGAATTAAAAAATTAATATAAATATTATATATCTTATAAAAATAGTAATACTAACTAAATTCATCATCAAATTCATCAAAATAATCAAAAACACGCATTAAAAAGACACAAATTGCTTGAAACTGACACAAAAACGCAAAAAACATCAAAAACAAATATCTAAAACCTTGAGGCGCAACCTTTTTAGCGCCTCAGCCCCTCTGAGGCGCACAAACAGTAGAAACCCTCTGAGGCGCGCCTCAGAATCGTTTTTTGGCCGTTTCGCCTTGAGGCGCACGCCTCAACCATTTTTTAAAACCATGGGAACAACAAGAATTGCAACGCCCACCCGATAGAGACAAAAGCAAAGTAGTTGCAAGAGCAAGATCCAAATGCAGATCCACTTCTACAACAAGAACAAATTAGACGAGAAACTTGTTCAAATTCTCTCCATAAAGGAACAAGAGCACCAATTGGCAATGGATAAGCAGAGGGCTGCCAATCTAAAGTTCCTCCTGAAGCTCATCCCCTCTCATCTATCAGAAGACAACTGTATGATCATGGAACTTGAGAAACAACATATTTGAGCAAATTATATCTAAACAAGTAGTATTTGTTTATGTTTTTTAGTAGTTGAAATGTTATGTTTTTTTCAATGTTTTTTTAGTAGTTTAAATGTTATGTTTTTTCATGTTATTTTTATTTAGTTTAAATATTATCTTTTTTTTAAATGTTATTTTTTTTAATTTAATATAAAAAACATAAAAAATAAATAAAAGATTAAGCAATGATTGGGGGCTTTAATCCATTACTTAGGGGTTGTTTGTTTACCTATTAATGAGGCTCTTAATGTTTTAGACCTCTTACTGGTTTAACACCTAATGGTTCAGACTGTTTGTTTCACGAGCAGATGTCTGAATGGTTCAGACATTTGCCTCTGAATGGTTAAGATTTATACAGAGTCTGAATAGTTAAGACCTTGGTTTTAAAAAGCGCGCCCTAGGCGCAACAAGGCGCAGGTCTGGGGCTTTTTTGCTTCTCCCCTTGTGTAATTACAGGAAGCGCCAAAAAAGCGCATTTTTTGATTTTTTTGTGGGCTTTTTGGCCTGAGGCGCGCGCCTCATGTACCTTAGGCGTTTTACTACATAAAACTGTTGTACTTTGGGTTTTTTTGACTTGTACATATAATTAAAATGGTATAAAAGCCTTACTTATAACTATATTTTGATTAAAGGAAGCTAAAAACCTATGGGATATGTATGGGATATATAAAAAAAATTATATAAACATCTTGCGATTCGGGTACGAAAAGCCCACCGCTTTTGCGCTTTGAGCTTCGCGCCTCAATTTTAGACCTCGTCGCTTTTGTGCGCCTCTCGCTTTTTAAAACCAAGGTTAAGACCTCTAATATAAATTGGTCAGACATTTGCCTCTAAACGGTTAAGCATTATACAGACTTTTGATGGTTCAGACCTCTTACTGATTCAGCACTTCATGGTTCAGACCTCTTACTGGTTCAGCACTTAACCATTAAGATGTTTCCAAATAGCCCCTTATGGTGCGTTTGGTTTGCAAGAATTCAATGGAATTTAAGGGAATTGGAATCTGAATTCCAACTCTTAAGATGTTTGGTTCACAGAATTTGATGGAATTGGAATCTTAATTCCAATCTTTACGTGTTTGGTTGACACTAGAATTGGAATTGGAATTTGGCATGAATTCCTTCAAATTCTTTTAACTAAAGAAATTCAAAATTCTTCCAATATGTGAAGGAATTAAAGTAAATTCATTAGAATCTTTGACGATTTCGACCCGCATCGTTTCGACCCGTACCGTTTCGGCCCGTACATCGTCGAATCGTTTCGACCCGTACCGTTTCGAACCGAACCGTTCGACCCGTACCGTTTCGATCCGAACCGTTTCGACATGTACCGTTTTTACCTGAACCGTTTAGACGCGAAGCGTTTCAACCGGTACCATTTCGACTCAAACCATTACGATGCGAACCGCTACAACCCATACCATTTCTACGTGAACCGTTTCAACGCGTACCGTTTCTACCCGAACTGTTTAGACGCGGACCGTTTTGACTCGAACCGTTACGACCCGTACCGTTTTTACCCAAACCGTTGCGACGCAACTCCTTTCGACCCGTACCGTTTCCACCCGAACCGTTTCGACCCGAACCGGGGGTTTTGGGTGCCGAGATGATGGATTCCAATTCATTTGACAACCAAACACAACAAAAAAGGAATTGAGATTCCAATTCCAGCAATTTCCAATTCCAATGGGAATGTTTAAATTCCAAATCCAATTCCTTCAAATTCTAATTCCTAAACAAAATACAATTCCAATTCCAAAACATTCCGTGAACCAAACGCCCCCTTAGATGTTATTGGAAGAGGGAAATAAAGCCCCTTGTTGAGGTGGCACAATTACATATCCTCCTGCCTAACTAAAAGCTTTACAACAAATGATTAAGTACATAATAATATAAAACAAAATTAAAATAACGAGCTTATAAATTATAGTAATCGATTATTCATAATCAAATACTCCATGAGTACGTCTATAGGTTTTACAAATGACAATACAGCAGTAACAGTACTTTTTTCCAATCAATGACATATATACAACTATTTATCCATCAATGGAGCACTAACTACACAATGTTTCTGTGAAATAAAATTAATTTGTACCTTTATGTAGAACCTATATGTTAATTTACTTCTAAAATTGGAAAAGAAACATAGAATTCCAATTCATGGTTTCATAAAATTTTAGTGATCTGCTAACAAAGAAACCACGTATGTACTGTGTATTTTATAATAACAATGTAAAACATATTTAATGTGTTTACATATTTAACATAAATTAATAGTTCAAGTCTTCAAAAAATTAAATGACTTACTTGATGAGACAAAAGGGTTCTATAGTTTGAAAATAAACTTACCTGAAAGAAGAGGGCTTTCTCAAGTTCCTTGACTACAACTTCCATTGTTGGACGCTCGACTTGTTCTTTTGCCAAACATTCAAAGGCAATTTTGGAAAACGTATACAAAGACTCTTGACTGGGCCCTTTAATTGAAGTAAAGACGGATTCAGTAATCTGTTCTTTAATTTTAGGATCCAGCATTTCCTTGATTTTTCCATTATTGAAGTGTTGTCTTGCTATGAGTGCAAGCCCTGCGTTATTCTTAGCATATTTTCTATCATAGGCTACCGTCCCACAGAACATCTCAAACATGACTACTCCGAAACTGTAAACATCTGATTCTTTTTTCAACTTAGCATCCTTCCTATATTGTGGATCCATATACCCAGGTGTGCCTAGAGTTATACTGGAAAACCGAGTGGGACGTTGTTCACAGACAGAGGGAAATATGGAGAGCCCAAAGTCACCAATCTTTGCTTTAAAATTCTCATCCAACAGAATATTGGCACTCTTAATATCACGGTGCACTATCACGTGTCGGTCTCCCTCGGTAGTGTGAAGGTATCTTAATCCCTTTGCAATATCAAGGCAGATTTTCACACGTTGTGCCCAACTATCATTCTCATTATCCCTGGTTTTTTGTAAATAATAATTGAGACTCCCATTGGAAGCATATTCATAGATTAGGATCAATGCTCTACCTTCGTCACAGAAGCCAAGTAGAGTGATTATGTTGGAATGCTTACAACTCGTAAGCATTTCAATTTCTGCTTGAAACCCTTGTTGTGACATCTCATCTTCTATATTATTGATGCGTTTTATAGCAACTGTGCTCCGTTTCTTGGGTACTTCACGTTCATTCTCCCTATCAGTCGCAAATATATATGCTTTATCTACATGGACCAGTTCTGCTATGTACACTGATCCAAATCCACCAGACACAATGCAATATTTTGTAGCAAAATTCTCGGTGGCCTTCACTATATCTTCGAATTGAATCCTCATATGTTCCAAGCTCTTCAGCTGCAACAATAAGTGTTTAGAGAAAACGAGTGTTGCAATATACTTGCTGGTAAAGTTGACGATGATATTATATATATTGATTCTTCATTTACTACACCGTTTTTTTTTATTTGCAGATACCAACGAATAACAAAAGGTTTATCCGATAGGAAGTAAAGAAAACGGGTTGGATATAAAGTTGTTACCTTCAACTTCATGTGGTCGGATAATCTACGTTCAGCTGCAACTACTGGGTGCTCCTGTTACATCATTGCAAAGATAAAGAATATGTGAATGAACTTATAGGCTGCTAGAGATAATGATTAAAGAAAAAAACAAGGATAAAATTATGGTCTCACATTATTTTCATGAGCCTGTTGAATTTCCAATGCTTTCTGAAGTAATTTGAGGACCTGAATCATATTTGATGATATTCCCTCACCGATCAGGCAACTATATGCTGTTTCCGAAACAATACCGAATGATTGTTGATTCATTTGGTCATATAAATCCGGATCAACCAATTCATGCAATCTTCTGTTTTCATAATGGAATATGGCTAATGAAGCAATGCTAGAATCATCTTTTGAAATGAATGTGTCCTTACCGCACATAAGTTCAAACAAGACAATGCCAATGGAGAACACGTCCGATTTGTGGGTTCCTATTCCAAGCTTTTCATATGCCAGGTCAAGATTTCCCGCTGGTATCGTCATGGAATATTCAAAGCCCGAGAGTTTGGCTTCCCAGTTTTCATCTAACAAGATTGAATTGCAGTTAATATTATGATGTATGACACTAAAATTGTGCCCCACGTCATTATGCAAGTAACTCAACGCACGCACAGCCCCAACGCTTATCTGCAATCTTCTCATCCAAGTAAGTCTGGGGTCACTTAGATAACTGCTTAGACTTCCACGGGCGACTCGCTTTTGTATAATTAGCATCTCGTCGTTCTCATAACAATACCCGACAATTGAGACCACGTTTGGATGCTCAAGTCGAGTAAGAGTTGAGATCTCCTTTTCAAACGCAATCTCTTGTAGCCTAAAACTATTATCTAACCTCCGTACAGCAACATCGACTAACTCTCCGGATAGAGAGAGTTGTCCTTCATAAATCTTCCCAAGAAACCCCTCTCCGATGAAATTTGCATCAGCAAAGTCGTTGGTGACCGATTCTATATCTTTTAATGGGATCTTTAGGGGAGCAGACATCCTGTTTCTGTTTTACAATGAATGTGAGAACTTAAGTGAAGAAATATTCTCGAAAAAACCGTACATAGAAGAATATAATGATAAATTTAGAGAAAGGTGATGTTTATGCTAAACTTAGATCTCAACTATGACTTCTACACTTTTTTCTTGACTTTCATATATAAGATTATGTGAAGATCTATTCTAACACTAGACTAGCATGATCATAATACAAGATTATATGCATCCCTGGATCAGAAAAGATCATATGTAGAACTAACCATAAAATTAGGGGTGTGATTTTTTTTACACGACACGAACCTAACACGAAATTCGTGGGTTTGGGTTCAGTCTAAAAGAGTTCGGGTCAGTTTCATGTTGAATCCACGATCTCATTTAGCTAAATGGGTCGGGTTCGGGTCAACCTGATCAGGTTGGCGGGTTGACCCGTTTAACCCATTTATATTGTATTATATTTTTTATAATATGTTTTACGTCATAAATTAAATTGGGTGTTTATTTTATTTATAACTATTTGTTTTACGTCATAAATTAAATTGGGTGTGCATTTTATGTTAGAATTGTGTTTTTTAGTAAATTTTAATTTTAATATATTAATTTGTGGAAAAAAACTAAAAATAAAAAAAAATTCGGGTTAAACGGGTCATGTTCGGATCAACCCGTGAATATTCGGATCGTGTTTGGGTTCACGATTTTCGGATTCGGGTCGGTTCGTCTAAAATTTTCGGGTTCGACTCGGGTTGAACCTGCTTAACCCGCAAACACGACCCGTTTAGCACCCCGACATAAAATGTCTAAATGATGCATGATTGCAGTATTACACACAAACACAAGAGAATAAAAATCAGATCATTTGGCAATCTAACTCGAGTACTTGTAATCAATACTCAAAAAAACGAAGAAACTTTCCAAACTAAACGCATATACAAAATAGAAACTCATGGACCGAGTGGATGAAAGACTCACTCACTCACTCACTCAGTATATAATTGTTTTTTTTTTTTATGTTTGACTAGCTTTTTCTAACCATCATGCTTTTATATAATCTTTTTTGCCTGTCAAAAAAAAAAAAAAGAAATAAAAAACAGAAACTCATGAAATGGGCATTGTACCTTGCTCTGTTTAACTCGGAGAAAACTGCCAGAAAGAATCTCTGGTGATAGCAGTATGAAGAAGGCAAAAGATCGGAGGGCTACAGAATAACGTGAAGCTATGCCTGAAGACTATTCACGATTGTCCGATCGTTTCCTCACTTGTGTAGTAGATCTAGGAGAGTGGGGAGGCTTGGGAAAGCATTGACCTTTAATTATTGGTGCGAGGGAACTATAAAAATTAAAAATAGTTTTAGTCTTTCTCACAGGACATTAAAAATAGTTTGTCTTTCTCACAGGACAATTTAGTCTTTAAGAAAATGTTTTAAAATTTAAGCCTAACTACTAGTTTACCATTGCGTCGGTTTCACTATTATTAGTGTAATGGTATGCTTGTAGTTGTAAAAAAAAAATACCCATAAAACTATACTCAAGAATTTCACCATATAAAGAGTTTAATTAGCAATTATAATTTCATTTAATTATAAATTAACTAAATATCCATTCACTAATTTTCCAACATATGTTTCCTTTTTTGTTTAAACTAGTGATGACAAACGATGAAAAGTTTAAGAAAAATTATATTACTTAGTAAACTGAATAGTATAATAAAAATATTTTAAATTGAATGCTTAGGTAGATCTTTGAACAAATTGGCTTTGGCTGCATTTGGCTCACACCATTGCCCTCCTTAGTGAACCCTCTTCTATGCCCAGCGGCCGTGACCTTGATCGGATAATACTTCTCATCAGGGGTGGCACTAGGGTGGATGGGGAGAACCACCGGCCAGGGTCCATGATTACGAGAGGCATGTTTTTTCTAGATTCGATATACATATGTTATAATTTTCTTCAAATAGTATACTCATACAATCACCAGTCTGTTAGAAATTAGCCCATTATGTTTAGTTAGAAACACCAGTTGTTAGAAATTTCAATTATTTACGTGTTAACTCAATTTGCTAGAAATTTCGTTAAGGTTTAAGGACACATTTTTTTCGAGCTCGAACAAGGTAAATGAATTCTGAAGGCCGGCCCTGCTTCTCATTCACGCTCAAGGTGGTATGGTGAGTTGTGGTTTTAGACCTGTTGAGGTTTCGTATCAGGTTTAAATAAAATGAAATCAACGTTAAATCTATTATGACCGGGAAAATTATGCACAAATCACATTATAAGTATTTTATATTTATTATAATTTAATTAATCCACAAAAGTCTTGGTTTTATGTGCGAAGATTCGGTTGCCTTACTAGCTTCCGGATGTAAATATTTTTATATCTATTATAATCAATTCTGGCCGGCATACCAATAGCTCAAAAATATTGGTTTTATATTACAATTTGTATTTATAATATAATTAATCCAAAAAAGTCTTGGTTTTATTGTATTTATAATATAACTAGTGGGGAACCCGCGCGTTGCGGCGGATTGAATAAGTTGCGGCGTTATAATCGTTTTCCGTTAGTTTATAATTTTTTTATTTCGCGTTGTGGCGGAGTAGATAAGCTGCGGCGTTGTATTCCTTTCCCTTTAGTTTATCAATTGTTTTATTTTATGTTAGGTTATTAATTACTTAAAAGAAGTAGTAATTAACAATTTCGTAACATGAGTAAATGACAAGCGGATTTCGCGTGTTTTATTATTTTTGCATTAACGCGTAGTGGCAATGTTTCGTAAATAGAGGTCCGAACGAGCTAAGCTACTTGAGTTGGGCTAAAAAAAAGCTTGAGAGGAGCCGAGCTTTAACCAGCACGAGATGGCTCATGAGCGTAAATGAGCCGAGTGTTTATATAATTTTTAGTCAACACATTAAACATATATTTAAATAAGGAATAATAACAATCCTAATTATTAGTTTTTGGCTAGTAATGGTCCCAACTTAAAAATTAACCAGTGGTGGTATCACATTTTCATATATTTTAAACCAATGGACCTTTACTAAACCGAAAAGGATAAGGGGAGAAAAATAAATTAAACTTCTGTTAGCAAAGGTCCATTAGTTTACAATATGTGAAAATTTGGGACCACCACTGGTTATTTTTTAAATTGAGACCGTTGCCGGCCAACGGCTAATAGTTTGAATTATTAAAATACATTATTCCTTTAAATAATACTATTTATATAATCATGAAAAAAATACCAAATTACATATAAATATTAAGTATATTTAAAATAAATTAACTAATAAAATAATAAAAGAGGCAAGCTTGAGCTTGAAAAACTACCTACGAACATATATTTCTTATTTGATGCTTTTGACATACACAATCCAAATTACCAAAGCATATATGGGTAAAACCTACCAATATTACCAAAGAACAAACTAATAAGGAAGCTATAAAAATATGTAAAGGAGATGAGTAACACTTTACAATATAGGCTTCAGGATATTGAGTATCAAGTAACTAATAAAGCAAATAGTACAGCTATTACCCTAATCATTTTAGGGTGAACAATACATAAAGAAAAAGGATATTGAGCATAAGCTTTTATTCGTCCGGAGGTCAAATAATGTTGTAAAAAAAAACTAATACTAATGTTTGAAAGTAAAAAGCTCAACATATTAAAAGATTGCAAAAAACCCATGAACTATTGAAAATCATAGCAAGATTTCTAAAAACCTAAACCCTTTTTTCCTCTTTTTCTTTATCATTTATCTTTGTACAATTTGATGTTACACGCTTTTGCTTCACTTTAGACCTGCCAATAGTCAAGTGTAACAGTTTAGCTACACTAATCGAAACAACAAAAATAATTATGCACTAAGTTACTAATGAAGGTGGCCATGATATAATACCAATACCAGTAGTTAATAGGTTTGTTGCTAAGTTCCCGTCCCCGTCTTCATCGTCCTCTACAAGTCGTTCACGCCGTGCCTCTTCTTCTCACACACACATATACAAACAACACACACACACACACACACACACATATATATATATATATATATATATATATATATATATATGCCCATCCTCCACACCCTGGGTCCATCCCCTTTAGGCCCATCCTCACACCCGCTTTACGTATACACCTACATGGCGGAGCATCCTTTGAGGATTACCCTCCTCCACACCGAGTAGTCTCATTAATGGACATATTAACACGTAATCAACTATGAACTGCTGGAAACATGTAACATGTGTTGTTAACACCAAACAACATAACTGTTAATCACCAATAGCCAACTAACTCCTATATCATAATACAAGCAAATAGCAAGATCCATAATTTTTAGCAGAAAACACCTAGTAGTATCAATTTGGCTGTTGACCAAAGGTAGTGTGTGAATTAGAACACAGTGATTCACAAACTGTCAATCAATGATGATAGTGGATAGAATGATGGAAATGGTTAAAATATTGCTATTTGTTGTTATTTTAGTAAATAAATTGATCAAGAATTTGTAAAGTTGTGTCTCAATTAAAGATGATTACCTTGGATTTCTCTCAATAATGCCCGATATACTGCAATGGTTAAAATATTGCTATTTGTTGTTTTATTAAATAAATTGATCAAGCCGACCGGGGTGGAGTAGAGTCGGGTCAATGATATTGGGTCAATGAGTAGCTCCTATTATAATAACAATCCTTTTTTGCAGGCATTCCATCCATTTCAGCCAATAACTGATTCAGAACGCAGTCAACAGCACCACCTACATCCCCAGAACTACTTCCCCTCTGCAATAAAAAAAATAATAATAATGTAACCTTGTCTCAAAAACAGAAAAAACTTTTATTTAACATGTTATAGAGGAATAGTGGCCCGAGTTGCAATGGAAACAAGTGCATCAACGAAGAGAACACATGGTGCTGACCCACGGGCCTTGTCGAAAATTTCACAAAATTGGCTTTACTCTCACTGAACCACATTTAAGTAGTGAAGGTCCTTTGATGCTAATGAAGTTGGCTTGACACTAGTTTGCGATAGCCTTGTCCAAAAGTATCTTTCCACATCCAGGCGGGACATAGAAAAAAACACCTTTTGATGGTGACATGCCAAATTTCTCAAATGTCTCCGGATGCTACACGGGATATTGAACGGTCTATTATATTTATAAAAAAAAGGTTATTCAAATAATATATTTTTATACAAGATTTGACATACTACTTGGTCGGAAAAAAACACTATTCTTTTGGAAGAAAAACATTGATTCGGGTCAGAACCATTACCTAATCCACCCATGAGTACTGAAAACATGGCCGAACTCCGCCACTTTGGCGAAGAGTTGTTTGATATGGGAAATAGAATGAGGGAGATAGGTGGACAGATTGCTTGGAAGTACGACGAAAGGGAAATGCGTTTTTAACAGCAAGTAACGAAAGTTAGAACGATGATAAAATGGTAGTTGTAAAATAGTACTAATAAAGTTAGTCTGTAAATAATCAATAAAACTCTGTATGATATCTGTGAGTAATGATGCATATTATAATAGATATATAAATGAAATCGAGAAATCGATTGTTTTGATTATATATGTATTATAAAATTTTCTGATTATTTGTATATAATTATTATTTGTCAGTTACTAATAAAATTTATATATATACATTATCAGATGGCAAACAGTGGTAATGAACCTATTAATGAAGTTAATCATTCTGAACAACATTCAAGAGATCAATATATGACTCGGCAAGATATCGAAAACATTGTGGCTCAAGGGATAGCCAATGCTATTCCAGCATTCGTTGCTGCTATCAAGAATCCACCCGAACCGCAACAAATTGTTCCTAGTAAACAGATTACTGAAGATAATTTCAGTAATAGTGTAAATGGAGGCAATAATCATGTTAACCAGAATAAGGAACCACATCAAGCTCCATTAACCAAGAAAATGAAAACTGCAACGCCTGGTTGCACTTTCAAAGAATTCCTTGCTTGTAAACCCACTGAATTTGCAGGCAATGAAGGAGCAACTGCATCACTGCGTTGGTTAGAGAAAACCGAAGCAGTCATTGCAATAAGTAAATGTGGTAAAGATGATCAGGTCATGTATTCATCCAATCTGTTCAAAGAAGGAGCACTCGAATGGTGGAATACTGTGTTACAATCAAAAGGAAGAGCAATAGCTTATGCTATGACTTGGGAAGAATTTAAAGGTTTGGTGGAAAGAAAATTCTGTCCTGAGTATGAGAAGGAACATATGGCGAATAAGTTTCTAAATCATCGGATGATGAGTGTTGATTGTCGTGGTTATACCTCGACATTCTTTGAATATGCAAGAGTGGTACCAACATTGGCCTCGCCAGAACCGGTACTCATTTCTCGCTATATTTGGGGGCTAATTAGCGAAATCCGCAATATTGTTAAAGCTGCGAGACCTCGCACTATTGACGATGCGGTAGAATTAGCCAACACTCTGACCGATGAATTGGTGCGCACAAGAGATGAAGATAGGAAGAAGGCATTAGCTCAGAAAATTACCCAAGGATTTCGTGTGGGTAATAATAACAGCTTCAAGAGAAAAGGAACAGGGCAATCTCCAGGTCCGTCATTCTGCAGGAAATGCAAAAAGAAGCATTTTGGAAGATGCGATATTACTTGCAATTTTTGCAAATCTGTAGGACATCGTGAAGAAAACTGCAAAAAGAAAACAGTAATCTGTTTTAACTGTGGTGAAGCAGGGCATTATAAAACAGAATGTCCTAAATTGGTTAAACCAGTAGATAACAAACCCAAGACAACCGAAGGAAATACTAAGAAGAATGCCAGGGCATTTCAGCTGACCACTCAAGAAGCAGAACTTATTCCAGATGTGATAGCGGGTACGTTCTTAGTTCACAACGTATATGCAAAAGTATTATTTGACTCTGGTGCAAACCAAAGTTTTATAAATACTTCATTCTGTCAAGCTCTTAGTTTACCTTTAACCAATATTAGGCAGATTTTTACCGTTGAAACCGCAGACGGAAATTCAGTTAAAATAGATAAAGTGTTGCAAGAAGGAAACATAGAACTTTTAGGACATAAATTCTCTGCAAAACTATTGCCGATGAATTTAGCTGAATTTGATGTTGTATTAGGAATGGATTGGTTAGTAGCCAACCATGCTAGAATCCTTTGTGATCAGAATTCCATAGAAATTCAATCACCTACCGGAGAAGTGATTAGGATTACAGGAGATAAACCACGGAAACCCATGAAGTTCATATCAGTAATAAAAGTTGCTAATTATGAACGAAAACAAGGAATAGTGTATATGATTTCAGTAATCATTAGCACTAAAGGAAAAGATCTGAAGGAAATACCAGTAGTATCGGAATACTCTAATATATTTCCAGAAGATTTACCAGGATTACCTCCAGATAGGGAAGTAGAATTTAGGATTCATTTAATTCCAGGAACTACACCGATAGCCAAATCACCTTATCGGTTAGCACCCACAGAAATGTTAGAATTGAAAAAGCAATTAGATGAATTACTAAGTAAAGGATTCATACAACCTAGCTCATCCCCTTGGGGAGCGCCAGTGTTGTTTGTGAAGAAAAATGATGGTTCAATGAGAATGTGTATCGATTATAGGGAATTGAATAAGGTTACAATTAAGAATCGATATCCATTACCTAGGATTGATGATCTTTTTGATCAACTTCAGGGGGCTAGATATTTTTCTAAGATAGATTTACGCTCTGGATATCATCAATTGAAGGTACAAGAAGAAGACATACCTAAGACTGCTTTCAGAACTAGGTATGGTCATTACGAGTTTACAGTCATGCCTTTCGGGTTAACGAATGCACCTGCAGCATTCATGGACATGATGAATAGGATCTGTAAACCGTATTTGGATAAATTTGTAATTGTTTTTATAGACGATATACTTATTTATTCCAAAAGTCAGACAGAGCATTGTGAACATCTTCATGCACTCTTAACTTTGTTAAGAAAAGAAAAGTTGTACGCCAAATTCTCGAAATGCGAATTTTGGCTAAAGGAAGTGCAATTTTTAGGACACATGGTGAATCATGAAGGTATTCATGTAGATCCTGCTAAGATAGAGGCAATTACCAAGTGGAAGGTTCCACAAACAGCAATGGAAATTAGAAGTTTTATAGGTTTAGCTGGGTACTATAGACGGTTTATTAAGGATTTTTCTAAGATAGCCGTACCATTAACTAAGTTAACCTGTAAAGCCACTAAGTTTGAATGGGGATCTAAACAGGAAGAAGCTTTTAGGATTTTGAAACAGAAATTAACCCATGCACCAATCTTAGCCTTACCAGAAGGAACTGAAAATTTTGAAGTATATTGTGATGCTTCAAAATTAGGATATGGATGTGTGCTTATGCAACGCAAGAAGGTAATTGCGTACGCATCAAGGCAGTTGAAAAAGCACGAAGAGAATTATACGACTCATGATTTAGAATTAGGAGCCGTAATTTTTGCCCTTAAGATTTGGAGACACTATCTTTACGGAAGTAAATTTACTGTCTACACCGACCACAAAAGTTTAAAATACATATTTGGGCAAAAAGAGTTAAACATGAGGCAAAGAAGATGGATGGAAATCTTAAGTGACTACGACTGTGATATTCAGTATCACGAAGGAAAGGCAAATGTAGTTGCAGATGCCTTAAGTCGTAAGTATTATGAGAAACAACGAAGGGTTCGTGCTCTCAGATTAAATCTACAAATAGATTTAATGGAACAATTGAAGAATGTTCAAACTACAGCAATCAAGGAGGATGCTGAAGGAATGAAAGGACGAATCAAGGAATTAGAACAAGGAGCAGATGGAATTTGGAGATTCCATAAAAGTAGAATTTGGGTACCTAAACAGGGTGACTTAAGATCTAAGATTTTAGAAGAAGCTCATAAATCTAGGTACACTATGCACCCAGGAAACAATAAGATGTACCAAGATTTAAGGAAGAATTTCTGGTGGATAGGAATGAAAAGGGACATAGCCAGTTATGTTTCTAAATGTCTTACTTGTTCACAAGTTAAAGCCGAACATCAGAAACCTTCAGGATTACTACAACAGTTAGAGATGCCAGTATGGAAATGAGAACTTATAACAATGGATTTTGTTACTAAGTTACCTAAAACAAGAAAAGGTAATGATGCGATTTGGGTAATTGTGGATCGATTAACCAAATCAGCTCACTTTCTACCTATGAAAGAAACCTTTAGTATGGAAAGACTGGCTAAATTATATGTAGATGAAGTTGTATCCTTACATGGAGTTCCACTCTCCATTGTTTCGGATAGAGATAGTCGTTTTACTTCCCATTTCTGGAAAAGTTTCCAGCAAGCAATGGGAACTCGACTAAACCTAAGCACTGCATATCATCCACAAACAGACGGACAAAGTGAAAGGACGATCCAAACTCTAGAAGACATGCTCCGAGCATGTGTGATAGACTTTGGTGGAAGTTGGGATGATCACTTACCATTAATTGAATTCTCCTATAACAATAGTTATCACTCAAGCATTGAAACTGCTCCATTCGAGGCACTTTATGGAAGAAAGTGCAGAACTCCCGTTTGTTGGGCAGAAATAGGAGAAAGTCAATTATCAGGACCTGAAATAGTGCAAGAAACAACTGATAAGATTACTCAAATCAAGGAAAGACTGAAGACGGCTCGAGATCGTCAGAAGAGTTATGCAGACAATAGAAGCAAGCCGTTAGAATTCCAAGTTGGAGACAGAGTACTGTTGAAAGTTTCTCCTTGGAAAGGAGTAGTCAGATTTGGAAAGAAAGGAAAGCTAAGTCCCAGGTACGTAGGACCATTTCCAGTGATCCAACGTATAGGACCAGTAGCTTATCGTTTACAATTACCAGAAGAATTATCTGGAGTACATAATGTATTTCATGTATCCAATCTCAAGAAATGCTTATCAGATGAATCTCTGGTAGTACCTCTTCGAGATATAGAGGTAAACGAAAAGTTGAAATTTGTTGAGAAACCTCTTCAAATTGAGGATCGAAAGATCAAGTTTCTCAAACACAAACGACTAGTGTTGGTCAAAGTAAAGTGGGATTCAAAGAGAGGAGCTGAATACACTTGGGAACTGGAGTCAGAAATGAAGAAAAAGTATCCACACTTATTCCAGTAAATCTCGAGGACGAGATTTTCTTAAGGTGGGTAGAATGTAACAACTCTCATCAAAAGTCATACTTATTAAAATAATTAGTCCAAAAGGAAACCCTAATTGAGAGACCCAAGTGATTCTGAACAAACCCTGAAATTTTCATAATTTTCAGAATCAGGATTAGGGCCCCTAAAACTCAAGGGGGGATAAACCCTAGTGGACGATTATCCACTTAAATCGTTGTCAAGTAACTGAAATTCGAGTATGTCAACTCAGCTAAGCTAGTTTCAGTCGTGGCTACCCTATAGTCTATTTTGATTCCATACGGACCGCAACAGTCTCAACCTTACGGTCCGTAAGCAGTCATACGGACCGCAACATTGATAAGCTTACGGTCCGTAAGCTAGCCAAATTTCACCTATAAATAGCAGACATTGGCATTCGAAATCTGAACATTTTACGTCGACATAATTCTCACAAATACACTGCTTTACGTTCTGTTATTCCAAAATTATACCCCCGGGTATCAAAATTCTGCTACAAAACAGGGTATTAGCACAATCGCTGCTACGATCCATTTATCCGACGATCAAGATATCCAATGCATGTTTAAATGCCGCCCACATTAGGGTTATACTTTATCGTTCGTCATTAATTTGACGGATTGTCGTTAATTCGATAGGTAAAGTATTATACTTTATCGTTCGTTGTTAATTCAACGGATCATCGTTAATTCGATGGGTAAAGTATTATACCTTGTCATTCATTGTTAAATCAATGGATCATCGTTAATTCGATGGACAAAGTATTGCATTTTGACACTCATTGTGATAATTTGATCTCGTAAATTATCGTAATTGCTGGATTGATTACTAACCCAGTTTTGTGTGCATTGTATTTATATTAGGTTAACAAGGCTAAATCATAGATTAGACTCTGACCATATTAAATCAGCAATGTGAGTCATTCTCTCTTTTTATCAAATCTATTTACAAAATCATGTTTATTTTTTTAAAAGTTATAATTACGGGGATTAAGTCTTTGTAATCACCCAATTACAGCCGGTATGTGGGGTTTTGTATACATTACTTGATAATCGTCACCATTGGGGCAGCCAATGGGGGATATGACCATAGCCACAGACACCATTGGACGAATGGGCCAATGGGTCGAGTGACAAATACCGTGGGTAGTTGGCTTGATATCAGAAACATTGTAATCGCTCTTAATACTGTATATTATAACCAATGTGTCATTTTAGTAAATAGAATGATTCACTCAGTATTTCCCGCTGACAAAACCTTTTTCAAACATGTTTCAGGTGATCTGTTGTAATTCAGGAAAAGTGCTGGGGAGCATTTCAAGCTTAAGATAGTGGCTCAATATAAAATAAATAAATGCTTTTGTAATATCACGTTTTTATAGTAAAAACATAATATTGTAAATTATCAGGGTTTTATCCCGAATTGTGAAATAAAATAATTGGGGAAAAATTTTAGCTTTAAGCGATCCTGTTTCCGCTGTTAAACTCAATTAAATCAATACCGCAGTATTTCTGTCCCGCGGCTCTTGAAACGGGTCAAACCGGGTCAGGGGCCGTGACAACAAGTGATATGTCCACAGTCACAGTCCGGTAAAGTGACAACTGGATCAGTTAATTTAAAAGATGAGGCAATTGTAATCGCTCTTAATACTGTACATTATAATAAACAGGATGTTTTACTAAATAGAATGATTCACTCAGTATTTCCCGCTGACAAAACCTTTTTCAAACCTGTTTCAGGTGATCTGTTATGAGCAAAGGAAAAAGTGCCAAGTAGCACTACAAGCTTAGAAAGTGGCTCAATGTAAATAAATAAAGAAACATGTTTTAAAGAAATAAAGGATTTCCCAGTGAAATCAAGTGTTTGTAAATTATCGGAATTATCCCTATATTATATACAAACGAGCAGTTTTAATAATAATTGATCCTGTTTAAAAAGTCTTCCGCTGTTTTTAAATTAAATACCACGTGATTTCCTGCCCCGCGGCTCTGGACCGGGTCAAACTGGGGCCAAGGGCCGTGACAAAAACTAAGAACAAAGTCAAATGTGATCAAACTTGGACATCAGACGTAAATCCTTGAAGCAAAACAAGGATCAGGTTCTCAGTTATTTCAGTCAAATGTGATCAAACTTGGACATCAGACGTAAATCTTGATTCAGATCTCTATTCGGTCATCTTTCCAAACTACAACACACGATAAGTTTACACTTTATATAGTGTGTGATTTGACCGGTTGTATTCAGTTATTTCTGTTGATCCACAAATTCCAACAAATCTTTCACTCCAGTACTTGAAACTTGAGCGCAGGAATCAGTTTAAAACCCTCACCCTCCCCTGTCTCTCTCTCTCTTTCTCAAAATCAACCAGAAAACCAAAGGAAAAAGGGCAGATAATGGCTGATGGTTCTTCGTTGAGGAAACCAAACGTAGACGGAGATGATAGGCCTGGTAACCGGAAGAGAAAAAAAAAGCCCAGCGACGACGTCGACGATTATTCTGAAGCCGACGAGAGCGACGATTATTGAACGGACGATATGTATCAGGAAGCTCAACTTGAACGGACGATATGTATCAGGAAGCTCAACTTGAACGGACGATATGTATCTTCTATCATGCGACGAAATGTGTATGTGCTTGTGTTGTAGTTAAACAGACTCTTTCACTCAAAGTTAATATTCACTGTGGTGGATGCAAGCATAAAGTTAGAAAAATACTCAAGAAGATTGAAGGGTACACAACTGAAGGTTCAGTGCACGAAAAGTTTCTTACGAACGATATGTATCAGGAAGCTCAACTTGAACGGACAATATGTATCTTCTATCATGCGATGGACCCAATTCTTGCTCAACTCTTGTGGGCCCGTATCGGAATCAGGTGTTGGAATGATTGTAGTAGTAGGACATTGGAACCACATATAATGAATGGATTATTGGCCATTATTCGACCGAGTAATCAGTTGTATTTTTTTTAGTTACTTCTCTTGTTAAGTTTCTAAACCAACCGAAATCCACAAATTCCAACAGTTTCTTCGTAGATTCCGTCCGGTTTTCAAAGCCGGTTGATGAAACCGAAGCTGTTATTTCTGTTGTTCAGTACTTCCGAGATCTGAACCAACCGAAATCCACAAATTCCAACAAATTGCATCAGTAAGCTCAACTTGAATGGACGATATGTATCTTCTATCATGCGATGGACCCAATCCACAAATTCCAACGTATACAGGTGCAAGAGAATGGCGAGTTATTTCAGTTATTTCTCTTGATCCACAAATTCCATCAAATTGTGTCTAATGCAAGGATCATCGTGCATTGTTTAAATCAGAATCGGGATCTCAAGACAAGGATCGTTCTAATAGATTAAAGAGAATAAACCCTCGTTTCTTCATCTTCATCTTCAAGAACAATGATGAACAGATGATATTTTTTTTTTCGCATGGATTGCGGTGGTTTGGGTCTAGGGTTGCCAGAGAGAGAAAAGGAGGGGTAGAGAGTCTGTTGATCCACAAATTCCAACAAATTGTACCAATTGCAATGATCGTTCTAATAGATCAATAGTGAAATTAGCGAATCTGGAAGTGATAATGGTTTATTCTCTTTAATCTATTAGAACGATCCAAAAAACGAAAGGGATTTCGAGCAGTTGGTATTAAACCAATCATTTGTTGATCCACAAATTCAAACCAATTGTGGGTTAATAGATTCCGAAGTTGTTATTTCAGTTATTTCTGTTGATCCACAAATACTTCAAACATTCTAAACCATACCTGGAAACAAACCAACAAAATCCTGATAGTGAAAAACATCAGCAACCATTTTTTCTTTTCCTTCAATTTTGAGAACATTCTCCCTGTGTATGTGCTTGTGTTGTAGAAACTGGTGATGAATTTGTATACACAACTGAACGTTCATTACTGATCTGGAATTGGAGAACCGTTGTTTATCTGAATCAGGTTCTCAAACAAACACTACTAAAGATGAGTTGATATTGAACCAACATTTCCTTCAAACATTCTAAACCCTACTTGGAAACCGGTGTATGTGCTTGTGTTGTAGAAACCGGTGGTGAATTTGCGTACACAACTGAAGGTTTAGTGTACGAAAAGTTTCTTACGAAATGTACGTGACAAAACAAGGATGTTGGGAATTAAACACATGTACGTGACAAAACAAGGATCGTTCTAATAGATTAAAGAGAATAAACCAAGTACAAAACCATCTGCTTTCTGAATCTGAATGTTAACTTTGACTCATTAACCCTTGAATCCCAACGCTTCTCTAAAAAATTTGTTTGTTTCCTTTTCATGAGGTAAAACCGGTTTCAACATCAAGGGTTGTTTTTCATCATGTGTGAGCATTGGAAGCCTGACTAACAGTCTTGCAATTACATCTTTTCAATCAAGACCGCATTGTTAATTTTAATGATGATTCGAAACATTCCGAATAACTAGCAAAAGAACCTGTAGGTCCCGAAATCTGAGGATCGATTACGAACCGAATCACTTGTTTATAGTAAACACGGTTACGCGTGCGGAATCCACGTAACTATGCCAAATCAAACATGTATAGCATAAATAACAACGGATTAACCAATGAAACACACTCTATTGATTAACGGGATGAGAACCGATTACAAACTGATACAAACACAGTTTTGACGGAATTTTGACAGAGTTTCTTTACAAGTATTTTCTGATCTCTCTGCACTCATCTCTGTTTCAAAGTGAAACTGAGATGGTATTTATACTAAAACAGACACACAACTTGACGAAACTGAAATAACTCTCGGCGAAACAAATCAAATTGACGAAACAAGTGTGTTTCGTCGACAAACATTCAGATTCATTCTGTTTCGTCATTTGTTGAAGAAGCCCAAGTGAAGTCCAAATCCACACAAGTATTCACGGCCCAAAGTGTAAGGTTTACGGCCCAAGTTCTTGTTTCTGTTTATAAACTTTGCTCCAATTCAACATAAGACAAAATGTTGACATCATCATGACATCACAAAGGTGATGTCATGGTGATGTGTCACCTGGGACTTGTTCGCGGCGCTCCGTGCTTCGCGTGTCGAACTCTGGGGCGCACGACGGAGGAATGTCGTGACGTCGGGCTTGAGCCGAACCTAACCGAGTCGACCCGAACCGAATCGAACCGAGTCGAACCGAACCGAGTCGTGTCCACATAAAGTGTACCAACAAACTCCCCCTTGGACGCTACTCGTGATGGTTCGTCTTTTGTGATTGTTCGTCTTCTGTGTCTTTCATGTCGGAGGATCTTCAAAGTCTTCACGCTTCGAAAGTAGAAAGTGTATCAACAAACTCCCCATTTTATTTAGGTAGTGTGTTAACAAACTCCCCCTTAAATTGAACTCTCCATTGAGTCATGCTCGTGAATCTTTTGATTTGTCAAATCTTCAGATCCTTGTGGTGTTGATGAAGGGTCAGCGGCAACTCGATTATTTTATCCTTTGAGTGCCTCCACTTCGTGTCTTCATTCCAAAGATTGTCATCGAACATGTTCTCCTCGCCTTTAGCATCTGCACAGACAAGAAAGCTAAACGCATAATGAGAACAACCGCTTGGAATTTATAGTTTACATTTAAACAAATGACACATGTGAGATCAAATCTCAATCAAACACCGACCGACAACAGTTTGAAAGTATAGAAAATGATCAATTTTAATTCTTTAACTTTCAAAACTTGTTAACTTCGACAGTTTATGAAGATGCAATTGTTTTCCGGCTTACGATCAGGATTTTGGGTAGGATAGACTCGAGATCCAACATCAGTCAATCAAAAATAAACTAGAAGCAAAATCTTTTTGGATTTTATAAAGTTTAAATTAAAACACACCTAAAATCTTTTTGGAATTTTTCATTTTTCAAATGTAAAGACGGAAAGCAATAAATAAAAATATACAAAGATGCATAAACTGAAAACAGTAAATAAATATTTACAGACATTCTTTTTGCGAGTTTCGAGGGTAAGAGAATCATATCAGTGTACGGTCATGTCAAAATGCTCTTGTTGTTCATTTTTGTTAACAATTTGATAAGCATCCTATAACGATTATCGGTATTGTTATCCACATAAGCTCAACTTATCAGATGTAATCATGGCGAGGGGATACGTTAAGGTATGAATTATACTTACAGACCGGTGTTCATCCACACACGACACATTCCCGTATCAAGGTATGCACGAGAGTTCATCTTACCGGTGAGTATACCGATTATCATCTGTTTGACCGTATAAAAGAATGTGAGAAACTCACTTATTTGATTTGAAAACAAGTCCTATGTGATAGAATCACTTATTGATGAGGAACTTGATTTTCAGATGCATGAGGGCACAGGAGCAAGTCCGTGAACAGGTCAGTACTTCCGTACAGCAGAGAGACGAACTTGACTCCCGCAAAGAATCTGTGATATATTATCACTTATTTTGTTTGGACATGTGATTGTTGATCACTTATTGAGGTCGTATGCAGTATGTACATGTATGTATAGTATCATGGAAGATCTTAGACTTCGTCTCCGTTATTTTTACGGTTTGATACAACCATGATACCCAGATGATAAGACAGCATAAAGACCGAATATTTCAGAACCTCGGCAATCTCTCAAACGAAATTTCGGTACTAAGACCATATGCCAATGTGCGGTTCCCACCTGGTCTTCAGTCGATTTAAGATTTATATCACCCTGCACACTTTAAAATGATTGTGAGCCTACCGATACATCTTATATAGAGCTGCTTAACATATTTCATTTTGCATTTCAGTTTGAAGAGGTTTCAACAGACCACTGATCTACTATCATTTTCTCTTTTTCTCGCCAGGAAACTCATTTTTGTTTTTCCAATGTTTTTGGGTTTTGAAATTTTTCGATGTTTTTGAATTTTCAAATTTGGATTTACTCCCCCTAAAATCAACAAACTAAGATAAAATTTAAAAACACAAAGATATTTACAAAAACGATTTCCCGATGCTGGTTAACTCATGTTTTACCTCGATGCCGTTTACCAAAATTAATTTAATCAGAAATGATTTATCGAATTTTGGAAAAATCAGTTGGCACGTCGGTAAGCAGTGCGGACCATGACAACATTGTCTGGCCAAAGAGTGTTGTACGAGATGATAATAATTCATAAAGCAGCTTAAATATCGACAAGTATAGGAGAGATTAGAAATTTAAAACCGCATCCTGCAACTGCTTCGTGCATTGCAAGGAATCTGAGCGCTCTCCCAAACTGGATATCCACCCGGTGTGGCTTTCAAAGTCGATTTTGTAGCTACTGAGAAATCTCTTGACAGCAATAAGATCAGAAACCTTTGGGTCTGGCTGGTCTTCCACATTGCACCAGCGAAGGTCTTTGTCTTTCTCTTTGAGAAGTAGTGTGCGGTTGTTCAATCCACGCCAAGGCATCCGCACACCCGGTTGGTTTGTTCAACAAACACATTTTCTTCAATCACAATTTTGATTTGAATCTACCCTGGGGACCCGATCAAAGCCTTGAACAATCACATTTTGAAATGATTTTCATTCTGTCGAAGCTTTCAATCTCTTTCGACAGACACTTCTGTCTTCTTTTCTTTTTCTTCTTCTCTCCATCAAAGGCAACAATTTCTTCTGTCGCCTATCTTGTGCAAGGACGCTCCACTATCAACAATCCGATGACTATCGATAGTTCCTCCTGGAACATCCTACACACTCACTCAGAGATTAGTTGGAGAGGGGGACCCAAGCCTTCACAGACTTGGGTCTTCCGGCATGATCGAAGATTGTGACTTCGATTTCCCGATAACCCGGAATAGATTGAGCTCCCCCTGAAACATTTACCGATTTTGGTTTCCAAATCTGTTTTTGTTTTTCATATTTAACATTTGATTCAACAGATTTTGTTAGGACAACCTCCGGTTTTAACGCCTTTTCAACCTTTTTGACGTTTTGACGTCGTTGTTTTGTTTCTTGTTCTTTAACAGTTCTTTTATCAAGTTTTGGTGAAACAGGACGACGTTGTGGGTGAACCTTTTCAGGTGGTGCTCTTTCTACAAAATTTGGTTTGGGCGAGTTTGTGCAGTCTTTAATGATATGCCCAAACTTCCCACATTTGAAACAAGTTCTCCTTTCAACAAACTTAGGAGAATTTGATCGACGACCAGACGTAGAAGTTGTAGACCTAGAGGTACTAGCTTCACACCCATTTGTGTGTTGAGTGTAATTGTTATCATTATTACGTTTCAAAATGTTAACCTTTTGAACAAAATCAGTATTTGACTTATTTTCAAAAGTCTCCACTTTATCAGTACCTTTGGACGCCACAAACTTCACGTCTTTTGTTTTCTTCTTGTGACGAGCTCCTTTTGTTTCAGCCTTTGGTTGTGTAACCTTAGGTTTTTGAGCTCGTTGTTGTTGTTTACCCTTAAAAGCGATAGGTTGTTGCTTTGTTGGTGATTTTTGATTTCCAAATTTTCTTCTAACTTCAGCTTTTGGAATCGGATCACACTGAGTTACTGAAACTCTCGGGATCCCCTTTTCCAAAAACTTACTGGTAGTATCTTCAAACACTTTATCAATCAAAGATTGATTGACATTTTTAATTGGAAAAGTTGTGTTTGAATAAATTTTGTCATCACCGACTAAAGTGTACAACACGTTATCACTTTTAACAGTAGACACTGTCTTAGTGATAGGATCTATCTCTTGTTTAACAGCAGATGATTGCACAACAGGAGTAGGAGGATCACACAGAATGTGATTCTCAAAAGGCACTTCTACTCCTTTGTTTTTTTTAAGATATTTATCCTCATCACTCACATCTGGTTCATCATCTGACGAATCATAGTCCTCAACTGTGGGGGGACTTTGTTCCGTACCAACAGATGCTGAATTTTCGGTTATGCCAGATGAGCCCTCCGAGGAACTGTCCAATTTGAACCCTAGACCAGTTGTAAACTCCTCATAATTAAGAGGCACACTGGATTCAAACCGTGGCATTTCTTCTTCATCAGGCATATAAGTATAATCATGTCTCAAAGGGGGCGGACACTTCTTATACCCAACACCACTAACGTTTCCCTTTAGTTGTTGAACGTCGATGATGTGATCGAGCACAAATCGGGAGTTAGAGTAACTCTCCAATTTTTGCTTGATTGCATCATGCTCACATTTGGCAATGGCTAGTTCCTTTTTAGTTTCCTCAACAATGTTAATGTAATCATTTATACTAACTTGTTTATGATAAACAGTTTTTGTCACTTCGGAAACATTTTTCTTTTGAATTTCAATCATAGATTTAAATTCTTTTTCGTTTCGAACCAAAGCCATATTCGCTTCTTTGCATTTAGCCATTTCAACAACTAAACTCTGATTGTGAATATGAATCGTATCACATTCAAGTTTTATTCTATCAAATTCATTTTTCATATACTCACAATCTCTACAGTTGATAAGAATTTCAGATTTTACCTGACTTGTAGAAGCTGAGACATTTGCCATAAAGGCAGTCTGAGAAGAGAAAGATCCATCTTCAGTGAGAATCTTCTCCATTTCTTTTGAAGTCGCATCAGCTTTCTTGATCAAGTCAGATTTCTCGTTAACATTATTCGACAAATTATCAGCTTCAGAATCCATTCCCTCCTTGACGTCTGATTCTGAACTGTAATAGCTTCCTGAAGATTCACCATCACTGACATTCTTGACAACTTCAGCATAAAGTGCAGTTCTTGTTTGATCACTGTTTCCTAACGGTATGGCCAGACCACAATCGACAGTAGGTTTAGGAAAATAGGCACTTGGATCGAAAACAGGAGGTGGAGCTGATTGAGGAAACGGAGAAGAGTTTGTATTTGATACAAACGCCGTTTGTAACTTTGGTTGTCGCAGACTATTGTTGGTATAATGAGCTTGCTGTTGTTGTTGTGGTTGGACTTGTTGTTGTGGTAGGGATGGATTAAAACCTCCTCCTGAATATGCTTGAGTTGGAGTAGTATTTACTGGAGGTATAAAAGGAATAAAACCTCCTCCAGAATAAGTCTGAGCTGAACTGGAACTAGCTAACGGGCTAAAACCTCCTCCAGAATACATTTTTAAAAAAAACTGGTCAGACACTTGAAACAGACTGTTATCACACTATTGCAAGTCTTCTGTTTAAAATAATACAAGTATCGACGAAACAGTTGTGATGTTGACCACCCGACGAAACCGAATTATGTTCAGGTTGACGAAACTGATTATGCTTTGATGTGTCGACGAAACAGAAATGAAACCTTGTTGACGAAACAGAACTGTAAACTGGTCAACGAAACAGAAGTGTAACCTTGTCGACGAAACAGAATTGATTTGATTCAGATCCAACGAAACAGAATTAAATACTGGTTGACGAAACTGATGGTTGTTTGTTGATCGACGAAACACTTGTTTGGTTTAAAGCCCAACTTGTGAAGCCCACGAAAATGAAAATTTTTTTTTTTTTTTTTACCCGGCCCACCTCTATGTAACGAAACAGAATGTTACAAAACACGTGTTTTGATGTTTGTGATTTAATTAATACCAACCGTAATGTTTGACTGATGACCACACTTGTTGACTAATCTTTGATAATAGATAACCGACGAAACAGGTACCACATGCGACGAAACAGTTGATGAATGATGATTGACGAAACAACTTGACATGATGACGAAACTGAATGTTGTTTTGGGCTTCTGATCATGAAAAAGGAGTGGATAAGGTTGCAACTTGGTTAGATATTTTGAAATCTTATCCCTGACACAAAGTTGATCACAAATTTCAAACATCTATGACTTTAAGCTCCTTTTTCAAGTAAACACTCATGCCTATCAGAAAAATAGCAATCATTTTAAAATAACCCACTTGTCCAACAACTTAGTAAACTTCAAACAAGGATCTAACATGAAATTTCTGAAAAACACTTTGAATATATGAAGAACACAATGGGTATTTCGGCAAAAATTATGATGATTCCGGTCACCGACAAATTTCCGAAACACGATTTTGCTTAAAACTTTCAACGAAAACCGAACGCAAACATGTAGAAATGCAAAATAATAAGGTTTTCACTAAAACTTATAGCAAAACAACACGGTTTTGACACTGATTTTCAGCAAAAATTTCCAGAAAATATGAAATTTTTAAGAACGAGATCTGAAAAATTACACACAAACTTGTTTGGTTTTAAACAAGGATTAGAGCCAAAGCTCTGATACCAATTGTAGGTCCCGAAATCTGAGGATCGATTACGAACCGAATCACTTGTTTATAGTAAACACGGTTACGCGTGCGGAATCCACGTAACTATGCCAAATCAAACATGTATAGCATAAATAACAACGGATTAACCAATGAAACACACTCTATTGATTAACGGGATGAGAACCGATTACAAACTGATACAAACACAGTTTTGACGGAATTTTGACAGAGTTTCTTTACAAGTATTTTCTGATCTCTCTGCACTCATCTCTGTTTCAAAGTGAAACTGAGATGGTATTTATACTAAAACAGACACACAACTTGACGAAACTGAAATAACTCTCGGCGAAACAAATCAAATTGACGAAACAAGTGTGTTTCGTCGACAAACATTCAGATTCATTCTGTTTCGTCATTTGTTGAAGAAGCCCAAGTGAAGTCCAAATCCACACAAGTATTCACGGCCCAAAGTGTAAGGTTTACGGCCCAAGTTCTTGTTTCTGTTTATAAACTTTGCTCCAATTCAACATAAGACAAAATGTTGACATCATCATGACATCACAAAGGTGATGTCATGGTGATGTGTCACCTGGGACTTGTTCGCGGCGCTCCGTGCTTCGCGTGTCGAACTCTGGGGCGCACGACGGAGGAATGTCGTGACGTCGGGCTTGAGCCGAACCTAACCGAGTCGACCCGAACCGAATCGAACCGAGTCGAACCGAACCGAGTCGTGTCCACATAAAGTGTACCAACAGAACCCGACAAGTCTTCTATGATGATTCGAAACATTCACGAACCACAATGGACTCAGACTCATACTACTCACCCTCCCCTGAGGAAAAGTTTTCCCGACGACTCAAGACAAAGCAGTTGGTTTGTGTTCATATCAGCGTTGTTTATCACCCTGTGTGAGCACTGGAAGCCCGACTACTAGCAGAAGAACCCGACACGTCTTCTATGATGATTCGAAACTTTCACGAACAACAATGCACTCAGACTCATTGTTGCGAATTTGGTTTCTTCGGTACAGGCTGATGAAACCGAAGCTGTTATTTCGGTTGTTCAGTACTTTCGAGACGATTCAAATAATTCCTATGAAGCAAGTGTCCTATGAAGCAAGTGGTTGTAATTACGGGACCCTTGATTTCAACGCTTCTCCTTACAACAATCATCAAATGCCTCACCCTTCCTTTTATTCTGTAAATATTAAATAAAGAATAACACGATGCCTGTAATCCCGCGTTGAAAGCTTCCGTGTTATTACCGTCATACAACACGTTTTTTTGTTCTTCAATCTTTGTTACTTGTTAATGTTTTATTTTTTTCTACTTTTAGAAAGGTTTGAGCACCTCACGACTGTAAAATGTCTCGTGTGATTTACACCTTAAATCCCTTAAATACTTTGAGAAAAATATGATTTTCGAAGAATACGGGCCGTATAACAGTATACGGCCCGTATACATTGTATACGAGCAAGCAAATTATTTACACATGGTGTATACGGGCCGTATACTGTTATACGGCCCGTATGGAATTAAAAAAACTGACAAAGTCTGCTGGCACAGACTTTGTTAGTTTTTTAAATTCTATACGGGACGTATAACATTATACGGCCCGTATACACCATGTGTAAATAAGTTTTTGCCATGTGTTAATATTAGGACCCATAATTAAACTAAAAACACATTTTTCTCTATATTTTGTTTATTTTTCAATTAAAAACACATTTTTCACAATGAGCGCGTCGTTTCCATTTGTTTTGATACAAATTACAACATTAACCCAAAGATACTAACAATTGCATTTCGGGCACTAACTATACTAACTAAATTTTCCAACTAAACTAACAAGATTAACTAACATGTAAAAGGTTCAGTTTTCCACATTTTCAGATCTAAACACGACTACAAACAACATAAAACATCACAAGGTAATCCATTTACAACTATATATCTTAAAGTGCCAAATACAACTTAGGCCTTTTTTTCCAATACCAAGAGTAAGTTTCAGTAAGAACAAATATGGCTGAAATTGTCTTGAATGTACTTACATTTGACGAAATTCAACGCTACATACAATAAGGCCCGACGCATTTCTTTTATAAGTTATCACTTTCTCTGTTCCACCTACACATGAGCATGGATACTTGCATGTTTATGGCCCTATCAAACAAATACTGAATTTTAGCATTGATCTGAAGTTTAAATTTAGAACAAAAATTTATGCTGTGTAAGGCATGTAAATTGCATGTCAGAAAATGGCCGAGCATAATACTTTTACTATTCAAGAATACAAAAAAAAGAAATAATTTTGTACTTTAAAGATACTGACTTACTTGAAAGTTTAATGCTCTCTCAATTTCTTTGATGACAATATCCAAGGTTGGACGATCAGCTTGAGTTTCTCCCAAACATCTAAATGCAATTCCTAAAAATGTGTCCAATGAATCTTGATTAGGTCTTCTATTTGAAGGAAAAATGTCTGCATCAGTTTCTTCCATTAGCTTGGGATCTATCATATTCTTTATGGTTCCATCATTGAAGCATCGTCGAGCAATGGGTGCAAGGCCCTTCTCACTTTTGTCCATGTAAACCTGATCATATGCCAACCTTCCACAAAAGATCTCAAACATAACCACTCCAAAAGAGTAGATATCTGATTCTTTTTCTAATTTACCTGTCCTTTCATATTCTGGATCCCAGTACTCTTGCAAGCCAACCTCTTGATTTGATGGGTGTAATTTGGAGATCCCAAAATAAGCAATCTTCGCATGCCGGTTGTTACCTAACAGAACATTCGCACTCCTTATGTCACCGTGTTGCTGAGGGTCCATCTTGGTGTGAATGTGATTGAGTCCACGTGCAATATCAAGGCACATGTGTAGACGTTTTGTCCAAGTACGGTTCTTAATTTTATCAACATTTTTCAAATAGTCATCAAGTCTTGTTTCAGAAGCAAGCTCATAAAGAAGAATCATCTCTTCTTGTTCATAACAAAAACCAAGAAGAGAGACAATATTGGGATGAGTGCAAGTAGTATGCAATTCAATTTCAGAAAAGAACCTTTGTTCTCCTTCCCCATTTTCTCTGCTAGAGATGCGTTTGACTGCTACTAAAGAACCTTTGTTGTCAAAATGATCGAGTTTTGCTTTGTACACCATTCCATATGCATATGATCCAATGCAGTATGTTTCAGAAAAGTTATCAGTGGCATACACTATATCACTAAGTCGAAACCTAGAGAGTATGATGGTTTCCCCCTGCAATATTGACATATTGTGTTAAAAATGTAGGTTGCTGCACGATCTCTTCCGAGATATGTTGTTGTACTTGAAGCGGCAGTATTATAAAAAAGATGGGAAATGGTTTAAGCCATTATTGCCACAGTGTGGTTGGTAAATTCAAAACGAACTAGGTGAAGATTTGTCCGAGCAGGATGTCGAAAATTCCAAACTTGATGATGATGAACCCATTGTAAAAGATTGTAGTTGATGGAAATGGAGAAAAAGACAATATCAAAAACCCATTGTAAAAGATGATAGGTTATTTTTTTTATATAAAAAAAAAAACCTAATATAGTATTGTGGGGGTGGGGTGGAGTCGACCTTTGCAGGGCCGTTCCAACATTTTTTGAGGCCTAAGGCGAAATGAAATTTTGGGGCCCTTTTTTTCTTTTGATTATTATAAACGGTACTCCTTTATCCGTGTTTGGAACCAAACAAAAATCTTACACAACTATAACACAGAGTGATTTGCTTGTATAAGAAATCAAACAAATTTAAAACAATAAATTTACACTAATATTAATAGTTAACATATAAATTTCATTTTAATTGGAGGCCCTATTTTTTGAAGATCCTAGGCCCAAGTCTGGGTTACTTATACTGTAGGTCCGGCCCTGGACCTTTGGGGAATGGTATCATCCACATAGCCTTACCCGGTATGCCACTCCCTTGCTGATACCGCATAGGGTGGAAAGGTGTTCCCTAGCGATATCAGTAGACACATCCTCCCCTTTTGCCGAAACTAAGGTGATACCCACCCCCTTAGGACGAGACTAAAATTCTTGAAACAACTTACTTTGACGGAACTCACTAAGTACATACTACATTATCTCTAGAATTCAAAACAACTCGTTATTTATATGTTTGAAAAATGAAATTACATTGTAGTTTTCCTATGTATCATAGATTAAAAACTCCAAAAATTCCCTAAGTTCGTGGTTTAAGTACATATATATAATGTGTACTTTTGTACATATGAATTCAAGTTTGTGCTTTATGTTATAAAAACTAGAGTTATAAAAGACAGTACCTTTTTTCTAAGATGAAAATGGAAGAGTACACTATACCAAAAGGGTTCAACATGTAAAATGCAAAATAAATAAATAAATGAATAATTAATGTGAATTTTGCAATAAAAAAAATGACAAACGTACCTGCAATTTTAATGCATTTTCAAGTTCCTTGATGACAATTTCCATTGTTGGACGTTTGGTCTGAGAATCTGCCAAACACTGATAAGCAATTTTTGAAAATGCGTCAAAAGAATCTTGATTGGGTCCTCTTTTTATAGTTAAAACGTGTTCGTCATCTTCTGTTATTTTAGGATCCACCAATTCCTTTAATGTTCTCTCATTGAATCGTTGCCGCACAATAGGTAAAAGGCCCATGCCTTTTTCCATATTGTAGAATTTATCATAGGCCAATTTCCCCGACAAAATCTCAAATAAGACTACTCCAAAAGAGTAAACATCATATTCTTTTTTATATCTGCTTGTAGCCAAGTATTCTGGATCAATGTACAAATCTGTGCCTACAATATCATTTCTTGTATAGACAGCGTCAGCTTGTTGCTCTATTGGGTGGAATTCGGAGAACCCAAAGCTAGCAACCTTTGCATTCAGATTCTCATCCAACAAAATGTTGTTGCTCATTATATTATGATGTAATATCCTTGGTTTTCCTTTCATGTCGGTGTGAAGGAAATTAATTCCATTAGCAATATCAAGAGAAATTTGTATTCTTTGCCGCCAAGTAAGAGATGTCCTTGTGCTTTTAAAGTAATCACCTAGGCTTCCATTAAAGACGTACTCATACACAAGAACCATTGTATCATTTTCTTCAGAAAATCCTAAAAGAGAAACTATATTTGGATGCTTACAACTGGTAAGCGATTCTATTTCTTTCAAAAACCTTTCTTTACCTTGCATTTTATCGGTGATGTGTTTTATAGCTACAGTTTTGGTTATTTTGGGTAGTTCTTCTTTACACTTCCCTTCAATTGATGACATATGTTGGATGTCTAAAACATCAAGTTCTGCTCTGTACACCCGATTGTACCCGCCACCCCCGACCAGGTATTTGGAAGCAAAATTTTCTGTAGCCTGTATTATTTCTGTAGGTCCGGCTAGGGGAGGATCTAGTCGCCTAATCCTTGTATACGAACCACTCCGGTTGTGCGGAATCCAACCGGAATAGCAAACCGAGACGGAACACGTAATAACACGACACGCAAATATCACCGTTTAACACCACTGTATTAAAACGAATGAAAGGGTTCAGTTACAATCCAACGTTTACAAATGTGCTCTGTAAACTCTCTCTCTCGTGTGTGTGTGTGCTCTGTGGGTTCTCTCTGAAAGTCTACTGAAACAGAACAAATGAATGCTATTTATACCCACAGACACATTACACATATGACGAAACAGCAGATAGGCGACGAATCAGAATCAAGGTCGACGAAACACATCTGTTTCGTCGACTTCTGGGCTGATTCGCCGATGTGGCCTTTGGCCCAAACAGTTGAGGCCCAATTCTTGTTTCGCCATCTTCTCTCAGCCCAAGGACTTTAATGTTGAGCCCAGTCCTTGTCTTTTCTCTGGTGTCGGCTTGAGGTCTTGCACACGACGGAGGAAAGTCGTCACAATACGTGCCGAACCGAGTCGCGTCGAGTCGCGTCCATACTCTTAAATCAATTCGCGTCGAGTCGCGTCCATAAATATGTATCAACAAACTCCCCCTTGGACGCTACTCGCGAGATTTTCTTCTCATATCTTCTATGTCGGAGGATCTTCAAAGTCTTCACGTCTTCAAAGCAGAAAGTGTATCAACAAACTCCCCGTTTCATGTAGGAAGTGTGTTGACAAACTCCCCCTTAACATAAGCTCCCCCTTGAGTTATGCTCGTGAAATACTTGTTCTTTATGAAGTGAGATCCTTGTGGTGTTGATGATGGCCAGCGGCAACTCGATCATCTTCATCATTTGAGTGCCTTCACGTCGTGTCTTCATTCCGAAGCTTGTCAACGACCATGTTCTCCTAGCCTTTAGAATCTGCACATGCAAGAAATCTAAACGCGTAATGAGAACAACCGCCTGGAATATCATAAGTAAGCGACACACATGTGACCATTGTTTAAACAAACACCGTCCGACAGTTTGAAAGTTGTAACAAAATTTATCAATTTCAAATTTTAACTTTCAACACTTGCAAATTTCGACCGTTTATGAAGATTTAGTCATTTTCGGTTTTCGTTCAGGTTTCAGGTAACGAAGACTCGAGTTCCAACATCGTACGATCGAAAATAAAATAGAAATAAAATCTTTTTGGCTTTTATAAGGTTTATATTAAAACACACTTAAAATCTTTTTGGTATTTTTGAATATTTCAAATGTAAAGACTGAAAGCAGTAAATAAATATATACAGACATTCTTTTTGCGAGTTTCGAGGGTAAGAGAATCATATCAGTGTACAGTCATGCCAAAACACTCTCTTTGTTCAATTAGATAACATTAAGATAAGCATCCTATAACAATTATCGGTATTGTTGTCCACATAAGCTCAACTTATCAGATGTAATCATGGCGAGGGGATACGTTAAGGTATAATTTATACTTACCGACCGGTGTTCATCCACATCACGACACATTCCCGTATCAAGGTATGCACGAGGGTTCATCTTACCGGTGAGTATACCGATTATCATCTGTTTGACCGTATATGATGTGAGAAACTCACTTATTTTGATTTGAAAACAAGCCCTATGTGATAAAATCACTTATTTATGAGGAACTTGATTTTCGATGCATGAGGGCACAGGAGCAAGTCCGTGAACAGGTCAGTACTTTCGTACAGCAGAGAGACGAACTTGACACCCGGAAAGAATTTGTGATATATTATCACTTATTTTGTTTGGACATGTGATTGTTTATCACTTATTGAGGTCGTATGCAATATGTACACGTATGTATAGTATCATGGATGATCTAGACTTGCGTCCCCGTTATTTTTCGGTAAAAGATACAACCATGATACCCAGATGATAAGCAGCATAAAGACCGAATATTTCAGAACCTCGGCAATCTCTCAAACGAAATTTCGGTACTAAGACCATATGCCAATGAATGGTTCCCACCTGGTCTTCAGTCGATTTAAGTTTATATCACCCTGCACACTTTAAAATGATTGTGAGCCTACCGATACATCTTATATAGAGCTGCTTATCGTGTTTTGCATTTAAGGTTTAAAGAGGTTTAGACAGACCACTGATGTACTATCATTTTCTCTTTTGCTCGCCAGGAAACTCATTTTTGTTTTTCTATTGTTTTTGTGTTTTTGAAATTTTTCGATGTTTTTGGATTTTCAAATTTTGGATTTACTCCCCCTAAAATCAATAAACTAAGACAAATTTAAAACACAAAGGTATTTACAAAAATGATTTTCCGATGTGGATTACTCTTGCTTGACCTTAATGCCGTTTACCAATAATAAGTAGTCAAATCTTGATTTGTCAAAAGCTTTGGTAAAAAGGTCGGCACGTTGGTCATCGGTGTGGACATAAGCAACATCGATTAGCCTTTTCTCAAAGCAATCACGTATGAAGTGATACTTAATTTCGATGTGCTTAGTCTTTGAATGCTGCACAGGATTTCTAGTGATCTGTAATGCAGCAGAATTATCAACGTAAATAGGAGTAGTTAGGAATTCAAAACCGTAATCACGCATTTGTTGTTGGATCCAAAGGACTTGGGAGCAACAACTTGAGGCAGCAATGTATTCAGCTTCGCATGTTGATGTAGCGACGCACGTCTGCTTCTTGCACTGCCATGTGACTAGGCGATTTCCCAAAAACTGACATCCAGCCGTTGTGGATTTGCCGTCGATTTTGCATCCGCCAAAATCAGAATCACTGAATGCGATCAAGTCAAAGTTATTATCCCTAGGGTACCAGAGACCGGTGTCAGGGTAACCCTTCAAATAACGAAAAATCCTCTTTACAGCTGCAAGATGTGAGGCCTTCGGGTTCACTTGATATCTGGCAAGCAGGCACGTTGGGTACATTATATCTGGTCTTGATGCTGTGAGGTACATAAGGGATCCTATCATCGCGCGGTAGTGTGAGGGGCTAACATCTTGACCCTTCAAGTCTGGAGTAATTCCGTGATTTTGTGGCAATGGGGTACCGATGGGCGTTGCATCAGACATCTGGAACCGGCTCAAGATGTCACCAACATATTTAGTCTGATGGATGAATATCCCAGACTCGGTTTGTTGTACTTGTAGGCCCAAAAAGAAGGTCATTTCCCCCATAGCACTCATCTCGAATTTATCCTGCATAACACGCTCGAAATCCCTACACAAAACATCGTTAGTAGATCCAAATATAATATCGTCAACGTATACCTGTACCAGTAGAAGATCTCCATCTTGTTCTTTGATGAAGAGAGTGCAATCGATAAGACCTCTGCGAAAACCGTTCTCCAGCAGATAATTAGATAAGGTTGCGTACCAAGCTCGTGGTGCTTGATGTAGACCATATAGAGCTTTGTTGAGCAACCAAACCCGATCGGGATGGATAGGATCTTCAAAACCTGGAGGCTGTTCGACGTACACCTCTTCTTCTACCACACCATGTAAGAAAGCACTCTTCACGTCCATCTGGTATACCTTGAAACCTTTGAATGAGGCATAAGCCAGAAAGATCCGAATGGCTTCTAGACGTGCAACAGGTGCATATACTTCGTTGTAGTCGATTCCTTCAATCTGACGAAAACCTTGAACGACTAATCGTGCTTTGTTCCGAATAACAATCCCACGGTCATCCTTTTTGCATTTAAACACCCAACGGGTACCAATCTTCTTGTATCCAGCAGGTTTCTCTACGAGTTTCCAGACACCAAGCTTCTGGAATTGTTGCAGTTCTTCCTGCATTGCTTCAACCCATGAGCTATCCTTCAATGCATCTTTCCAAGTTCTTGGCTCTTCCTGTGAGACATAACACGCGAAAGACCAATCATTCTGTTGACCAGATTCTCGGATAGTTGCATACAACCCTGCATTGTCGTTGTTTCGCAACATGTTTCTTGTTTGAACGCCACTTTGTACATTTCCGATGATGTTTTGTTGAGGATGGGTATTATGAATCCTTGTTTCTGGATTATCTTGAACAGGAATATTTGTACCCAGATTGTTGAGATTCAGATCAACAATCAATTCAAGTCCCGGAATTGACGAAGAGGATGATGCAGAAGTTTCAGCTGTTCTAGGGACATCCACTGGAGGTGTACCCTCTGAAGTACCATGTACTGCTGCTGATGGTCCTTGGTCTGCATCTAGAAATTCATCATCCTCTGAAGATTCGTTCAATTCGGTAGCATCTTGAAAATCCTCATTGTCGAGAGCATTGTTGTTCACTGAAGATGGTTCTTGATTGACAATAATGGGACGAACCAACGGTGAATCTGTTGCGTTGTCGCTCTCGAAAAACATCCTTGCCGCAGCACTTTCTTCAACGGCTTCAACATTGATCGAATTGAAAAAGTCATCGTACTCAAACATCCAAGGCTGACCAGGATTTCTGACCGGTAGAGTGTGCCTTTGTACTCTGACTTCAGACCATTCCTCAACCCTTTTAGTCTCTAGATTCCAGACTCTTAAGTTTGGGGTGGAATACCCAAGAAAGTATCCCTCGATAGATCTTGTCCCAAACTTTCCATGAGGATCGATAATTGTGCAAGGAGCTCCAAACGGTTCAAGATAAGACAAGTCTGGTTTCCGTTTGTTGATAAGCTCAAAGCAGGTCTTGTTGTGCCTTTTAACTGTAAGGACTCGGTTCAATGTATAGCATGCAGAAGACACAGCTTCAGTCCAGAAAGGAATGGGTAGCTGCGACTCTACCAACATAGTCCTAGCAGTCTCGATCAATGTGCGGTTTTTACGTTCAGCGACGCCATTCTGTTGAGGAGTATAAGCTGCACTAAATTCGTGAAGAATACCTTTTGAAGTGCAAAACTCCGCCATGGCATGATTTTTGAATTCAGTACCATTGTCGCTACGTATCCGCCTAACCTTCAAGTTGTAAAGATTCTCAATCTGAATGATCAAGTTTTTGATAATACCGAAGGTTTCACTCTTGTGTGCCATGAACGCCACCCAAGAAAATCTTGAATAATCATCAGTAATCACGAGGCAATATTGATCATTCCTAATGCTTTTGTGTTTGACAGGACCGAACAAATCCATGTGCAAACGTTCAAGAGGAACAGCCACCGTGTTGACTTTCTTTGTCGGGTGTCGCTTCTTCGTTTGTTTTCCTTTTTGGCACGAAACACAGACGTCTTGAAGATGGAAATTTTTAAGAGGAACACCATTCACCAATTCATTTGATACCAAATGATTCATTTTGCGTAAGTGAATGTGACCCATTCGTCTGTGCCAGGAGATTGTGTCTTTTTCTGTGGCTTTAGAAACGAAACATGTCGCTTGTGCAGACGTTGTGATAGCTTGGCTCATATCAAGGACGTACAGATCATTTATCCTTGGAGCCGACAAGAGAATCCATTCTTTAGGAACTTTGAATCCGGGTTTCAGCACATAACATCCATTAGCATCAAAGTGTACTGAGAACTGCTTGTCACAAATTTGAGAAACACTAAGAAGATTGTGATCAAGTTGTTGCACAAAGTTGATCTTGTCAAAGCTAACAACCCCGTTGGAAATCATTCCTTCACCCGTTATATATCCGCCCTTATCTCCAGCAAAAGCAACATAACCTCCTCTAATAGATTTGACGTCGTAGAGAAGCTTCATGTCGCCTGTCATGTGCCTGGATGCCCCACTATCAACAATCCAATGACTACTGATAGTTCCTCCTGGAACACCCTGCACATAAACTCAATCGATTAGTTGGAGATGGGGACCCAAGCCATTGTGGTCTTGGGTCTTCCATTTTCATCAATGACAATAACCTCAACTCTTTGATGATTCGAAAATTGTGATGGTCCCCCTGATTCAGTAACCGTTTTTGGTTTCCAGGTCTGCTGAGTTATACCAGTTTGTTTGTTTGAAGTTTTTGAAAACTTTGAATTATCTGGTTTAACCGAAACAAATGGTTTGTGAACCACATCGGTTTTAATCGCCTTTTCAATTTTCTTGACCTGTTGGCGTTTCTGTTTCTTTTCCCTTTCTCTTATGAGTCGGGGATCTTGTTTTACAGAAACAGATCGCTTGCGGTCAATGTGGTCACGGGGAACATCAACTATGTCTTTTTGTTTATGAAGATACGGGCAATTGCGAATGACATGCCCAATTGTTCCACATTCAAAACATGATCTTCGTTCAACAAACCCCGAAGTATCATGTGGTCGTCTTGCCGATGATGAACTTTGTGAACCCGAGGTACTAGGTTTTGAACAACTTTGTTCATTCCTTTTCATCACAGTTGCTTTTTGGACAAAATCTAGGTTAGATTGATTTGCAAACTTTTCCATTTTGTCCGTTCCCTTCGATTTCACAAAATTCACATTCTTTTTCTTCTTCTGATTCGGCTTCTTTTGACTTTGAGCCGGTGCCTTACCTTTTGGTTTGGTATGGTTTTGCGGTTTTGGCACTGTTGGTGATTTCTTGTTCCCAAATTGTTTTCTGACTTCAGCCTTTGGGATAGGAGGACACTGTGTGACTGTAACATGTGGTCCTGTCTTTCCCAAAAACTTACTTGTAGAATTTTCAAAGACTTTACTGATTAAAGATTGATTAACATTCTTAATGGGAAAATCTTTGTCTGAGTAAATTTTATCATCACCAACCAGAGTGTACAGCAAATCCACACTCTCCGACTCTTTTGCTGATGTGGACTCGGTTGGAACAGTCTTAGCAGGTTTTGTTGGAGGATCACAAAGGATATGATTCTCAAGAGGTATGTCCTCTTCTTTGATTACTGCATCAGACTTTTCCGAATCAGTATCATCAGACTCATCATCAGAAGAATCAGCATCCTCAACAACAACTGGAGGATCCTGATTCTGTTCAGCAGTTACAAAAGTATCTGCTGACACATCTGAGTCTGACGATACATCTTTCTTGTATCCGAGTCCTGCTGCAAATTCATTAACATCTAGAGGAACAGATGGTTCAAAGTGAGTTCTGTACTCCTCATCAGGTAAAGCATCAAAATTGTTTCTCACTGGTGGTGGACATTTCTTATAACCTATGCATGTGACATCCTTTTTCTCTTTCTGAACATCAATGATGTGATCCAACACATAGCTAGAACTCAAATAACTGTCTAACTTGAGTCGGATCGCCTCACTTTCAGTTTTAACACATGCCATTTCTTTTTGCATTATCTCAAGACGAGTGATATACAAATTAATGTCCGTTTGTTTTCTGGAAACCATTTTAGTTAATTCTATTTTATCTTTCTTCAATGTTTCAATCATTGATTTATAATTCTTTTCATGGTTTTCATAAAACATATTGGCTTCAGTGCATTTTGACATATCAACTGTCAATTTCTGATTATGAATAAATGTCACATCATATTTCTCTTGCAAAGCCTCGTGCTCGCTTTGCAATTTACACCACCTATCATTCACAGAAACATGTGTGTTTTGCAATTCAAACAAACTAGCTTGTAAAGCATCGTGTTTGCCTTGCAACTCAGACATGTTTGCTTCCAACTCAGCACATCTAACATGCAAACTATCACAGTTATTACAGCTAACAGAAGTGGGTTCGTCGACACATACCTGACTTGATGAACTGTCGACATTCGCCATAAAGGCTGAATGGAGAGAAGACGAAGAATAAGCAGCTTGATCCACCAAAATAGATCTTCTTTGAATTCCCGCTGCAGCTTCATCCAAAAGCTCATCAATATTTGCATCGATTGACGCATTTGATGTGTCATCCACATGATCATCGCCTGAGCTCGAGGATTCTTCATCCGAACTTCTGCTGTAACCAGAAGAGTCTTCATCCTCAGAGGAGTCACCACCATTGGCGGAAGATTCTCCACCACTGGTGTGATTAAGATCCTTGACAATCTCAGCAAAACACGCCGTTCCATCCGGAGCATCATTTCCCAACTGTAGTGACCAGTCACAACCTTCATCTATCTGAACCACAAGTGCCTGATTGGCATTTGATGGTCCTGCCTGAGTCTGATTGTTGACAGGCACCATTGTGCGAACATTGTTCCTGTTCTGGTTCTGCTGGTTGCCTTGACCTCTGAAGGGATTCTGGTTCCCATGTTGAGATGGCCTTGTACATTCACGCTTGAAATGGCCACGCTCACCACAGTTGAAGCATTTGACGGCCTGTTTATCGAACCCATACTTGGTGTCCTTCTTGCTTTCCAAGCTGGTTCGGCCCGTTCTCTCCATGAAATCCTTTGCTCGCCTAACAGCACTGGCAAAGGCCCACTTAATATCCATCATCTCCATCTCTTCCTTGTCTATCTGCTGATAGTCTTCTTGAGTCAGATTAATGTTGCCAATCTGACCTTCTACTAATCCACAGTATGCACTCACCACAGTGTTTAGCAGCTCCATGTGTTCCTTAGCTACTTCCACACTAACTTTTGAGAAGCTTGAAGTGTCGAGCCGTACTGTATTTGGCTTAGATTGCTGACTAGCAGATGATGTACTTCCATAACAAGCTTGTTGCTGTGGAGGATGAAGTGGATTCCCGTACATGTCTGTTGGTACGGTAGATTGAACAGGAGGAGGAGGAAGTGGATTCCCATACATGTCTGTTGTTGGTAAAGGATTTCCGAACATATCAGTTGGCCTGAGAGGTCGTTGCTGTTGTGGTGCTGATTGAGGGACTGGTTCCAGCAGATTTCCATACATGTCTGTCTTTGGAGGAACCGGCACTTGGATAGTATCGCCATACATGTCAGTGCTAGTCACAAATGCTGTCTGAATTGGAGCATGCGAAGAAGGTTTTGTAGAGGTGCTAGAGGTTCCAAAATACATTTCAGGATTTTGAGGCACGGGAATTCGTTTTGCCTTCAGAGTTTCTTCCTGATTCTTGTTTTCTAGAATTTGAACAAAGTCGTTGAAGCTCGTTGTATCTAAAGTACCATTGTACTTCATGATTTCCAAGAACGTATTCCACTGAGGTGGCAATGCATCTGCAAACCTTTTCACAATCTCTACAGGAGTTGTAGCTACCCCAAAGTTTGTCAATTCAGTCAACAAGTGATTAAATCGACTTGTCAAATCACCCAACGACTCATTCTCCATACAAGTAAAGCCATCAAACTCTTTCTTTAGCAACTCTTTTCTCAATTGACGTGTTGCTTCATTTCCCACGCCCCTTGTCTTCAACGCGTCCCACAACCTTTTTGTAGTCTTATAACTGACAAACTGATGATAGATATCTTTACTTAAGGCCTGAGTGAGAATGGCGTATGCCTTCTTTTCTAGATCATAGACTTTCTTCTGATCTTCCGAGAGATCTCCAAACGTAGCAGCAGATGATGCGGCAACCTCTATTGTTTGATCGAAATCAGTAATAAACCGCAACCACAATTCTGTATTTTGGCCAAGAACATATGTATGAAATCTATCAATCCATCCTGGATATTCGTATAAATGATTCAACTTTGGAGGTCTATTCAAACTTCCGGTTTCACTCTCGCTTAAGAGAATGCTTTGAACGCTTGGAACTTGATTTGATACAAATGCCCATTGACCGGTAGAAACTGCATTAGCTTGTGAAGATACCGGTGCGGAAGACGGAGTACCAAAATACATATCTGTATTTACCAGAGTATTCCACCTTGGATTCATGTTTGATATAGGATGACAAGTACCTGAAAATCACACTCAAAACAAACAGTGAAAACACAATTGTAATCCTTCTGTTAAAAACTGATAAGTGTTTCGACGAAACACAGATCCACGAAACAGACTTGATTTTAATTCAAATCGGCGAAACAGACTATGTGTGATGGGCTTGTCGAAACAAAAAGATCCGACGAAACTGAAATTGGGCTCCCAAGTTTACGAAACAGATTTCTGGTTGTTGGGCTTTACGAAACAAAACGGTCCAGTTCAAGTCTGACGAAACAAAGGCCCAAGATATAAGCCCAATCAACAAGGATGTCGACGAAACAGGATGTCTGTTTCGTCGTGTAGGTGTTTGACGAAAAGGAGTCTGTTTCGTCTGATCGCTGATTCGTCGAAGATGTAGCTGGGTTGGTGAGATCTGTCTGACACGGTACAACTTTTTCAAACAACCAACATGGTGAGACCACTAACCCGGTAAGGTGTGAATTATTTTAATCAAATTTCAATTCCCAATTCACAAACACTTTTTAATTTAAAAATTTTAAGATCAAAAAGTGGGTCTTGGTGAAGAACACTTTGAAGATGTTCAAGAACACAATGAATTTTCCGGTAAACTATAAGTTTTCCGGTGACCCGATAAATTTCCGAAAGCTGAATTTTGTAAAAATGTTTAATAAAAACCAACAAATAATATGTGAACTTTATTTTAACAAGGTTTTTAAGCAAACATAATGCAAAACAACAAGATTACAGCCGATTTAAAGAGATTTTTCCAGAAAATTATGAACTCTAAATCCGAAAATCAGCAAGAACTCCTCGGTTTTAACAAGGATAAGAGCCAAGGCTCTGATACCACTTGTAGGTCCGGCTAGGGGAGGATCTAGTCGCCTAATCCTTGTATACGAACCACTCCGGTTGTGCGGAATCCAACCGGAATAGCAAACCGAGACGGAACACGTAATAACACGACACGCAAATATCACCGTTTAACACCACTGTATTAAAACGAATGAAAGGGTTCAGTTACAATCCAACGTTTACAAATGTGCTCTGTAAACTCTCTCTCTCGTGTGTGTGTGTGCTCTGTGGGTTCTCTCTGAAAGTCTACTGAAACAGAACAAATGAATGCTATTTATACCCACAGACACATTACACATATGACGAAACAGCAGATAGGCGACGAATCAGAATCAAGGTCGACGAAACACATCTGTTTCGTCGACTTCTGGGCTGATTCGCCGATGTGGCCTTTGGCCCAAACAGTTGAGGCCCAATTCTTGTTTCGCCATCTTCTCTCAGCCCAAGGACTTTAATGTTGAGCCCAGTCCTTGTCTTTTCTCTGGTGTCGGCTTGAGGTCTTGCACACGACGGAGGAAAGTCGTCACAATACGTGCCGAACCGAGTCGCGTCGAGTCGCGTCCATACTCTTAAATCAATTCGCGTCGAGTCGCGTCCATAAATATGTATCAACAAAGCGTCGAGTCGCGTCCATACTCTTAAATCAATTCGCGTCGAGTCGCGTCCATAAATATGTATCAACAATTTCACTTAGTGGAATCTTCAAAATATCCATCTGCAAAATAATATCTTGAGTGAGAAGGGGAGTATTGAAGCTTGCACTAGCAAGGATGATAACGATATTAGAAAGAAATCTGCCGCCTTCATATTATGTGCATAAACGTTATTAAGAGAGTTTAAGCTAACCTTATTAAGAGAGTTTTTTTTCTGGACTTTCAAATCAAGGCAGGTACTTCAATTTTTAAAACACAATTGAGCTCATTTAAATAGTTTAATGACAATACCTTTTTTATTCGAAAAAAATTCATTCGCTTCCATAAATATCTTATATTTGTTCAAATTTGATAAATGATTTAAACTTAATTACACCTCATTAAATTCACCAATACGAACCAAACAAGCATACTTGAAATTTTATAAAGAAAACACCACATAACTTTTGAAATGGGGATAATTTTATATATCCCACAATATCATACTTACTCAATAAAAATCATAATAACAAATACATCCATTTACAAAACTAATGACACTTATACTGTTATTTAAAACTTGCATTAGGATACGAGTGTAGAGTGTAACGAGAAAACGAAGAGTAAATAGTTCAGACTTGATCAGAATATAAATAGTATTAATGAGCTGGCTAAATATGGAATTTGTGTAGGAGAAGACGAAGAGTAAATAGTTCAGACTAGCCATTCTAGCTATAGTTGGGGTGGTACAGGCTCTTGCCTTTTGGAAAAAAAGACCAGGGTTCAAATCCTGGCATGAGTGTAATTTAGCATTTATTGGTACAGTTTAATGTAATTTAGTATTTATTGGTAAAGTTTAATAGGAGGAGTAATGTTACCTTTGTTATTCGAAAAAAAATTTAGTTCAGACTAGCTTCATCAGAATATAAATAGTATTTAATGAGATTGCTATATATGGAATATGTAATTTAAATATTTTAAATGGGTATATTCCATGTGAACTTTTTTAGTCACACATATATATGAAATTTCCCATTGATATGGTGGATTTTGAGAAATATGGAGATCTATAACTTACTTGGTTTAGGTATAAAAGTTTGTATTGGAGAAACTTCAAACAAACTAAAAGAAATGCCATATGGTGAAAAAAAATATTTACCATAATCACCTCAAGCTTATTAACAATATACTTACCTTCGAGCGCTTGGTTGATGCATCTTCATCTGCAGCTGCTGAATGTCCCTCTAATACAGACTATCACAACAAAAATGAATAAATAAATAAATATCAAAATAATAATGACATAAGGATGAAAGAATGCAAAGAAAACACAAAAGGATGGTCTTACAAGATTTTCATGTTTCGATTGAAGTTCCATTGCCTCCTCAAGTTCTTTGACAATTTGGTCCATCGTTGGACGTTCCACAAGTTCTTTTTTCAAGCAGGTTTCAGCAATATTTAAGAAACTGATCAATGATTGTGTGTCAATTTGTTTTCTTAAATTAGGATCAATGATGTCATCCACTTTTTCCTCTACAACATCTTCTCTAATCATCGGTTTCCTCCCGCAAAGTATTTCAAACATCAATGTACCAAAACAATAAACATCAAATTTGGGTGTCATACTTTCATGAGAGTAGCGAGAGTCACGAGAGTAGAGAAGGCGATGCCTCCAACTTTGAGGATATTTTGTGGAAAAGTCAAAACCAAATATTTTAGGTTCCCAGTCTTCATCCAAAAATATTTTAGAGCTGTTGATATCACAATGTATAATAGCATAATGTACGTAAGTCAACGCCCTTGCAACACCTAAACATATTTGTAGTCTTCGTGACCAGTTGAGAGTCGGATCACTTATATGTTGGTCCAGACTTCCATGAGTTGCTAGTTCGTAAATGACGATTTTTTCATCATTCTCATCAACAAACCCAACAAAAGAGATGATATTTATATGCTTGAGACTAGAAAGCATAGAAATCTCAGTCCGGAACTCAACATCTCCTTGCCCATAGTTACCATTCAACCTTCGGGCAACAATATCCAACAACTTCCCAGACTGAAACAATCGTCCTTTGTAAAGGTTTCCTAATCCACCTTCTTTGAGGAGATTTTCATCTGAAAAGTGATTGGTGGCAGATAATATCTCTTGCAGTTGGAGTTTTTGGACCCTGCTTGGCTAATTAAGACAAGAAACAGCAAAGAAAAAAAATGAGAGGTAAAGATTAATGAAAGGGCAAAGTATTACAGATAAAAGTTAACGGTAAAATTTGATTTATAGATATGGGTCAGGTTTGCATAAGATGATACCAACACACTAATTTTTGCTCAACGTGAATTGTCACCCCTACGGAAATGCACGTATTATATCAATACAAGGAGTATTAAGTAGTGGCCAATTATTCTATTAGTGAGCTTGGTTTTAAAAGTGGGGAGGTGCTCTAGGGATTTTCAATCACGCCACAATCAACTTTAAAATTCCAAAAATAAATTGAAAATTGTTATCTAGAATCCTGCTATATCTACATTAGGCCGTCAATGAGGGGGCATAAGTGGTGCGACCACATAAGGACCGTATTCGGGGGCCCAAAATTTTTTAATATGTAAACATATATAAAAATAAAAATATTTAAAAATATATATAAAGTTTCAAACCCATCATCCTGTTTTCTACTAAAACTAAGCTAATCAAACATAGCTAAAACTTAAAATTTTAAATCTCTTTAAAATTAACTAATTAACTAGCGTATCTCTTTTGGAAAAAAAAAAACCTTGTGGGCTGCGAATTGTAATCAGGGACAATTCGAGTTCTACTATTCTAGGTTATGTACTTCTGTCTTCTTAGATCATAGAATTACCAGTGCTACAGAAGTAAGGACGATTCCGTTCAGTCGTTCACCACTCACCTCGTAGGGACGGCAGCCGGGAAGACGGGAGTAGAGACGATTCGTTTAAGTACGTAAATAGATGATTTAGCTATAATATTTTTTTTCTGTTTATTGATATTACAATTATCAGCATATTATTGAATTATATATATATATATATATATATGTGTGTGTGTGTGTGTGTGTGTTTAGATTTTAGGACCCCATGCATTTTTTTCTACTGGCACAGGGCACCCGATTCTTGGAGATGGCCCTGATCCGATCTCCAATGTCACACTATCAACGCCAAAGTCTTTTAAAAAGGTTTTTCTAAAGTATACAGTGGTGGAGCCACATGTAAAGGTGGGGGCGGCAACCCCTTTAAAACTTTCAAGATTTCAAAGTGTTCAAAGAAAAGGTGGAGACAGAAACACGTAACAAGTAAAAGATGCTAAGGACAGACAGAGGAGGAGAATTGACGCTGAATGAATTCAACTAGTATTGCAAAGATAAGGGCATAGCAAGACAGCTTACAGCGTCATATTCCCCACAACAAAATGAAGTAGTCGAAAGAAGAAAGAGGACGATGTTATCCACTACTCGCAGTATGTTAAAGGCGATGAACATGCCACAGAATTTTTGGTGTGAAGCAATACGACATGCAATATACGTACTAAACAGGGTTCCAACCAAAGCCTTAGTGACCAAGACACTGTATGAAGCATTGAAAGGAAGAAATCCAAATCTAGAACACTTAAAGGTTGTTGGCTGCATTGCATACGCTAAGGTACTCCCACTTCAACAAAAGAAGTTAGATGATAGAAGTGTATCTATGGCATATCTTGGAATAGAAGAAGGATCAAAGGCATTTAGATTATATGATCCGGTAAAGAACAAGATATGTGTCAGCAAAGATGTAAAGTTCATGAAAGGTCAACCATGGAACTGGAATAGCTATATGGAAGTGGTAGAATCAAGAAATCCTGAATGGACTAACTTTGTCAATCAAGAAAATGACAACCCACCAGAATTAGAAGAGGACGCACCAAGTAATCCTCATAGTAGCGGGCCACACCATGAAGGCGCAGGAGTGGATCAGTCAGAAAATAATCCAGACTCCTATGTAACCCTGCCAGCACACTCATACAATCCGAACTCATCACGAAGATCTAGTAGTTTATCGACTAGTAGAGGTCCATCTACATCAAAAAGTACAACTAGAAGTGTTAGTGACACTCTGGTACGACTAAGAAGTCTTGACGAATTATATGATGAGATGGAGGAAATCCAAACAGATTCACATGAATTACTACTTGCTGAAGAAGAACCAAGAAATTATAAGGAAACATTCATTGGCAGCAAATGGATTAAACAATGAAGGCTGAGTTAGACTCAGTAAACAAGAATAACACTTGGAGATTGATAGAATTGCCAAGGAATCACAAGGTAATAGGATTAAAGTGGGTATTCAAGACTAAGAAAGATGCAAATAGAAAATTCGTCAGACACAATGCAAGACTGGTAGCAAAAGGTTATGTCCAACAACATAGGATAGATTTTGATAAAGTAGTTGAACCAGTAGCACGCATTGAGACAGTTCGTCTAATGTTGGCTTTAGCAGCAAAATAAGGTTGGGATGTACATCACTTAGATGTTAAGTCTGCATTCTTGCACGAAGATCTCAAGGAGGAGGTCTATGTCTCACAACCGGAAGGATTTATAAAGCTAAGAGAAGAAGGAAAAATCTACAAACTATCAAAAGCTCTGTATGGATTGAGACAAGCACCACGTGCTTGGAACACGAAGTTAGATCAAACCTTAAAGTCACTTAACTTCAAGAAGTGCATTTTAGAAAGCAATTTATACAAGGATAAGTAAGACTTTTACACTAATTGTTGGAGTCTACGTTGATTATTTAATAGTCACTAGAACTTCAAGGAAGGAGATAGATATTTTCATGTCTTAGATGGAGAAGTTTGAAATGAGCGATCTAGGATTGCTAGTATACTATCTGGAAATAGAAGTTACTAAAGCAGGGGTTGAGATAGCCATAAAGCAAACATGGTATGTAAACAAGATACTCAAGGACACTAATATATTAACCTACAACGAAACAAAGATTCCTATGAATCCAGGAACACAGTTAGCAAAGACTGAAGAAGGAGATCTAGTAGATGCAACACATTACAGAAGCCTGATTAGTTCTCTTAGGTATTTATTGCATACAAGTCCAGATCTATGTTACTCAGCCAATTCGATTAGTAGATTCATGCAAGAACCAAAGGAGCATCACTTTAAAGCAGTGAAGCAAGTACTACGTTACATCAAAGGAACCAAAAAGCATGGAATCATTTACAAGAAGCAAGGAGGATATAAGATCACATGTTATAGTGATTGCAGTTATAATGTTAACACAGCCCAAGGAAAAGGTACAATTAGTCTGGTATTTTACTTTGGAGAATCACCTATAACCTAGTGCACACAAAAGCAACACACAGTGGCACTTTCATCATGTTAATCAGAATTCATGGCAGCCACCGCGGCAGCATGCCAAACACTATGGCTTAAAAGGTTGTTAAGTGAAGTTACATGTTGGAAAGAAGAAAAGATAACTCTAAGGGTGGATAATGTTTCTACAATAGCACTCATGAAGAATCCATTCTTTCATGGGAGAAAAAAGCACATTGACACACGCTACCATTTCATAAGCGAATGCGTGGAGAATGAACACGTCAATGGAGAACTGCAACAGGCAGACATGTTAACAAAGGCACAAGGAAGAGTCAAGCTTACTACAATACGAGAACTACTGAAAGTTCAAGATCCACAATAACTCAAAGATGTTCGTGTAACCTACAAACTTAAAGAAGCGATGTCTCCTGAAGCCACACCGCTTCACATCGACAACTTCAACACAGGAACAAGGAGACGCACTGTTCGTGAAGAGGCACATCCATTCACATCACACATGTTGGATTAGTATAAATAGGGTTTCAATTTCTCATTGTAATTAATCACATGTACAAGATATTCAGGTTTATTTTCAAGTTATTCATTCGTTCTAGAGATCAAAGATCAGTTCTGGGCAACAGATAAAAGCTTGGGAGGTGCTTAAAAATTCCCCAAAGTGGTATCTTGTGCCACCAGTTAAACCTGGCCATCATCAAAGTGTTCCAAGACTAGTCAGGCATGCCTGGGCTACATTTGTCCGTTGGGAGATCAGATGCTCGTTCATATTTAGACCTAAATGACATCAACGATGATCTTGAGTTTGAGGAACAACCAAGGTTAAAAAAACGGAAACGAGTTTCGAGGCGTTTTCACTTCGCCTCACGAGGCGTAAGCCCGAGGCGGAATTAAAAAATTAATATAAATATTATATATCTTATAAAAATAGTAATACTAACTAAATTCATCATCAAATTCATCAAAATAATCAAAAACACGCATTAAAAAGACACAAATTGCTTGAAACTGACACAAAAACGCAAAAAACATCAAAAACAAATATCTAAAACCTTGAGGCGCAACCTTTTTAGCGCCTCAGCCCCTCTGAGGCGCACAAACAGTAGAAACCCTCTGAGGCGCGCCTCAGAATCGTTTTTTGGCCGTTTCGCCTTGAGGCGCACGCCTCAACCATTTTTTAAAACCATGGGAACAACAAGAATTGCAACGCCCACCCGATAGAGACAAAAGCAAAGTAGTTGCAAGAGCAAGATCCAAATGCAGATCCACTTCTACAACAAGAACAAATTAGACGAGAAACTTGTTCAAATTCTCTCCATAAAGGAACAAGAGCACCAATTGGCAATGGATAAGCAGAGGGCTGCCAATCTAAAGTTCCTCCTGAAGCTCATCCCCTCTCATCTATCAGAAGACAACTGTATGATCATGGAACTTGAGAAACAACATATTTGAGCAAATTATATCTAAACAAGTAGTATTTGTTTATGTTTTTTAGTAGTTGAAATGTTATGTTTTTTTCAATGTTTTTTTAGTAGTTTAAATGTTATGTTTTTTCATGTTATTTTTATTTAGTTTAAATATTATCTTTTTTTTAAATGTTATTTTTTTTAATTTAATATAAAAAACATAAAAAATAAATAAAAGATTAAGCAATGATTGGGGGCTTTAATCCATTACTTAGGGGTTGTTTGTTTACCTATTAATGAGGCTCTTAATGTTTTAGACCTCTTACTGGTTTAACACCTAATGGTTCAGACTGTTTGTTTCACGAGCAGATGTCTGAATGGTTCAGACATTTGCCTCTGAATGGTTAAGATTTATACAGAGTCTGAATAGTTAAGACCTTGGTTTTAAAAAGCGCGCCCTAGGCGCAACAAGGCGCAGGTCTGGGGCTTTTTTGCTTCTCCCCTTGTGTAATTACAGGAAGCGCCAAAAAAGCGCATTTTTTGATTTTTTTGTGGGCTTTTTGGCCTGAGGCGCGCGCCTCATGTACCTTAGGCGTTTTACTACATAAAACTGTTGTACTTTGGGTTTTTTTGACTTGTACATATAATTAAAATGGTATAAAAGCCTTACTTATAACTATATTTTGATTAAAGGAAGCTAAAAACCTATGGGATATGTATGGGATATATAAAAAAAATTATATAAACATCTTGCGATTCGGGTACGAAAAGCCCACCGCTTTTGCGCTTTGAGCTTCGCGCCTCAATTTTAGACCTCGTCGCTTTTGTGCGCCTCTCGCTTTTTAAAACCAAGGTTAAGACCTCTAATATAAATTGGTCAGACATTTGCCTCTAAACGGTTAAGCATTATACAGACTTTTGATGGTTCAGACCTCTTACTGATTCAGCACTTCATGGTTCAGACCTCTTACTGGTTCAGCACTTAACCATTAAGATGTTTCCAAATAGCCCCTTATGGTGCGTTTGGTTTGCAAGAATTCAATGGAATTTAAGGGAATTGGAATCTGAATTCCAACTCTTAAGATGTTTGGTTCACAGAATTTGATGGAATTGGAATCTTAATTCCAATCTTTACGTGTTTGGTTGACACTAGAATTGGAATTGGAATTTGGCATGAATTCCTTCAAATTCTTTTAACTAAAGAAATTCAAAATTCTTCCAATATGTGAAGGAATTAAAGTAAATTCATTAGAATCTTTGACGATTTCGACCCGCATCGTTTCGACCCGTACCGTTTCGGCCCGTACATCGTCGAATCGTTTCGACCCGTACCGTTTCGAACCGAACCGTTCGACCCGTACCGTTTCGATCCGAACCGTTTCGACATGTACCGTTTTTACCTGAACCGTTTAGACGCGAAGCGTTTCAACCGGTACCATTTCGACTCAAACCATTACGATGCGAACCGCTACAACCCATACCATTTCTACGTGAACCGTTTCAACGCGTACCGTTTCTACCCGAACTGTTTAGACGCGGACCGTTTTGACTCGAACCGTTACGACCCGTACCGTTTTTACCCAAACCGTTGCGACGCAACTCCTTTCGACCCGTACCGTTTCCACCCGAACCGTTTCGACCCGAACCGGGGGTTTTGGGTGCCGAGATGATGGATTCCAATTCATTTGACAACCAAACACAACAAAAAAGGAATTGAGATTCCAATTCCAGCAATTTCCAATTCCAATGGGAATGTTTAAATTCCAAATCCAATTCCTTCAAATTCTAATTCCTAAACAAAATACAATTCCAATTCCAAAACATTCCGTGAACCAAACGCCCCCTTAGATGTTATTGGAAGAGGGAAATAAAGCCCCTTGTTGAGGTGGCACAATTACATATCCTCCTGCCTAACTAAAAGCTTTACAACAAATGATTAAGTACATAATAATATAAAACAAAATTAAAATAACGAGCTTATAAATTATAGTAATCGATTATTCATAATCAAATACTCCATGAGTACGTCTATAGGTTTTACAAATGACAATACAGCAGTAACAGTACTTTTTTCCAATCAATGACATATATACAACTATTTATCCATCAATGGAGCACTAACTACACAATGTTTCTGTGAAATAAAATTAATTTGTACCTTTATGTAGAACCTATATGTTAATTTACTTCTAAAATTGGAAAAGAAACATAGAATTCCAATTCATGGTTTCATAAAATTTTAGTGATCTGCTAACAAAGAAACCACGTATGTACTGTGTATTTTATAATAACAATGTAAAACATATTTAATGTGTTTACATATTTAACATAAATTAATAGTTCAAGTCTTCAAAAAATTAAATGACTTACTTGATGAGACAAAAGGGTTCTATAGTTTGAAAATAAACTTACCTGAAAGAAGAGGGCTTTCTCAAGTTCCTTGACTACAACTTCCATTGTTGGACGCTCGACTTGTTCTTTTGCCAAACATTCAAAGGCAATTTTGGAAAACGTATACAAAGACTCTTGACTGGGCCCTTTAATTGAAGTAAAGACGGATTCAGTAATCTGTTCTTTAATTTTAGGATCCAGCATTTCCTTGATTTTTCCATTATTGAAGTGTTGTCTTGCTATGAGTGCAAGCCCTGCGTTATTCTTAGCATATTTTCTATCATAGGCTACCGTCCCACAGAACATCTCAAACATGACTACTCCGAAACTGTAAACATCTGATTCTTTTTTCAACTTAGCATCCTTCCTATATTGTGGATCCATATACCCAGGTGTGCCTAGAGTTATACTGGAAAACCGAGTGGGACGTTGTTCACAGACAGAGGGAAATATGGAGAGCCCAAAGTCACCAATCTTTGCTTTAAAATTCTCATCCAACAGAATATTGGCACTCTTAATATCACGGTGCACTATCACGTGTCGGTCTCCCTCGGTAGTGTGAAGGTATCTTAATCCCTTTGCAATATCAAGGCAGATTTTCACACGTTGTGCCCAACTATCATTCTCATTATCCCTGGTTTTTTGTAAATAATAATTGAGACTCCCATTGGAAGCATATTCATAGATTAGGATCAATGCTCTACCTTCGTCACAGAAGCCAAGTAGAGTGATTATGTTGGAATGCTTACAACTCGTAAGCATTTCAATTTCTGCTTGAAACCCTTGTTGTGACATCTCATCTTCTATATTATTGATGCGTTTTATAGCAACTGTGCTCCGTTTCTTGGGTACTTCACGTTCATTCTCCCTATCAGTCGCAAATATATATGCTTTATCTACATGGACCAGTTCTGCTATGTACACTGATCCAAATCCACCAGACACAATGCAATATTTTGTAGCAAAATTCTCGGTGGCCTTCACTATATCTTCGAATTGAATCCTCATATGTTCCAAGCTCTTCAGCTGCAACAATAAGTGTTTAGAGAAAACGAGTGTTGCAATATACTTGCTGGTAAAGTTGACGATGATATTATATATATTGATTCTTCATTTACTACACCGTTTTTTTTTATTTGCAGATACCAACGAATAACAAAAGGTTTATCCGATAGGAAGTAAAGAAAACGGGTTGGATATAAAGTTGTTACCTTCAACTTCATGTGGTCGGATAATCTACGTTCAGCTGCAACTACTGGGTGCTCCTGTTACATCATTGCAAAGATAAAGAATATGTGAATGAACTTATAGGCTGCTAGAGATAATGATTAAAGAAAAAAACAAGGATAAAATTATGGTCTCACATTATTTTCATGAGCCTGTTGAATTTCCAATGCTTTCTGAAGTAATTTGAGGACCTGAATCATATTTGATGATATTCCCTCACCGATCAGGCAACTATATGCTGTTTCCGAAACAATACCGAATGATTGTTGATTCATTTGGTCATATAAATCCGGATCAACCAATTCATGCAATCTTCTGTTTTCATAATGGAATATGGCTAATGAAGCAATGCTAGAATCATCTTTTGAAATGAATGTGTCCTTACCGCACATAAGTTCAAACAAGACAATGCCAATGGAGAACACGTCCGATTTGTGGGTTCCTATTCCAAGCTTTTCATATGCCAGGTCAAGATTTCCCGCTGGTATCGTCATGGAATATTCAAAGCCCGAGAGTTTGGCTTCCCAGTTTTCATCTAACAAGATTGAATTGCAGTTAATATTATGATGTATGACACTAAAATTGTGCCCCACGTCATTATGCAAGTAACTCAACGCACGCACAGCCCCAACGCTTATCTGCAATCTTCTCATCCAAGTAAGTCTGGGGTCACTTAGATAACTGCTTAGACTTCCACGGGCGACTCGCTTTTGTATAATTAGCATCTCGTCGTTCTCATAACAATACCCGACAATTGAGACCACGTTTGGATGCTCAAGTCGAGTAAGAGTTGAGATCTCCTTTTCAAACGCAATCTCTTGTAGCCTAAAACTATTATCTAACCTCCGTACAGCAACATCGACTAACTCTCCGGATAGAGAGAGTTGTCCTTCATAAATCTTCCCAAGAAACCCCTCTCCGATGAAATTTGCATCAGCAAAGTCGTTGGTGACCGATTCTATATCTTTTAATGGGATCTTTAGGGGAGCAGACATCCTGTTTCTGTTTTACAATGAATGTGAGAACTTAAGTGAAGAAATATTCTCGAAAAAACCGTACATAGAAGAATATAATGATAAATTTAGAGAAAGGTGATGTTTATGCTAAACTTAGATCTCAACTATGACTTCTACACTTTTTTCTTGACTTTCATATATAAGATTATGTGAAGATCTATTCTAACACTAGACTAGCATGATCATAATACAAGATTATATGCATCCCTGGATCAGAAAAGATCATATGTAGAACTAACCATAAAATTAGGGGTGTGATTTTTTTTACACGACACGAACCTAACACGAAATTCGTGGGTTTGGGTTCAGTCTAAAAGAGTTCGGGTCAGTTTCATGTTGAATCCACGATCTCATTTAGCTAAATGGGTCGGGTTCGGGTCAACCTGATCAGGTTGGCGGGTTGACCCGTTTAACCCATTTATATTGTATTATATTTTTTATAATATGTTTTACGTCATAAATTAAATTGGGTGTTTATTTTATTTATAACTATTTGTTTTACGTCATAAATTAAATTGGGTGTGCATTTTATGTTAGAATTGTGTTTTTTAGTAAATTTTAATTTTAATATATTAATTTGTGGAAAAAAACTAAAAATAAAAAAAAATTCGGGTTAAACGGGTCATGTTCGGATCAACCCGTGAATATTCGGATCGTGTTTGGGTTCACGATTTTCGGATTCGGGTCGGTTCGTCTAAAATTTTCGGGTTCGACTCGGGTTGAACCTGCTTAACCCGCAAACACGACCCGTTTAGCACCCCGACATAAAATGTCTAAATGATGCATGATTGCAGTATTACACACAAACACAAGAGAATAAAAATCTGATCATTTGGCAATCTAACTCGAGTACTTGTAATCAATACTCAAAAAAACGAAGAAACTTTCCAAACTAAACGCATATACAAAATAGAAACTCATGGACCGAGTGGATGAAAGACTCACTCACTCACTCACTCAGTATATAATTGTTTTTTTTTTTTATGTTTGACTAGCTTTTTCTAACCATCATGCTTTTATATAATCTTTTTTGCCTGTCAAAAAAAAAAAAAAAGAAATAAAAAACAGAAACTCATGAAATGGGCATTGTACCTTGCTCTGTTTAACTCGGAGAAAACTGCCAGAAAGAATCTCTGGTGATAGCAGTATGAAGAAGGCAAAAGATCGGAGGGCTACAGAATAACGTGAAGCTATGCCTGAAGACTATTCACGATTGTCCGATCGTTTCCTCACTTGTGTAGTAGATCTAGGAGAGTGGGGAGGCTTGGGAAAGCATTGACCTTTAATTATTGGTGCGAGGGAACTATAAAAATTAAAAATAGTTTTAGTCTTTCTCACAGGACATTAAAAATAGTTTGTCTTTCTCACAGGACAATTTAGTCTTTAAGAAAATGTTTTAAAATTTAAGCCTAACTACTAGTTTACCATTGCGTCGGTTTCACTATTATTAGTGTAATGGTATGCTTGTAGTTGTAAAAAAAAAAATACCCATAAAACTATACTCAAGAATTTCACCATATAAAGAGTTTAATTAGCAATTATAATTTCATTTAATTATAAATTAACTAAATATCCATTCACTAATTTTCCAACATATGTTTCCTTTTTTGTTTAAACTAGTGATGACAAACGATGAAAAGTTTAAGAAAAATTATATTACTTAGTAAACTGAATAGTATAATAAAAATATTTTAAATTGAATGCTTAGGTAGATCTTTGAACAAATTGGCTTTGGCTGCATTTGGCTCACACCATTGCCCTCCTTAGTGAACCCTCTTCTATGCCCAGCGGCCGTGACCTTGATCGGATAATACTTCTCATCAGGGGTGGCACTAGGGTGGATGGGGAGAACCACCGGCCAGGGTCCATGATTACGAGAGGCATGTTTTTTCTAGATTCGATATACATATGTTATAATTTTCTTCAAATAGTATACTCATACAATCACCAGTCTGTTAGAAATTAGCCCATTATGTTTAGTTAGAAACACCAGTTGTTAGAAATTTCAATTATTTACGTGTTAACTCAATTTGCTAGAAATTTCGTTAAGGTTTAAGGACACATTTTTTTCGAGCTCGAACAAGGTAAATGAATTCTGAAGGCCGGCCCTGCTTCTCATTCACGCTCAAGGTGGTATGGTGAGTTGTGGTTTTAGACCTGTTGAGGTTTCGTATCAGGTTTAAATAAAATGAAATCAACGTTAAATCTATTATGACCGGGAAAATTATGCACAAATCACATTATAAGTATTTTATATTTATTATAATTTAATTAATCCACAAAAGTCTTGGTTTTATGTGCGAAGATTCGGTTGCCTTACTAGCTTCCGGATGTAAATATTTTTATATCTATTATAATCAATTCTGGCCGGAGTAGATAAGTTGAATAAGTGGGGAACCCGCGCGTTGCGGCGGATTGAATAAGTTGCGGCGTTATAATCGTTTTCCGTTAGTTTATAATTTTTTTATTTCGCGTTGTGGCGGAGTAGATAAGCTGCGGCGTTGTATTCCTTTCCCTTTAGTTTATCAATTGTTTTATTTTATGTTAGGTTATTAATTACTTAAAAGAAGTAGTAATTAACAATTTCGTAACATGAGTAAATGACAAGCGGATTTCGCGTGTTTTATTATTTTTGCATTAACGCGTAGTGGCAATGTTTCGTAAATAGAGGTCCGAACGAGCTAAGCTACTTGAGTTGGGCTAAAAAAAAGCTTGAGAGGAGCCGAGCTTTAACCAGCACGAGATGGCTCATGAGCGTAAATGAGCCGAGTGTTTATATAATTTTTAGTCAACACATTAAACATATATTTAAATAAGGAATAATAACAATCCTAATTATTAGTTTTTGGCTAGTAATGGTCCCAACTTAAAAATTAACCAGTGGTGGTATCACATTTTCATATATTTTAAACCAATGGACCTTTACTAAACCGAAAAGGATAAGGGGAGAAAAATAAATTAAACTTCTGTTAGCAAAGGTCCATTAGTTTACAATATGTGAAAATTTGGGACCACCACTGGTTATTTTTTAAATTGAGACCGTTGCCGGCCAACGGCTAATAGTTTGAATTATTAAAATACATTATTCCTTTAAATAATACTATTTATATAATCATGAAAAAAATACCAAATTACATATAAATATTAAGTATATTTAAAATAAATTAACTAATAAAATAATAAAAGAGGCAAGCTTGAGCTTGAAAAACTACCTACGAACATATATTTCTTATTTGATGCTTTTGACATACACAATCCAAATTACCAAAGCATATATGGGTAAAACCTACCAATATTACCAAAGAACAAACTAATAAGGAAGCTATAAAAATATGTAAAGGAGATGAGTAACACTTTACAATATAGGCTTCAGGATATTGAGTATCAAGTAACTAATAAAGCAAATAGTACAGCTATTACCCTAATCATTTTAGGGTGAACAATACATAAAGAAAAAGGATATTGAGCATAAGCTTTTATTCGTCCGGAGGTCAAATAATGTTGTAAAAAAAAACTAATACTAATGTTTGAAAGTAAAAAGCTCAACATATTAAAAGATTGCAAAAAACCCATGAACTATTGAAAATCATAGCAAGATTTCTAAAAACCTAAACCCTTTTTTCCTCTTTTTCTTTATCATTTATCTTTGTACAATTTGATGTTACACGCTTTTGCTTCACTTTAGACCTGCCAATAGTCAAGTGTAACAGTTTAGCTACACTAATCGAAACAACAAAAATAATTATGCACTAAGTTACTAATGAAGGTGGCCATGATATAATACCAATACCAGTAGTTAATAGGTTTGTTGCTAAGTTCCCGTCCCCGTCTTCATCGTCCTCTACAAGTCGTTCACGCCGTGCCTCTTCTTCTCACACACACATATACAAACAACACACACACACACACACACACATATATATATATATATATATATATATATATGCCCATCCTCCACACCCTGGGTCCATCCCCTTTAGGCCCATCCTCACACCCGCTTTACGTATACACCTACATGGCGGAGCATCCTTTGAGGATTACCCTCCTCCACACCGAGTAGTCTCATTAATGGACATATTAACACGTAATCAACTATGAACTGCTGGAAACATGTAACATGTGTTGTTAACACCAAACAACATAACTGTTAATCACCAATAGCCAACTAACTCCTATATCATAATACAAGCAAATAGCAAGATCCATAATTTTTAGCAGAAAACACCTAGTAGTATCAATTTGGCTGTTGACCAAAGGTAGTGTGTGAATTAGAACACAGTGATTCACAAACTGTCAATCAATGATGATAGTGGATAGAATGATGGAAATGGTTAAAATATTGCTATTTGTTGTTATTTTAGTAAATAAATTGATCAAGAATTTGTAAAGTTGTGTCTCAATTAAAGATGATTACCTTGGATTTCTCTCAATAATGCCCGATATACTGCAATGGTTAAAATATTGCTATTTGTTGTTTTATTAAATAAATTGATCAAGCCGACCGGGGTGGAGTAGAGTCGGGTCAATGATATTGGGTCAATGAGTAGCTCCTATTATAATAACAATCCTTTTTTGCAGGCATTCCATCCATTTCAGCCAATAACTGATTCAGAACGCAGTCAACAGCACCACCTACATCCCCAGAACTACTTCCCCTCTGCAATAAAAAAAATAATAATAATGTAACCTTGTCTCAAAAACAGAAAAAACTTTTATTTAACATGTTATAGAGGAATAGTGGCCCGAGTTGCAATGGAAACAAGTGCATCAACGAAGAGAACACATGGTGCTGACCCACGGGCCTTGTCGAAAATTTCACAAAATTGGCTTTACTCTCACTGAACCACATTTAAGTAGTGAAGGTCCTTTGATGCTAATGAAGTTGGCTTGACACTAGTTTGCGATAGCCTTGTCCAAAAGTATCTTTCCACATCCAGGCGGGACATAGAAAAAAACACCTTTTGATGGTGACATGCCAAATTTCTCAAATGTCTCCGGATGCTACACGGGATATTGAACGGTCTATTATATTTATAAAAAAAAGGTTATTCAAATAATATATTTTTATACAAGATTTGACATACTACTTGGTCGGAAAAAAACACTATTCTTTTGGAAGAAAAACATTGATTCGGGTCAGAACCATTACCTAATCCACCCATGAGTACTGAAAACATGGCCGAACTCCGCCACTTTGGCGAAGAGTTGTTTGATATGGGAAATAGAATGAGGGAGATAGGTGGAAAGATTGCTTGGAAGTACGACGAAAGGGAAATGCGTTTTTAACAGCAAGTAACGAAAGTTAGAACGATGATAAAATGGTAGTTGTAAAATAGTACTAATAAAGTTAGTCTGTAAATAATCAATAAAACTCTGTATGATATCTGTGAGTAATGATGCATATTATAATAGATATATAAATGAAATCGAGAAATCGATTGTTTTGATTATATATGTATTATAAAATTTTCTGATTATTTGTATATAATTATTATTTGTCAGTTACTAATAAAATTTATATATATACATTATCAGATGGCAAACAGTGGTAATGAACCTATTAATGAAGTTAATCATTCTGAACAACATTCAAGAGATCAATATATGACTCGGCAAGATATCGAAAACATTGTGGCTCAAGGGATAGCCAATGCTATTCCAGCATTCGTTGCTGCTATCAAGAATCCACCCGAACCGCAACAAATTGTTCCTAGTAAACAGATTACTGAAGATAATTTCAGTAATAGTGTAAATGGAGGCAATAATCATGTTAACCAGAATAAGGAACCACATCAAGCTCCATTAACCAAGAAAATGAAAACTGCAACGCCTGGTTGCACTTTCAAAGAATTCCTTGCTTGTAAACCCACTGAATTTGCAGGCAATGAAGGAGCAACTGCATCACTGCGTTGGTTAGAGAAAACCGAAGCAGTCATTGCAATAAGTAAATGTGGTAAAGATGATCAGGTCATGTATTCATCCAATCTGTTCAAAGAAGGAGCACTCGAATGGTGGAATACTGTGTTACAATCAAAAGGAAGAGCAATAGCTTATGCTATGACTTGGGAAGAATTTAAAGGTTTGGTGGAAAGAAAATTCTGTCCTGAGTATGAGAAGGAACATATGGCGAATAAGTTTCTAAATCATCGGATGATGAGTGTTGATTGTCGTGGTTATACCTCGACATTCTTTGAATATGCAAGAGTGGTACCAACATTGGCCTCGCCAGAACCGGTACTCATTTCTCGCTATATTTGGGGGCTAATTAGCGAAATCCGCAATATTGTTAAAGCTGCGAGACCTCGCACTATTGACGATGCGGTAGAATTAGCCAACACTCTGACCGATGAATTGGTGCGCACAAGAGATGAAGATAGGAAGAAGGCATTAGCTCAGAAAATTACCCAAGGATTTCGTGTGGGTAATAATAACAGCTTCAAGAGAAAAGGAACAGGGCAATCTCCAGGTCCGTCATTCTGCAGGAAATGCAAAAAGAAGCATTTTGGAAGATGCGATATTACTTGCAATTTTTGCAAATCTGTAGGACATCGTGAAGAAAACTGCAAAAAGAAAACAGTAATCTGTTTTAACTGTGGTGAAGCAGGGCATTATAAAACAGAATGTCCTAAATTGGTTAAACCAGTAGATAACAAACCCAAGACAACCGAAGGAAATACTAAGAAGAATGCCAGGGCATTTCAGCTGACCACTCAAGAAGCAGAACTTATTCCAGATGTGATAGCGGGTACGTTCTTAGTTCACAACGTATATGCAAAAGTATTATTTGACTCTGGTGCAAACCAAAGTTTTATAAATACTTCATTCTGTCAAGCTCTTAGTTTACCTTTAACCAATATTAGGCAGATTTTTACCGTTGAAACCGCAGACGGAAATTCAGTTAAAATAGATAAAGTGTTGCAAGAAGGAAACATAGAACTTTTAGGACATAAATTCTCTGCAAAACTATTGCCGATGAATTTAGCTGAATTTGATGTTGTATTAGGAATGGATTGGTTAGTAGCCAACCATGCTAGAATCCTTTGTGATCAGAATTCCATAGAAATTCAATCACCTACCGGAGAAGTGATTAGGATTACAGGAGATAAACCACGGAAACCCATGAAGTTCATATCAGTAATAAAAGTTGCTAATTATGAACGAAAACAAGGAATAGTGTATATGATTTCAGTAATCATTAGCACTAAAGGAAAAGATCTGAAGGAAATACCAGTAGTATCGGAATACTCTAATATATTTCCAGAAGATTTACCAGGATTACCTCCAGATAGGGAAGTAGAATTTAGGATTCATTTAATTCCAGGAACTACACCGATAGCCAAATCACCTTATCGGTTAGCACCCACAGAAATGTTAGAATTGAAAAAGCAATTAGATGAATTACTAAGTAAAGGATTCATACAACCTAGCTCATCCCCTTGGGGAGCGCCAGTGTTGTTTGTGAAGAAAAATGATGGTTCAATGAGAATGTGTATCGATTATAGGGAATTGAATAAGGTTACAATTAAGAATCGATATCCATTACCTAGGATTGATGATCTTTTTGATCAACTTCAGGGGGCTAGATATTTTTCTAAGATAGATTTACGCTCTGGATATCATCAATTGAAGGTACAAGAAGAAGACATACCTAAGACTGCTTTCAGAACTAGGTATGGTCATTACGAGTTTACAGTCATGCCTTTCGGGTTAACGAATGCACCTGCAGCATTCATGGACATGATGAATAGGATCTGTAAACCGTATTTGGATAAATTTGTAATTGTTTTTATAGACGATATACTTATTTATTCCAAAAGTCAGACAGAGCATTGTGAACATCTTCATGCACTCTTAACTTTGTTAAGAAAAGAAAAGTTGTACGCCAAATTCTCGAAATGCGAATTTTGGCTAAAGGAAGTGCAATTTTTAGGACACATGGTGAATCATGAAGGTATTCATGTAGATCCTGCTAAGATAGAGGCAATTACCAAGTGGAAGGTTCCACAAACAGCAATGGAAATTAGAAGTTTTATAGGTTTAGCTGGGTACTATAGACGGTTTATTAAGGATTTTTCTAAGATAGCCGTACCATTAACTAAGTTAACCTGTAAAGCCACTAAGTTTGAATGGGGATCTAAACAGGAAGAAGCTTTTAGGATTTTGAAACAGAAATTAACCCATGCACCAATCTTAGCCTTACCAGAAGGAACTGAAAATTTTGAAGTATATTGTGATGCTTCAAAATTAGGATATGGATGTGTGCTTATGCAACGCAAGAAGGTAATTGCGTACGCATCAAGGCAGTTGAAAAAGCACGAAGAGAATTATACGACTCATGATTTAGAATTAGGAGCCGTAATTTTTGCCCTTAAGATTTGGAGACACTATCTTTACGGAAGTAAATTTACTGTCTACACCGACCACAAAAGTTTAAAATACATATTTGGGCAAAAAGAGTTAAACATGAGGCAAAGAAGATGGATGGAAATCTTAAGTGACTACGACTGTGATATTCAGTATCACGAAGGAAAGGCAAATGTAGTTGCAGATGCCTTAAGTCGTAAGTATTATGAGAAACAACGAAGGGTTCGTGCTCTCAGATTAAATCTACAAATAGATTTAATGGAACAATTGAAGAATGTTCAAACTACAGCAATCAAGGAGGATGCTGAAGGAATGAAATGACGAATCAAGGAATTAGAACAAGGAGCAGATGGAATTTGGAGATTCCATAAAAGTAGAATTTGGGTACCTAAACAGGGTGACTTAAGATCTAAGATTTTAGAAGAAGCTCATAAATCTAGGTACACTATGCACCCAGGAAACAATAAGATGTACCAAGATTTAAGGAAGAATTTCTGGTGGATAGGAATGAAAAGGGACATAGCCAGTTATGTTTCTAAATGTCTTACTTGTTCACAAGTTAAAGCCGAACATCAGAAACCTTCAGGATTACTACAACAGTTAGAGATGCCAGTATGGAAATGAGAACTTATAACAATGGATTTTGTTACTAAGTTACCTAAAACAAGAAAAGGTAATGATGCGATTTGGGTAATTGTGGATCGATTAACCAAATCAGCTCACTTTCTACCTATGAAAGAAACCTTTAGTATGGAAAGACTGGCTAAATTATATGTAGATGAAGTTGTATCCTTACATGGAGTTCCACTCTCCATTGTTTCGGATAGAGATAGTCGTTTTACTTCCCATTTCTGGAAAAGTTTCCAGCAAGCAATGGGAACTCGACTAAACCTAAGCACTGCATATCATCCACAAACAGACGGACAAAGTGAAAGGACGATCCAAACTCTAGAAGACATGCTCCGAGCATGTGTGATAGACTTTGGTGGAAGTTGGGATGATCACTTACCATTAATTGAATTCTCCTATAACAATAGTTATCACTCAAGCATTGAAACTGCTCCATTCGAGGCACTTTATGGAAGAAAGTGCAGAACTCCCGTTTGTTGGGCAGAAATAGGAGAAAGTCAATTATCAGGACCTGAAATAGTGCAAGAAACAACTGATAAGATTACTCAAATCAAGGAAAGACTGAAGACGGCTCGAGATCGTCAGAAGAGTTATGCAGACAATAGAAGCAAGCCGTTAGAATTCCAAGTTGGAGACAGAGTACTGTTGAAAGTTTCTCCTTGGAAAGGAGTAGTCAGATTTGGAAAGAAAGGAAAGCTAAGTCCCAGGTACGTAGGACCATTTCCAGTGATCCAACGTATAGGACCAGTAGCTTATCGTTTACAATTACCAGAAGAATTATCTGGAGTACATAATGTATTTCATGTATCCAATCTCAAGAAATGCTTATCAGATGAATCTCTGGTAGTACCTCTTCGAGATATAGAGGTAAACGAAAAGTTGAAATTTGTTGAGAAACCTCTTCAAATTGAGGATCGAAAGATCAAGTTTCTCAAACACAAACGACTAGTGTTGGTCAAAGTAAAGTGGGATTCAAAGAGAGGAGCTGAATACACTTGGGAACTGGAGTCAGAAATGAAGAAAAAGTATCCACACTTATTCCAGTAAATCTCGAGGACGAGATTTTCTTAAGGTGGGTAGAATGTAACAACTCTCATCAAAAGTCATACTTATTAAAATAATTAGTCCAAAAGGAAACCCTAATTGAGTGACCCAAGTGATTCTGAACAAACCCTGAAATTTTCATAATTTTCAGAATCAGGATTAGGGCCCCTAAAACTCAAGGGGGGATAAACCCTAGTGGACGATTATCCACTTAAATCGTTGTCAAGTAACTGAAATTCGAGTATGTCAACTCAGCTAAGCTAGTTTCAGTCGTGGCTACCCTATAGTCTATTTTGATTCCATACGGACCGCAACAGTCTCAACCTTACGGTCCGTAAGCAGTCATACGGACCGCAACATTGATAAGCTTACGGTCCGTAAGCTAGCCAAATTTCACCTATAAATAGCAGACATTGGCATTCGAAATCTGAACATTTTACGTCGACATAATTCTCACAAATACACTGCTTTACGTTCTGTTATTCCAAAATTATACCCCCGGGTATCAAAATTCTGCTACAAAACAGGGTATTAGCACAATCGCTGCTACGATCCATTTATCCGACGATCAAGATATCCAATGCATGTTTAAATGCCGCCCACATTAGGGTTATACTTTATCGTTCGTCATTAATTTGACGGATTGTCGTTAATTCGATAGGTAAAGTATTATACTTTATCGTTCGTTGTTAATTCAACGGATCATCGTTAATTCGATGGGTAAAGTATTATACCTTGTCATTCATTGTTAAATCAATGGATCATCGTTAATTCGATGGACAAAGTATTGCATTTTGACACTCATTGTGATAATTTGATCTCGTAAATTATCGTAATTGCTGGATTGATTACTAACCCATTTTTGTGTGCATTGTATTTATATTAGGTTAACAAGGCTAAATCATAGATTAGACTCTGACCATATTAAATCAGCAATGTGAGTCATTCTCTCTTTTTATCAAATATATTTACAAAATCATGTTTATTTTTTTAAAAGTTATAATTACGGGGATTAAGTCTTTGTAATCACCCAATTACAGCCGGTATGTGGGGTTTTGTATACATTACTTGATAATCGTCACCATTGGGGCAGCCAATGGGGGATATGACCATAGCCACAGACACCATTGGACGAATGGGCCAATGGGTCGAGTGACAAATACCGTGGGTAGTTGGCTTGATATCAGAAACATTGTAATCGCTCTTAATACTGTATATTATAACCAATGTGTCATTTTAGTAAATAGAATGATTCACTCAGTATTTCCCGCTGACAAAACCTTTTTCAAACATGTTTCAGGTGATCTGTTGTAATTCAGGAAAAGTGCTGGGGAGCATTTCAAGCTTAAGATAGTGGCTCAATATAAAATAAATAAATGCTTTTGTAATATCACGTTTTTATAGTAAAAACATAATATTGTAAATTATCAGGGTTTTATCCCGAATTGTGAAATAAAATAATTGGGGAAAAATTTTAGCTTTAAGCGATCCTGTTTCCGCTGTTAAACTCAATTAAATCAATACCGCAGTATTTCTGTCCCGCGGCTCTTGAAACGGGTCAAACCGGGTCAGGGGCCGTGACAACAAGTGATATGTCCACAGTCACAGTCCGGTAAAGTGACAACTGGATCAGTTAATTTAAAAGATGAGGCAATTGTAATCGCTCTTAATACTGTACATTATAATAAACAGGATGTTTTACTAAATAGAATGATTCACTCAGTATTTCCCGCTGACAAAACCTTTTTCAAACCTGTTTCAGGTGATCTGTTATGAGCAAAGGAAAAAGTGCCAAGTAGCACTACAAGCTTAGAAAGTGGCTCAATGTAAATAAATAAAGAAACATGTTTTAAAGAAATAAAGGATTTCCCAGTGAAATCAAGTGTTTGTAAATTATGGGAATTATCCCTATATTATATACAAACGAGCAGTTTTAATAATAATTGATCCTGTTTAAAAAGTCTTCCGCTGTTTTTAAATTAAATACCACGTGATTTCCTGCCCCGCGGCTCTGGACCGGGTCAAACTGGGGCCAAGGGCCGTGACAAAAACTAAGAACAAAGTCAAATGTGATCAAACTTGGACATCAGACGTAAATCCTTGAAGCAAAACAAGGATCAGGTTCTCAGTTATTTCAGTCAAATGTGATCAAACTTGGACATCAGACGTAAATCTTGATTCAGATCTCTATTCGGTCATCTTTCCAAACTACAACACACGATAAGTTTACACTTTATATAGTGTGTGATTTGACCGGTTGTATTCAGTTATTTCTGTTGATCCACAAATTCCAACAAATCTTTCACTCCAGTACTTGAAACTTGAGCGCAGGAATCAGTTTAAAACCCTCACCCTCCCCTGTCTCTCTCTCTCTTTCTCAAAATCAACCAGAAAACCAAAGGAAAAAGGGCAGATAATGGCTGATGGTTCTTCGTTGAGGAAACCAAACGTAGACGGAGATGATAGGCCTGGTAACCGGAAGAGAAAAAAAAAGCCCAGCGACGACGTCGACGATTATTCTGAAGCCGACGAGAGCGACGATTATTGAACGGACGATATGTATCAGGAAGCTCAACTTGAACGGACGATATGTATCAGGAAGCTCAACTTGAACGGACGATATGTATCTTCTATCATGCGACGAAATGTGTATGTGCTTGTGTTGTAGTTAAACAGACTCTTTCACTCAAAGTTAATATTCACTGTGGTGGATGCAAGCATAAAGTTAGAAAAATACTCAAGAAGATTGAAGGGTACACAACTGAAGGTTCAGTGCACGAAAAGTTTCTTACGAACGATATGTATCCGGAAGCTCAACTTGAACGGACAATATGTATCTTCTATCATGCGATGGACCCAATTCTTGCTCAACTCTTGTGGGCCCGTATCGGAATCAGGTGTTGGAATGATTGTAGTAGTAGGACATTGGAACCACATATAATGAATGGATTATTGGCCATTATTCGACCGAGTAATCAGTTGTATTTTTTTAGTTACTTCTCTTGTTAAGTTTCTAAACCAACCGAAATCCACAAATTCCAACAGTTTCTTCGTAGATTCCGTCCGGTTTTCAAAGCCGGTTGATGAAACCGAAGCTGTTATTTCTGTTGTTCAGTACTTCCGAGATCTGAACCAACCGAAATCCACAAATTCCAACAAATTGCATCAGTAAGCTCAACTTGAATGGACGATATGTATCTTCTATCATGCGATGGACCCAATCCACAAATTCCAACGTATACAGGTGCAAGAGAATGGCGAGTTATTTCAGTTATTTCTCTTGATCCACAAATTCCATCAAATTGTGTCTAATGCAAGGATCATCGTGCATTGTTTAAATCAGAATCGGGATCTCAAGACAAGGATCGTTCTAATAGATTAAAGAGAATAAACCCTCGTTTCTTCATCTTCATCTTCAAGAACAATGATGAACAGATGATATTTTTTTTTCGCATGGATTGCGGTGGTTTGGGTCTAGGGTTGCCAGAGAGAGAAAAGGAGGGGTAGAGAGTCTGTTGATCCACAAATTCCAACAAATTGTACCAATTGCAATGATCGTTCTAATAGATCAATAGTGAAATTAGCGAATCTGGAAGTGATAATGGTTTATTCTCTTTAATCTATTAGAACGATCCAAAAAACGAAAGGGATTTCGAGCAGTTGGTATTAAACCAATCATTTGTTGATCCACAAATTCAAACCAATTGTGGGTTAATAGATTCCGAAGTTGTTATTTCAGTTATTTCTGTTGATCCACAAATACTTCAAACATTCTAAACCATACCTGGAAACAAACCAACAAAATCCTGATAGTGAAAAACATCAGCAACCATTTTTTCTTTTCCTTCAATTTTGAGAACATTCTCCCTGTGTATGTGCTTGTGTTGTAGAAACTGGTGATGAATTTGTATACACAACTGAACGTTCATTACTGATCTGGAATTGGAGAACCGTTGTTTATCTGAATCAGGTTCTCAAACAAACACTACTAAAGATGAGTTGATATTGAACCAACATTTCCTTCAAACATTCTAAACCCTACTTGGAAACCGGTGTATGTGCTTGTGTTGTAGAAACAAGTGGTGAATTTGCGTACACAACTGAAGGTTCAGTGTACGAAAAGTTTCTTACGAAATGTACGTGACAAAACAAGGATGTTGGGAATTAAACACATGTACGTGACAAAACAAGGATCGTTCTAATAGATTAAAGAGAATAAACCAAGTACAAAACCATCTGCTTTCTGAATCTGAATGTTAACTTTGACTCATTAACCCTTGAATCCCAACGCTTCTCTAAAAAATTTGTTTGTTTCCTTTTCATGAGGTAAAACCGGTTTCAACATCAAGGGTTGTTTTTCATCATGTGTGAGCATTGGAAGCCTGACTAACAGTCTTGCAATTACATCTTTTCAATCAAGACCGCATTGTTAATTTTAATGATGATTCGAAACATTCCGAATAACTAGCAAAAGAACCCGACAAGTCTTCTATGATGATTCGAAACATTCACGAACCACAATGGACTCAGACTCATACTACTCACCCTCCCCTGAGGAAAAGTTTTCCCGACGACTCAAGACAAAGCAGTTGGTTTGTGTTCATATCAGCGTTGTTTATCACCCTGTGTGAGCACTGGAAGCCCGACTACTAGCAGAAGAACCCGACACGTCTTCTATGATGATTCGAAACTTTCACGAACAACAATGCACTCAGACTCATTGTTGCGAATTTGGTTTCTTCGGTACAGGCTGATGAAACCGAAGCTGTTATTTCGGTTGTTCAGTACTTTCGAGACGATTCAAATAATTCCTATGAAGCAAGTGTCCTATGAAGCAAGTGGTTGTAATTACGGGACCCTTGATTTCAACGCTTCTCCTTACAACAATCATCAAATGCCTCACCCTTCCTTTTATTCTGTAAATATTAAATAAAGAATAACACGATGCCTGTAATCCCGCGTTGAAAGCTTCCGTGTTATTACCGTCATACAACACGTTTTTTTGTTCTTCAATCTTTGTTACTTGTTAATGTTTTATTTTTTTCTACTTTTAGAAAGGTTTGAGCACCTCACGACTGTAAAATGTCTCGTGTGATTTACACCTTAAATCCCTTAAATACTTTGAGAAAAATATGATTTTCGAAGAATACGGGCCGTATAACAGTATACGGCCCGTATACATTGTATACGAGCAAGCAAATTATTTACACATGGTGTATACGGGCCGTATACTGTTATACGGCCCGTATGGAATTAAAAAAACTGACAAAGTCTGCTGGCACAGACTTTGTTAGTTTTTTAAATTCTATACGGGACGTATAACATTATACGGCCCGTATACACCATGTGTAAATAAGTTTTTGCCATGTGTTAATATTAGGACCCATAATTAAACTAAAAACACATTTTTCTCTATATTTTGTTTATTTTTCAATTAAAAACACATTTTTCACAATGAGCGCGTCGTTTCCATTTGTTTTGATACAAATTACAACATTAACCCAAAGATACTAACAATTGCATTTCGGGCACTAACTATACTAACTAAATTTTCCAACTAAACTAACAAGATTAACTAACATGTAAAAGGTTCAGTTTTCCACATTTTCAGATCTAAACACGACTACAAACAACATAAAACATCACAAGGTAATCCATTTACAACTATATATCTTAAAGTGCCAAATACAACTTAGGCCTTTTTTTCCAATACCAAGAGTAAGTTTCAGTAAGAACAAATATGGCTGAAATTGTCTTGAATGTACTTACATTTGACGAAATTCAACGCTACATACAATAAGGCCCGACGCATTTCTTTTATAAGTTATCACTTTCTCTGTTCCACCTACACATGAGCATGGATACTTGCATGTTTATGGCCCTATCAAACAAATACTGAATTTTAGCATTGATCTGAAGTTTAAATTTAGAACAAAAATTTATGCTGTGTAAGGCATGTAAATTGCATGTCAGAAAATGGCCGAGCATAATACTTTTACTATTCAAGAATACAAAAAAAAGAAATAATTTTGTACTTTAAAGATACTGACTTACTTGAAAGTTTAATGCTCTCTCAATTTCTTTGATGACAATATCCAAGGTTGGACGATCAGCTTGAGTTTCTCCCAAACATCTAAATGCAATTCCTAAAAATGTGTCCAATGAATCTTGATTAGGTCTTCTATTTGAAGGAAAAATGTCTGCATCAGTTTCTTCCATTAGCTTGGGATCTATCATATTCTTTATGGTTCCATCATTGAAGCATCGTCGAGCAATGGGTGCAAGGCCCTTCTCACTTTTGTCCATGTAAACCTGATCATATGCCAACCTTCCACAAAAGATCTCAAACATAACCACTCCAAAAGAGTAGATATCTGATTCTTTTTCTAATTTACCTGTCCTTTCATATTCTGGATCCCAGTACTCTTGCAAGCCAACCTCTTGATTTGATGGGTGTAATTTGGAGATCCCAAAATAAGCAATCTTCGCATGCCGGTTGTTACCTAACAGAACATTCGCACTCCTTATGTCACCGTGTTGCTGAGGGTCCATCTTGGTGTGAATGTGATTGAGTCCACGTGCAATATCAAGGCACATGTGTAGACGTTTTGTCCAAGTACGGTTCTTAATTTTATCAACATTTTTCAAATAGTCATCAAGTCTTGTTTCAGAAGCAAGCTCATAAAGAAGAATCATCTCTTCTTGTTCATAACAAAAACCAAGAAGAGAGACAATATTGGGATGAGTGCAAGTAGTATGCAATTCAATTTCAGAAAAGAACCTTTGTTCTCCTTCCCCATTTTCTCTGCTAGAGATGCGTTTGACTGCTACTAAAGAACCTTTGTTGTCAAAATGATCGAGTTTTGCTTTGTACACCATTCCATATGCATATGATCCAATGCAGTATGTTTCAGAAAAGTTATCAGTGGCATACACTATATCACTAAGTCGAAACCTAGAGAGTATGATGGTTTCCCCCTGCAATATTGACATATTGTGTTAAAAATGTAGGTTGCTGCACGATCTCTTCCGAGATATGTTGTTGTACTTGAAGCGGCAGTATTATAAAAAAGATGGGAAATGGTTTAAGCCATTATTGCCACAGTGTGGTTGGTAAATTCAAAACGAACTAGGTGAAGATTTGTCCGAGCAGGATGTCGAAAATTCCAAACTTGATGATGATGAACCCATTGTAAAAGATTGTAGTTGATGGAAATGGAGAAAAAGACAATATCAAAAACCCATTGTAAAAGATGATAGGTTATTTTTTTTATATAAAAAAAAAACCTAATATAGTATTGTGGGGGTGGGGTGGAGTCGACCTTTGCAGGGCCGTTCCAACATTTTTTGAGGCCTAAGGCGAAATGAAATTTTGGGGCCCTTTTTTTCTTTTGATTATTATAAACGGTACTCCTTTATCCGTGTTTGGAACCAAACAAAAATCTTACACAACTATAACACAGAGTGATTTGCTTGTATAAGAAATCAAACAAATTTAAAACAATAAATTTACACTAATATTAATAGTTAACATATAAATTTCATTTTAATTGGAGGCCCTATTTTTTGAAGATCCTAGGCCCAAGTCTGGGTTACTTATACTGTAGGTCCGGCCCTGGACCTTTGGGGAATGGTATCATCCACATAGCCTTACCCGGTATGCCACTCCCTTGCTGATACCGCATAGGGTGGAAAGGTGTTCCCTAGCGATATCAGTAGACACATCCTCCCCTTTTGCCGAAACTAAGGTGATACCCACCCCCTTAGGACGAGACTAAAATTCTTGAAACAACTTACTTTGACGGAACTCACTAAGTACATACTACATTATCTCTAGAATTCAAAACAACTCGTTATTTATATGTTTGAAAAATGAAATTACATTGTAGTTTTCCTATGTATCATAGATTAAAAACTCCAAAAATTCCCTAAGTTCGTGGTTTAAGTACATATATATAATGTGTACTTTTGTACATATGAATTCAAGTTTGTGCTTTATGTTATAAAAACTAGAGTTATAAAAGACAGTACCTTTTTTCTAAGATGAAAATGGAAGAGTACACTATACCAAAAGGGTTCAACATGTAAAATGCAAAATAAATAAATAAATGAATAATTAATGTGAATTTTGCAATAAAAAAAATGACAAACGTACCTGCAATTTTAATGCATTTTCAAGTTCCTTGATGACAATTTCCATTGTTGGACGTTTGGTCTGAGAATCTGCCAAACACTGATAAGCAATTTTTGAAAATGCGTCAAAAGAATCTTGATTGGGTCCTCTTTTTATAGTTAAAACGTGTTCGTCATCTTCTGTTATTTTAGGATCCACCAATTCCTTTAATGTTCTCTCATTGAATCGTTGCCGCACAATAGGTAAAAGGCCCATGCCTTTTTCCATATTGTAGAATTTATCATAGGCCAATTTCCCCGACAAAATCTCAAATAAGACTACTCCAAAAGAGTAAACATCATATTCTTTTTTATATCTGCTTGTAGCCAAGTATTCTGGATCAATGTACAAATCTGTGCCTACAATATCATTTCTTGTATAGACAGCGTCAGCTTGTTGCTCTATTGGGTGGAATTCGGAGAACCCAAAGCTAGCAACCTTTGCATTCAGATTCTCATCCAACAAAATGTTGTTGCTCATTATATTATGATGTAATATCCTTGGTTTTCCTTTCATGTCGGTGTGAAGGAAATTAATTCCATTAGCAATATCAAGAGAAATTTGTATTCTTTGCCGCCAAGTAAGAGATGTCCTTGTGCTTTTAAAGTAATCACCTAGGCTTCCATTAAAGACGTACTCATACACAAGAACCATTGTATCATTTTCTTCAGAAAATCCTAAAAGAGAAACTATATTTGGATGCTTACAACTGGTAAGCGATTCTATTTCTTTCAAAAACCTTTCTTTACCTTGCATTTTATCGGTGATGTGTTTTATAGCTACAGTTTTGGTTATTTTGGGTAGTTCTTCTTTACACTTCCCTTCAATTGATGACATATGTTGGATGTCTAAAACATCAAGTTCTGCTCTGTACACCCGATTGTACCCGCCACCCCCGACCAGGTATTTGGAAGCAAAATTTTCTGTAGCCTGTATTATTTCACTTAGTGGAATCTTCAAAATATCCATCTGCAAAATAATATCTTGAGTGAGAAGGGGAGTATTGAAGCTTGCACTAGCAAGGATGATAACGATATTAGAAAGAAATCTGCCGCCTTCATATTATGTGCATAAACGTTATTAAGAGAGTTTAAGCTAACCTTATTAAGAGAGTTTTTTTTCTGGACTTTCAAATCAAGGCAGGTACTTCAATTTTTAAAACACAATTGAGCTCATTTAAATAGTTTAATGACAATACCTTTTTTATTCGAAAAAAATTCATTCGCTTCCATAAATATCTTATATTTGTTCAAATTTGATAAATGATTTAAACTTAATTACACCTCATTAAATTCACCAATACGAACCAAACAAGCATACTTGAAATTTTATAAAGAAAACACCACATAACTTTTGAAATGGGGATAATTTTATATATCCCACAATATCATACTTACTCAATAAAAATCATAATAACAAATACATCCATTTACAAAACTAATGACACTTATACTGTTATTTAAAACTTGCATTAGGATACGAGTGTAGAGTGTAACGAGAAAACGAAGAGTAAATAGTTCAGACTTGATCAGAATATAAATAGTATTAATGAGCTGGCTAAATATGGAATTTGTGTAGGAGAAGACGAAGAGTAAATAGTTCAGACTAGCCATTCTAGCTATAGTTGGGGTGGTACAGGCTCTTGCCTTTTGGAAAAAAAGACCAGGGTTCAAATCCTGGCATGAGTGTAATTTAGCATTTATTGGTACAGTTTAATGTAATTTAGTATTTATTGGTAAAGTTTAATAGGAGGAGTAATGTTACCTTTGTTATTCGAAAAAAAAATTAGTTCAGACTAGCTTCATCAGAATATAAATAGTATTTAATGAGATTGCTATATATGGAATATGTAATTTAAATATTTTAAATGGGTATATTCCATGTGAACTTTTTTAGTCACACATATATATGAAATTTCCCATTGATATGGTGGATTTTGAGAAATATGGAGATCTATAACTTACTTGGTTTAGGTATAAAAGTTTGTATTGGAGAAACTTCAAACAAACTAAAAGAAATGCCATATGGTGAAAAAAAATATTTACCATAATCACCTCAAGCTTATTAACAATATACTTACCTTCGAGCGCTTGGTTGATGCATCTTCATCTGCAGCTGCTGAATGTCCCTCTAATACAGACTATCACAACAAAAATGAATAAATAAATAAATATCAAAATAATAATGACATAAGGATGAAAGAATGCAAAGAAAACACAAAAGGATGGTCTTACAAGATTTTCATGTTTCGATTGAAGTTCCATTGCCTCCTCAAGTTCTTTGACAATTTGGTCCATCGTTGGACGTTCCACAAGTTCTTTTTTCAAGCAGGTTTCAGCAATATTTAAGAAACTGATCAATGATTGTGTGTCAATTTGTTTTCTTAAATTAGGATCAATGATGTCATCCACTTTTTCCTCTACAACATCTTCTCTAATCATCGGTTTCCTCCCGCAAAGTATTTCAAACATCAATGTACCAAAACAATAAACATCAAATTTGGGTGTCATACTTTCATGAGAGTAGCGAGAGTCACGAGAGTAGAGAAGGCGATGCCTCCAACTTTGAGGATATTTTGTGGAAAAGTCAAAACCAAATATTTTAGGTTCCCAGTCTTCATCCAAAAATATTTTAGAGCTGTTGATATCACAATGTATAATAGCATAATGTACGTAAGTCAACGCCCTTGCAACACCTAAACATATTTGTAGTCTTCGTGACCAGTTGAGAGTCGGATCACTTATATGTTGGTCCAGACTTCCATGAGTTGCTAGTTCGTAAATGACGATTTTTTCATCATTCTCATCAACAAACCCAACAAAAGAGATGATATTTATATGCTTGAGACTAGAAAGCATAGAAATCTCAGTCCGGAACTCAACATCTCCTTGCCCATAGTTACCATTCAACCTTCGGGCAACAATATCCAACAACTTCCCAGACTGAAACAATCGTCCTTTGTAAAGGTTTCCTAATCCACCTTCTTTGAGGAGATTTTCATCTGAAAAGTGATTGGTGGCAGATAATATCTCTTGCAGTTGGAGTTTTTGGACCCTGCTTGGCTAATTAAGACAAGAAACAGCAAAGAAAAAAAATGAGAGGTAAAGATTAATGAAAGGGCAAAGTATTACAGATAAAAGTTAACGGTAAAATTTGATTTATAGATATGGGTCAGGTTTGCATAAGATGATACCAACACACTAATTTTTGCTCAACGTGAATTGTCACCCCTACGGAAATGCACGTATTATATCAATACAAGGAGTATTAAGTAGTGGCCAATTATTCTATTAGTGAGCTTGGTTTTAAAAGTGGGGAGGTGCTCTAGGGATTTTCAATCACGCCACAATCAACTTTAAAATTCCAAAAATAAATTGAAAATTGTTATCTAGAATCCTGCTATATCTACATTAGGCCGTCAATGAGGGGGCATAAGTGGTGCGACCACATAAGGACCGTATTCGGGGGCCCAAAATTTTTTAATATGTAAACATATATAAAAATAAAAATATTTAAAAATATATATAAAGTTTCAAACCCATCATCCTGTTTTCTACTAAAACTAAGCTAATCAAACATAGCTAAAACTTAAAATTTTAAATCTCTTTAAAATTAACTAATTAACTAGCGTATCTCTTTTGGAAAAAAAAAAACCTTGTGGGCTGCGAATTGTAATCAGGGACAATTCGAGTTCTACTATTCTAGGTTATGTACTTCTGTCTTCTTAGATCATAGAATTACCAGTGCTACAGAAGTAAGGACGATTCCGTTCAGTCGTTCACCACTCACCTCGTAGGGACGGCAGCCGGGAAGACGGGAGTAGAGACGATTCGTTTAAGTACGTAAATAGATGATTTAGCTATAATATTTTTTTTCTGTTTATTGATATTACAATTATCAGCATATTATTGAATTATATATATATATATATATATGTGTGTGTGTGTGTGTGTGTGTGTGTGTTTAGATTTTAGGACCCCATGCATTTTTTTCTACTGGCACAGGGCACCCGATTCTTGGAGATGGCCCTGATCCGATCTCCAATGTCACACTATCAACGCCAAAGTCTTTTAAAAAGGTTTTTCTAAAGTATACAGTGGTGGAGCCACATGTAAAGGTGGGGGCGGCAACCCCTTTAAAACTTTCAAGATTTCAAAGTGTTCAAAGAAAAGGTGGAGACAGAAACACGTAACAAGTAAAAGATGCTAAGGACAGACAGAGGAGGAGAATTGACGCTGAATGAATTCAACTAGTATTGCAAAGATAAGGGCATAGCAAGACAGCTTACAGCGTCATATTCCCCACAACAAAATGAAGTAGTCGAAAGAAGAAAGAGGACGATGTTATCCACTACTCGCAGTATGTTAAAGGCGATGAACATGCCACAGAATTTTTGGTGTGAAGCAATACGACATGCAATATACGTACTAAACAGGGTTCCAACCAAAGCCTTAGTGACCAAGACACTGTATGAAGCATTGAAAGGAAGAAATCCAAATCTAGAACACTTAAAGGTTGTTGGCTGCATTGCATACGCTAAGGTACTCCCACTTCAACAAAAGAAGTTAGATGATAGAAGTGTATCTATGGCATATCTTGGAATAGAAGAAGGATCAAAGGCATTTAGATTATATGATCCGGTAAAGAACAAGATATGTGTCAGCAAAGATGTAAAGTTCATGAAAGGTCAACCATGGAACTGGAATAGCTATATGGAAGTGGTAGAATCAAGAAATCCTGAATGGACTAACTTTGTCAATCAAGAAAATGACAACCCACCAGAATTAGAAGAGGACGCACCAAGTAATCCTCATAGTAGCGGGCCACACCATGAAGGCGCAGGAGTGGATCAGTCAGAAAATAATCCAGACTCCTATGTAACCCTGCCAGCACACTCATACAATCCGAACTCATCACGAAGATCTAGTAGTTTATCGACTAGTAGAGGTCCATCTACATCAAAAAGTACAACTAGAAGTGTTAGTGACACTCTGGTACGACTAAGAAGTCTTGACGAATTATATGATGAGATGGAGGAAATCCAAACAGATTCACATGAATTACTACTTGCTGAAGAAGAACCAAGAAATTATAAGGAAACATTCATTGGCAGCAAATGGATTAAACAATGAAGGCTGAGTTAGACTCAGTAAACAAGAATAACACTTGGAGATTGATAGAATTGCCAAGGAATCACAAGGTAATAGGATTAAAGTGGGTATTCAAGACTAAGAAAGATGCAAATAGAAAATTCGTCAGACACAATGCAAGACTGGTAGCAAAAGGTTATGTCCAACAACATAGGATAGATTTTGATAAAGTAGTTGAACCAGTAGCACGCATTGAGACAGTTCGTCTAATGTTGGCTTTAGCAGCAAAATAAGGTTGGGATGTACATCACTTAGATGTTAAGTCTGCATTCTTGCACGAAGATCTCAAGGAGGAGGTCTATGTCTCACAACCGGAAGGATTTATAAAGCTAAGAGAAGAAGGAAAAATCTACAAACTATCAAAAGCTCTGTATGGATTGAGACAAGCACCACGTGCTTGGAACACGAAGTTAGATCAAACCTTAAAGTCACTTAACTTCAAGAAGTGCATTTTAGAAAGCAATTTATACAAGGATAAGTAAGACTTTTACACTAATTGTTGGAGTCTACGTTGATTATTTAATAGTCACTAGAACTTCAAGGAAGGAGATAGATATTTTCATGTCTTAGATGGAGAAGTTTGAAATGAGCGATCTAGGATTGCTAGTATACTATCTGGAAATAGAAGTTACTAAAGCAGGGGTTGAGATAGCCATAAAGCAAACATGGTATGTAAACAAGATACTCAAGGACACTAATATATTAACCTACAACGAAACAAAGATTCCTATGAATCCAGGAACACAGTTAGCAAAGACTGAAGAAGGAGATCTAGTAGATGCAACACATTACAGAAGCCTGATTAGTTCTCTTAGGTATTTATTGCATACAAGTCCAGATCTATGTTACTCAGCCAATTCGATTAGTAGATTCATGCAAGAACCAAAGGAGCATCACTTTAAAGCAGTGAAGCAAGTACTACGTTACATCAAAGGAACCAAAAAGCATGGAATCATTTACAAGAAGCAAGGAGGATATAAGATCACATGTTATAGTGATTGCAGTTATAATGTTAACACAGCCCAAGGAAAAGGTACAATTAGTCTGGTATTTTACTTTGGAGAATCACCTATAACCTAGTGCACACAAAAGCAACACACAGTGGCACTTTCATCATGTTAATCAGAATTCATGGCAGCCACCGCGGCAGCATGCCAAACACTATGGCTTAAAAGGTTGTTAAGTGAAGTTACATGTTGGAAAGAAGAAAAGATAACTCTAAGGGTGGATAATGTTTCTACAATAGCACTCATGAAGAATCCATTCTTTCATGGGAGAAAAAAGCACATTGACACACGCTACCATTTCATAAGCGAATGCGTGGAGAATGAACACGTCAATGGAGAACTGCAACAGGCAGACATGTTAACAAAGGCACAAGGAAGAGTCAAGCTTACTACAATACGAGAACTACTGAAAGTTCAAGATCCACAATAACTCAAAGATGTTCGTGTAACCTACAAACTTAAAGAAGCGATGTCTCCTGAAGCCACACCGCTTCACATCGACAACTTCAACACAGGAACAAGGAGACGCACTGTTCGTGAAGAGGCACATCCATTCACATCACACATGTTGGATTAGTATAAATAGGGTTTCAATTTCTCATTGTAATTAATCACATGTACAAGATATTCAGGTTTATTTTCAAGTTATTCATTCGTTCTAGAGATCAAAGATCAGTTCTGGGCAACAGATAAAAGCTTGGGAGGTGCTTAAAAATTCCCCAAAGTGGTATCTTGTGCCACCAGTTAAACCTGGCCATCATCAAAGTGTTCCAAGACTAGTCAGGCATGCCTGGGCTACATTTGTCCGTTGGGAGATCAGATGCTCGTTCATATTTAGACCTAAATGACATCAACGATGATCTTGAGTTTGAGGAACAACCAAGGTTAAAAAAACGGAAACGAGTTTCGAGGCGTTTTCACTTCGCCTCACGAGGCGTAAGCCCGAGGCGGAATTAAAAAATTAATATAAATATTATATATCTTATAAAAATAGTAATACTAACTAAATTCATCATCAAATTCATCAAAATAATCAAAAACACGCATTAAAAAGACACAAATTGCTTGAAACTGACACAAAAACGCAAAAAACATCAAAAACAAATATCTAAAACCTTGAGGCGCAACCTTTTTAGCGCCTCAGCCCCTCTGAGGCGCACAAACAGTAGAAACCCTCTGAGGCGCGCCTCAGAATCGTTTTTTGGCCGTTTCGCCTTGAGGCGCACGCCTCAACCATTTTTTAAAACCATGGGAACAACAAGAATTGCAACGCCCACCCGATAGAGACAAAAGCAAAGTAGTTGCAAGAGCAAGATCCAAATGCAGATCCACTTCTACAACAAGAACAAATTAGACGAGAAACTTGTTCAAATTCTCTCCATAAAGGAACAAGAGCACCAATTGGCAATGGATAAGCAGAGGGCTGCCAATCTAAAGTTCCTCCTGAAGCTCATCCCCTCTCATCTATCAGAAGACAACTGTATGATCATGGAACTTGAGAAACAACATATTTGAGCAAATTATATCTAAACAAGTAGTATTTGTTTATGTTTTTTAGTAGTTGAAATGTTATGTTTTTTTCAATGTTTTTTTAGTAGTTTAAATGTTATGTTTTTTCATGTTATTTTTATTTAGTTTAAATATTATCTTTTTTTTAAATGTTATTTTTTTTAATTTAATATAAAAAACATAAAAAATAAATAAAAGATTAAGCAATGATTGGGGGCTTTAATCCATTACTTAGGGGTTGTTTGTTTACCTATTAATGAGGCTCTTAATGTTTTAGACCTCTTACTGGTTTAACACCTAATGGTTCAGACTGTTTGTTTCACGAGCAGATGTCTGAATGGTTCAGACATTTGCCTCTGAATGGTTAAGATTTATACAGAGTCTGAATAGTTAAGACCTTGGTTTTAAAAAGCGCGCCCTAGGCGCAACAAGGCGCAGGTCTGGGGCTTTTTTGCTTCTCCCCTTGTGTAATTACAGGAAGCGCCAAAAAAGCGCATTTTTTGATTTTTTTGTGGGCTTTTTGGCCTGAGGCGCGCGCCTCATGTACCTTAGGCGTTTTACTACATAAAACTGTTGTACTTTGGGTTTTTTTGACTTGTACATATAATTAAAATGGTATAAAAGCCTTACTTATAACTATATTTTGATTAAAGGAAGCTAAAAACCTATGGGATATGTATGGGATATATAAAAAAAATTATATAAACATCTTGCGATTCGGGTACGAAAAGCCCACCGCTTTTGCGCTTTGAGCTTCGCGCCTCAATTTTAGACCTCGTCGCTTTTGTGCGCCTCTCGCTTTTTAAAACCAAGGTTAAGACCTCTAATATAAATTGGTCAGACATTTGCCTCTAAACGGTTAAGCATTATACAGACTTTTGATGGTTCAGACCTCTTACTGATTCAGCACTTCATGGTTCAGACCTCTTACTGGTTCAGCACTTAACCATTAAGATGTTTCCAAATAGCCCCTTATGGTGCGTTTGGTTTGCAAGAATTCAATGGAATTTAAGGGAATTGGAATCTGAATTCCAACTCTTAAGATGTTTGGTTCACAGAATTTGATGGAATTGGAATCTTAATTCCAATCTTTACGTGTTTGGTTGACACTAGAATTGGAATTGGAATTTGGCATGAATTCCTTCAAATTCTTTTAACTAAAGAAATTCAAAATTCTTCCAATATGTGAAGGAATTAAAGTAAATTCATTAGAATCTTTGACGATTTCGACCCGCATCGTTTCGACCCGTACCGTTTCGGCCCGTACATCGTCGAATCGTTTCGACCCGTACCGTTTCGAACCGAACCGTTCGACCCGTACCGTTTCGATCCGAACCGTTTCGACATGTACCGTTTTTACCTGAACCGTTTAGACGCGAAGCGTTTCAACCGGTACCATTTCGACTCAAACCATTACGATGCGAACCGCTACAACCCATACCATTTCTACGTGAACCGTTTCAACGCGTACCGTTTCTACCCGAACTGTTTAGACGCGGACCGTTTTGACTCGAACCGTTACGACCCGTACCGTTTTTACCCAAACCGTTGCGACGCAACTCCTTTCGACCCGTACCGTTTCCACCCGAACCGTTTCGACCCGAACCGGGGGTTTTGGGTGCCGAGATGATGGATTCCAATTCATTTGACAACCAAACACAACAAAAAAGGAATTGAGATTCCAATTCCAGCAATTTCCAATTCCAATGGGAATGTTTAAATTCCAAATCCAATTCCTTCAAATTCTAATTCCTAAACAAAATACAATTCCAATTCCAAAACATTCCGTGAACCAAACGCCCCCTTAGATGTTATTGGAAGAGGGAAATAAAGCCCCTTGTTGAGGTGGCACAATTACATATCCTCCTGCCTAACTAAAAGCTTTACAACAAATGATTAAGTACATAATAATATAAAACAAAATTAAAATAACGAGCTTATAAATTATAGTAATCGATTATTCATAATCAAATACTCCATGAGTACGTCTATAGGTTTTACAAATGACAATACAGCAGTAACAGTACTTTTTTCCAATCAATGACATATATACAACTATTTATCCATCAATGGAGCACTAACTACACAATGTTTCTGTGAAATAAAATTAATTTGTACCTTTATGTAGAACCTATATGTTAATTTACTTCTAAAATTGGAAAAGAAACATAGAATTCCAATTCATGGTTTCATAAAATTTTAGTGATCTGCTAACAAAGAAACCACGTATGTACTGTGTATTTTATAATAACAATGTAAAACATATTTAATGTGTTTACATATTTAACATAAATTAATAGTTCAAGTCTTCAAAAAATTAAATGACTTACTTGATGAGACAAAAGGGTTCTATAGTTTGAAAATAAACTTACCTGAAAGAAGAGGGCTTTCTCAAGTTCCTTGACTACAACTTCCATTGTTGGACGCTCGACTTGTTCTTTTGCCAAACATTCAAAGGCAATTTTGGAAAACGTATACAAAGACTCTTGACTGGGCCCTTTAATTGAAGTAAAGACGGATTCAGTAATCTGTTCTTTAATTTTAGGATCCAGCATTTCCTTGATTTTTCCATTATTGAAGTGTTGTCTTGCTATGAGTGCAAGCCCTGCGTTATTCTTAGCATATTTTCTATCATAGGCTACCGTCCCACAGAACATCTCAAACATGACTACTCCGAAACTGTAAACATCTGATTCTTTTTTCAACTTAGCATCCTTCCTATATTGTGGATCCATATACCCAGGTGTGCCTAGAGTTATACTGGAAAACCGAGTGGGACGTTGTTCACAGACAGAGGGAAATATGGAGAGCCCAAAGTCACCAATCTTTGCTTTAAAATTCTCATCCAACAGAATATTGGCACTCTTAATATCACGGTGCACTATCACGTGTCGGTCTCCCTCGGTAGTGTGAAGGTATCTTAATCCCTTTGCAATATCAAGGCAGATTTTCACACGTTGTGCCCAACTATCATTCTCATTATCCCTGGTTTTTTGTAAATAATAATTGAGACTCCCATTGGAAGCATATTCATAGATTAGGATCAATGCTCTACCTTCGTCACAGAAGCCAAGTAGAGTGATTATGTTGGAATGCTTACAACTCGTAAGCATTTCAATTTCTGCTTGAAACCCTTGTTGTGACATCTCATCTTCTATATTATTGATGCGTTTTATAGCAACTGTGCTCCGTTTCTTGGGTACTTCACGTTCATTCTCCCTATCAGTCGCAAATATATATGCTTTATCTACATGGACCAGTTCTGCTATGTACACTGATCCAAATCCACCAGACACAATGCAATATTTTGTAGCAAAATTCTCGGTGGCCTTCACTATATCTTCGAATTGAATCCTCATATGTTCCAAGCTCTTCAGCTGCAACAATAAGTGTTTAGAGAAAACGAGTGTTGCAATATACTTGCTGGTAAAGTTGACGATGATATTATATATATTGATTCTTCATTTACTACACCGTTTTTTTTTATTTGCAGATACCAACGAATAACAAAAGGTTTATCCGATAGGAAGTAAAGAAAACGGGTTGGATATAAAGTTGTTACCTTCAACTTCATGTGGTCGGATAATCTACGTTCAGCTGCAACTACTGGGTGCTCCTGTTACATCATTGCAAAGATAAAGAATATGTGAATGAACTTATAGGCTGCTAGAGATAATGATTAAAGAAAAAAACAAGGATAAAATTATGGTCTCACATTATTTTCATGAGCCTGTTGAATTTCCAATGCTTTCTGAAGTAATTTGAGGACCTGAATCATATTTGATGATATTCCCTCACCGATCAGGCAACTATATGCTGTTTCCGAAACAATACCGAATGATTGTTGATTCATTTGGTCATATAAATCCGGATCAACCAATTCATGCAATCTTCTGTTTTCATAATGGAATATGGCTAATGAAGCAATGCTAGAATCATCTTTTGAAATGAATGTGTCCTTACCGCACATAAGTTCAAACAAGACAATGCCAATGGAGAACACGTCCGATTTGTGGGTTCCTATTCCAAGCTTTTCATATGCCAGGTCAAGATTTCCCGCTGGTATCGTCATGGAATATTCAAAGCCCGAGAGTTTGGCTTCCCAGTTTTCATCTAACAAGATTGAATTGCAGTTAATATTATGATGTATGACACTAAAATTGTGCCCCACGTCATTATGCAAGTAACTCAACGCACGCACAGCCCCAACGCTTATCTGCAATCTTCTCATCCAAGTAAGTCTGGGGTCACTTAGATAACTGCTTAGACTTCCACGGGCGACTCGCTTTTGTATAATTAGCATCTCGTCGTTCTCATAACAATACCCGACAATTGAGACCACGTTTGGATGCTCAAGTCGAGTAAGAGTTGAGATCTCCTTTTCAAACGCAATCTCTTGTAGCCTAAAACTATTATCTAACCTCCGTACAGCAACATCGACTAACTCTCCGGATAGAGAGAGTTGTCCTTCATAAATCTTCCCAAGAAACCCCTCTCCGATGAAATTTGCATCAGCAAAGTCGTTGGTGACCGATTCTATATCTTTTAATGGGATCTTTAGGGGAGCAGACATCCTGTTTCTGTTTTACAATGAATGTGAGAACTTAAGTGAAGAAATATTCTCGAAAAAACCGTACATAGAAGAATATAATGATAAATTTAGAGAAAGGTGATGTTTATGCTAAACTTAGATCTCAACTATGACTTCTACACTTTTTTCTTGACTTTCATATATAAGATTATGTGAAGATCTATTCTAACACTAGACTAGCATGATCATAATACAAGATTATATGCATCCCTGGATCAGAAAAGATCATATGTAGAACTAACCATAAAATTAGGGGTGTGATTTTTTTTACACGACACGAACCTAACACGAAATTCGTGGGTTTGGGTTCAGTCTAAAAGAGTTCGGGTCAGTTTCATGTTGAATCCACGATCTCATTTAGCTAAATGGGTCGGGTTCGGGTCAACCTGATCAGGTTGGCGGGTTGACCCGTTTAACCCATTTATATTGTATTATATTTTTTATAATATGTTTTACGTCATAAATTAAATTGGGTGTTTATTTTATTTATAACTATTTGTTTTACGTCATAAATTAAATTGGGTGTGCATTTTATGTTAGAATTGTGTTTTTTAGTAAATTTTAATTTTAATATATTAATTTGTGGAAAAAAACTAAAAATAAAAAAAAATTCGGGTTAAACGGGTCATGTTCGGATCAACCCGTGAATATTCGGATCGTGTTTGGGTTCACGATTTTCGGATTCGGGTCGGTTCGTCTAAAATTTTCGGGTTCGACTCGGGTTGAACCTGCTTAACCCGCAAACACGACCCGTTTAGCACCCCGACATAAAATGTCTAAATGATGCATGATTGCAGTATTACACACAAACACAAGAGAATAAAAATCAGATCATTTGGCAATCTAACTCGAGTACTTGTAATCAATACTCAAAAAAACGAAGAAACTTTCCAAACTAAACGCATATACAAAATAGAAACTCATGGACCGAGTGGATGAAAGACTCACTCACTCACTCACTCAGTATATAATTGTTTTTTTTTTTTATGTTTGACTAGCTTTTTCTAACCATCATGCTTTTATATAATCTTTTTTGCCTGTCAAAAAAAAAAAAAGAAATAAAAAACAGAAACTCATGAAATGGGCATTGTACCTTGCTCTGTTTAACTCGGAGAAAACTGCCAGAAAGAATCTCTGGTGATAGCAGTATGAAGAAGGCAAAAGATCGGAGGGCTACAGAATAACGTGAAGCTATGCCTGAAGACTATTCACGATTGTCCGATCGTTTCCTCACTTGTGTAGTAGATCTAGGAGAGTGGGGAGGCTTGGGAAAGCATTGACCTTTAATTATTGGTGCGAGGGAACTATAAAAATTAAAAATAGTTTTAGTCTTTCTCACAGGACATTAAAAATAGTTTGTCTTTCTCACAGGACAATTTAGTCTTTAAGAAAATGTTTTAAAATTTAAGCCTAACTACTAGTTTACCATTGCGTCGGTTTCACTATTATTAGTGTAATGGTATGCTTGTAGTTGTAAAAAAAAAAATACCCATAAAACTATACTCAAGAATTTCACCATATAAAGAGTTTAATTAGCAATTATAATTTCATTTAATTATAAATTAACTAAATATCCATTCACTAATTTTCCAACATATGTTTCCTTTTTTGTTTAAACTAGTGATGACAAACGATGAAAAGTTTAAGAAAAATTATATTACTTAGTAAACTGAATAGTATAATAAAAATATTTTAAATTGAATGCTTAGGTAGATCTTTGAACAAATTGGCTTTGGCTGCATTTGGCTCACACCATTGCCCTCCTTAGTGAACCCTCTTCTATGCCCAGCGGCCGTGACCTTGATCGGATAATACTTCTCATCAGGGGTGGCACTAGGGTGGATGGGGAGAACCACCGGCCAGGGTCCATGATTACGAGAGGCATGTTTTTTCTAGATTCGATATACATATGTTATAATTTTCTTCAAATAGTATACTCATACAATCACCAGTCTGTTAGAAATTAGCCCATTATGTTTAGTTAGAAACACCAGTTGTTAGAAATTTCAATTATTTACGTGTTAACTCAATTTGCTAGAAATTTCGTTAAGGTTTAAGGACACATTTTTTTCGAGCTCGAACAAGGTAAATGAATTCTGAAGGCCGGCCCTGCTTCTCATTCACGCTCAAGGTGGTATGGTGAGTTGTGGTTTTAGACCTGTTGAGGTTTCGTATCAGGTTTAAATAAAATGAAATCAACGTTAAATCTATTATGACCGGGAAAATTATGCACAAATCACATTATAAGTATTTTATATTTATTATAATTTAATTAATCCACAAAAGTCTTGGTTTTATGTGCGAAGATTCGGTTGCCTTACTAGCTTCCGGATGTAAATATTTTTATATCTATTATAATCAATTCTGGCCGGCATACCAATAGCTCAAAAATATTGGTTTTATATTACAATTTGTATTTATAATATAATTAATCCAAAAAAGTCTTGGTTTTATTGTATTTATAATATAACTAGTGGGGAACCCGCGCGTTGCGGCGGATTGAATAAGTTGCGGCGTTATAATCGTTTTCCGTTAGTTTATAATTTTTTTATTTCGCGTTGTGGCGGAGTAGATAAGCTGCGGCGTTGTATTCCTTTCCCTTTAGTTTATCAATTGTTTTATTTTATGTTAGGTTATTAATTACTTAAAAGAAGTAGTAATTAACAATTTCGTAACACTAGTACAGAAATGACCAAAAGATGCGGGTAAATTGGCTATGAGATGCGGTTTTAGACCCGCATCTTATAGCATAGCATCTTATGGTTATAAGTCAAAAGATGCGGGTCCAAAAGATGCGGTTCAAGAACCGCATCTTTTGACATATTAAGCTTTTCCCAATAAACTCATGAAATGTGGTTCTAAAACCGCATCTCTTGGTGTTTATTTTATAAAAAAGAATCCCAATAAATTCTAATTATAAACAAATTATCAAAAAATAAAAATTAAATATATAAAAACCACAATTAAATCAAAACCAATATAAAATAACCCAATCATATAAAATTGCAAAGGTTTCAAAGTAACAAAAAATTACAAAAGTTTCAAAGTATATCAAATACATATATGTCAAAAGATAAAATGATATACAATAACTTCCCAAACCGACATCTTCATACTTGCAACCCAAACCGACATCTTCAGTTTATACTTGCAACCGGAATCAAAGAAGAGTTGCCTAACAAAACACAATGTTACATTAATAAACCGAAGCTTAAAAAATATATGTAATGTATGTATGTATAAGCGATTACAAACTATTATGTGTAAACAAGTGACATCTGATTACAAAACTATTTACTCAACACTTAACTATAACATGCACTAAGAAGACACTGAATAACAGAACTGAGATTAAGGAGACAACCTTTATTTGATCTTTTCCATTCGTACCAAGCTCTGGCCAAAACATTTTCGTCAAGTTTCAGTTTCCTAAGATCAAAAAACATCATATCATTTCCTGTTCCCTACATGGGTGTTTAAATCATTCTATTAAAATGCATATATATTACAGATTGGTCAATTTGATAGCTTATTTCAAGAGAAAGAAAGAAATGGGTCAAATAGCTTAAATCTGTTACGAAATTGACCAACTTGTATTTTTAATGCATTCAACCCAACAAATTAAATTACTGTAGTGCTCCGGCTTATAACAGGTACACAATATCATCCGTTTTAATTTCCTATCCAAATGAGTGACACGTCTAGCTTCTATAAAAATAAAAACAAGAAAACATACCTTTTATCAGCAAGCCAATGTACCATACCAGCTGTGACAGCCTTAATAACCGATAAAACTGGAAATGAGTTGTTGGGCTGAACTGGACGACGATTATATTTTCCAAGTACATTACCTAACAAAACATAATACAAACCACAACTAATATATTCCATCTAATATATAGTTAACAACAAGGTTAACTTTGACATTGCTTGTTAAAATTGTTTATGTGCTTGTTTGTATTGACATAATGTGTTTTGAGTTGCTTATACGAAACAACGCAAAACAGGGTTGCTTATACGAAACAACTCAAAACAAATTGCCGATTGTGTATCAAAAGACTATAAACAGAGAGCAATACCAGACACCCTAATTCAGCAACAGGTCTCATGAGTCATGATATTAATCCAACCTCATATTCATCAAGGATCAAGCATTCCATAATAGTTTCCTTCTCATTTGGAGAGCTAGAGTGCACATCATGGTTAAAGATGAATGATAATACTCATCCTTATGAATCAAAATAAGTGTATATAGGTCAGACATGTAAGCCACTAAAGTTCATAAACACTCTAACTCTAAAGTAACCAATAATAATCTCCACACAATCTACTCTCTAAAGTATTTAAGACAATAACCATTGTTGGCATGCTTATTCACAACATCATGTAAAACAAACATAAACACTAACATACCATCTGAGCATCAGATTTGAACCTCCATAATTAGTTCATTCATCCCTGCCCTCGCAAACCCAAAGCGTCTCCAATCTGAACTCTCTGAAGACAAATCTCTTCACCATGAAATACGACTTTGTGAGGCGAAATGCATAAACAATAACAGATCCATAAACAATAATAAAAACATAACCTCAATGTTTGCATCACATACATCAAATACAACTTTGTGACACGAAATGCATATTTTCAGTACTTGTTACCTTAAATTTTCAAAATACAAGGTTGTTCACTTCAAATCCATCGAATTGATCGTCTAGATATTCAAATCAAACACAACCACACCACATGAGCTCGTTAAAACTATAACATCAACCAGAACTCAATGTTTGCATAACATCAAATAAAAATATGTTGGCGAAATTAATATTTTCAGTACTTGTACCGTCAGATTTTCAAAATCAAAGCTCGTTCATTTCAAATCCTTCAAATCGATCGTCTAGGAGTTTAAATCAAACACAACACCACCACACGGATTCGTTGAAACAACAAATAAATGATGAAGAATAGTAAAGTACATCGACCGATTTACGCCATTACAGATCCCTACAAAAACATAAACTTAAACTCAATGTTTGCATTACATACAAATTTGTTGACGAAATTCATATTTTTAGTACTCGTTACCTCAGATCTCCAAAAATAAAGCTTGTTTACTTCAAAGAAGCATCAGTTATACTAAATTCCGGTCGATATTGATGAATAATATTCTCTGTCACGCGTACCTGAAAACAAGATCTCTTTAAACGGGTACATCGCAATTACAAAAGATAACAGACCTAACAAACCTAGAAAACTAACAAACTCACCAGAGATCCAAACTTATGAGCAACCTGAGCAGCAGAATAACCGATCGATTCATCTGTTTCTTGTGGAAGAAAAATAATTGAAAAGAAATAAAATCGATTGAAACAAGACAAAATTAGGTGAAGATTGATAGGAATTGGTCTAGAAAGTGAGGAGTTATGAGGATAGATGGAGGTTTTTTTAGGGTTGTGTGGTCGATGGAGGGAAGGGAAAATTGAGTTGAAAATTTTAGGGGGGAAAATAGGTGGATAAAAGATGCGGGTCAAACATTTAAGCGCACTTTTTAGTTTTAGGTGGAGAAAATATCCATATTTTAGTATTAGGGGAGGCAAAAGATGCGGGTTAACCTTTTAACCGCATCTTTTAGTTTTGCCATCCGCATCCTTTGCTAAGTTGTGTACTAGTGTAACATGAGTAAATGACAAGCGGATTTCGCGTGTTTTATTATTTTTGCATTAACGCGTAGTGGCAATGTTTCGTAAATAGAGGTCCGAACGAGCTAAGCTACTTGAGTTGGGCTAAAAAAAAGCTTGAGAGGAGCCGAGCTTTAACCAGCACGAGATGGCTCATGAGCGTAAATGAGCCGAGTGTTTATATAATTTTTAGTCAACACATTAAACATATATTTAAATAAGGAATAATAACAATCCTAATTATTAGTTTTTGGCTAGTAATGGTCCCAACTTAAAAATTAACCAGTGGTGGTATCACATTTTCATATATTTTAAACCAATGGACCTTTACTAAACCGAAAAGGATAAGGGGAGAAAAATAAATTAAACTTCTGTTAGCAAAGGTCCATTAGTTTACAATATGTGAAAATTTGGGACCACCACTGGTTATTTTTTAAATTGAGACCGTTGCCGGCCAACGGCTAATAGTTTGAATTATTAAAATACATTATTCCTTTAAATAATACTATTTATATAATCATGAAAAAAATACCAAATTACATATAAATATTAAGTATATTTAAAATAAATTAACTAATAAAATAATAAAAGAGGCAAGCTTGAGCTTGAAAAACTACCTACGAACATATATTTCTTATTTGATGCTTTTGACATACACAATCCAAATTACCAAAGCATATATGGGTAAAACCTACCAATATTACCAAAGAACAAACTAATAAGGAAGCTATAAAAATATGTAAAGGAGATGAGTAACACTTTACAATATAGGCTTCAGGATATTGAGTATCAAGTAACTAATAAAGCAAATAGTACAGCTATTACCCTAATCATTTTAGGGTGAACAATACATAAAGAAAAAGGATATTGAGCATAAGCTTTTATTCGTCCGGAGGTCAAATAATGTTGTAAAAAAAAACTAATACTAATGTTTGAAAGTAAAAAGCTCAACATATTAAAAGATTGCAAAAAACCCATGAACTATTGAAAATCATAGCAAGATTTCTAAAAACCTAAACCCTTTTTTCCTCTTTTTCTTTATCATTTATCTTTGTACAATTTGATGTTACACGCTTTTGCTTCACTTTAGACCTGCCAATAGTCAAGTGTAACAGTTTAGCTACACTAATCGAAACAACAAAAATAATTATGCACTAAGTTACTAATGAAGGTGGCCATGATATAATACCAATACCAGTAGTTAATAGGTTTGTTGCTAAGTTCCCGTCCCCGTCTTCATCGTCCTCTACAAGTCGTTCACGCCGTGCCTCTTCTTCTCACACACACATATACAAACAACACACACACACACACACACACATATATATATATATATATATATATATATATATATGCCCATCCTCCACACCCTGGGTCCATCCCCTTTAGGCCCATCCTCACACCCGCTTTACGTATACACCTACATGGCGGAGCATCCTTTGAGGATTACCCTCCTCCACACCGAGTAGTCTCATTAATGGACATATTAACACGTAATCAACTATGAACTGCTGGAAACATGTAACATGTGTTGTTAACACCAAACAACATAACTGTTAATCACCAATAGCCAACTAACTCCTATATCATAATACAAGCAAATAGCAAGATCCATAATTTTTAGCAGAAAACACCTAGTAGTATCAATTTGGCTGTTGACCAAAGGTAGTGTGTGAATTAGAACACAGTGATTCACAAACTGTCAATCAATGATGATAGTGGATAGAATGATGGAAATGGTTAAAATATTGCTATTTGTTGTTATTTTAGTAAATAAATTGATCAAGAATTTGTAAAGTTGTGTCTCAATTAAAGATGATTACCTTGGATTTCTCTCAATAATGCCCGATATACTGCAATGGTTAAAATATTGCTATTTGTTGTTTTATTAAATAAATTGATCAAGCCGACCGGGGTGGAGTAGAGTCGGGTCAATGATATTGGGTCAATGAGTAGCTCCTATTATAATAACAATCCTTTTTTGCAGGCATTCCATCCATTTCAGCCAATAACTGATTCAGAACGCAGTCAACAGCACCACCTACATCCCCAGAACTACTTCCCCTCTGCAATAAAAAAAATAATAATAATGTAACCTTGTCTCAAAAACAGAAAAAACTTTTATTTAACATGTTATAGAGGAATAGTGGCCCGAGTTGCAATGGAAACAAGTGCATCAACGAAGAGAACACATGGTGCTGACCCACGGGCCTTGTCGAAAATTTCACAAAATTGGCTTTACTCTCACTGAACCACATTTAAGTAGTGAAGGTCCTTTGATGCTAATGAAGTTGGCTTGACACTAGTTTGCGATAGCCTTGTCCAAAAGTATCTTTCCACATCCAGGCGGGACATAGAAAAAAACACCTTTTGATGGTGACATGCCAAATTTCTCAAATGTCTCCGGATGCTACACGGGATATTGAACGGTCTATTATATTTATAAAAAAAAGGTTATTCAAATAATATATTTTTATACAAGATTTGACATACTACTTGGTTGGAAAAAAACACTATTCTTTTGGAAGAAAAACATTGATTCGGGTCAGCCCAACAAAGTCGGGTTGTTTACAATATGTTATCCAACGCGCACATCATATTCGTTACCTCTTGCAGCCCGCGCTTACCATTTTAAGACCTCCAGTATCCTCCCAACTGACATTAGGAACCTCAACCACCTGTTTCCAGTCCAAAAAAAGATTATGATACATCTATAAATAGTTCGCTTAAATGATTTTATAAAGTATGAATAATGTCTGGTTGAATCCACATACGCTATCACACAAAGTAGATGGGTTGCTTGTTCCAAGATCTCTCTGGAAATGCTCATTTGTAACTGCCATGGAATTCAGTATCACATCAACAAGAGACTCGTCTTCCAAATGAATAACGTCTGTTTTTCTTTGATGCACAAAGTTGCAGAGTGTCGTTAGGTCAGCGCCAACATAACCATGTGTTTCTTAGCTAACATTTCCAAATCAACCCAACTAAAAAGGACATTCATAAAATATCTTATATATATATATATATATTTTTTTTACTAAAATCATCTCAACTTCAGCTTAAATCAACTTCTAAAATCCTACCAAATCATTCTACTCAATAATAAAAAATAAATTACCTCATCACGATTTCTATGAAATAAGGAATCCACATTTTAATCAACAACTTTTGGAAATTAGGAATCCATCGTACGATTTATATCACAAACAGAACAAAGGGCCAAATCTGAATGAGGCAAAAAAACAGTAACAAAATTAATCCAATCACCAAAAAAATTTGAAATATCACATGCAACCAAACACCCCAAAAAAGACATGAAACAGGCAAAATATAACCAAATCAGAAGAACATAGAAGATCATATCGTTACCTTAGGCCAAATCGGTGGTGTGGAATCCAAGTCAACGACAAAACAGCAACCTGAAAACGGATTACATGATTCAGCAAACAAATCACGAAGAACAGACATGGGGTGATTGTAGGTCTCTGATTAGGATTCAAACGCAAGTGATATCAAGAGAGTAGAGAGCAGAAAACAGAGGGTAAATAGAGTGGAACTCGAACGATTTTAGGGTCTTGTAATCAAATCTACAAAATCCAATAAACACTCCAAACAATCAAAATCAAATTAATAGAAAAACAAAAAAACAAATCGAAGCACCTAGGGTTAGGGGTTACCTATTTCTGAATCTTCGTGGGAGGATCTCAAATCAACTGTAATCTTCATTTTCACCTTGCAGTTCTGACATTGAACCCTAGATTTTTGAATCCATCTCACAAGATCTGGGTGATTGAGGTAAGAAACGAAAAACAAGCCAGAGGGGAGATGAGATTCATCGCCATTGATGGAAGCTTTAAGAATCGAACATTAGGTTATAGAGGAGATGGGAACTGACGAGTACCGAAAGGTCACATTTCACCATGGCGTTTGATGTTCAAGAACGACAATGAGTTAAAGCAGGGGTGAAATCCCTAAATTGCCACCACGGCGTCTTAAAATTATGTACCAAGACCATATGCCAATGAGCTATTCCCACACAGTCTTCAGTCGATTTAGGTTTATATCACCCTGCACACTTTAAAATGATTGTGAGCCTACCGATACATCTTATATAGAGCTGCTTATCATTTTTCATTTTAAGTTTAGTTCGAAGAGGTTTCGACAGCCACTGATGTACTATCATTTTCTCTTTTTCTCGCCAGGAAACTCATTTTTGTTTTTCTATTGTTTTTGTGTTTTTGAAATTTTTCGATATTTTTGGATTTTTAAAATTTTTCAATGTTTTTGTATTTTTCGTTTTTACTCCACCTAAAATGCAAAAAGTACGAGAAATTAAGAAAACACAAACAAATATTTACAAAAATGATTTTCCGATGTTGGTTTAACTCATATTTTACCTCCATGCTGTTTACCAAAATTAATTTAATCAAAAATGATTTATCGAATTTTAGAAAAAATCAGTTGGCATGTCGGTAATCGGTGTGGACCAAAACAACATTGATGAGTTTCATATTGAAACGATCACGTGTGAGGTGATATTCGAGATCAACGTGTCTGGTCAAGGAGTGATGTACGAGATGTTAGTAAATTATAAAGCAGCTTAAATATCGACAAGGATAGGAGAAATTAGAAATTCAAAACCATAATCCTGCAACTTCTTCGTGCATTAGCAAGAATCTGAGTGTTCTCCTAAACTGGATATCCACCCGGTGTGGACTTTAAAGTCGATTTTGTAGTTACTTCAGTTAACTAAGAAATCTCTTCACAACAACAACATCAGAAACCTTCGGGTCCGGCTGGTAAGTGGCAAATGGAGCATGTGGGAAAGCTTGTACGCATCATCATTGGTCGGTCCATACATGATGTCTTCCACATGCTTTTGCACCAGCAAAGGTCTTCATCTTTCTCCTTTAGAAAAAGTGTGCGGTTGTTCAATCCATGCCAAGGTATCCGCACACCCGATTGGTTTGATCAACAAACACATTTTCTTCAATCAAACCATGAAGAAATGTACACTGCACGTTCATCTTGTGGAATTTGAACTTCTTGTGGAAGAAAAATCCATGAATCTTCGAAAAGCTTCAGACGTGCTGCAGGCGCATACATTTCGTTGGAATCTATCCTGTTGACCCGATCAACACCTTCAACAATCAAATCTTGGCTCATTTTTCATCTTGTCGAATTTTTCAACTTCATTCAACCATATTCTTTCACCATCATTCCTTCATCGGAATTTTTGTCTTCTTTTCTTTTTCCGTCTCCATCAATGGTAACAATATTCTCCTAGATGTAACAATATTTTGGAGCCTTATGTCGCCGATCTTGTGCATGGACGCTCCACTATCAACAATCCTATGACTATCAATAGTTCCTCCTGGAACATCCTGCACACTCACTCAGAAATTAGTTGGAGAGGGGGACCCAAGCCTTCACAGACTTGGGTCGTCCGTCATCATCGAGAATTGTGACATCCATTTCCCGATGATCCGGAATTGATGTAGCTCCCCATGAAACAGTTTCCGATTTTGGTTTCCAAATCTGTTTTTGTTTTTCATTTTTAACATCTGATTTAACAGACTGTGTTTGGACAACCTCTAGTTTTAAAGCCTTTTCAACTTCTTTTCTTTGTTTCTTTTTCTGTTTCTTTTCTCGTTGTTTAACAAGACGAGGGTCCTGTTTTAGTGAAACAGATATTGTATGGTAACAGTTACCACGGGGGACATCAACTTTTGCCTTTCCTTTGTTGAGATATGGACAATTTCTGACAATGTGCCCGTACTCACCGCATTGAAAACATGATCTCCGCTCAACAAACCCCGGAGTACCATAATTGTAAAAGCTTCATGATGAACTTCGTGATCTTGAGGTACTTGGTCCTACATCACAACAGTTTGTGTGTTGTGTGTAGTTGTTTTGACTATTTCTTTTCAAAATTTTATTTTGCATAACAAAATCTGTGTTTTTCAAAAGATTCAATTTTATCCGTCCCTCGGGATTTCACGAAGTTCACCTTCTGAACCTTCTTCTTGTTTTGGCTTTGTTTGCCTTTTCCCTTTCCTTGGTGAACATGACCTTGCTTTCGTTGATTGTGTTGTGGTTGCAATTTTTTATTCCCATATTTCTTTCTAACATAGGATTTTGGGATAGGAGCACACTGAGTTACTACAACTCCTGGGCTCGACTTTCCCAAAAACTTACTGGTAGAATCTTTAAAAACTTTATCAATCAAGGATTGATTGACATTCTTGATTGGGAAATCCTTGTCTGAATATATCTTATCAGATCCAATCAACGTGTAAAGCAAATTCATGCTTTCACAATCTTATGCAGACATGGACTCAACCATAACAGTCTTAGCAGGTTTTGCGGGAGGATCACATAGAATATGATTCTCAAGAGGTATGTCCTCTTCTTTGATTACCGCATCAGACTGTGCTGAGCCAGTATCATCGGATTCATCATCTGAAGAATCAACATCCTTAACAATGACTGGAGGATCCTGATTTTGTTCAGCAGTTGATACATCTGTATCTGCTGACACATCCGAATCTGATGATACTTTCGTTTTGTATCCAAGTCCGGTAGCAAATTCTTCAATGTCTAAAGGAACAGATTGCTCAAAATAAGTTCTATTCTCCTCATCAGGCATTGCATCATAATTGTGTCTAGTAGGTGGTGGACATTTCTTATATCCAATGCACGTGACATCCTTTTTCTCTTTCTGTATGTCAATGATGTGATCCAGCACATACCTATAATTTGAGTAACTATCTAACTTAAGCTGGATCGCCTCACTTTCACACTTTACACAGGCTATCTGTCGCAACCCTCGATCCCTAATCCCCGGGAACGGGCGGCCGCGAGCCAGTTTCGGTGGTATCGCGTATTTTCTAATTTTGGCAGCAGAATTTTCATCAGGATCGTAGTTAGGAAATAATTTATCAGAGTAAAATACCACATTTTCATAATATTAAACATATGGGATAAAACCCAAGTTTGCAGTGTCACACCCCCAAAATCCACACGCGGAGTATCACCGCCTGGAGGCGTGACTGACCAGGATCAAGCCACCAATCATATTGAACAACGTAAATAGTAAGTGTAATTCAACCAAACAATATGAAAGGTGTTCCAAAAACCAAAGTATAGTATCAATGTTTAGCGGAAGCATAAGTATGTAAACCCAATGTAAATCATAAGTTCAAATGTTTAAATATCTAACATGGCATCCTCAATCCATGTCCCACAACGACCTGCTCCTCCTTGTGCAAGCTCCATATGTACCTAAGGTCCTACAAGGCATGCAGTAGAGAGTCAACAACTAGTTGAGCGAGTTCACAGTTAATAGTTCAGTAATTGTAATAATATAGTAAGCCTTGTGTTCGTTCATTAAGTCATGTATCGTATTAGTTCGTATCGCGGCCCTCTAGGCATGTATGCGAAGATTAGGGAATGTTTCCCGAGTATTCTAGACTAGGTATATTTGTATCGCGGCCACCCGGCATGTGTGCGAAGTTTAGTGTATAGTTCGCAGCCTTCCTAGGCATGTGTGCGAAGATTAGTCATATTATCGCAGCCAACCCCAGCGTGTGTGCGAAGATCAGTCATATTATCGCAGCCAACCCCGGCGTGTGTGCAAAGATCAGTTCTATTAGTATCACTAGTCTAGTCGTATCTTATCAATAACCCTTCCTCACCCGAGGACCATATAACTAAGTTCCATAAGCTAGGTAAGTACAAGTAAATAATCCAAACCCATTCCCACCCTGGGAACCCCATGCCTTGGCTGTGTGAACTCACCTTGGTTTGCTCGGTATGCTAAGTATGCTCACAGTTAATCAATCACGTCCTAAAGTACGCACGTATACATAATCAGTTTGTAATTACGAAGTTGGCACGTAAGTATAATCATAGTGGGCAATGCATTAATATTCACCGAGTAGCTCATTGCACGTATTCAATAATCATACAAGTCATGCACAACATTTAACAGCAGTTAACTAACTCAGTTAACTTTAACAGAGATAAACTAAGTTACTGTACAGATTTCACATTCGGCGAAACACATTCCGTTTCGTCGTGATAACCTCGGCGAAACACACTTTGTTTCGCCGTATCCGATTCGTCGTGGCTTCTCTCGGTGAAACACATTCCGTTTCGTCATATTCTGTTTCGCCGAGGGTAGTGTTTCGTCATTATGTCAGTTACGTCGATTAAACAGTCAATCACAGAAAAACCCTAACAGCCGTCAACATCATACGAAGATCATACAGTTATCATCATACAGAAATCATACTGTATTTATTCAGCAATCATCAATATTCATTTATCACAAAATAATCATCTAATCATCATCAGTTACGTATAACATCAACAACCCTAATCATCCTTCCATTATTGTCGGCCATTACATCAAAGTTAATTAATAAAAAGCTGCGTTTTGAATCATTTTGTCACATGAAATTCTGAGAACAATAACCGACAAATATGAGGGATCCTTATCCGATTGATTGCATTTACGAGACATCACACATGCATAGCTATTAACAAACAATAACAACAATGGCCGACACATGTATTTGATTCCCTGCGGTCAACTTACACCCACATACCAACAAGATTTTTCATTAATTATTTTAGCATCTTCATAATTTAGATGCACATGGGTTTGACTAAAATGGTCGACATCTATCTTTTTGTATCAAGTTATTATTGGACCTTTTTGTTTGGTGAGGTGATCACTCATAGAACCGATAAACTATCATGGCCTGTCAACATCATCAATCATATACATACAAAACAGTCATGAGACAATATCATCAAACATATGCATACAAGATCAGTCGAGAGACTAATTTTTACTAACCGAGATATCAGTGGTGATGGTTTGATTGCTAGAGAGAGTCTGGGAGAACGTAGGGCTGCCGTCACACTCAGAAAAGGTTCTAGGGTTTTCAATTTGTTAAAGTGTGCCGAATGGAACCGTAAAACCTAATTAATATACGTGTAATCGTACTGGGCCCTTAATGGGCTTCGGCGAATCAGTGGGCCGACGAAACACATCTGTTTCGTCGAGATGTATATGACGAATGGCATTTGTTTCGTCGAGCTTATATAAAGCTTAATTAGTTTAAGTATTTCCAAGCAAGATACATGTTATATCAGCAAACATATATTTGTAACAATCACAATTCGTTATATTATATCACAACGTGTATAGTTACAAAGCAAACAAGTCGAATAAGAAAAACAACTAAACAGTTATCGTGCAATAAATGCGAATAGGAAATCTTGGAAACTCGAGTTGTCACATTATCCCCAACTTGAAAGAAATTTTTTCCCGAAATTTAGCGTGCGGTTACTGAGGAAGCTAGGTAAGTTGTATCGTTTACTGGTTTTCCTGGGGTGTCACATGCAGTACACACATGATCATAGGAATAAATCTTATTTTATTTAATAAAAACATCTATTTTATTTTAGGTAACTTTATTGCCACTTTTCCAAGCCTTCAGTGCTGTCCAGCTGGCTTCTATTTGGCTTTCACAATTTGTTACCTGAAACGCGTTTTAAAAACATTTTTCAGTGGGAAATACTGGTGAGTGAATCCTAGTTTAATCAAGTTTTAATAAAAACCATTGTACAGTATTGAGGGCGATCTCGCAATTATATTTGTTTCCAAGTTATATCAATTAACATCCATGGTACTGTCAGACCCGACTTGTGGAAATGTTACTCCTTGACCAGGTGGTAACAAATTTTGTATACAAAACCCCAACATACTCGTGATAATTGTATTCTTACAAATACTCAATAATTGTATAATATACATTTAATTGTATAAGGGTTTTGTAAAAACAGTTAACAAAAAGCGGATCAACTCACATTACTATCTTAGATTATCCTTTAGGATTTCCTGAGAATTATAACGGATCAGAACTTCGCTATTTAGGGGTATTATGCTCGGGATTATGCCTATACTTTAGAGAATTCGAGATTGAGAAGAATTTGGACGAACAGACTGAAGATCCGATGGGCACTACTTATAGGGCCTGTTTTCAACTTCTACGCGGCCCGCGTAATGGTAGGCAAGGGCCTACGCGGCCCGCGTCAAACCCGGTTAACGGCGTAGCTTGTCTGGGTCATCGACTAGGCTTGCCGGGTGTTGGGCCACGTGGCCGCACCGGGCTGCGCCACATTCTTGGCCTCTCGCGGCCCGCGTAAGGGTTACGGGGTGCCTTACGCGGCCCGCCTAAAACCCAAAAACGTCATTTTTAATTAAATTTAATAATATTTAAGGTATTCGGGGCCCATTTTCACGTATGGGGTGTATTTTAGGACATATTGGGATATTTTAAAAATATTAGGGTGTCGGAAAATTTATGAGGGTGTCGGTTTTCTTTAGAGTTGTTATATCCTCCCCACCTTGTTTTAGAGCTCGTCCTCGAGATCTACTGGAACAAGTGTGGATATTTTCTTTGCATTTCTGATTCGAGCTCCCATGTGTACTCAGGTCCTCTTTTGGAGTCCCACTTCACTTTGACCAGAACTAGTCTCTTGTGTTTGAGGTTTTTGACTTTCCTGTCTTCAATCTGTAGAGGCATTTCTACAAACTTGAGTTGTTCATTTACCTCTATATCCTTAAGAGGAACTACTAGTGATTCATCAGCTAAACACTTTTTGAAATTAGATATATGAAATACATCATGTATCCCTGCCATTTCTTCTGGTAGATGTAGCTGATAGGCTACAGCTCCTATTCTTCTAATGATTTCAAAAGGTCCAATATACCTGGGACTTAGCTTTCCCCTTTGGATGAATCTTACAACTCCTTTCCAAGGAGAGACTTTCAACAATACTTTATCTCCTACTTGAAATTCTAATGGTTTTCGTCTGTTATCAGCATAACTCTTTTGTCGATCACGTGCTGCTTTTTAGTCGTTCTTTGACTTGAATGATCTTGTCGGTTGTTTCCTGTACTATCTCAGGTCCAGATAATTGCTTTTCTCCAATTTCTGCCCAACAGACTGTGGTTCGGCACTTTCGTCCATAAAGTGCTTCGAATGGTGCAGCGTTAATACTTGTGTGATAACTATTATTATAAGAAAATTCTATTAAAGGTAAGTGAGCGTCCCAATTACCTCCGAAATCAATTACACAAGCCCTAAGCGTGTCTTCCATTGTTTGAATTGTCTTTTCGCTTTGTCCGTCTGTTTGAGGATGATAAGCTGTGCTCAGATTTAACTTGGTTCCCATTGCCTTTTGGAAACTTGACCAAAAATGAGAGGTAAAGCGGCTATCCCTATCAGAAACAATTGATAAAGGTATTCCATGTAAGGAAACTATTTCATTTACATATAATTTAGCTAGCTGTTCCATACTGAAAGTTTCTTTCATTGGTAGGAAATGAGCTGACTTGGTTAGCCTATCTACAATCACCCAGATTGTATCATTACTTTTCCTTGTTTTGGGTAATTTAGTAACAAAATCCATTGTTATCAATTCCCATTTCCATACTGGCATCTCTAACTGTTGTAGCAATCCTGAGGGTTTCTGATGTTCAGCTTTAACTTGTGAACATGTTAAACATTTAGAAACATAAGTTGCTATGTCCTTTTTCATTCCTATCCACCAGAAATTCTTTCTTAAATCCTGGTATATTTTATCACTTCCTGGGTGCATTGTATACTTAGATTTATGGGCTTCTTCTAATATACGATGACGTAGGTTTCCTAATTTAGGTATCCACTTTCTCTTTTTATGGAATCTTCAAATTCCATCTGTTCCTTGTTCTAATTCTTTTAGCATACCTTTTAATTTTTTCAGTATCCTCCTTTATTACTGATTCTTATGCTTCTCTTATCTGATCATTTAAATCTACTTGCAAATTTAATTTAAGAGAACGTACCCTTTTTGGCTTTTCGTGATACTTTCGGCTTAAAGCATCAGCAACTACATTTGCTTTTCCTTCATGATACTGAATATCACAATCATAATCACTAAGCATCTCCATCCAGCATCTTTGACTCATATTTAATTCTTTTTGCCCAAAAACATATCTTAAACTTTTATGATCGGTAAATATGGTAAACTTAATACCATAAAGGTAATGTCTCCAAATCTTAAGGGAAAAAATTATAGCTCCTAATTCTAGATCATGGGTTGAATAATTCTCTTCATAATTCTTAAGTTGCCTAGACGCATAAGCTACAACCTTTTGGCGTTGCATTAATACACATCCATAACCTATCTTAGAAGCATCACAATAGACTACAAAGTCTTCAGTTCCTTCTGGTAACGCTAGTATGGGTGCATTAGTTAATCTTTGCTTAAGAATTCTAAATGCTTCTTCTTGTTTTGGTCCCCATTCAAACTTAATGAATTTACAGGTTAACTTAGTTAAAGGAATGGCTATTCTAGAGAAATCTCCTAAGAAACTTCTAACCTCGGTTGGTGACTCAGGTGTTTTCCATTTAGTAATTGCCTCAATTTTTATGGGATCCGCATGAATTCCTTCATGATTGACTAAGTGTCCAAGAAACTGTACTTGTTCTAACCAAAACTCGCATTTTGAAAACTTAGCATAAAGTTTTTCTTTTCTTAAAAGACTTAAGAGCGCGTGCAAATGCTTTGCATATTCCTCTTTACTTTTAGAGTAAATGAGAATATCATCTATAAAGACAATTGTGAATTTATCCAAATATGGCTTACATATTCGATTCATCATGTCCATAAATGCAGCTGGGGCATTGGTTAAACCAAATGGCATGACAGTAAATTCATAATGGCCATACCTTGTTCTGAATCCGGTCTTAGGAATATCCTCTTCCTGTACCTTTAATTGATGATATCCTGACCTTAAATCGATTTTAGAGAAAAAATCGAGCTCCTTGCAGTTGATCGAACAGATCATCGATCCTTGGTAATGGGTACCGATTCTTAATCGTGACCTTGTTCAATTCACGGTAGTCAATGCACATACGCATTGATCCGTCTTTCTTTTTAACGAATAATATTGGCGCTCCCCATGGCGATGAGCTTGGCTGTATGAATCATTTCTTTAATAATTCATCTAACTGTTTCTTCAATTCCTGCATTTCCATGGGTGCCAAACGATAAGGTGCTTTAGCAATTGGTGCCGTTCCTGGTAGCAGGTGAATTCTGAATTCAACCTCTCTATCTGGCGGTAGTCCTGGTAATTCTTCTGGAAATACATCTGAAAACTGAGACACTACTGGAATGTCTTTTAGTTCTTTTCCTTTAGTGTTAGTGATTATAGAAATCAAATACACTATAGACCCTCTTCTTATATAGCTTGCAGTTTTCATCACAGAGATGAATTTCGTGGATCTAGATGGTCTATCTCCTTTAATTTTGATCTTTTCACCTTTTGGTGAATTTACTTGGATTGACTTTTGATCACATAAAATACTGGCTTTATTAGCTATTAACCAATCCATTCCTAAAACGACATCAAATCCTGCCAGATTCATGGGATAAAGGTTTGCCATAAACTTTTGATTTAAAATTTCTATTCTTGCTCCCTACAAGATTTCAGAAATCCTAACAGTTTCTCCATTAGCTGTCTCTACTAGACATTCTTGTGAGAGTTTAGTTAATGGTTGATTGAGAAGTTTGCAAAATGAAGTATTAATAAAACTTTGGTTCGCACCAGAGTCAAATAATACTTCAGCAAAGACATCATTAACTAAAAACGTACCGACTATCACGTCTGGAATCATCTTGGCTTCATCTGCAGTCAGAACAAATGCTCTAGCATTTTTAGTGTTCTTGTTGTTTACAGCTGGAGCCAATTTCGGACAATTCGGCTTGATGTGACATTTTTCTCCACAGTTGAAGCATAGTCCATTACTGGATTTTCTCTTGCAATCTTCTTCCTTGTGTCCGGGTGCCTTGCAGAAATTACAATGAGTTGAGCATTTTCCCGAATGCTTTTTCTTCCAGACCTTGCAGAAGGGTGCAGAGGTAGAACCCATATTCCTACGATTGTAATTCCCAGAACGAAATTCTTGGGTAAGCCTTTGGGATAAGTATCTCCTCTGGTCTTCTTCTCTAGTACGGATTAATTCATCTGTCAAGGTATTTGCTAGTTCTACAGCTTCTTCTATAGTTTTTGGTCTAGCTGCCTTGACTACATGTCTAATTTCTCCGATTAATCCCCATATGTAACGGGAGATTAATACCGGTTCAGGTGATGCAAGGGTTGGTACTATTCTAGCATATTCAAAGAATGTAGTAGTATAACCCTTACTATCTACCCCGGTCATTCTAAGGTTCAGAAATTTATTCACTATCTGTTCCTTTTCATTGGGAGGGCAGAATTTCCTTTCTACCATATTCTTAAATTCCTCCTATTCCATGTTGTATATCCTATCACTTCTTTTTGTTTGGAGGATAGTGTTCCACCATTCTAAGGCTGAGTTCTTAAACAAATTAGAAGCAAACATTATTTTGTCCTCTTCAGCACACTTGCTTATTTTTAAAACTACCTCAGTCTTTTCTATCCAGCATAGAGCTGCAATGGGTCCTTCATTGCCCGAGAATTCTATTGGTTTGCAGGACCAGAATTCCTTGTAAGAACAACCATAAGGCATGGTTCTTCTTCTTTTGGGAATGGGCGCTTGAAGTACAGGTCCATTGTTCACGCTGTGTTCTGGTTCAATTGGTCGCTTACTGCTATGTTTACTTTTATTATTCACTTCTTGAACAGTTTGAATAATAAATGGCATTGCATCTATGATTCCTTGTGCCACTATGTGTTGGATAGCACTATTATCCACTTGGTTTCCATTGTTATTGATGCTCGGATTCTCATTAACCAAGTTAATGTTACTCTGGTTATCGTTATTCAGATTTTCTTGATTTCCTTCGTCGGCCATCTGAATTTTAAAACAATTACCCCGTATTAATATCACAAAATAATATTTAATATAGTCAATCACATGACACACAATTTGGCCAAAAGCGTCGATCATTGCGACTTTACTCTATTCATATAATATGCATCTATTATACACTGGTACTGAAATTAAAATTACAATACCAACTGAAATAAAATTATACTAATAGTAGTAGGCATCCGTACACACATATTTTATTTTGTTTTTATTTTATTATTATTATTACAACCGTCTCCTCCATCACATTCACGGATATTGATTCATCCAGAAATCCATATTGCGCTCGTCGTACTTCCAGACGAGTCGCTCTCCCACCTGTCGCATTCTTTCACTACTTTTTAGAATTTCCTCACCAATGTCCTAAGTTCTTGTACATTGTCTGCACTCATTGGGGGTGCAGGTTCTAGGACTGTGTTCGGAATATGGGGTGCGGGTTCTTGATATAGGGGTGTAGGGGCCTGGAATTGGTAAGGATCTTCTAAGATTTCCCTAATGTATTCATCGTGGTAATAGGGATCTAAAGGATCCAAACCTGGGTAGGCTCCTATGTTTGGCATGGGCATGTCTTCATGTATCGGGTAACGTTGCACATAGTCCCTATTGTCGTCCCACCAGGGGTCGTAATTTGGGTCTAGGGGGTTTGGTGCAGGTACCCTAGGTATTTCTTCCGGATTGAAGTCATTCATTTCTACTTGATTTTCAGGGTTTTCTATTTCCATTGGTTGGTCAGAGATTGGTAGTTGTGGTTGGGGTGCTATTATTTGTTCTAGATTAGGGTCAGCTGCAGTGGTGGCTAGGATGTGGATGTTGGTTATACCCCTATTTATCATATCATGGGCATAGGCATCGGTTTCTCTTTTGGCTACTGCTAGTACTCTCTGTTCTTGTAACTTTTTCATACGCTTTCTACATTCATGTGCCCCTCGACTGAACCATCCTATCTTTTTTCTGTGGAAATGGCTCCTCGGACTGAGCCTTAAACATAAAGATTCCTTCTTCCATATCAGCAGAGTACCCTGAGAGGGCAGGCTGAGAAGAGGAGGTGCCTTCGCTTCTAGGAGAACCAGACAATTGAAGGTACGCGTCAGATGGTCCTTGGTCGCTCATACTATAAACTAACAAATAGTCAAATAACACACAACAATAAAATACAATTATGCACGTATTTCCGTAATTTATTCCCTAACAGATTGAATTTTGATGTTAGCAGAACACTTCTGTGGCTGAATCAGTGGCTTAGCTCTAATACCACCTTTTGTCGCAACCCCCGATCCCTAATCCCCGGGAACGGGCGGCCGCGAGCCAGTTTCGGCGGTATCGCGTATTTTCTAATTTTGGTAGCAGAATTTTCATCAGGATCGTAGTTAGGAAATAATTTATCAAAGTAAAATACCACATTTTCATAATATTAAACATATGGGATAAAACCCAAGTTTGCAGTACACACATGATCATAGGAATAAATCCTATTTTATTTAATAAAAACATCTATTTTATTTTAAGTAACTTTATTGTCACTTTTCCAAGCCTTCAGTGCTGTCCAACTGGCTTCTATTTGGCTTTCACAATTTGTTACCTAAAACGCGTTTTAAAAACATTTGTCAGTGGAAAATACTGGTGAGTGAATCCCAGTTTAATCAAGTTTTAATAAAAACCATTGTACAGTATTGAGGGCGATCTCGCAATTATATTTGTTTCCAAGTTATATCAATTAACATCCATGGTACTGTCAGACCCGACTTGTGGAAATGTTACTCCTTGACCAGGTGGTAACAAATTTTGTATACAAAACCCCAACATACTCATGATAATTGTATTCTTACAAATACTCAATAACTGTTTAATATACATTTAGTTGTTTGAGGTTTTGTAAAAACAGTTAACAAAAAGTTTACAAAAAGCGGATCAACTCACATTGCTGTCTTAGATATCCTTTATGGTTTCCTGAGAATTATAACGGAGCAGAACTTCGCTATCTAGGGGTATTATACTGGGGATTATGCCTATACTTTAGAGAATTCGAGATTAAGAAAAGAATTTGGACGAACAGACTGAAGATCCGATGGCCACTACTTATAGGGCATGTTTTCAACTTCTACGCGGCCCGCGTAAGGGTAGGCAAGGGCCTACGAGGCCCGCGTCAAACCCGGTCAACGACGTAGCTTGTCTGGGTCATCGACTAGGCTTGCCGGGTTGTAACATCCTTAATTTTACCCTTAATTTTAGTAATAGTTTATACCATTTCAAGTGAAATATTGTTTAAATAACGTAACTTTCATAACAAAGTTCATAAGTAACATCAACCTTAGTCAACTAATAACTAAGTTGAAACATTTTAAAAGATGTTTAAAATAGGTTTACAACCCATACACAAAAGTTTTTAAGATTCAAAACATAGCGGAAGCTTCAAAATGTAGTGTTCGGTTCTTCATTAATCGCTTGATCGCCACCCGTAAGATCCACCAATTCACCTATGGTCAAAACCATTAAAACATTAGTTTTGACATTGTTATATAATATATAAACACAAGGTTTAACATCACATTGGGAATAATAAAAATATAAAAGCTTTTCTGATTCCACCGTAACTTACGGTATCACCGTAAGTTACGGTGAGTTCTGAACATTTACTAGTCCACCGTAAAACAGAAGAGATCTACCGTAAACACCTGACCTTTACCGTAAGTTACGGTTCCACCGTAACTTACGGTAATAGCTGGAAATTCATGTTTTGTTTGTTTTATTCATTTTACTTAAACCTAACTCTCGGATTTTGCTTCTATAATAAACCAATACATCAAGTTCTCGTATTTCTAACAAGTTATATATCAATCAATATCAAATAACAATTCATCATAATCCGGAACATTAACCATGCCTTACTTGATTATCCGACCCGTTTGGCTCGTGTACGGAATTCCTTCCTTTTTGACGACTACCAATGAATTCTAACCAACTTTTGATCAAATACTCAATATAGCGATATTATCGCTTTAATTCATAGCAACCTTTATTCTAAAATTCAACTATGCATATTACAATGATCTAAATTTACTTAATGTAACGGGTCAAGTTACATACCTTAGCGCACGCCCTTCAACCGCGAATCACCACCGGCTTGTCCACTCGACGTTCCGGTATCTTGTCCTATAGAGTTCAATTCAAGACATGTTTAGAACTCTCTTTAGACCTCACTTCGCATAATATACCGAAACATCATAACTATGCGTTAAAGCTTTAAATTTCTATTTTTAAGCCTTCTTTGAGGCATTTCTACAAACACTATGAGGGCAGAATTTCTACATCATTCATATTCATGTTTATAGCTTGCTAATTAGTTAACTTAACTTCAATAAAGCCATCATATAGCATTTAAACATCATACTTTTCTGAAATCACCTTCTAAAATCGAATTACACTAGAATAATCACTCTAAACCCTAGTGTTCATCATCATCATCATGTAAAACCCACAACCCACCTTCAAGGTGTTCATGGAATTTCCTGAATTTGGTCATGATTTCACATGAAATTGGCTAGGTTTCACTTCTAAACACCATATCAATTCTAATCTAACCAAATTACAGACATGCAACATAAATTTTTAGATTTTCCAAAATCATGAGAAACTCAAGTTAAGAGATTTCATCAAATTTTACATACCTTAGAATCCTCATGCAATGAGGATCACAATTCTAGGTTCTAATTCCGATTTCAACTTGAATTGAGACTTCAATTTGAAGATTTTAGGAAGTTTTAGGGTTCTGAATATGGGGGTGTCGCCCCCTGCTCCTTCTTGGTCGACCAGCACCTCTAAATGGGGTGTTTGGTTTTTTTTTTATCTAGTTTAGTTACAAATTTAACAACTAAGGCCCCTCTACTTTCTTCAACATATCATTTAGTAGTTTTTAACCCTATTATAGGCTATTTCTAGTCTTGTAACTAACTAGGTTAAAAGTTCCTAGTTAATAAATTCTCGTCTATTTATAATTTATAGTTCCAATATAAAGTTTTATATTTTCGGGGTGTTACAAGTCCACCCCCCTTAAAAGGGTTTCGTCCCCAAAACCGAAGTACGTACCAAATAATGTAGGGTGAAGACGTCGCATCTCCTCTTCGGACTCCCATGTAGTGTCCGAACCTCTCCTATGCTCCCATTTGACTTTGACTTGGTCAATTTGTTTATTTCGTAAATGTTTGACCTTTCGGTCTAAAATCTCCACCGGTCTCACCGCATAATTCAGACTATTATCCACTTCGATATCATCGTAATGGATATAGGCCGTTTCGTCTGCTAGGCACTTTCTTAATTGCGACACGTGGAACGTGCCATGGATTCCACTTAGCTCCTCCGGTAATTCAAGGCGGTAAGCTACCTTGCCAACTCTCCCGATAATTTTAAATGGCCCAATAAACCTTGGGCTTAGTTTCCTCCTTTTTCTGAATCTAATAACGCCCTTCCATGGGGAAACTTTTAGCATGACCATGTCACCAACTTGGAATTCGATTGGTCTTTTTCTTTTATCAGCATACGCCTTTTGCCTGTCTTGAGCCGCTTTCAAGTGTGCCCGAACTATATCCATCTTTTCATTCGTAGCTCGTACTATATCTTGGTGGGCGAGTTCACGTGGACCCACTTCACCCCAACATACCGGGGTTTGACACTTTCTACCATAAAGCATTTCGTACGGTGCCATCTTAATACTAGATTGGTAGCTGTTATTATACGAAAACTCGACTAACGGTAGGTGAACATCCCAACTTCCTCCAAAGTCGATTATACACGCCCGTAGCATGTCCCCCAATGTTTGTATCGTTCTTTCACTATGTCCATCCGTTTGGGGATGGTACGCAGTGCTAATGAACAATTTGGTTCCCATTTGTTCTTGGAAATCTCGCCAGAAATTTGAAGTAAACCGGGTATCCCTATCAGACACAATGGATACCGGCACCCCATGACGTGCTATTATTTCATTCGTGTAAACCTCTGACATCTTTTCTGACGTATAAGTCTCACGGATTGGAATGAAGTGAGCACTTTTCGTCAATCTATCTACCACTACCCATATGGCATCGAAACCACGATTCGTTTTAGGCAACTTGGTTAGTAGGTCCATTGTGATATGTTCCCATTTCCAAACCGGAATTTCTAACGGTTGGAGTTTGCCGTATGGTTTCTGATGCTCCGCCTTGACTTGTAAACATGTCAAGCATTTTTCCACATACTTTGCCACATCCCTCTTCATTCCGGGCCACCAATAATTTTGTTTCAAATCATTGTACATCTTGGTCGCACCCGGATGAATTGAATAACGGGATTTATGAGCTTCATTAAGTAGAAGCGCCTTCACTCCACAGGTATGTGGGACCCATATCCTTCCGGATCGAGTCTTTAACCCGTGATTCCCATCCGACAAATCTTTCAACTGACCAATTATTCTTTCTTTCTTCCAATTCTCTTCTTTTACTGCTTCTAATTACGCCTCTCGAATACGTTCAAGTATACCCGAGGTTACCACGAGTTGCATCGATCTTACTCGTATCGGGACATAATCCGTTTTTCTGCTCAAAGCATCCGCCACCGCATTAGCCTTTCCTGGGTGATAACGTATTTCGCAATCGTAGTCTTTCACCGTTTCCAGCCATCGCCTTTGTCGCATATTTAACTTCTTCTGATCGAAGAAGTATTTCAAACTCTTGTGGCCGGTGAATATGGTGCACTTTACCCCATACAAGTAGTGCCTCCATATTTTTAATGCAAACACTACCGCCGCCAACTCGAGATCGTGTGTGGGATATTTCTTCTCGTGTATCTTCAATTGCCTCGAGGCATAGGCTATTACCTTGCCCCGCTGCATCAACACGCAACCGAGTCCCGATAGTGAAGCATCCGAATAAACCTCCATGTCTTCGACTCCGTCCGGCAATGTCAATACCGGAGCTTGAGTTAACTTTTCTTTTAGCGTTTGAAACGCTTTCTCTTGATCAACACCCCAAATGAACCTTTCTTTCTTTCGTGTTAGCTTTGTTAGTGGTGACGCAATCTTGGAGAAATCTTGAATGAATCTCCTATAGTATCCCGCAAGTCCCAAAAAGCTTCTAATTTCAGAAGGGTTCTTTGGGGGATTCCATTTTGACACGGCCTCTATCTTTGACGGATCCACCAATACTCCGTCGGCACTTATGACATGGCCAAGAAATTGTACCTCTCGTAACCAAAAGGCACATTTAAAGAATTTTGCATATAACTTCTCTCGTCTAAGGGTCTCTAACACTTCTTGTAAGTGATGTGCGTGTTCAGCTTCACTTTTCGAATACACCAAGATATCATCGATAAACACGATGACCGACTTATCCAGCATTGGCTTGCAAACCCGGTTCATGAGGTCCCTGAAAGCCGCGGGTGCGTTTGTTAGCCCAAATGACATCACGAGGAATTCGTAATGTCCGTATCTCGTGCGGAAAGCCGTCTTCGGCACATCTTCTTCTTTGACCTTTAGTTGGTGATACCCCGATCTAAGGTCAATTTTGGAAAACCAGTTTGTACCTTGTAGTTGGTCGAATAAATCATCTATCCTCGGGAGCGGGTATCGGTTCTTTACCGTGAGTTTATTTAACTCCCGGTAATCGATACACAAGCGCATGCTCACGTCTTTCTTTCTTACGAACAACACCGGTGCGCCTCAAGGAGACACACTCGGCCTTATAAATCCCTTGTCAAGCAGGTCTTGGATTTGAGACATCAACTCTTGTAATTCCGACGGTGCAAGTCGGTACGGGGCTTTTGCTACGGGTTTCGCGCCCGGAATCAATTCGATCCCAAACTCTATTTCCCGTTCAGCCGGTATCCCCGGTAAATCCTCCGGAAACACATCTTCATAATCTCTTACTACCGGTACATCTCCAATCTTTCGTGATTCTTTTTCGGGCTCATTAGCGTATATCATGAATGCCTTGCATCCTCGCTTCATAAGCTTGTGAGTTTTCAACATTGAGCATACTATGGGGTTGCCTCCTTTTTCGCCATAAATGGTGACGTGTTTCCCGCTCGGAGATGTTAGTTTTATCTCTTTACGAAAACACACGATCTTTGCATGGTGTTGAGATAGCCAATCCATCCCAACGACTACTTGAAATTCTCCCATTGACATCGGGATTAGGTTTATCAAATATTCTTCGTCGTCAATGCTCAGTTTACAGTTTTTACATACATCACAAACAATAAAGCTTTTGTTATTACCTATCTCTACTTCTAAGGGCACAGGTAATTTTGTTAGAACAAATGAAGGATGTCGAATAAATCCATATGAAACAAAGGATTTATTCGCACCCGTATCAAATAACACGCGTGCAGGAATCGAATTTACAGCGAATACACCTGAGACCACGTCAGGTTCAACCTTTGCTTCTGCGGCGGTTAGTTGAAAAGATCTTGCCTTTGCTTTCGGGGCTTCACCTTTCGGTTCCTGCCCATCCTTCTTTCCAACCAATTCTGGGCATTCCGATTTCTTGTGACCCGTTCGATAACAATTGTAATAAACCGTCACTTTCTCCGGGCACGATATAGCCATATGTCCCGTTTTCTTGCATATGGGACAAGGCTTATCCTTGTAACGGCATTCGCCTTTATGACCCTTCCCGCAGATTATGCAACTTGGCGACCCGCCTTTCGTATCAGATTTCTTTGCGCTTTCGTTTGTTCGTGCTTTCTTAGTGGGGCTTGGGTTTACATCTTGTGCTTTCCGTTCACCCCTTTCAATGCTCTTTTTCAGTTCGATCTCCCTTTCCCGAGCAGCATTTATGATCTCGGTAAGGGTCTCGTATTTGGAAGGGGTGATAAATTCCCTATACTCAGCACTTAACATGTTATGGTAGTAGTATATCTTTTGTTCTTCATTCGTCACTAGATCATCGCAAAACTTCATCTTATCCATAAACGTTGCCGTAATCTTGTCTATAGTCTCGCTCTTGTGCCTAAGTTGCATGAACTCTTCCTTGATTTTATTCATAACCGCCTTGGGGCTATGGTGCTTAAGAAATGGCGTCTTGAATTCTTCCCAAGTCATGACCTTAGCAGCTTCAATACCAATCTCTCTCTTTTTGTTATCCCACCAATCTTTCGCTTGACTCCTTAGTTGAGCCGTACCATAGGCTACGTAGTCATCTTCATCACAATGGGTCCTCTCGAATACCCCTTCGATATCACTTAGCCATCGTTGGCACACTATTGGGTCAACCTCCCCATTATATATTGGTGGTTTACAGGCCATGAATTCCTTGTATGAACAAGGCTTTCGTCCTCCATGCTTTTCCTTTGCTACATTTGAATCATCTTCCAGTTTCTTGATTCTATCTTCTACTATTGATAAAACTGTGTTTTGAATTTTATCAATAAAGCCCGACAAACTGTTTTCGATCGCCTTTCCAACCTCTTCGGCAATCACTTCTCTCATTTGTTCGGTGACTCTTGGCACCGCATTATCGTTTCCTCCATCAGCCATCTCTATTTCTGAAATGTTTACATAGGTTGTTAAACATTCCATTTATAACACATGCTTTACTTGTTTTGATTTAATCAAGTTCATAACTTGATTTAATCGTTCTTGTTTTGACTCAATCAAGTTTATAACTTGATTTAATCATTCTTGTTTCAATTCAATCAAGTTCATAACTTGATTTAATCATTCTTGTTTCAATTCAATCAAGTTCATAACTTGATTTAATCATTCTTGTTTCATGCATTTCTTGTTTTTGAGTGAGCTTACACACTCTTTTCATGCATATTTGTTCATTTCTCATTCTTTACGTAGTACATAATTTATTAACAAAATAAGTTAGTTCTTACCGGACGATCGATCAAGCTTGAACCGAACATTTATTGACAACCTTGAGCTCTGATTACCAACTTGTAACATCCTTAATTTTACCCTTGATTTTAGTAATAGTTTATACCATTTCAAGTGAAATATTGTTTAAATAACCTAACTTTCATAACAAAGTTCATAAGTAATATCAACCTTAGTCAACTAATAACTAAGTTGAAACATTTTAAAAGATGTTTAAAATAGGTTTACAGCCCATACACAAAAGTTTTTAAGATTCAAAACATAGCGGAAGCTTCAAAATGTAGTGTTCGGTTCTTCATTAATCGCTTGATCGCCACCCGTAAGATCCACCAATTCACCTATGGTCAAAACCATTAAAACATTAGTTTTGACATTGTTATATAATATATAAACACAAGGTTTAACATCACATTGGGAATAATAAAAATATAAAAGCTTTTCTGATTCCACCGTAACTTACGGTATCACCGTAAGTTACGATGAGTTCTGAACATTTACTAGTCCACCGTAAAACAGAAGAGATCTACCGTAAACACCTGACCTTTACCGTAAGTTACGGTTCCACCGTAACTTACGGTAATAGCTGGAAATTCATGTTTTGTTTGTTTTATTCATTTTACTTAAACCTAACTCTCGGATTTTGCTTCTATAACAAACCAATACATCAAGTTCTCGTATTTCTAACAAGTTATATATCAATCAATATCAAATAACAATCCATCATAATCCGGAACATTAACCATGCCTTACTTGATTATCCGACCCGTTTGGCTCGTCTACGGAATTCCTTCCTTTTTGACGACTACCAACGAATTCTAACCAACTTTTGATCAAATACTCAATATAGCGATATTATCGCATTAATTCATAGCAACCTTTATTCTAAAATTCAACTATGCATATTACAATGATCTAAATTTACTTAATGTAACGGGTCAAGTTACATACCTTAGCGCACGCCCTTCAACCGCGAATCACCACCGGCTTGTCCACTCGACGTTCCGGTATCTTGTCCTATAGAGTTCAATTCAAGAAATGTTTAGAACTCTCTTTAGACCTCACTTCGCATAATATACCGAAACATCATAATTATGCGTTAAAGCTTTAAATTTCTATTTTTAAGCCTTTTTTGAGGCATTTCTACAAACACTATGAGGGCAGAATTTCTACATCATTCATATTCATGTTTATAGCTTGCTAATTAGTTAACTTAACTTCAATAAAGCCATCATATAGCATTTAAACATCATACTTTTCTGAAATCACCTTCTAAAATCGAATTACACTAGAATAATCACTCTAAACCCTAGTGTTCATCATCATCATGTAAAACCCACAACCCACCTTCAAGGTGTTCATGGAATTTCCTGAATTTGGTCATGATTTCACATGAAATTGGCTAGGTTTCACTTCTAAACACCATATCAATTCTAATCTAACCAAATTACAGACATGCAACATAAATTTTTAGATTTTCCAAAATCATGAGAAACTCAAGTTAAGAGATTTCATCAAATTTTACATACCTTAGAATCCTCTTGCAACGAGGATCACAATTCTAGGTTCTAATTCCGATTTCAACTTGAATTGAGACTTCAATTTGCAGATTTTAGGAAGTTTTAGGGTTTTGAATATGGGGGTGTCGCCCCCTGCTCCTTCTTGGTCGACCAGCACCTCTAAATGGGGTGTTTGGTTTATTTTTTTTTATCTAGTTTAGTTACAAATTTAACAACTAAGGCCCCTCTACTTTCTTCAACATATCATTTAGTAGTTTTTAACCCTATTATAGGCTATTTCTAGTCTTGTAACTAACTAGGTTAAAAGTTCCTATTTATTAAATTCTCGTATATTTATACTTTATAGTTCCAATATAAAGTTTTATATTTTCGTGGTGTTACACGGGTGTTGGGCCACGTGGCCACACCGGGCTGCGCCACATTCTTGGCCTCTCGCGGCCCGCGTAAGGGTTATGGGGTGCCTTACGCAATGTAACGACTCTCATGAAAAGTACTATTTAATATATTAATTAGTCCAAAAGGAAACCCTAATTGAGACACCCGAGTAATTCTGAACAAACCCTGAAATTTTCATAATTTTCAGAATCAGGATTAGGGCCCCTAAAACTCAAGGGGGGTAAACCCTAGTTGATAATTATCTTTAAAATTCGTTGTCAAGTAACTGAAAAATGAAAGTGGCAACTCAGCAAGGCTAGTCCTAGTCGTGGCTAGTCTATAGACCTATTTTTCAACCCATACGATGCGTATGGTATGTTTGGCATACGATGCGCAGCCAGTTTAAATACCATACGATGCGCAGGGGATGTTTGGCCTACGATGCGCAGGGCTTCCAAAATTTCACCTATAAATAGCAGACATTGGCATTCGAATTCTGAACATTTTACGTCGACATAATTCTCACAAATACACTGTGTTACGAACTGTTATTCCAAAATTCAACCCCCGGGTATTGAAATTCTGCTACAAAACAGGGTATTAGCACAATCGCTGCTACGATTCATTTATCCGACGATCAAGATATCCAATGCATGTTTAAATGCCGCCCACATTAGGGTTATACTTTATCGTTCGTCATTAATTTGACGGATTGTCGTTAATTCGATAGGTAAAGTATTATACTTTATCGTTCGTTGTTAAATCAACGGATCATCGTTAATTCGATGGGTAAAGTATTATACCTTGTCATTCGTTGTTAATTCAACGGATCATCGTTAATTCGATGGACAAAGTATTGCATTTTGACATTCATTGTGAGAATTTGATCTCGTAAATTATCGTAATTGCTGGATTGATTACTAACCCAGTTTTGTGTGCATTGTTATTTACATTAGGTTAACAAGGCTAAATCATAGATTAGACTCTGACCATATTAAATCAGCAATGTGAGTCATTCTCTCTTTTTATCAAATCTATTTACAAAATCATGTTTATTTTCAAAAGTTATAATTACGGGGATTAAGTCTTTGTAATCACCAAATTACAGCCGGTATGTGGGGTTTTGTATACATTACTTGATAATCGTCACCATTGGGGCAGCCAATGGGGGATATGACCATAGTCACAGTCACCATTGGACGAATGGGCCAATGGGTCTAGTGACAAGTACCGTGGGTAGTTGGCTTGATATCAGAAACATTGTAATCGCTCTTAATACTGTATATTATAACAAATGTGTCATTTTAGTAAATAGAATGATTCACTCAGTATTTCCCGCTGACAAAACCTTTTTCAAACATGTTTCAGGTGATCTGTTGTAATTCAGGAAAAGTGCTGGGGAGCATTTCAAGCTTAATGATAGTGGCTCAATATAAAATAAATAAATGCTTTTGTAATATCACACTTTTATAGTAAAAATATAATATTGTAAATCATCAGGGTTTTATCCCGAATTGTGAAATAAAATAATCGGGAAGAAAATTTTAGCTTTAAACGATCCTGTTTCCGCTGTTAAACTCAATTAAATCAATACCGCAGTATTTCTGTCCCGCGGCTCCTGAAAGGGGTCAAACCGGGTCAGGGGTCGTGACAGAAAAAGGTGGTATCAGAGCCACTGGGTTAAGCTAATTAAGTATTTAGAAATACTTAATTTTTCCTGATTACTATTATGTGATTATTTGTATTATTAACTGATTATGTGATTATTTGTTAGTTACAGTATGGGTAAGAAAAAGCTGTCAAGCATTTATCTTAAATTAGATAAATCATCCAGTGAAAAGGGAAGTTCATCCCGAACTAAATCCTCGAATCAGGCCGAAATTCCTGAAGAAGGAATATTCGTGCGAAAGGCACAATACGAGGAATCACTTTCTCCTCAAAGGAGGGAAATGATTATTAAGAAAAGTAAAGAGAAAATCCGAGAAAAGAGGATTAAACGGGAAACTCAGGAATTAATTAATAAATCACATTGGGAAGATAAACTAGATGAGAAATGGGCTAATTTATATATGCTAGCCACAGTAGCAGAGAATATAAATCTTTAAAGATTAGCACCCTACTCTCACAATCTAGAAACCTTGTGTGATAAATAAAATTTGAAAACCTGAGTGTGTTTATCAGTTATCTTTATAAACAACTAGTACACTGTGTGTAATAAATTACAAAAGTTATTTGTAACTTTTAACTTAGTATTTTATGCATTTTGCATATATGCTACATCAGTATGAATGGAATATCTGAAGATTTTCAGAACCTTAATCTTTATCCCGTAACTGTCGAAGCTTCCAAAGAATATACTAGCTACTATCCCGATATTGAACAACCAGTAGAATTCAAGGTTCCACCTTTGAGCATGCCAAAACAGAAGAAAAGAACTTATGTAGGATGGAGGAAAATCCGTAAGAAGAAGCCAGCTAAGAAACTGCCCAAAATAAATAATTCTTTGAAAAAGGAAAAAGAAATTATAATTGGAGAGAGCTCTGAATCACTGGAAATGGAAACTGGAGACAAAGAGAAGGATAAGGAGATAGAAATACCGATGGAGGAAATTACTAAAGAAGTAGTAATGGAAGTTGGGCAAGGGTCTATACCAGCTCAGAGAGAAATCGGAGAGAGTTCCAATCCAAACCAGGAGAGAACTTTTCAAGATGAGATAGACTTCCTGTTGGCAAGCTGTGAAACCATTCAGCCTGTCAATAATAATAATAATAATATTTTTAATTATTCTCTTGGAAACCAACTCCCTATGAATTGGGAACCAGCAATTCCAGATCCAATAGTCCACTCCCAACCCATAGGAATGGACGAATGGTGGACGAACGATTGGCAATTTCAAAATATTGTCAACAATCCTTACTCTTTTCTTCCACAATTCGATCCAGAACCATTACCTAATCCACCCATGAGTACTGAAAACATGGCCGAACTTCGCCACTTTGGTGAAGAGTTGTTTGATATGGGGAATAGAATGAGGGAGATAGGTGGACAGATTGCTTGGAAGTACGACGAGAGGGAAATGCGTTTTTAAAACAGCAAGTAACGAGAGATAGTACGATGATAAAATGGTAGTTGTATAATAGTATTAGTAAGTTAGTCTGTAAATAACCAATAAAACTCTGTATGATATCTGTGAGTAATGATGCATGCTATGATAGATATATATAAAATGAAATCGAAAGATCGATTATTTTGATTATATCTGTATTATACAATTTTATGATTGTTTGTATATAATTATTATTTGTCAGTTACTAATAAAATTTATATATATACATTATCAGATGGCAAACAGTGATAATGAACCTATTAATGAAGTTAATCATTCTGAACAACATTCAAGAGATCAATATATGACTCGGCAAGATATCGAAAACATTGTTGCTCAAGGGATAGCCAATGCTATTCCAACATTCGTTGCTGCTATAAAGAATCCGATCGAACCGCAACAAATTGTTCCTAGCAAACAGATTACTGAAGATAACTTCAGTAATAGTGTAAATGGAGGCAATAAGCATGATAATCATAATAAGGAACCACATCAAGCTCCATTACCCAAGAAAATGAAAACTGCAACGCCTGGTTGCACTTTCAAAGAATTCCTTGCTTGTAAACCCACTGAATTTGCAGGCAATGAAGGAGCAACTGCATCACTGCGTTGGTTAGAGAAAACCGAAGCAGTCATTGCAATAAGTAAATGTGGTAAAGATGATCAGGTCATGTATTCATCCAATCTGTTCAAAGAAGGAGCACTCGAGTGTTGGAATACTGTGTTACAATCAAAAGGAAGAGCATTAGCTTATGCTATGACTTGGGAAGAATTTAAGGGTTTGGTAGAAAGAAAATTCTGTCCTGAGTATGAGAAGGAACAAATGGCGAATAAATTTTTAAATCATCGGATGATGAGTGTGGATTGTCGCGGTTATACCTCGACATTCTTCGAATATGCAAGAGTAGTACCAACATTGGCTTCGCCAGAACCGGTACTCATTTCTCGCTATATTTGGGGGCTAATTAGCGAAATCCGCAATATTGTTAAAGCTGCGAGACCTCGCACTATTGATGATGCGGTAGAATTAGCCAACACTCTGACTGATGAATTGGTGCGCACAAGAGATGAAGATAGGAAAAAGGCATTAGCTCAGAAAATTACCCAAGGATTTCGTATGGGTAATAATAACAACTTCAAGAGAAAAGGAACAGAGCAAGCTCCAACTCCGTCATTTTGCAGGAAATGCAAAAAGAAACATTATGGAAGATGCGATATCACTTGCAATTTTTGCAAGGGTATAGGACATCGTGAAGAAAACTGCAAAAAGAAGACAGTAATCTGTTTTAACTGTGGAGAAGTGGGGCATTATAAAACAGAATGTCCTAAATTGGTCAAACCAGTAGATAACAAACCTAAGACGACCGAAGGAACTACTAAGAAGAATGCCAGGGCATTTCAGCTGACCACTCAAGAAGCAGAACTTATTCCGGATATGATAGCGGGTACGTTCTTAGTTCACAACGTGTACGCAAAAGTATTATTTGACTCTGGTGCAAACCAAAGTTTTATAAATACTTCATTCTGTCAAGCTCTTAGTTTACCTTTAACCAATACTAGGCAGATTTTTACTGTTGAAACCGCAGACGGAAATTCAGTTAAAATAGATAAAGTTTTGCAAGAAGGAAACATAGAACTTTTAGGACATAAATTCTCTGCAAGACTATTGCCGATGAATTTAGCTGAATTTGATGTTGTATTAGGAATGGATTGGTTAGTAGCCAACCATGCTAGAATCCTTTGTGATCAGAATTCCATAGAAATTCAATCACCTACCGGAGAAGTGATTAGGATTACAGGAGATAAACCACGTAAACCCATGAAGTTCATATCAGTAATGAAAGTTGCTAATTATGAACGAAAACAAGGAATAGTGTATATGATTTCAGTAATCATTAGCACTAAGGGAAAAGATCTGAAGGAAATACCAGTAGTATCGGAATACTCTGATATATTTCCAGAAGATTTACCAGGATTACCTCCAGATAGAGAAGTAGAATTTAGGATTCATTTAATTCCAGGAACTACACCGATAGCCAAGACACCTTATCGGTTAGCACCCACAGAAATGTTAGAATTGAAAAAGCAATTAGATGAATTACTAAGTAAAGGATTCATACAACCTAGCTCATCCCCTTGGGGAGCGCCAGTGTTGTTTGTGAAGAAAAAGGATGGTTCAATGAGAATGTGTATCGATTATAGGGAATTGAATAAGGTTACAATTAAGAATCGATATCCATTACCTAGGATTGATGATCTTTTTGATCAACTTCAGGGGGCTAGATATTTTTCTAAGATAGACTTACGCTCTGGATATCATCAATTGAAGGTACAAGAAGAATACATACCTAAAACTGCTTTCAGAACTAGGTATGGTCATTACGAGTTTACAGTCATGCCATTCGGGTTAACGAATGCACCTGCAGCATTCATGGACATGATGAATAGGATCTGTAAACCGTACTTGGATAAATTTGTAATTGTTTTCATAGACGATATACTTATTTATTCCAAAAGTCAGACAGAGCATTGTGAACATCTTCATGCACTCTTAACTTTGTTAAGAAAAGAAAAGTTGTACGCCAAATTCTCGAAATGCGAATTTTGGCTAAAGGAAGTGCAATTTTTAGGACACATGGTGAATCATGAAGGTATTCATGTAGATCCTGCTAAGATAGAGGCAATTACCAAATGGAAGGTTCCACAAACAGCAATGGAAATAAGAAGTTTTATAGGTTTAGCTGGGTATTATAGACGGTTTATTAAGGATTTTTCCAAGATAGCCGTACCATTAACTAAGTTAACCTGTAAAGCCACTAAGTTTGAATGGGGACCTAAACAGGAAGAAGCTTTTAGAATCCTGAAACATAAATTAACCCATGCACCAATCTTAGCTTTACCAGAAGGAACTGAAGATTTTGAAGTATATTGTGATGCTTCAAAATTAGGATATGGATGTGTGCTTATGCAACGCAAGAAGGTAATTGCGTACGCATCAAGACAATTGAAAAAGCACGAAGAGAACTATACAACTCATGATTTAGAATTAGGAGCCGTAATTTTTGCCCTTAAGATTTGGAGACACTATCTTTACGGAAGTAAATTTACTGTCTACACAGACCACAAAAGTCTAAGATATATCTTTGGGCAAAAAGAGTTAAACATGAGGCAAAGGAGATGGATGGAAATCTTAAGTGACTACGACTGTGATATTCAGTATCACGAAGGAAAGGCGAATGTGGTTGCAGATGCCTTAAGTCGTAAGTATTATGAGAAACAACGAAGGGTTCGTGCTCTCAGATTAAATCTACAAATAGATTTAATGGAACAATTAAAGAATGTTCAAACTACAGCAATCAAGGATGATGCTGAAGGAATGAAAGGACGAATCAAGGAATTAGAACAAGGAGTAGATGGAATTTGGAGATTCCATAAGAGTAGAATTTGGGTACCTAAGCAGGGAGACTTAAGACCTAAGATTTTAGAAGAAGCTCATAAATCTAGGTACACTATGCACCCAGGAAACAATAAGATGTACCAAGATTTAAGGAAGAACTTCTGGTGGATAGGAATGAAAAAGGACATAGCCAGCTATGTTTCTAAATGTCTTACTTGTTTACAAGTTAAGGCAGAACATCAGAAACCTTCAGGATTACTACAACAATTAGAGATGCCAGTATGGAAATGGGAACTTATAACAATGGATTTTGTTACTAAGTTACCCAAAACTAGAAAAGGTAATGATGCGATTTGGGTAATTGTGGATCGATTAACCAAATCAGCTCACTTTCTACCTATGAAAGAAACCTTTAGTATGGAAAGACTGGCTAAATTGTATGTAGATGAAGTTGTATCCTTACATGGAGTTCCACTCTCCATTGTTTCGGATAGAGATAGTCGTTTTACTTCCCATTTCTGGAAAAGTTTCCAGCAAGCTATGGGAACTCGATTAAATTTAAGCACTGCATATCATCCACAAACAGATGGACAAAGTGAAAGGACAATCCAAACTCTAGAAGACATGCTCCGAGCATGTGTAATAGACTTTGGTGGAAGTTGGGATGATCACTTACCATTAATTGAATTCTCCTATAACAATAGTTATCACTCAAGCATTGAAACTGCTCCATTCGAGGCACTGTATGGAAGAAAGTGCAGAACTCCCGTTTGCTGGGCAGAAATAGGAGAAAGTCAGTTATCAGGACCTGAAATAGTGCAAGAAACAACTGATAAGATTACTCAAATCAAGGAAAGATTGAAGACGGCTCGAGATCGTCAGAAGAGTTATGCAGACAATAGAAGTAAGCCGTTAGAATTCCAAGTTGGAGACAGAGTATTGTTGAAAGTTTCTCCTTGGAAAGGAGTAGTCAGATTCGGAAAGAAAGGAAAGCTAAATCCAAGATATGTAGGACCATTTTCAGTGATCCAACGTATAGGACCAGTAGCTTATCGTTTACAATTACCAGAAGAATTATCTGGAGTACATAATGTATTTCATGTATCCAATCTCAAGAAATGCTTATCAGATGAATCTCTAGTAATACCTCTTCGAGATATAGAAGTAAACGAAAAGTTGAAATTTGTTGAGAAACCTCTTCAAATTGAAGATCGAAAGATCAAGTTTCTCAAACACAAACGACTAGTTTTAGTCAAAGTCAAGTGGGACTCAAAGAGGGGAGCTGAATACACTTGGGAACTTGAATCAGAAATGAAGAAAAAGTATCCACACTTATTCCAGTAAATCTCGAGGACGAGATTTTTCTTAAGGTGGGTAGAATGTAACGACTCTCATCAAAAGTACTATTTAATATATTAATTAGTCCAAAAGGAAACCCTAATTGAGACACCCGAGTAATTCTGAACAAACCCTGAAATTTTCATAATTTTCAGAATCAGGATTAGGGCCCCTAAAACTCAAGGGGGGTAAACCCTAGTTGATAATTATCTTTAAAATTCGTTGTCAAGTAACTGAAAAATGAAAGTGGCAACTCAGCAAGGCTAGTCCCAGTCGTGGCTAGTCTATAGACCTATTTTTCAACCCATACGATGCGTATGGTATGTTTGGCATACGATGCGCAGCCAGTTTAAATACCATACGATGCGCAGGGGATGTTTGGCCTACGATGCGCAGGGCTTCCAAAATTTCACCTATAAATAGCAGACATTGGCATTCGAATTCTGAACATTTTACGTCGACATAATTCTCACAAATACACTGTGTTACGAACTGTTATTCCAAAATTCAACCCCCGGGTATTGAAATTCTGCTACAAAACAGGGTATTAGCACAATCGCTGCTACGATTCATTTATCCGACGATCAAGATATCCAATGCATGTTTAAATGCCGCCCACATTAGGGTTATACTTTATCGTTCGTCATTAATTTGACGGATTGTCGTTAATTCGATAGGTAAAGTATTATACTTTATCGTTCGTTGTTAAATCAACGGATCATCGTTAATTCGATGGGTAAAGTATTATACCTTGTCATTCGTTGTTAATTCAACGGATCATCGTTAATTCGATGGACAAAGTATTGCATTTTGACATTCATTGTGAGAATTTGATCTCGTAAATTATTGTAATTGCTGGATTGATTACTAACCCAGTTTTGTGTGCATTGTTATTTACATTAGGTTAACAAGGCTAAATCATAGATTACACTCTGACCATATTAAATCAGCAATGTGAGTCATTCTCTCTTTTTATCAAATCTATTTACAAAATCATGTTTATTTTCAAAAGTTATAATTACGGGGATTAAGTCTTTGTAATCACCAAATTACAGCCGGTATGTGGGGTTTTGTATACATTACTTGATAATCGTCACCATTGGGGCAGCCAATGGGGGATATGACCATAGTCACAGTCACCATTGGACGAATGGGCCAATGGGTCTAGTGACAAGTACCGTGGGTAGTTGGCTTGATATCAGAAACATTGTAATCGCTCTTAATACTGTATATTATAACAAATGTGTCATTTTAGTAAATAGAATGATTCACTCAGTATTTCCCGCTGACAAAACCTTTTTCAAACATGTTTCAGGTGATCTGTTGTAATTCAGGAAAAGTGCTGGGGAGCATTTCAAGCTTAATGATAGTGGCTCAATATAAAATAAATAAATGCTTTTGTAATATCACACTTTTATAGTAAAAATATAATATTGTAAATTATCAGGGTTTTATCCCGAATTGTGAAATAAAATAATCGGGAAGAAAATTTTAGCTTTAAACGATCCTGTTTCCGCTGTTAAACTCAATTAAATCAATACCGCAGTATTTCTGTCCCGCGGCTCCTGAAACGGGTCAAACCGGGTCAGGGGTCGTGACACGCGGCCCGCCTAAAACCCAAAAACGTCATTTTTAATTAAATTTAATAATGTTTATGGTATTCGGGGCCCGTTTTCACGTATGGGGTGTATTTTAGGACATATTGGGATATTTTAAAAATATTAGGGTGTCAGAAAATTTATGAGGGTGCCGGTTTTCCTTAGAGTTGTTATACTAACTCTTTTTGCATGACCTCGAGACGACTGATATAACAGTTTATGTCAGTTTATTTTCTTGAAACCATTTGTGTTAGCTCGGTTTTATCTTCTCTTAAATTTTCAATCACCGTTTTAAACTCTTTTTCATGGTTTTCATAAAACATGTTAGCCTCTTTGCATTTCGTAAGATCCACGATCAAACCTTGGTTGTGGATAAATGTCACGTCATACTTGCTTTGCAAATCGTCAAATTTGCTTTGCAAATTACACAATTTGCTTTGCAAATCAGACAATTTAGCACTTAACTCAACACAACTATCACACCTATCAGAACTTGGTTTATTGACACATACCTGACTGGATTCACTCTCAGATATTGACTCACTTGCCTCAGAATCAACAACCTCCCTCGATGATTCATATTCAGATCCATCCTCGCTTGAACTTGAACTTGTACCATCTTCACCTGAACTACCGCCATGTTCAGAACATTTATCATTTCCCGAGGACTCACCATCGCTGACATTCAGGAAAATTTCAGCATAAAACACCGTTCTTGTTTGACCACTGTTCTCTAACTGAACTGTCGGATCACAATCGTCAGTAGATTTATCCTGTAGATTGACTTTTGATGGTGGAGGGTTATTTGACGGTGAGGGAGATTGAAGCCAAGATGGCACTGAACCCTTTCCCGTACACATATTATCCCCAACTGGTTGTGGTGTTCCATACCACTACTACAAAACAGATTTTTAGACGGGGTGATATGGGTTTTAAGACGGTGTTTTCAACACCGTCTTAAAGCACACTGGTTTAAAATCAAGTCTTATTAGACGGTGTTCCATTTTAACACCGGCTTAAACTTGATGAACACCGTCTTTTAATATCTCAAATATTAATTAAAACAAATATTTTTTAACACCGTCTTATAAACATTTTCTGGAAAAAAAAAACATTTACAAAAAAAAGGTTTTCTAGAAATACATCAAGCTTACCAATGGAACATTTCAAATCAAATCAAATCAAAATTCCATTTTACTGCTATATCTAATTTTCGCCAATACATACCAAACTATTGATGTATACATATATACACATAAACGTTAACTAGTTCGAATTTTTGTTTAAGTCAAACATAAAACAACCAATTAAATGAAACCTTGGATGGTAACATACTTGGGATCAGTCTGGACCAAGAGATGGAAAATCTAAAAGCTTCCAAACTTGCGTCTGCCATAAGTTCAATGTCTTCCTGCATATTTTAAATAAGTTAGACTCGAGCAAAATATATTAAGTTGGGACTCTAGTAAACTATCAGTTATTCAAACTTATTGCATTATGCTATTCCACATTATCAGAACAATACCATATAAGCCCTATTGCATTATGCTATACTCATGATCAAATCGGTTAAAAACTCGAACAAGTCGTTTAGGCCCGCGAGTCTAAACGAGCCCAAATATATAGGGTCGAGCCGAGCTGAGTTTGAGCTTCATAAAAATACGACGAGCCGAGCCCGAGACTAGCTCGGGCTCGGCCTGGCTCGTTTACACTTCTTACAGAAATGAGTTATACGAATTCATGATATTTAGCCACTTACAAAACTGACACCTCTTACAGAAATGAGTTAAGTGTGTTTGTAACAAAATAACGAGTCATATGATAGATATGTAATGGAAAGATGCTTGTTTCTCTAATTGAAATAAGTATATTTCATAAACTGAAGCCAACAACCTAAGGGATTCAACTTACCTAGAAGAATCATCAATTGCACTATAAAAGTGCTCTTTAATGCTTTCCACTGTATTAAAGATATTCACAATCTGCACAATTTTAACTGCTAATGTAAGGTATAATGCAAATAATCAACCACTAATAACATATAAATGCTGATGTGGAACCACACCTTGGCTTTTGCATCCAGATATTCCTGCTCAATATTGCCCCTTTGCTTGATATCATGCAAATATTCTTCATCTGGAACGATTATATACTGATACCTACAATAGAACAAACTCTAGTAAATTTAATATATGTTATAAATAAACGAGTAAAATGTCATTTTCATCCATGAGGTTTGGCCAGTTTTGCGACTTTCGCCCAAAGGTTTGTTTTTTCGTATCTGGATTCAAAAGGTTTGAAATCTTGCCATTTTCATCCGACTCGTTAACTGCATCCATTTTTCTCTGTTAAGTCAGGGGTACTTTCGCCTTATTGTTAACTTAAAGGGCAATTCGGTATTTTTCATTTTATGTACAAGCAGTTAAAATAGCTCTGACCGAATCCGCTAGACTGAATTGCCCTTTAAGTTAACAAAAAAGACAGAAATACTTGTGACTTAACGGAGAAAAATGGATGAAGAAAAATGGATGGAGTTAATTGAGGAGTCATAAAATTAACATGACATGCATTTGTGTGTCATGTTTTTATGACACATTTATGGCACACATTTAAGCAGTTTCTAGCAACCCGTTTCATGCAAGTCTTTTAAAGAAAACAAAAGTCATTTATAAATTATAATCCATATATAAGCAAAAAATAATTAATTAAACAAAACACTTCATATACTACTATAGAAAAGGAAATTATACCAGCTCACCATGACATATAAAATAAAGTTGTTCAACTGCATTGCCTTGTTCCATGATTACTTCCCATGAGAGAAAAAAACTTCACATGCACCTTAGTTATCTGCAACAAGATTAGTTTATTGAGATATTACTTCAGCATTAAAGCAAAGAGAATCTAAAACATTAAATATTATGAATATTATCATGGAAAAAATGATAAAATATACATAACAAATCTTAGTATTAGTGACTTGTGAATATTAACAAAAAGATACTAACAGTGATGCTATAAGTCTGGATTAAGTGAGCTATAAATTTTTTATGACTTGGAATATGTGATGCCTTCTCATGTGTGAGATTTTAGTTTAACAATTGGTTGTATATTAAGTAGTGTATCCAAAGAAGTAGTAGCTCAGCAAATAATGATAAATAGAAGTGGAAATATGGGCCGGGTCGGGCCAGCCCATGTTGGAATGATGGTTGTTACATGGTAGAGTTAAGGTAGGCGTAAAGACAAGCCCGTCAGCATAGTGATGTGTGTTGCTGGCAGCACATGAAGATCAGCTATTATTTCATCTTTATTGGCTTCAGCATTGCAAAGAATCATGCTAGAAGCACCAGCACGTGCAGCCACTATGCCCTTGTCAAGCCGACCCATATTGCCTCACCTTAAGCACAGCAAAATCTTCCCTTCAACCTTCTTCGGGTCAAGCGCACCTTGAGCACAAAGCGTCCTAAACACATATATATAAACATACACAATCCATATTAATATACAAAACCACGAGCAACCATAGTTATTAAAGGCGTGAGGCGCACTCAGGGCGATTTGTTGGGCCTGGGGCTTTATTTCCGCCAAGGCGCGTCTGGGCGCTCGCATTAATAACTATAACCTGAAGCATAGTTATTAAAGGCGCGAGGCGCACTCAGGGCGATTTGTTGGGCCCGGGGCTTTATTTGCGCCTAGGCACGCCTGGGCGCTGGCTTTAATAACTATGCGAGCAACTAAGAAAATTTTTAAAAAAAGGAAAAAAAAACTTACGCACTTATCATTGATGCGTTTTCAGCTTTAGCATTAGCAACATTAATTAGAGGATAAAATCTAGAATGTGATAAAGGGTTGGACATTCTTAATCCCTGTTATTATATGACACAACAAGGGAACTAATAATTAAAACTACATGTTTATATCTCAAAAGGAAAACAAGCTAACTGGTAAACTATTAGAGCATGTATGTAAATGTTTTAACCTTAGGTTAAACAAAACCACGGTTTCATAACTCAATCACAAAAACAATAAATTCCCAACAAATCCACAAAAATCAATGACGAATCTAGGTCAAAAAGGGAAAATTTACCGAGATAAAAGGGGCTGATTCTGAGGCCGGGATAATGATCGAAAACAATGACACCCATGGCTGCCCTCGCACATTCTACAGGGTCACTGCAACATAATAATATCTGGATAATAACAAACCTATTTCAAACACTATTATGCTTTCAAAGATTTCAAATCCCCAATAATCTTGAATACACATATATATAGTACAGATATAAAACTAGATATACACACAATCCAACAAGATACATATAAAGAAGGTTAGGGGTTTTCATCACCTCTTCAAATGTGTTTAGGGACCGTGATGTTTGATTAGGGTTTAGGGTTCATCGATTAGGGCTGGAACCATGTAAGGTTGAGCAGGCGGCAAGCAGATGGTGGAGAGGAGAGGTGAGGTGCTTGGGAGATGAGAGGAAGTTTTTGGGCTTTAATTTTTCTTTTTTTCTTTTCTTTTTGTTAGAATGAGTATATAAGACGGTGTTCAAAAACACCATCTAAATGTTGCATATATAAGTATAAGACGGTGTTCAAAGGGAACACCGTCTAAAGCGTGAGGAATTGATTTTAAGACGGGGTTTAAACATAAGACGGGGTTATATGGAATTTTGTTGAATTTTTTAATTGGATTGGTACAACGGCCATGTGATGAATTGATTTTAAGACGGGGTTATTATTATAACACCGTCTAAAAAAGATCTTGAACACCGTCTAATGCTTGATATTGTAGTAGTGTACATAGCGGTGCTTGAGACAAAAATCGTTTGTAGCTGAGCATGTTGAGCAGGTCTTGTAGCTGAGGCACGTGGTTGTGGTTCACCATACATATTTCTTGTAACAATGCTAGTACCTCCACAATTTTCATAATACATCTTAGGATCAGGTTTCCAACCGTACATATCCGTTGCTTGATATGAAGATTTAGATCCTAAAGTGCTTGACTCCCAAAGGTGTGTACTCATGATGAATTGAAAATAACCAAAATAAAACACAACTGTGAACCAACTGTGAAAGAACTTATAAAGATTAATATCACGAAAGATGTAAGTCCACATAAGACTAAATATACTTCCCACGAAAAATAACTTTCAAAAATCCACGAATAACATTCTGAATAATATATATCCCACGAAAAATGAACACCAGCGAAGAATCAACAACTCACTTTGTTGACTTCTCTTTTCTCAAAAGACTGGCTCACAAAAAAAAAGTTTGTTTTCAATTTCCACTAAAGTTGTTACCCAGCCCAATTGATAGGATGTTTCGTTAAGTCAAACCAAAATCCAACCAAAATTAAATCCCTCGAAACATGTTTGGATTACTGGTGGCCCAAGTCCAAATGGATAACTGGCCCAAAGAATCCACCTTAATTAATGGACCACGAAGAAGCTTTCGTGAAATGGTCCCAAATGATTTGTGGGATTTCCTGGAATGAGACAAACAAGAATGAGACAAAAACCAATTTTTCGTGAATGTCTTTTGTGAGAGTGGATTTTTCGTTGACTTTAGTAGATGACAAACCAACAGAAAAGACAAAAGTTGGAAGTTTTGTGAGAATTGACAGGCTGTGAATTTCGTAAGAAAGTAGGTGAATAATATTTCCTTTTAAATAAGAATCTGTTTCCTGAATATGGAAAGGTAAAAGCAGGTTTTCCAGATCTGTTTGTCACTTTCGGTGACTTTTCCGGTGACCTTGCTCGCCGGAAAAAATGGTGAGTTATAGTTTTCACCTCAATACTCAAAACTTTTCAAGTTTTTGATTATCTCCACCCTTTTTCACAAGTTTTAACCGAGAAACTGTTGGATAATCTTGACGGGTATGGGTACAGATCGAATCTGAACTGGGTCGGATAAAAATGTGTCAACGGTTTTGAGAGGTTGTTGGAGATTTAGGTAGGGATTGACCGAGTTTGATGAAAGTGAACGTTGGGATAGTTGCTTAAAAGTAGGAGCACGTGGTATGGGTATTATGCATGTGGTTTTATGTGTTTCTTTTAGTATAAATAGGGGATAGTGGTAGGTGTTTTAGTTGCACTCTCAATTTTATATAATAAGAAAGTTCAGCAAATATCCTTCTTTATTCGTGAGTTTAATCTTGTATTGAGTGTTGATTCTGGGTCTGAACCAACATTTGGTATCAGAGCGGGTGAAGCAGGAGACGCCGTTTTGAGAGTCGGTGGCGAGAAATACGCACAACCTTAGGTTGTAGGGCTGAAGAACGTAAAGAAAGAAGGAAGAGGCGATTCAATCGCTAGAAAGAAAGGGCTGATCTAGTTCAGCGAAACAGAAAGAAAGAAAGAAGAACGACTGATTGAATCAGCGAAGTAAGAAGAAAGAAGTCACGAACGGCGTGAGAAAGAAGAGCCGTCGCCAGAAAGAATGTGAAAGAAGACCGTAGCAGCGTCGCGAGAAAGAGAAAGAAGACAGTGGCTGCTGCCGACTAGACCGAAAGAAAGTAAGACCGAAGTAGGTAACCGAGACCGCGGTTTGCCTAAGAAAGAAGACCGATTCGCTGGTAATAGACCGTACCGGCAGTTAAGACCGGCTGCTACAGCAGCAAAGACCGAAGAAAGAGCCCGTAGCCGGAAGGAGATACCGGCGTAAGAAAGACCGTTACCGGAGAAGAAGAAGAACGGAAGCCAGTCGTGATAGATCGAACCGCGCGTGACAGACCGTGCCGCGTGACCGAAGACCGAATCTGTTCTCTTCACCGAAAAGAAAGACCGAAGACCGTGATCACAGCCGGAAAGTGAGTTCCGGTGCGAGAGAGAGAAGACCGACAAAGCTGCAATGGACCGGCGGCTTGAAATTTCAAAAGAAGACCGAGAAAGTGAAGGAAGTCACTGCCGAAAGAAGAAGAGGAGTGATTCTGAGTGATCCAAACACGGTTCCGAGTGAGCCGCAAGAGTGGAGAAGAAGTCGATCTGTGTGATCGTAGTATGGTTCTGCGTGAGCCATACCAAGAATCTCCTTGATTCATTGAGTCCAATAGAAGAAGAACCTATGTGAATCATTGCAACATAGTAGAAGAATTGCATAGCAGCCAATTGTGATTGAGAAAAGGAGGTGTGATGTCAACTGGTTTGTGGCATGTTTAAGTTGAAAAAAAAAGATGGAATGTTAAAGAAAAGTGAAGCAAGTAATCCATCATCTCTACTAGCCACCACATGTGTAGAGGAAATTGAAGCAGGAAACTTGGTGAAATTGGAAGCAAGCAACCCGCATGTAATCATCGAAGAATAACAAGTACCATGCAAGAAATACAAAGCAAGCTATAAGATTAAGAAGCAAGTGATCCAGTTAGCAAGAGACGAGACGGATCTTTGTGAACTGATCAAGCAAGAAGGACGGGTCAAGATTATGGGGGTGAATGTTGGATAATCTTGACGGGTATGGGTACAGATCGAATCTGAACTGGGTCGGATAAAAATGTGTCAACGGTTTTGAGAGGTTGTTGGAGATTTAGGTAGGGATTGACCGAGTTTGATGAAAGTGAACGTTGGGATAGTTGCTTAAAAGTAGGAGCACGTGGTATGGGTATTATGCATGTGGTTTTATGTGTTTCTTTTAGTATAAATAGGGGATAGTGGTAGGTGTTTTAGTTGCACTCTCAATTTTATATAATAAGAAAGTTCAGCAAATATCCTTCTTTATTCGTGAGTTTAATCTTGTATTGAGTGTTGATTCTGGGTCTGAACCAACAGAAACATCAACCGATAACGGCAAAGTTCTGAGATTTAGCCCGTATTTTTATCCGACAAAACTGGGTTTCAAATTTTTGTTTAATAAAGCTTCAAAAGTCACTCAAAAACGTCACACACAACTCGGTTATCAACAAGAAATCGAGCCTTACGCTCTGATACCACTTCTGGGTCCCGATACGGATCGTCGGACTACGACGACTTCTTGATTCGGATGCTTTAACGAGTGCGGAATCCTCGTCGCGACACAAACCGAGCGAGAGAGAAAACACACAAACAAAGATTAAACGTTTAAAGCTTAAATGTGTATAGATCTGGAAGAGTTTGGTTACAAGAATGCGGTGGCATCTCTGAGAATTCACGTACCCTGTTTGAGCTCGAAAATGTGCCCATATGCTTTAACGATAAACAATATAATTACGAAAATGACAAAAATTGTATTATTAGATAAACAATGCAATTATGACAAAAATTGTAGTATTTTTTATTTTTATTTTTTAAAATCATATTAGTATTGGGTTGGACCCAATAAACCTAACGTTAAGTTGGGTAATTATAAAGCATAAAAATGTATTTAATAATGGGCCTCTATATTGGATTTGGTATGTGTGTATAATTTTTTTTTAAATAACATATATATATCGAATTTTTTAAAAAAAATCCCGTGCCCCTCGAAATCACGGGCCTTGTGCGGAAGTCCTCCCCGCACACCATAAGAGCCGCCCGTGCAAGAATGATACAAGAATATAATACTCTCAAACTCTCAGATATGTGCTCTCTTGTGTCTCTATCTATCTGTCTGCAGTTCTGCTGCTTATATAGGCACATGGTCGACGAAACTTGTTGCAGGTCGACGAAAGATAAGTAGCCGACGAAACACTACGATGAAACATCATCAGCCGACGAAACTTGTTGCAGGTTTTTCGTCACTTATCACATTATGACGAAACATGTCTTTCTTCAAGAGTTTTTCGTCAACAACAATATGTTACAACTTTCGTCACATGTGTCTTCGTGATATATTGTTCCAAACATTCAAAGTTCCACGAACAGTTGAAGTCTTCGTAGACTTCATGAAAAATGAATTTCAATTATACACATGTGACATCATCATAACATGTCATGGTGATGTTAGCTCGTGGCGTTTCGTGCTTCGCGTGTCGAACTCTGGGGCGCACGACAGAGGAATGTCGTGACATCGGGCTTGAGCCGAACCTAACCGAGTCGAACCGAATCGAGTCGCGTTCACATAAAGTGTACCAACAATTATTCACAACGATATTTGGTTAATATTAAAAAATAAAGTTGTTTGCTACCAAATACATAACAGTTTGATAGCTAGCCTTGAAACATAAGACTTATGTTTATCAATTCGAATACATAAGGCTTTCATACAATATAAAACAAAAAAGTTGTTTTAAAGTGTTAAACACTTTCATTTTATGATTCTTGTAATTCCACATTTATGTCATTTAATATTATTCACAATGATCTTTGGACTTCTCCGGTCACGGGTTATTGTTAAGGACATGTGTAGTCATAAAGTTCATTTGTGGACGTTATGTGATATGTGTCGTGCCACGTCACACAACGGTTTTATAGGGTGTTATATCACTAGAGCCCGTAGTTATAACACATGCTAAACTAAAACCCACTTTCTCCTAATTTCCTGGAACAAACCCAACGTTTACTTTTCGAATTTGCTTAGTCTTCCTTCCCACATAATTCGGTCAACCAAGACTCACTGTTTGCTGTAACTTTAGATCACAATCTAACCCGTATCCACTTCCTAACCCGGCTTGACCCGTACTCGACCCGAAAAAACCCAAACATCAAGATTAACCCAACAATACGGTGGTAGATTTTAAGACATGGACAACCATATCGATCCCTGATATTTTAACCAACAATATTAAACATTTCTATTATGAGGATAGATGGAAAAAAAAGTTTACAATTAGAATGATAAGACAATTTGTAGTTGGTTCAAAAAGCAAACTTGGACTCGGGTGGTGGTGATGTTGGATTAAAAAGTTTTAGATCAGAAAAGTCGTAGAGAGCTGCCTTTGCCAAAAGCACAAGATGTTTCTTTCCATTCACTTCAGTTAGAGAGAACAACTGTTCATCAATTAGAGAGTTTGTTACAGAACCACAAGGATATTTCTTAATTTCTTTAGAGATAGAGTTTTCTAAAAATATAAGAACCTTTTCCCCATGGTCATAGTTTTAGGATCTCTTAAACATCTCCTCACTTTTAGTTGGCAATTGTAGCTCGTGATCCACATTTTAGTTTGCTTTTACAACTTGTTGGATTTCCTTGGACCTTTCGGCCTCATCATGTCCCACATGTATAAAAGTTATCAGTCCATGTTATAAACATATAAGTTAGAGCATGGAATATGTTTTCTCCCTACATCACCTTCATTACAAAATATAACACAAAGAATCTAGAATGAGAGTATATGTTGGGGAAATTCGAAAATTGCTTGGATAAATCTGAAGTCGTGTAATCACTTTCAGATCAAACAATTGGAGTGGCTACCAATATTTGATCGGATAAAATCAGATTGATTCTAGATTTCTGTATGAATTTGGTTGAGAGAATTTTGAGAGATTTTTGACGAACTGTAGATTCGTCTAGGGTTTGGAAACGGTTTGAGAGAGCGTATTTGCAGTTTTCCATAACTGCCTGCAGTTTTTGTTTTGAACAAAAACACCTTTAGTCCCTCATGTTTCAAAAGTGCATATTTTGTCCGAAATTTAATTTCTGATGCATTTTCGATAAAGGACTTTTGTCCCTCAGCTCGACCCCAGCCAGGGGCTCTGCCCCTTGGACCCCGCCAGGGGCTGCCGCCCCTTGGACCCCGCTTCTCTCGGGGGCGCTGCCCCCGAACTCCCGCCAAGGGGGCGCTGCCCCCTTGGATCCCCCGTTAGTCCCGATGACATTCAAATAAGCGTGCACTCTTATTTGTATGTCACGCGCAATCTCAAATTACACTAAAATATCCAACATACCTCCCCCATTTTAGTGTAAATCATAGATTAACTAACTTGTTCACAGCAACCAAAACAAACTAATGCATAAATGAAATATCGTGACGATTGAATTTCATATTAGTATATTACGCATTCCAAATATTCGAATTTAAGGGTGTCACTAAGGATTGAACCCTTAATATCCATAATGAATACATGAAGATAATATACACATTAGTTTACATACATAGATCTAACTTGACACTGTCTTTTACTAGCCTATGTCCCTATCCTTCATAAGCATATCAAAGCCAAGTCCAAGCTTCTTGAAGCAGCTAAACTTCATGCTCATATAGGTAGCTCTTTTACTCTTGCACCTGCAAATGCAATTTTTCAAAAGAGCTATTAAGAAGATATACCTAAACCTTCCTTAACTTGCAGATCTAAACACATACCTTTGGGATAATTTAATGTTGTGTTCCAAACTCTAGATGTTAAGCTTTCCACATTGAATTCTGCACCTAACGTCATATTAGGTGGGAATTGGGTATCTTAACATGAGAGTTTTCAGATGGACTTTAACCCTGATCCCACAGCTGATACTTTCACGAGATCTCTAGTTAACCCTTTGGTTAAATGATCAGCTAAGTTATGTTGAGTTCTGACATACTCAACCGAAATCACACCATGCATGATGAGCTCACGAACCATGCTGTGTCTTACACCTAAGTGTCTTGACTTGCCATTATACACTTGACTATATGCCTTAGCCAATGTAGCTTCACTATCACACCTTATAGAAATGGGAGATATTGGTTTGGGCCACAATGGAATCTCATAAATCAAGTTTCTTAGCCAATCAGCTTCCTTACCAGCTGCCGCTAAGGCTACAAACTCAGATTCCATAGTTGAGTCAGTTATGCAAGTCTGTTTCTTTGAAGCCCAAGAAATAGCACCTCCCCCAAGTAGGAATACCCAACCACTTGTGGAAGAATGATCTTCCTTATTGTTTATCCAACTTGCATCTGAATATCCTTCAATCACTGAAGGAAATCCAATGTAAGTCAGACCATAATCAATGGTTCCTTTCAAGTATTTGAATACTCGACCTAATGCTTGCCAGTGATGAGTACTAGGATTGCTAGTAAATCTACTAAGCTTTCCAACAGCATACGCTATATCTGGTCTGGTACTGATCATAGCGTACATAAGTGATCCAATTGCTCTTGAGTACTCAAGTGGAGATACTGCAATACCTTTATTAGGTAATAGCTTCAAACTAGGATCAACAGGAGTACTTGCGGGAGAACAATCCTTGAAATTAAACTTGTTCAGGATCTTCTCAATATAGTGGGATTGAGAGATTGAAATGCCCCTGTTCTCACGTTTGATTTTAATACCTAAAATCACCTCAGCCTCCCCCATATCCTTCATAGCAAACTTAGATGATAAAAATTCCTTTGTTCTATCAACTTGATCTTGGTTAGTACCAAAAATCAACATATCATCTACGTACAAACAGATCATGACTCCGTTTCCAGAAGCATCAAACTTGCTATAAACACATTTATCTGCTTGGTTTAAAACAAAACCATTAGACAACACAATCTCATCAAACTTTTGATGCCACTGTTTAGGTGCTTGCTTCAAGCCATAAAGAGATTTAATTAATTTACACACCTTGTTTTCACTTCCAGGCATAACAAACCCTTCTGGTTGTTTCATGTAAATCTCCTCATCTAATTCACCATTTAAAAATGCAGTTTTCACATCCATTTGGTGAATTTTAAGATTATGTATAGCAGCAAGTGCTAATAATAATCTAATGGTAGATATCCTTGCTACAGGAGCATATGTATCAAAGAAGTCAATACCCTCCTTTTGTCTAAACCCTTGGATTACTAATCTGGCTTTGAACTTATCAATAGTACCATCCACCTTCATCTTCCTCTTGAAGATCCATTTACTTCCCAATGGTTTACAACCAGGAGGTAAATCCACCAATTTCCAAGTGTTATTTTGCAAGATAGAATCCATTTCATCTTGGATGGCTTCTTTCCAAAAAGAAACATCCCTTGAAGCCATTGCTTCACTATATGTCTTTGGATCCTCATCGACATTGAAACAATATTGATATTGAAAATTAATATCAACCCTCGAACCTTCAACTAAGTACAATTGAAAGTCGTCACCATAAGACTTGGCTTTTCTTTCTCTCGAACTCCTTCTTGGTTCAGTGCTAGTTGAAGTCATAATTTCTTTTCCACTAGAAATCTTTAAAGAAGGATTCATATCCTTTGGCCTAGGTATAGATGTGAATCTCTCTTCATCGTATTCTACATTTCCACTTCTTGCCTCAATGACCGTATGTACTGACACGTGGTCATTTGGTTCTATTACATAGAACCTGTGAGCAAATGAATGCTCCGCATATCCAATGAAAATGCATTCTATACCTCTTTCCCCTAAGTTTCTTATCTTAGGATCATTGAGCCTTACCACGGCTCTACAACCCCAAACTCTTAGTTTTTGCAACTCGGGTGGCTTTTTATACCAAAGCTCAAAAGGGGTTGTTTTGTTCCTTTTATTAGGAACCCGGTTTAACAAATAGCAAGCCGTCAACATCGCCTCTCCCCAAAACCCATTATTTAGACCCGAATGGGACAACATGGTATTAACCATCTCTTTTAGTGTCCTATTCTTCCTTTCCGCCACACCATTTTGTTCCGGTGTGTAAGGAGCTGTGGTATGGTGTATTATTCCAGTTGATTGGAAATACACCGGATCAAAATACTCACCACCTCTATCGGTATGTAGAGTTTTGATCAATTCACTTTGATGAAGCTCTACTTCTTGTTTATAGATTTTAAACTTTTCCAGAGCTTCGTCTTTTGCATGTAACAAGTAAACGTAACAAAATCTAGTAGCATCATCTATAAAGGTTACAACATACTTCTTGTTACCTAATGATGGTGTACCATGAAAATCACATAAATCACTATGTATCAAATCTAACAGTTTACTTTCCCTAGTAACATGTTGCATAAAGGGTTTTCTAGTGATTTTATTCAACTTGCAGATATGGCATTTTTCATTTGTTAAAGTTACTGCCGGAATTAAGCTCATTTTAGACATTTCCATAAGTCGTTTATAATGTACATGTCCTAATCTAGCATGCCATAATTCAGATTTAGACGAATTTACACTAGAAACAGAATCAATCATACAAACAGAATCATCACTAAACGGCACTTCTAAATTTAACATAATCATACCATTACATAGATAACCAAATCCGATAAAAGAACCATGTCTTGACAAGATATACTTGTCACATTCTAACACTTGTTTGTACCCGCAATTATTTAATACGATACCGGATAACAAGTTTTTCCGAATGCCAGGTACATACAATACATTACTTAAACTTAGAGTTTTTCCAGAAGTAAATACTAGTACTACACTTCCAATTCCGTGGATTGGCTCGGTTGCAACATTTCCCATCTTTAAAACAGATCCATCTTCAATTAATGTAAGGTCCTTGAACCATCTTCGATCCTTACATACGTGACTTGTTGCTCCCGAGTCATACCACCAAGCAACAGAATCATCCTGCACATAAAATGCTTCAGAAATTAGTGAAACATAATTCACATCCGAATTATAATTAAAGTCTAATTTCTGACCTTGTTGCTTTGGATCCTTAGAGGATCCACTAGTACCAGCTTCGTTCTTGCCTTTAACAACACGACAATCTCTCTTGAAGTGTCCTGGTTTACCACACTTCCAACAACCTTCATCCTTAGTCTGTTTTGAATGTTTCACAGCCTTGTTCTTCTTGTTAGGCCCACTTTGAAACTTCCTTTTGTTGTTTCCCTTGTTAGAATTTTTAAAACTAGGACCACTTTCTTCCACCATGTTAACAGAAGACCCACCAACGTGTTTATCTTTGTTAACCTTTTCCATGGCCCGACAAGACTCCTCAATTCGAAAACAACTTCCAAGTTCAACCAGATTCATTTCCTCCTTCTTATGTTTTAAAGTATGTTTAAAATCTTTCCAAGAAGGAGGAAGTTTATCAATGATAGATGGAACAGAAATTGCTTCATCCATCTTTAAACCATGTAGTTCGAATTGACCCAGAATTCTTAGACATTCATTATATTGTTCCATGATGGATCTATCATCAACCATTTTATAATTCATAAAATCACTGACTAAGAATTTCTTACTAGATGTGTCTTCAGCCATGTATTTGGCCTCTAGTAATTCCCACAGTTCTTTTGCAGATTCAACATTTTGATATATGTCAAAAAGAGAGTCACACATACCATTCAGAATATGCCCACGACAGATGTAATCATCATTCAGCCATTTTCCACGCTTCCTAGTTAGTTCCAGCGGTTCATTCGTCACTTCTTCAGGCATCGGGGTACTCAGAACGTACACCACTTTCAAATCCGTCAACAGGAAATGCATCTTCTTTTGCCAGCGACGGAAGTCTTGCCCTTCAAACTTGTCCAATTTCGCAAATTTGTTCATCATAGCCTTCGCAGATTCACCACCGCTTGTCATCTTCATAAAAATTGTTTGATCTTTGTTGGGCAAATTCGAAAATTGCTTGGATAAATCTGAAGTCGTGTAATCACTTTCAGATCAAACAATTGGAGTGGCTACCAATCTTTGATCGGATAAAATCAGATTGATTCTAGATTTCTGTATGAATTTGGTTGAGAGAATTTTGAGGGATTTTTGACGAACTGTAGATTCGTCTAGGGTTTGGAAACGGTTTGAGAGAGCGTATTTGCAGTTTTCCATAACTGCCTGCAGTTTTTGTTTTGAACAAAAACACCTTTAGTCCCTCATGTTTCAAAAGTGCATATTTTGTCCGAAATTTAATTTCTGATGCATTTTCGATAAAGGACTTTAGTCCCTCAGCTCGACCCCAGCCAGGGGCTCTGCCCCTTGGACCCCGCCAGGGGCTGCCGCCCCTTGGACCCCGCTTCTCTCGGGGGCGCTGCCCCCGAACCCCCGCCAAGGGGGCGCTGCCCCCTTGGATCCCCCGCCAAGGGGGCGCTGCCCCCTTGGATCCCCCGTTAGTCCCGATGACATTCAAATAAGCGTGCACTCTTATTTGTATGTCACGCGCAATCTCAAATTACACTAAAATATCCAACAGTATATGCAAACCTGCATTGTCAATTGCTTGAAACTCAATGCCTTCGACATAGATTGCATCATCTTTGCAGTAGTATGGTGAAAGGCTCTCTAGTAGAATCTTAAACACGACATTTTCCTTTTGATTCAAGAATCAGAACAACACAATCATCATCCACTCATCATCTCTCCGTTTTGAATTATATGCATGTAAGGTTTTGCTCCCCATTCTATACTTTAGGTTAACATATACATGGGGTTGCCGGACACGGGTTTAAAATCACAAAATTTGAAGACTAGATGGACCCCAGAAACCATATTTGGAGATAAAAGTTGAGTTCTTGTCTTGATTTTGATCATCAAATCTGCTACCTTGTGAAACCTGCAAGATATTAATGTCTAAATTAGGCCTAGTCTCTTTCCCCCACAAACAAACAACTACTTTCTAACTTAATATTACTCCTTGAACCAACATAAGTAGAATACAACAGCCTTTAGCTAGTAACTTTACTACCTGGTTAGACTGTGGCCAGTGGCAGATCTAGAAAAACTTTACAGGGGCAACGTTTCAAGAAAAAGGGGTAACGAAATCGAAAAAAATGTCAAACTTTTCCAAAATTTACACTATCGTCGGAGTGTCAAGGGGCAACGGGGGTGGTGTAACACATCATCCACCATCCAAGGTATCCCATGCCCTCTACAGTGGCGGATCCAGGAATTTTTCCAAGGGGTTCACTTTTCTAAGTGTCCGAACATAAAAAAAAATACGGAACGGTTCGACGATTCGGGTCGGGTAAAGTTCATAACATGGTAAAAATACGATACAAGAATGAAAAAAACATCGTCATGATAAATTTGAAAACACGAAACATAAATAAGATAGAGTTTTAATATTGAAACAATATCCAATATCCAAACAACCATGTAAAAGATATTACAGCATTAGAAAGCTCATTTACCCAAAAAAAATTCACAATTTGCAACTAACAATAGCACAATGAAATTAACAAAATCTTATGCATAAAACAGTATTTCTTACTTTCAAAATCATAAATTCACAAAAAACGATCAGCACATCCACAGCAACAAAGTAGTACAGTAAAAACCGAAAAACAACAATCACAAATTCACAATCACACAATCATATCATTATTCTATAACAGTATCTACCACCTAGAAGATTTAAACAATTCCACTCTAATGTAAAATTTACAAAATATAGGGTTTAGTTACCAGATATCAAAATCGGTCAAAAAACTGAGACGAGTCTAGTAAGGTCCGGTGAGGGCTGTGGCACGGCTGGCTGTGACGATGGCTGGAGGGAGAGTGGAGACAAGGGCACAAGGCTGAAGACAGTGGCTGTGGTCCTGTGGAGCGTGTTTTCAGTTCTGTTATAAGAAAGGAGCAAGACTTAACTAAAGTTGAAACCCTAGATGTAATTTGTTTTTAAATAAAAAAAAAAAAAAAAACGCGAAAAATTAGGGGAAAACGGGTTTCGAACTCGGGACCTCTTATTAAAAAGGGCAGAAAATTACCACTACACCAGTCTACAGATTTGTTTATAAAGTTCCCCTACAAAATATTAAGGAGTTCCTTCAGAATTTTATATATAGCTTAGCACTATAAAATACAAACCAAACGGGTTCCCGGGAACCCCCGAAGAAGTGTAGATCCGCCCCTGGCCCTCTATACCCCTTAGCCTCGTTAGGCCATCCGTAGTCATAAAGCCCCTTGTGGGGCGTTATGCGACACGTGTCGTGCCACGTCACACGGGGGCTTTATGGGGCGTTATATCATTAGAGCCCGTAGTCATAAAGCCCCTACCCATCATTACCTATTTAATAATTTTCAATTTTATTTAATTAATATTAAAAAGATTACTTGTTTGTGATTGGTCAAAGCTTTAAAAAGGAACCAGAATCAGGCGCCATTATCATCGCGCCACCCATCCTTTTTTTTCTCATAAAGCCCCTATGTAATGGTGTTTGGGGCTTTATAGGGGCTTTATGTGGGTGCATAGCGCCCCAGTACACAAGACCTTAGTTTAGTTTAAAAGAATCTCGGGATGGAAATAAGGCTGGATTTTGCAAGATTTAAAAAGTCAGACCACTAAAAAAGTCAACTTTCCTAAAAAAGGTCATCCTTCTTGCTGATAAAAGTCACGCTTGTCCACTCATTGTTGATGATCAGATGATCACTTACTTTAATTGGTTTTAGTGTAGTTCCCCTATATTCAGTGTTTTAAAAATGGGTTTTTAAATCATACCGGCTTAAAATAGTATAATCGGTTGAACTAGATTATATCATGTGGTTCAACTAGATTGACTAGTTAACCTTATAAGAGTATAATTGCAAAAAATGCAACATCAACTCAAAAAATAATCCAAAATTACATGATTCCATAAAAAAATCCAAAATTTAAAAATCAATTTTGAAGATTTTGTAAACCGGATTAACCAGAGGCGGTTTAGACCTTATGACGTTTCCTTGTTCTACCGCCCTTAAACTTATCAGCTATATATCCGGTATTACCGGCCGGTTTATACCGGTATTTAAAACATTACCTATACTGCACGTGTAAAAATACAGCATATACTACAGATAAGATAGGTGTGATTTGAGTTGATATTTCAACTAGGCCAACTTTTGGCTCAATTTAAGATAGGTGTGTTGTTAGGAATCTATAACTGGCCTATGTGGCTTATTGGGCATAGATTTGATTGTCTTTGTTCTGATAGTTTTTTATGTTAAGATCAATGGAGATCAAATAAAAATAAAACAACACTAGAATTCGTAAACTTAAATCAAATTAAGTTATCAACTAAACTTTAGACACATTGTACGAGAGAGAACCTTGATTTTGATACAACATACCACGTATGTGGAGTCCTGTTTCTACATGGTTAGCGGCTATAATAAGTAATAACACATTGTTCGAATAATTGAGAGCGAACGAACTGAATTATAATGTTGCAGAACGCTGCTTTTATTTTATTGAACATACTTAAACGTCAAAAAGGTTTAAATATAACTTACAACAGAAACAAAACAAATGAAACCAACTATGATCAATTCAGCAACAACCCTCCGAACGACCAAGAACTTATTTAGACTTATTCAAGCACTTAAATGGCTACTAAAAACACAGCTACTTCCAATCTTATCGGTCTCAAATGTACTTAGATTGGACGAAACTCAATGCCACGTACAATAAGTCCTGACATAGTTCCTTCATAAGTTATCAATTTCAAATCAACAAAAAGATGATCATGTTTAATCTCGTTACTCGACTTAAATATCCAGATGATAACCTCCATCCATCCATCGTTCCTCTTTTTTGGAATCCAATCACCATCATGTAAACTCGTTGGGTGTGGGGATCTAAAATAAAGAATTCCTCTCCTTTTTGTGTGGGAAAAATCCCGTACTAGCACCGGAGCATGCAATCCGCTACACTTTTCTGAAAGCTTGAACACAAGGTAACATGCATTGTTCGTATCTGCTGACAATATCTGTCTCTGAATCTTGTATCTTATACGAAATAGTTGGTGTCGTTGAAACTCAATCGCCCCACTAAATATGATTGCATCTTGATGTATTTGGTGTGATTTATACATACGCCCTCCATACATATTTTCGCCTAGCTTTTCCCTGTAATCCAAGTGGGGGCATTAAAGTGGGTTGGACTATGAATTGGTTCAGACGGTTAGGCTTGATTGTGCTAAATCTGGCTTGCCCGTGTGACATCATATAATTCATCAAGTACTTCTTAAGATATAATAATTTCTTTCTAGCTAGTCGTATAAAACCACATTCGAGATATAAAACTTTTAAAATCCATCTATTGACATTTACTTGATATTATATTGTCATTTGGTAATAAACAAGAATAATATCGTTTAAAAAATGAATTTTATTATCATGAGAATAGTTCAAAATTCAAACCTGCCAAGGTATCGGCCCATCGATGAATAATTGGTGCAGACAACCTTTTTTGCAGAAAGCATCATCTCTTCTTTCTCTTCCTGCATACAATTAAGAGTTATATATAATCATAACAAGAGTAAATATTTTCCTTATTAACTGCGAAATGTTGCATGCACCTTATCCATATTCGAGTTTTCTATCAAGACATTTTGGACTTCCTTTAACCTCTCGCTATCTTCATGGCTCACCTGCATCATTGTTTGAACACTGTTATAAATTTGTGTTTAATGTAGATATGAAAAGTTTGCATTAAATGATTGTTTCCAAACTTGCATTTTCAATGGCTTGAAATTCAATGCCTTCAATGTATATGGAACTATTTCCACAATAACCTCGTGACATGCTTTCCAATTGAACCTCAAAATCAGTATCTTCCTTATGTTTCAAAGATTGACACAATTCAATCATCATCCACCCATCTTCCTTCCATGTTGCAAAATATGCATGTAAGGTCTCATTCCCCATTTTGTACTTCAGATTTACATACATCCATTTAGCTTGAGATTTTCTTGGACCCCAAAATCGAAAGATGAGATGAACCTTGTGATAAACACTTGGAGATATAAACTGAGTTCTTATCTTGATTTGAATCTTCAAATTCGAAACATCAATAATCTCTGCTACTTTCGGAAACCTGCATGTTTATAGATGAATCAGTTCATGCTCTGTGCTAGGTAGCAAACTGATAATCAGCATGCAACTGATATCTAATAGACTTATAATGCTAAAGTTTACATGCAGTTTTTCCCTTATGATAATGTGACAATATTCAGGAAAGCAAACACAAGGAGAAAGAGATACAAATACACGTAGAAAAAGATACAAACCTTGAATCCTGAATAGATCGCCACTTAAGTGAGCTACGTTTTTTGTATGAAAAGTTTCTTGCGGAAATCAATTCATTTCTTTCTCCATTACTGCCAAGTGAAAGCCACTAGATACAAAAGAAAATGAATCAAGCACAAATTCAGTGTGATTTGTGAAAGCATTGTGATATTGGGAACCTTCGAAGACACTTGATAGTTAAATATCCATTTGCTTTAACAGATTTTTTTTCTTTTTTGAAAAGAAAACTTCATTAAAACACAGCCAACCCGAAACCCGGGCGGCACAGAACAACACACAACTACACAATTATAAATTTACACCAGTTATCCCAAGAGACCTGATTCGACTTAGACCTATTCTTAAACAAGAGATACCCGGTTGAGCAAATATCGCTGAAAACATCGTCAATCTTAGAGATATAAATTAAGCTTCGATTATTTAGCTGTCATTAAAGACAATGGCGGGTTCGGAAAAGTGATCGGGGAAGGGAGTTTGCCGCGAGGCATTCCGCCGCCGGCTCAATTTCGGTGAACTTGGACATGTTTGAATGGTGACTACTCACCGATGAGAGAGTGGAGAGAGAGGAGGCTAATGGTGTGCACCACTTTCTTCCAACCAATCTCATATTTATTCTATTTCATTTTTGTTTTTTACAGATAAAATTGTTTGGGTGAAGAATCCCTAGTGAATAAGTGCAAAATGAAGAGTGAAGAGCAAAGTTGACATGATGACATGAGGTGATTGGCTAACTGAAGTGTTTACCAATTTGCATGTGTTTGAGCACCAGTTTCACCTTAAGTGAAGTGTTATATGAAGAGTTAATTACCACTTTGTCGTCTTTAAGGAGAGTTCCTTTGGAGAATATGTCGTCCAGATCCTTTTTCATTTCGGGAGACTCGTACATCTTTGCCATGCTTGAAATCTGGATGATACTTTTTGTGAGCCCATATTAAACGATTTAATTTTATATTACAATAATTCAGAATTTAAAAAAAATGTGAATTTATTTTCGTATTAACTGTGAGCCCGCCCTTTTTGAAAAATAAAAAGGAATATTTAATAAGAATTGGCTTTCATGCACAAAACAGTCCGCTTATCTTGAAATTTTAACTGATTCTACGTTCATGTTTCAAGACTTATCATTTAACAACCAGTACGTTGTTTAATTTTTTTTTTTAACGGCCAACAAATCAATCCCGAGCACTCTCGGGACACCCACTGGACAAACGGAGTACTCCGAGAGTTTACTGAGCTGTCCACCACCAATTCCGGGGAAAACCCGGTAACCCACCCGCCTGTAGGCACGACGGTAAAATTACCGATAAAATCCGTTTGACTCAAGGATCGAACCCAAGTTTCATTGAGTAGAAATGTATTGAAAGGAAACAAAATAATAATTTATAGAAAGTTGAAACTTACTTGAAGATTCAGTGCCTTCTCAAGTTTTGTTATTACCTCCGTTACTCGTGGCCGATACATCTTATAGGCTAAGCATAAACCGGCAATATCTGCAAAGGTACCTAACGATTTACGATCAATTTGTTCCTCCATACCCTCTAGTAACACTAGGTCATTAAGAATTTCTTGTCCGTTGTCGATGATATGGCCACTACCACGGTCCTCGGGATTCGTCAATCTCCCCCACAACACCTCCTTTAAAACCACACCTAATGAATATATATCCGACTCTCGTGTTAAATAACCCCCTTTTAGATCATTTTTCGAAACGTAGCTCAGTGAACGATAAGCATTATCATCAGTGACATGCTCAATTGGCTTCGTGTCAAACAATGGGGTGGACAACTCAAAATTGGAAATTTTAGCCTTCCAATCACCATCTAATAGAATACTAGAACTTTTGATGTCCCTATGAATCGTTGAAACACTTGTATGAAGAAACTCTAATCCTTTTGCGACATCTATGCATATCTTGAGGCGTCTCACCCATGTAAGACTAGGATCTTCCACATGCTTTTCGAGGCTACCATTGGAAGCATTTTCATAAACAATTATTTTTTCACGCATTTCATTGCAGTAGCCTACAAGAGAAATGATATTCTCGTGCTTGTACTCGTTAAGAATTTGAAGCTCTGTAATAAATTGTTGGCGACTTTGAGGAAACTTGCTATCCCACCGCTTGGCAACAATGGTAGTAGTACGTTTATTAGCATTTGTAATTTCTCCTTGGTATTGCTTCCAGTGTCTTCCTTCTCCAATGATTTTACTGAAGTTTTTTGTTGCTGATTTTATGTCTTCAAAGGAAATATGGAGGCTATTCGTGTTATCTTCCTGTGAAACACGACGCTCAATCAACTTGGTAATTCAAAAACCAAATGAATCTTCTCTATTTAAGTATAAAAAGAAATAGAGTATTAAGAATGTGCTTAATACTTAATTTAATATACTTAATTTAATACTTAATAGGACATATAGAATATGAATATGAAGAGAAAAAAAGGCTTAATAGGACATATAGAATAAGAATATGAAGAGAAAAAAAGAAGTTGTAGCCAGAGTTACTTACTTGGCAGCGTAGTGCTTCCTCGAGTTGTTTGATCACATCTTCTATTGTTGGACGGACGTCTTGACTTACAGCCACGCATTTATACGCAATTTCTGAAAACTTATCCCAAGAATCTTTATTGAACTCTCCATTTAGATACGCAACTTCTAAAAAGTTTTCCCAAGAATCTTGATTGAACTCTCCATTTAGAATAAAAATGTTGTCATCTACGTGCTTTATTTTTGGATCTACCAACTGTTTTAATGATCTATCTTCATAGCGTTGTCGAGCTTTTTCTGCAAGACCTCCATTAAAAGCAACATCGTATGCCAACCTCCCACATAGGATTTCAAATAGCACAACTCCAAAGGAGTAAATATCTGATTTCTTTTTCAACCTACCAGTTTTTTCATATTCTGGATCCAAGTAATATGGAGTCCCTGCAATATGCTTGGTAAAAAGGGTAGTGTTGAGTTCTTGATCTCGTTGGTGTAACCATGAGAGGCCGAAGTCAGCAATCTTTGCCACCCACTTGTCATCCAATAATATATTATCACTCTTAATATCACGATGAATTATTGTGTTTTCGCCCGGTATACCGTTGTGAAGGTGTTGCAATCCATGTGCAATATCAAGACATATTTTTATACGCCGAGTCCAAGTAAAGTTAGCGGTGTTACCATCTCCCAAATATTTAGAAAGGCTTCCTTTAGAAGCATACTCACAAACAAGAATCATTTCATCGTCTTCGTCACAAAAACCAAGAAGTGAAACTACATTTTTATGCTTAGCTTTAATAAGCATGTCAATTTCTGCCATGAATCTTCGTTCCGTTTCTTCGTCTCTACTTTGGGTGATGCGTTTAATAGCAACAGTTCTAGTGCCATCGTAGCACTTGAGTTCTGCTATGTATACCATGCCGTATCCACCTAACCCAATGCGATTTCTTGGTGAAAAATTATGGGTTGCCTTATTTATTTCACTTAATGGAACTTTTAGGTAATCCATGCGTCCCTCCTGCACCGTTACATGTCAGAAGAAATATAAAATACATCTTTGTCACTTTATCTATTTCTATATCTATAATGTATGTAAAGGTCTTAATTGCAAAGAAGCTTATTGGATCTTAAACCTATACTCAAACATTAGAGAGAAAAATATTTATAAAAACATTTACTAAGAAAATGTTGACCTATAATTCTTGACCCAAGTGTTTGTTGGTTTCAGGTCCCTCACTAAACACTCATAAGACACACTCACAAAACACACAATTATATGTATACTTATATGAATGTAAAATTGCAGAGGTAAACGAAAATGACTACTGTATTTGATAAAAGAAAAGGGTTGTATTGATACAATTATTACTATCCTATTTATACTAAAAAACTAAAATCACATGCTAAAATAGATAACAAAATATCAACTAACAAACTTCACAATTTCATCCATGATCTCCACCAATTTACTCGGTCAACATCTTGACCAATTCACAAACAAAACTTGCTGCAAAAGGACTCCAATAATTTCACGTGACAACAAGTGCTAGAATGACCCTTTTACCCTTGATTTATTTGCTCTTTTTACCCGTAACCGGTGACCCGAATTGAACCCGCGACCTGCGATTCGCGTGACCCGTAAACAAAACCCGATTTACCCAACAATCACCCACTTAATCGGTTTGTCCACACTCGTCACTTATAGCACCGAACCACCATTTTTTTCTGAACCGTCACGACCTATCTCGGACACCCGACCTCCACTGATCACGTCTAAAGTCTCCCGGTTCATCCGGAATAAATTCACCACACTTGTAACATGTAACATGGCATCCCATTGGAACCGTTCATTCACATCTTGACTCATCAAGGATCAACGACCTCTCCCCGGCCACATCCTGTTGGTGCACTTGTGTCTGTACTTTGTCTGTATTATGTCATGATACCGAACGATGTCTTGTGATATTCTGAGTTACGTCTTAGGTTTGTTATTATGTGCGTTCGATGTAAGTTTGACCAAGTCAACCATCCTCCTGGTTTGACTTGACCAAACAGTTAGCACATTGGTTGAAAGATGTTTGGGTCGAAGGATGTGTCATCGAAGGATAGTTTAGATCCTTCGATGAGCTCGAAAGATAAACCTCCGATAGATATAGATGGACCTCGAAGGATATCATCCTTCGAGGTATTTGTGGATCCTTCGAGCTGTTTCAGATCGATAGATGATCTTTCGATCAGTCTATCTGATCCTTCGACCAGACAAGCTGTGTCGGGTATATATACCCATGTGTTGTGTTCACTTTAGATACAGAAAGATAGCGAGACAGGAGAGAACACCCAGAGCAAAAACAGACACACACGAGAGTTAGAGAGAGTTTGCAGAATACATTTGTAAACCTTGTGCTGTAACCGATCTTTCATACGTTTTAATACAAGAAGTGTTAATCGTTGAGTCTTGTGTGTTTATCATTGTCGTGTTCTATCTCGGTTTGCATGCTAGATTGGATTCCGCACTTGCTAGTGTGTTAGATATAACAAGGAATAGGCTTGACCTCAACCTCCGAGGGACCTACAAGTGGTATCAGAGCCGTGGCTCTTCTCCTTGTTAAAAACCGGGTTTATACAAGACTTTGGAGTGTTTTGGACAAAAACTCACTGTTTTAGCAACCGTTTTTACTGTTTTTCTCGCATTTCCAGACGTTAAAAACGTGTTCTAAACTAACCGGGTGTGTTAAAGAACGGGTTGGGTAACTTAAAAACTTGTTTTTGAGAAGGTGGGTAATTTCCGGCCAAAATTCCGGCTTACTCCGGTACCGGTTTTCTGGTTAAGATCTGTCCTTTTTGGGTAATATTTTATTGTTCAAATCTGTTTTGGTAAACAATGATGGTCTGAACCATACTTTCTGCCGAAAGATTTACCAACCCATTACCTTTTTCACCAACCTGTCACTTTTGTCAACTGTGTCAGTCAGTTCGAAAGATATCCTTCGAAGTCGAAAGATCGTCTTTCGATCAAAGGAGGTTCGATAGATAATCATCCTTCGAACATCCTTCGAAGTCTGTGACTTATCCTTCGATCCAAGGAATCTTTTCGAAGCATACATCTTTCGGTCTACAGTTCTTTTTCGAAAGACAAGGATCCTTCGATTGGAGAGTCTTTCGAAATCATTGTTCGAAACTCAACAGTGATCTTTCGAACACTGTTGATCCTTCGAACAAGTGTTGATCCTTCGATCCCAGTTTGTTTAAGTTTAACAAGTTTGTGTTTTTCTCATCTTTCGATCAGGGATCCTTCGGCTGGTGTAACAATTTTTCTTGATCAAAAATGAATTCAATGTGGGGTGTTCCGATAAATACAGAGATGTATTTTGGTACTCCGGCTCCGGATTCGGGTTCGCAAGCTAATGCTACATCTACCGGTCAATGGGCATTCGTATCAAATCAAGCTCCAAGTATTCAAAGCATTTTGCTAAGCGAAAGTGAAACGGGAAGTTTGAATAAGCCTCCAAAGTTGATGCACTTAAGTGAATATCCGGGATGGTTTGATAGATTTCATACATACGTCCTTGGTCAAAATACAGAATTGTGGTTGCGCTTCATCACAGATTTTGATCAAACAATAGAGGTTGCCGCTTCATCTGCTGTTACGTTTGCCGATCTTACGGAAGATCAGAAGAAGGTCTATGACTTAGAAAAGAAAGCGTATGCCATTCTTACTCAGGCGTTAAGCAAAGATATTTATCATCAATTTGTCAGTTTCAAGACAACGAAGCAGTTGTGGGACGCATTGAAGATAAGGGGCGTAGGAAATGAAGCGACACGTCAATTGAGAAAAGATCTGCTAAAGAAAGAGTTTGATGGTTTTACTTGTATGCAGAATGAATCTTTAGGAGATTTGACAAGTCGATTTAATCATTTGCTGACTGAATTGGCAAATATTGGGGTTGTAACAACTTCAGCAGAGATAGTGAAGAAGTTTGCAGATGCACTGCCACCTCAATGGAACACTTTCTTAGAAATCATGAAGTACAATGGCACTTTAGCTACAACAAACTTCAATGACTTTGCTCAACTCCTGGAAAACAAGAATCAGGAAGAAACTCTCAAGGCAAAAAGAGTTCCAGTGCCACAAAATCCTGAAATGTATTATGGAGCTTCTAGCACTTCTACAAAACCTTCTTCACACGCTCCAATTCAAACAGCATTTGTGTCTAGCACTAGCTTGTATGGCACTCCTCCTCCAACAACAGACATGTATGGAAATCCGCTTAATCCAGTCCCTCAACCAGTACCACAACAGCAAGCATGTTATGGAAGCACATCATCTGCTAGTCAGCAATCAACGCCAAATACAGTACGGCTCGACACCTCAAGCTTTTCTAAAGTCAGTGTGGAAGTAGCAAAGGAACACATGGAGCTGCTAAACACTTTGGTGAGCGCATACTGTGGATTAGTGGAAGGTCAGATTGGAAACATTAATCTGACACAAGAAGACTATCAGCAGATTGATAAGGAAGAGATGGATTTGATGGACATCAAATGGGCTTTCGCCAGTGCTGTAAGGAGAGCAAAAGATTTCATGGAAAGAACTGGAAGAACCAGCTTGGAAAGCAAGAAAGACACCAAGTATGGGTTCGACAAGCAAGCTGTAAAGTGCTTTAACTGTGGTGAACGGGGTCATTTCAAAAGGGAATGCACAAGACCAGCTCAGCATGGAAACCAGAATCCTTTCAGAAACCAAGGCAACCAGCAGAACCAGAACAGGAACAATGTTCGTACTTTGATACCTGTCAACAACCAAAGCCAAGCAGGACCATCAAATGCCAACCAGGCACTTGTGGTTCAAGTAGATGAAGGTTGTGATTGGTCGCTTAAGTTGGGAAATGATGCTCCGGATGGAACAGCGTGTTTTGCTGAGGTTGTCAAGGATCTTAAACACACCAGTGGTGGAGAATCTTCCACCAATGGTGATGAATCTTCTGAGGATGAAGACTGCTCCGGTTACAGTGGAAGTTCAGATGAAGAGTCCTCGAGTTCAGGCAATGATCATTTGGATGATACATCAAGTGTGTCAGTCGATGCAGAGGTTGATGAGCTATTGGGAGACAATGCAGCAGGAAATCACAGGAGATCTATTTTGGTGGATCAAGCTGCTTATTTTTCTTCTTCTCTCCATTCAGCCTTTATGGCTAATGTCGACAGTTCATCAAGTCAGGTATGTGTCGATGAACCCACTGTAGATAGTTGTGATAATTGTGATAGTTTGAGTGTTAAATGTGCTGATTTAGAGACAAGCATGTCTGAGTTGCAAGGCAAACATGATGCTTTACAAGCTAGCTTGTTTGACTTGCAAGACAAACATGTTTCATTGAATGATAAGTGGTGTGAATTGCAAATCAAACACGAGGCTTTGCAAGAGAAATATGATGTGACATTCCTTCACAACCAGAAGTTGACCGTTGATCTTTCCAAGTGCACAGAAGCCAACATGTTTTATGAAAATCATGAAAAGGAGTTTAAATCGGTAATTGAAAAATTAAAGAAAGATAAAACCGAGTTAACTAAAATGGTTTCCAGAAAACAAACTGACATTAATTTGTATATAACTCGTCTTGAGGTAATGCAAAAGGAAATGGCTTGTGTGAAAACTGAAAGTGAGGCGATCCAACTTAAGCTAGACAGTTATTTGAGCTCTAGCTATGTGTTGCATCACATCATTGACGTACAGAAAGAGAAACGGGAAGTTGCATTGGATACAAGAAATGTCCACCACCTGTGAGACACAATTATGATGCCATGCCTGACGAGGAGGATAGAACTTTCTTTGAACCATCTGTTCCGCTAGATGTTAATGAATTTGCAACAGGACTCGGATACAAGAAAGAAGCATCATCTGATTCAGATGTGTCAGCAGATACATTTGTAACTGCTGAACAGAATCAGGATCCTCCAGTTGTGATTGAGGATGCTGATTCTTCTGATGATGAATCTGATGATACTGATTCAGCAAAGTCTGAGGCGGTGATAAAAGAAGAGGACATACCTCTTGAGAATCATATTCTGTGTGATCCTCCTGCAAAACCTGCTAAGACTGTTGCAATCGAGTCCTTGTCTGCACAAGAGTCGGAGAGTGTGGATTTGCTGTATACTCTTGTTGGTGATGAGAAAATTTATTCTGACAGAGATTTTCCTATAAAGAATGTTAATCAATCTTTAATCAGTAAAGTCTTTGAGAATTCGACAAGTAAGTTTTTGGGAAAGACAGGATCACGTGTTACAGTAACACAATGTCCTCCTATTCCAAAGGCCGAAGTTTGAAAACAATATGGCAATAAAAAATTACCAACAGTACAAAAACAGCAAAATCATGCCAAACCTAAAGGAAAATCACCGACTCAGGGTCAGAAGAAACAGACCCAAAAGAAGAACAAAAATGTGAACTTTGTGAAATCTAAGGGAACAGACAAAATTGCAACGTTTGAAAACCAATCTAACTTAGATTTTGTCAAGAAAGCAACTGTGATGAAAAGAAATGAACCAAATAGTTCAAAACCTAGTACCTCGGGATCACAAAGTTCATCATCGGCAAGACGATCACATGATACTTCGGGGTTTGTTGAACGAAGATCATGTTTTGAATGTGGTACAATTGGACATATAATTCGAAACTGTCCGTATCTTCATAAGTTAAAAGCCAAAGAAGATGATCCCCATGAACGCAATCACCAAAAGCGATCTGTTTCTGTAAAACAAGATCCCCGTGTGATAAAAGAAAGGGAAAAGAAACAGAAACGCCAACAGGTCAAGAAAATTGAAAAGGCGATTAAAACCGATGTGGTTAACAAAACATCTGTTTCTGTCAAACCAAACAATTTAAAAACTTCATACAACCATGAAGTTAAGTTTTTAAAGAATAACACTGGTATAACAAAACAGACCTGGAAACCAAAAACGGTTATTGAATCAGGGGGACCATCACAATTTTCAAATCATCAAAGAATAGAAGTTATTGTTGTTGATGAAAATGGAAGACCCAAGACCACAATGGCTTGGGTCCCCATCTCCAACTAATTATGTGAGTTCATGTGCAGGGTGTTCCAGGAGGAACTATCAGTAGTCATTGGATTGTTGATAGTGGGGCATCCAGGCACATGACAGGCGACATGAAGCTTCTCTACGACGTCAAATCTATTAGAGGAGGTTATGTTGCTTTTGCTGGAGATAAGGGCGGATATATTACGGGTGAAGGAATGATTTCCAACGGGGTTGTTAGTTTTGATAAGATCAACTTCGTACAACAACTTGATCACAATCTTCTTAGTGTTTCTCAAATTTGTGATAAGCAGTTCTCAGTACACTTTGATGCAAATGGATGTTATGTGCTGAAACCCGGCTTCAAAATTCCCAAAGAATGGATTCTCTTGTCGGCTCCAAGGATAAATGATTTGTATGTTCTTGATATGAGCCAAGCTATCACAACGTCTGCACAAGCAACCTGTTTCGTTTCCAAAGCCACAGAAAAAGACTCAATCTCTTGGCACAGACGAATGGGTCACATTCACTTACGCAAAATGAATCATTTGGTGTCAAATGAATTGGTGAATGGTGTTCCTCTTAAAAACTTTCATCTTCAAGACATCTGTGTCTCGTGCCAGAAAGGAAAACAAACGAAGAAGCGACACCCTACAAAGAAAATCAACACGGTGGCTGTTCCTCTTGAACGTTTGCACATGGATTTGTTCGGTCCTGTCAAGCATAAAAGCATTAGGAATGATCAATATTGCCTCGTGATTACTGATGATTATTCAAGATTTTCTTGGGTGGCGTTCATGGCACACAAGAGCGAAACCTTCGGTATTATCAAAAACTTGATCATTCAGATTGAAAATCTATATAAGTTGAAGGTTAGGCGGATACGTAGCGACAATGGTACTGAATTCAAAAATCATGCCATGGCGGAGTTTTGCACTTCAAAAGGTATTCTTCACGAATTTAGTGCGGCTTATACTCCTCAACAAAATGGCGTCGCTGAACGTAAGAACCGCACCTTGATCGAGACTGCAAGGACTATGTTGGTAGAGTCACAATTGCCGATTCCATTCTGGACTGAAGCTGTGGCCTCTGCATGTTATACGTTGAACCGAGTTCTTACAGTCAAAAGACACAACAAGACCTGCTTTGAGCTTATTAACAAACGGAAACCAGATTTGTCATATCTTGAACCGTTTGGAGCCCCGTGCACACTAATCGATCCTAATGGAAAGTTTGGGGCAAGAGCCATTGAAGGATACTTTCTTGGGTATTCCACCCCGAACTTAAGAGTCTGGAATCTAGAGACTAAAAGGGTCGAGGAATGGTCTGAAGTCAGAGTACAAAGGCACACTTTGCTGGTTAGAAATCCTGGTCAGCCTTGGATGTTTGAGTACGATGACTTTTTCAATTCGATCAATGTTGAAGCAGTTGAAGAAAATGCTGCTGCCAGGATGTTTTTCGAGAGTGACAATGCAACAGTTTCACCGTTGGTTCGTCCCATTATTGTCAATCAAGAACCATCTTCAGTGAACAACAATGCTCTCGACAATGAGGATTTTCACGATGCTACCGAATTGAACGAATCTTCAGAGGATGATGAATTTCTCGATGCAGATCAAGAAGCTCCAATAACAGCAGTTCATGGTACCTCAGAGGGTACTCCTCCAGTGGACGTCCCTAGAACAGCTGAAGCTACTGCATCATCCTCTTCGTCAATTCCGGGTATTGAATTGGTTGTTGATCTCAATCTCAACAACCTGGGTATTAATGTTCTTGTACCAGATAATCCAGAAACTAGGATTCACAATACCCATCCTCAACAAAACATCATCAGAAATGTACAAAGTGGCGTTCAAACAAGAAACATGTTGCGAAACAACAACAATGCAGGCTTGTATACGGCGATTAGAGAATCTGGTCAACAAAACGATTGGTCTTTCGCGTGTTATGTTTCACAGGAAGAGCCAAGAACTTGGAAAGAAGCTTTGAAAGATAACTCTTGGGTTGAAGCAATGCAGGAAGAACTGCAACAATTCCAGAAGCTTGGTGTCTGGAAACTCGTAGAGAAACCTGCTGGTTACAAGAAGATTGGTACCCGTTGGGTGTTTAAATGCAAAAAAGGATGACCGTGGAGTTGTTATTCGAAACAAAGCAAGGCTAGTCGTTCAAGGTTTTCGTCAGATTGAAGGGATCGACTACAACGAAGTCTATGCACCTGTTTCACGTCTAGAAGCAATTCGGATCTTTCTGGCTTATGCCTCATTCAAAGGTTTCAAGGTATACCAGATGGACGTGAAAAGTGCATTCTTACATGGTGTGGTGGAAGAAGAGGTGTACGTCGAACAGCCTCCAGGTTTTGAAGATCCTATCCATCCCGATCGGGTTTGGTTGCTCAACAAAGCTCTCTATGGTCTACATCAAGCACCGCGAGCTTGGTACGCAACCTTATCTAATTATCTGCTGGAGAATGGATTTCGCAGAGGTCTTATCGATTGTATTCTTTTCATCAAAGAACAAGATGGAGATCTTCTACTGGTTCAGGTATACGTTGATGATATTATATTTGGTTCTACTAATGATGTTTTGTGTAGGAATTTCGAGCGTATCATGCAGGATAAATTCGAGATGAGTGCTATGGGGGAAATAACCTTCTTTTTAGGCCTACAAGTACAACAAACCGAGTCTGGGATATTCATCCATCAGACTAAATATGTTGGTGACATCTTGAGCCGGTTCCAGATGTCTGATGCAACGCCCATCGGTACCCCATTGCCGCAAAATCACGGAATTACTCCAGACTTGAAGGGTGAAGCTGTTAGCCCCTCGTACTATCGCGCGATGATCGGATCTCTTATGTACCTCACAGCATCAAGACCAGATATAATGTACCCAACGTGCCAGCTTGCCAGATATCAAGTCAACCCGAAGGCCTCACATCTTGCAGCTGTAAAAAGGATTTTTCGTTATTTGAAGGGTTACCCTGACACCGGTCTATGGTACCCTAGGGATAATAACTTTGACTTGATCGCATTCAGTGATTCTGATTTTGGCGGATGCAAAATCGACGGCAAATCCACAACGGCTGGATGTCAGTTTTTGGGAAATCGCCTAGTCACATGGCAGTGCAAGAAGCAGACGTGCGTCGCTACATCAACATGCGAAGCTGAATACATTGCTGCCTCAAGTTGTTGCTCCCAAGTCCTATGGATCCAACAACAATTGCGCGACTACGGTTTTGAATTCCTAACTACTCCTATTTACGTTGATAATTCTGCTGCCTTACAGATCACTAGAAATCCGGTGCAGCATTCAAAGACTAAGCACATCGAAATTAAGTATCACTTCATACGTGATTGCTTTGAGAAAAGGCTAATCGATGTTGCTTACGTCCACACCGATGACCAACGTGCCGACCTTTTTACCAAAGCATTTGACAAATCAAGATTTGACTATTTATTATTGGTAAACGGCATTAAGGTCAAGCAAGAGTAAAACCAACATCGGAAAATCATTTTTGTAAATACCTTTGTGTTTTAAATTTGTCTTAGTTTATTGATTTTAGGGGGAGTAAATCCAAAATTTGAAAATCCAAAAACATCAAAAATTTTCAAAAACACAAAAACAATAGAAAAACAAAAATGAGTTTCCTGGCGAGCAAAAGAGAAAATGATAGTACATCAGTGGTCTGTCTAAACCTCTTTAAACCTTAAATGCAAAATGAAAAACGATAAGCAGCTCTATATAAGATGTATCGGTAGGCTCACAATCATTTTAAAGTGTGCAGGGTGATATAAACTTAATCCGACTGAAGACCAGGTGGGAACCACTCATTGGCATATGGTCTTGGTACCGAAATTTCGTTTGATAGATTGCCGAGGTTCTGAGATATTCGGTCTTTATGCTGCTTATCATCTGGGTATCATGGTTGTATCATTTATCGAAAAATAATGGGGACGCAAGTCTAGATCTTCCATGATACCATACATACGTGTACATACTGCATACGACCTCAATAAGTGATCAACAATCACATGTCCACCCAAATAAGTGATAATATATCACAAATTCTTTCCGGGAGTCAAGTTCGTCTCTCTGCTGTACGAAAGTACGGACCTGTTCACGGACTTACTCCTGTGCCTTCATGCATCGAAAATCAAGTTCCTCATCAATAAGTGATTCTATCACAAAGGGCTTGTTTTCAAATCAAAATAAGTGAGAATCTCACATCATATACGGTCAAACAGATGATAATCGGTATACTCACCGGTAAGATGAACCCTCGTGCATACCTTGATACGGGAATGTGTCGTGATGTGGATGAACACCGGTCGGTAAGTATAAATCATACCTTAACGTATCCCCTCGCCATGATTACATATGATAAGTTGAGCTTATGTGGACAACAATACCGATAATTGTTATAGGATGCTTATCTTAATGTTAACTAATTGAACAACAAGAGCGTTTTGGCATGACCGTACACTGATATGATTCTCTTACCCTCGAAACTCGCAAAAAGAATGTCTGTAAATATTTATTTAATGCTTTCAGTTTCTGCATCGTTGTATATATATTTATTTACTGCTTTCAGTCTTTACATTTGAAATATTCAAAAAGTCCAAAAAGATTTTAGGTGTGTTTTAATATAAACTTTCTAAAAGCCAAAAAGATTTTATTTCTGTCTTATTTTCGATTGTACGATGTTGGATCTCGAGTCTTCGTTACCTGAAACCTGATTGAAAACCGAAACGACTAAATCTTCATAAACGGTCGAAATTTGCAAGTTTTGAAAGTTAAAAACTTAAAACTGAACAATTTGTTAAACTTTCAAACTGTCGGACGGTGTTTGTTTGAACAGTGGTCACATGTGTGTAGTTTGCTTATGATATTCCAGGCAGTTGTTCTCATTACGCGTTTAGATTTCTTGCATGTGCAGATTCTAAAGGCAAGGAGAACATGGTCGATGACAAGCTTCGGAATGAAGACACGATGTGAAGGCACTCAAATGATGAAGATGATCGAGTTGCCGCTGACCATCATCAACACCACAAGGATCTCAATTCATAAAGATCAAGACTTTCACGAACATAACTCAAGGGGGAGCTTATGTTAAGGGGGAGTTTGTCAACACACTTCCTACATGAAACGGGGAGTTTGTTGGTACACTTTCTGCTTTCAAGACGTGAAGACTTTAAAGATCCTCCGACATTGAAGATTTGAAAGGACGTCAAAGACTTGAAGACACGAGGAACCTACAAGAATTAAGATCGAGACAAAGCTACAGCCAAGGGGGAGTTTGTTGGTGCACTTGTGTCTGTACTTTGTCTGTATTATGTCATGATACCGAACGATGTCTTGTGATAGTCTGAGTTACGTCTTAGGTTTGTTATTATGTGCGTTCGATGTAAGTTTGACCAAGTCAACCATCCTCCTGGTTTGACTTGACCAAACAGTTAGCACATTGGTTGAAAGATGTTTGGGTCGAAGGATGTGTCATCGAAGGATAGTTTAGATCCTTCGATGAGCTCGAAAGATAAACCTCCGATAGATATAGATGGACCTCGAAGGATATCATCCTTCGAGGTATTTGTGGATCCTTCGAGCTGTTTCAGATCGATAGATGATCTTTCGATCAGTCTATCTGATCCTTCGACCAGACAAGCTGTGTCGGGTATATATACCCATGTGTTGTGTTCACTTTAGATACAGAAAGATAGCGAGACAGGAGAGAACACCCAGAGCAAAAACAGACACACACGAGAGTTAGAGAGAGTTTGCAGAATACATTTGTAAACCTTGTGCTGTAACCGATCTTTCATACGTTTTAATACATGAAGTGTTAATCGTTGAGTCTTGTGTGTTTATCATTGTCGTGTTCTATCTCGGTTTGCATGCTAGCTTGGATTCCGCACTTGCTAGTGTGTTAGATATAACAAGGAATAGGCTTACCTCAACCTCCGAGGGACTTACACATCCGAGTCACCCGATTTGAACTCCAACACCAAAATGTTAACACCGTGATTTTTTCCTTTGCCTTTCTCCGATCACCCTTGTTCAAGAGGTCACCCCACCGACAAAGACAACAAAGCAACCCACTTATACCGTTTTCTTTCAATTTTCCAAACGAGACGAATCCAAAGCCACCTGATTTGACGGATCCTTTATGCCCGCTTTTCACGCACATATGCCGGTCTCCTCTTATCACGAAACAAACCGATCAAGGTACCCGTTCTCACCATCTACTGTTATCACCAGTTGTATACCAGCCACGCAAACCCGCAACTAACAACTGAACAGCCTAGTATCTTCTTCCTTTGAACATCGCTAACAGCCACGAACACCGATGTTCATCACGGTCACTCCGTCATCCTAACCGGTACTCTCCACACGACAACGAATGACATGAACCATCTCCCGGTCTCCGTCTTCTGCCGTATAACGATCCCGAACCCTTCTTTTACGCCTGCCCTCCACCGACCGACACACCCGCCGGCAGCGGAGGCTTCCCGGATACGAGCCCTAGGCTCTGATACCAAATATTGATTTCAGGTCCTCACTAAACACTCACAAGACACACTCACAAAGCACACAATTATAATTTATATGTATACTTATATGAATGTAAAGTTGCAGAGGTAAACGAAAATGACAACTGTATTTTATAAAAGAAAAGGGTTGTATTGATACAATTATTACTATCCTATTTATACTAAAAAAAACTAAAATCACATGCTAAAATAGATAATAAAATATCAACAAACAAACTTCACAATTTCGTCCATGATCTCCACCAATTTACTCTGTCAACATCTTGACCAATTCACAAACCAAACATGCTGCAAAAGGACTCCAATAATTTCACGTGACAACAAGTATTCGAATGACACTTTTACCCTTGATTTATCTGCTCTTTTTACCCGTAACCGGTGACCGGAATTGAACACGCGACCTGTGATTCGCGTAACCCGTAAACAACACCCGGTTAACCCAACAATGTTGAATACATGGGAAATTAGGTTTAGTCTTGTGTTTTATATATTCTGGATGCAAAATGTAATTATTAGAAGCAGTGGCGGAGCTAGACTTTAAGACCAGGGGTATCCCAAAAAAAAAAAAAAATTACGGTGTATTCGTATAAAATCCTTTATAGGGGTATCCTTTATATAAAATCGAAAAAAAAAACAAAAAATTAACACTGCGAAACACTACGAACACGACTTTGAGCTGTAGCCCGTGCTACGGCTCCTAATATGCTGTCTCCGCCCCTGATTAGAAGTTAGTGTGTTATATATGTAATTTGTGTTTGATATACCAATACATCGCATCCTTTAGGGAAACGGCGCAGTTCAACTACTCTCCGGTGGCGATGTATCATATATATATATATATATATATATATATATATATATATATATATATATATATATAGGTAAAGAGTAAAATACAAATGCGCTTATCGTACGATACGTACTCGATCATCCCAGCCGTTTGATCAGGTTCAGATCTGGTGCGAATTCAATACATATCGCATATGAAAAATGGTTAGCATGGGGTAGTGTGAAAAATGGCATGGGGTGTGTAGATGGACAAAATCGCATGTGTAAGATTTGAATATCGCATGTGAAAAAATGGCATGAGGTAATGTGAAAAATGGCATGGGGTGTGTAGAATCGCATGTGGAAGATTGAATATCGCATGTGAAAAAATGGCTAGCATGGGGTAATGTGAAAAATAGCATGGGGTGTGTAGAATCGCATGTGAAAAATTGAATATCGCATGTGGAAAAATGGCATGGGGTAATGTGAAAAATGCCATGGGGTGTGTAGAATCGCATGTGGAAAATTTAATATCGCATGTGAAAAAATGGCATGGGTAATGTGAAAAATGGCATGGGTTGTGTAGAATCGCATGTGGAAAATTGAATATCGCATGTGAAAAAATGGCTAGCATGGGGTAATGTGAAAAATGGCATGGGGTGTGTAAAATCGCATGTGAAAAATTGAATATCGCATGTCAAAAATCTCTGTGTGTGTTACTGTACATCTTCTTCCATTGTTGGTCGATCATTGTCAGTCTTCTTCCGTTTGACCCTTACAACTCCCAAATTAGTAGTTCTTATTATCGATATCGCACTAAAAGGAACGAAGGGAGGTTGGGGAAGAAGATTTTCAGGTTTTTGAATTTGATTTAGGGTTTGATTTTGAACTATCATCGGTCAATTACAGAGATTTATGACCTCGCAATGACGTTTTTAACCTTCCTTGTATGATTTAGATATATTAAAATGATTAATTTAATCATTTAAATTAGTTTCGCCCGCATTTGATCGATTGAAGATCGTACGGCTGAGGGCATCGTGTACATAATGTATGATAAGAGGTATTGTACGTTAACCGGCCTCTATATATATATATATATATATATATATATATATATAGTCGAAGGATCCATTAGAAACCATCCTTCATTGCGAGAAGTGCGAAAACTAATGTGAACACAACCAAAAATATCTAAAAATAGCTAAAAAACACACAAATTTTTTTTTTAATATTTTTTAGAGAAAAATCTGGTTTAATATGGGTAAGCGGAGGCATGAACATTCAATGATATATATTAGTAATAATATATTTAAACCTTTATTTATGGCTTTGTTATTAAAAAAATAGTATTATATTTAATGTTTAAATATGGTTTAAATATTATATTTAATATTTAATGTAGTATATTATGGTTCAAATATTATATTTAATATTAATGTATTCCATAATAAAATTTAATGATATATATTATTTAATTTTTAATATACTAAGATATATATCATGAGATTTAAATATTTTATTTAATATTGAAAATAGTATATTATAAACTTTAACATATATAATATATAAACCTTAATGTATATCGTAAACGATATATGTCAATTATATATTTAAGTTTTAATATACTAAGACATACATCGGGAATTATATTTTAAATCTTAGTCTCGTTAATATATTAAATGATAATATCATTTTTATTTAATTAATATATTATATTTAATAAAGTTAAAACTATTAATTTGATAGAAAATGATATAATTCATTTTCCGGGCAGATTTGTTCTGTGCCATAGAAAATATATTTGAAAAAGTAATATCATGAGGTTTTTTAATATATATATATATATATATATATATATATATATATATAGGGTAAGGTTTATGCAAGAACCACCTTTATTGCGATAACCGCGAGAACCAATGTGAACACAACCTAACATAGCTAAAAAAAACTAAATAAAACCTAAAAAAACTTAACCCCCACCCCCAAAACCTAACCCCCCCCCCCAAGCTAAATGCTAAAAACTAAACCCCCCAAAAAAAACCTAAAAAAACCTAACCCCCCCCCCCAAAAAAAAACCTAAACCCCCCTCCCCCACCCCCCAAAAACCTAACCCCCCCCCCCCCCCTCAAGCTAAAATGCTAATAACTAAACCCCTAAAAAATATTTAAAAAAAAAATTGTGTGTTTTTTAGCTATTTTTAGGCATTTTTGGTTGTGTTCACATTGGTTCTCGCGGTTCCCGCAATAAAGGGTGGTTCCTAACGGATCTTTGTCCTCTATATATATAGATATATATATGTATACACTATTAATCCATAGTCACCAAGGGTGTGAGAGGAACCGTTACTCTTGGGTGATAGGACCCAAAGTAATATGACTAAAATCACTAATTGAGAGAATGATCAACAGTGATATAACCAGAGTCATTAGTTGAGAGTATGATAAACAGTGATAGGATCAAAGTTACTAGTTGAGAGAATGATCAACAATGATACGACCACCGAGACTAGTTGAAAGAATGATCAATAGTGATATGACCACTATCACGGGAATCGCCTAGTGACAATAGTAAGATATACTATATATCTATTATTTGATAATGTAGGTCCCTCGGAGGTTGAGGTTAAACCTATTCCTTGTTATGTCTAACACACTAGCGAGTGCGGAATCCAAGCTAGCATGCAAACCGAGATAGAACAAGCACAAACACAACACGCGATCTTCACCGATTAACACCACTTGTATTAATACGCATGAAAGGTTCGGTTACAAGCTCAATGTTTACAGCTGTATTCTATAAACTCTCTAACTTTCGTGTGTGTGTGTTCTGAGCAGAGTGCTCTCTGTGTTCTCTCTATGTCTGTGTATGTGTCTCTAATTGTCTCACTGAGAAGTGAACACATGCATGGGTATATATACCCGAACACAGCATGTCTGGTCGAAGGATCAGATAGACTGATCGAAGGATCATCTATCGACCAGAAACTCATCGAAGGATCCACATGAACCTCGAAGGATGAGATCTTTCGAGGTCCATCCATCGAAGGCTTATCTTTCGAGCTCATCGAAGGATCTAAACAATCCTTCGATGACACATCTTTCGACCCAGACATATTACACCCATTGTTCAAACTGTTTGGCCAAGTCAAACCAGGAGGATGGTTGACTTGGTCAAACTTACAGGACTAACAAAGACATCGTTTGGTATACAGACAAAGTACAGACACAAGTGCACCAACAAACTCCCCCTTGGCTGTAGCTTTGTCTCGATCTTAATTCTTGTAGGTTCCTCGTGTCTTCAAGTCTTTAACGTCTTTTCAAGTCTTCAATGTCGGAGGATCTTTAAAGTCTTCACGTCTTGAAAGCAGAAAGTGTACCAACAAACTCCCCGTTTCATGTAGGAAGTGTGTTGACAAACTCCCCCTTAACATAAGCTCCCCCTTGAGTTATGTTCGTGAAAGCCTTGATCTTTATGAATTGAGATCCTTGTGGTGTTGATGATGGTCAGAGGCAACTCGATCATCTTTATCTTTTGAGTGCCTTCACGTAGTGTCTTCATTCCAAAGCTTGTCATCGACCATGTTCTCCTTGCCTTTAGAATCTGCACATGCAAGAATTCTAAACGCGTAATGAGAACAACTGCCTGGAATATCATAAGCAAACGACACACATGTGACCATTTGTTCAAACAAACACCGTCCGACAGTTTGAAAGTTTAGTAAATTTGTCAATTTTAGTTTTTAACTTTCAAAACTTGCAAATTTCGACCGTTTATGAAGATTTAGTCATTTCGGTTTTCAATCAGGTTTCAGGTAACGAAGACTCGAGATCCAACATCGTACGATCGAAAATAAGATAGAAATAAAATCTTTTTGTCTTTTAGAAAATTTATATTAAAACACACCTAAAATCTTTTTGGATTTTTTTTTTTTTAAATGTAACTACTGAAAGCAGTAAATAAATATATACAAAGATGCAGAAACTGAAAGCAATAAATAAATATTTACAGACATTCTTTTTGCGAGTTTCGAGGGTAAGAGAATCATATCAGTGTACGGTCATGCCAAAACGCTCTTGTTGTTCAATAAGTTAACATTAAGATAAGCATCCTATAACAATTATCGGTATTGTTGTCCACATAAACTCAACTTATCATTTGTAATCATGGCGAGGGGATACGTTAAGGTATGATTTATACTTACCGACCGGTGTTCATCCACATCACGACACATTCCCGTATCAAGGTATGCACGAGGGTTCATCTTACCGGTGAGTATACCGATTATCATCTGTTTGACCGTATATGATGTGAGATTCTCACTTATTTTGATTGAAAACAAGCCCTATGTGATAGAATCACTTATTGATGAGGAACTTGATTTTCATATGCATGAGGGCACAGGAGCAAGTCCGTGAACAGGTCAGTACTTTCGTACAGCAGAGAGACGAACTTAACTCCCGGAAAGAATTTGTGATATATTATCACTTATTTGGGGACATGTGATTGTTGATCACGTATTGAGGTCGAATGCAATATGTACACGTATGTGTGGTATCATGGAAGATCTAGACTTGCGTCCCCGTTATTTTTCGGTAAAAGATACAACCATGATACCCAGATGATAAGCAGCATAAAGACCGAATATCTCAGAACCTCGGCAATCTATCAAACGAAATTTCGGTACCAAGACCATATGCCAATGAGTGGTTCCCACCTGGTCTTCAGTCGGATTTAACTTTATATCACCCTGCACACTTTAAAATGATTGTGAGCCTACCGATACATCTTATATAGAGCTGCTTATCGTTTTTCACTTTGCATTTCAGGTTTAAAGAGGTTTGGATAGACCACTGATGTACTATCATTTTCTCTTTTGCTCGCCAGGAAACTCATTTTTGATTTTCTATTGTTTTTGTGTTTTTGAAATTTTTCGATGTTTTTGGATTTTTCAAATTTTTGGATTTACTCCCCCTAAAATCAATAAACTATGATAAATTTTAAACATAAAGGTATTTACAAAAATGATTTTCCGATGTTGGTTAACTCATGTTTTACCTCAATTCCGTTTACCAAACTTAAGTTTTAATCAGAAATGATTTAGCGAATTTTGGAAAAATCAGTTGGCATGTCGGTAAGCGGTGCGGACCATGACAACATTGTCTGGCCAAAGAGTGCTGAACGAGATAATAATTCACAAAGCAGCTTAAATATCGACAAGTATGGGAGGGATTAGAAATTTAAAACCGTATCCTGCAACTGCTCCGTGCATTACAAGGAATCTGAGTGCTCTCCCAAACTGGATATCCACCCGGTGTGGACTTCAAATTCGATTTTTGTAGCTACTGAAATCCCTTCACAGCAACAAGATCATAAACCTCCGGGTCCGGCTGGTCTTCCACATTGCACCAGCGAAGGTCTTTATCTTTCTCATGAGAAGAAGTGTGCGGTTGTTCAATCCATGCCAAGGCATCCGCACACCCGGTTGGTTTGATCAATAGACACGTTCTCTTCAATCACACCGTGGAGAAAAGTACCTTACACGTTCATCTTGTGAACTTTGAACTTCTTGTGGAAGAAAAATCCATGAATCTTCAAAAAGTTTCAAACGTGCTACAGGCACGTACTTTTCATTAGAATCTTTCATTTTGACCCAATCAAAAACCATAACAACCAGACTTTGGAACATATTTCATCTGGTCAAATTTTTTAACTTCATTCAACCACATTCTTTCACCATCATTCCTTCATCGGAATGTTTGTCTTCTTATCTTTTTCCTTTTCTCTCCATCAATGGCAACAATATTCTCCTAAATGTAACAATATTTCGGAGCCTTATGTCGCCGATCTTGTGCATGGACGCTCCACTATCAACAATCCTAAGACTATCAATAGTTCCTCCTGGAACATCCTACACACTCATTCAGAGATTAGTTGGAGAGGGGGATCCAAGCCTTCACAGACTTGGGTCGTCCGTCATCATCGAGAATTGTGACATCCATTTCCCGATGATTCGGAATTGATGTAGCTCCCCTTGAAACAGTTTCCGATTTTGGTTTCCAAATCTGTTTTTGTTTTTCATTTTTAACTTCTAACTTAACAGACTGTGTTTGGACAACCTCTGGTTTTAAAACCTTTTCAAAATTTTTCCGTTGTTTCTTTCTCTGTTTCACTTCTTGTTGTTTAACAAGACGAGGGTCTGATTTTGACGAAACAGATCGCTTTTGGTAATTTCGTTCATGGGGATCATCTTCTTTGGCTTTTAATTTATGAAGATACGGACAATTTCGAATGATATGTCCAATTGTGCCACATTCAAAACATGATCTTCGTTCAACAAACCCCGAAGTATCATGTGATCGTCTTGCCGATGATGATGAACTTTGTGATCTCGAGGTACTAGGTTTCGAACAGTTTGGTTCATTTCTTTTCAACACTGTTGCTTGTTTAACAAAATCTAAGTTAGATTTGTTTTCAAACGTTTCAATTTTGTCCGTTCCCTTTGATTTCACAAAGTTTACCTTCTTGCCCTTTTTCTTGTTTTGGCTCTGTTTGCCTTTTCCATTTCCTAGGGCAGCGTGATTTTGCTTTCGTTGATTGTTTTGTTTTTGCAATTTTTGATTCCCATATTTCTTTCTAACTTCGGATTTTGGGATAGGAGCACACTGAGTTACTACAACTCTTGGGCTCGACTTTCCCAAAAACTTACTGGTAGAATCTTCGAAAACATTATCAATCAAAGATTGATTGACATTTTTGATAGGGAAATCCTTGTCTGAATATATCTTATCAGATCCAATCAATGTGTAAAGCAAGTTCACGCTTTCACAGCTTCCAGATGAGGATTCAACAGACTTGGCTGTAGCAATCACAGACGGTTTTGCAGGTGGATCACAAAGAATGTGATTCTCAAGAGGTATGTCCTCTTCTTTGATTACCGCATCAGACTTTGCTGAATTAGTATCATCAGATTCATCATCAGAAGAATCAGCATCCTCAATCACAACTGGAGGATCCTGATTTTGTTCAGCACTTACAAATGCATCTGCTGACGCATCCGATTCTGATGATACTTCTTTCTTGTATCCGAGTCCTGTTGCAAATTCATTAACGTCTAGAGGAACAGATGGTTCAAAGAAAGTTCTATCCTCCTCGTCAGGCATGGCATCATAATTATGTCTCACAGGTGGTGGACATTTCTTGTAACCTATGCATGTGACATCCCGTTTCTCTTTCTGTACGTCAATGATGTGATCCAACACATAGCTAGAGCTCAAATAACTGTCTAACTTAAGCTGGATCGCCTCACTTTCAGTTTTCACACAAGCCATTTCCTTTTGCATTATCTCAAGACGTGTGATATACAAATTTATGTCAGTTTGTTTTCTGGAAACCATTTTTGTCAGCTCGGTTTTATCTTTCTTTAATTTCTCAATCATCGATTTAAATTCCTTTTCATGGTTTTCATAAAACATGTTGGCTTCTGTGCACTTAGAAAGATCCACGGTTAACTTCTGGTTGTGGATGAATGTCACATCATACTTTTCTTGCAAAGCCTCGTGTTTGCTTTGCAACTCACACCACTTATCATTCAATGAAACATGTTTGTCTTGCAAGTCAAACAAACTAGCTTGTAAAGCATCATGTTTGGCTTGCAACTCAGACATGTTTGCTTCTAAATCAGCACATTTTCCACTCAATCTATCACAACTATCACAAATAACAGCAGTGGGTTCATCGACACATACCTGACTTGATGAACTGTCGACATTAGCCATAATGGCTGAATGGAGAGAAGAAGAAGAATAAGCAGCTTGATCCACCAATATAGATCTCCTATGATTTTCTGCTGCAGCTTCCTCCAAAAGCTCATCAACATTTGCATCAACTGACGCACTTGATGTGTTATCCAAAAGATCATTGCCTGAACTCGAGGATTCTTCATCCGAACTTCTACTATAACCAGAAGAGTCTTCATCCTCAGAAGATTCATCACTATTGGCGGAAGATTCTCCACCACTGGCGTGATTTAAATCCTTGACAATTTCAGCAAAACAAGCTGTTCCATCTGGAGCATCACTACTCAACTGGATTGACCAATCCCAACCTTCATCTACTTGAACCACAAGTGCCTGGTTAGCATTTGATGGTCCTGCTTGGCTTTGGTTGTTGACAGGTATTAACGTACGCTCATTGTTCCTGTTCTGATTCTGCTGGTCTCCTTGATTTCTGAAAGGGTTCTGGTTCCCATGCTGAGCTGGCTTAACAGGAACTTGGATAGAATTGCCATGTAGATCTGTTGTCACAGGAGGCCTTTGGGTTTGCTGTTGAGGCACTGGTTGAGGAACTGGTTGAGGGACTGGATTAAGCGGATTTCCATACATGTCTGTTGTTGGAGGAGGAGTGCCATACAAGCTATGAAGCGGATTTCCGTACAGATCTGTTGGTCCGGTAGATCGAACAGGTAATGGATTTCCGAACATATCAGTTGCTCTGATAGATTGTTTCGGTGCGGGAGACGGAGTACCAAAATACATCTCTGTATTTACCGGAGTACCCCATCTTGGATTCATTTTTAATCAAGAAAAATAATAACTGAAAATCACAAACTTGTTAAATATCAACAGACTTAAGTCGAAGGATCAAGACTTGTTCGAAGGATCAACAGTGTTCGAAAGATCACTGTTGATTTTCGAACAATGTTTTCGAAAGATTCTCCAAACGAAGGATCCTTATCTTTCGAAAAAGAACTGTAGACCGAAAGATGTATGCTTCGAAAAGATCTCTTGGATCGAAGGATAAGTCACAGACTTCGAAGGATGTTCGAAGGATGATTATCTATCGAACCTCCTTTGATCGAAAGACGATCTTTCGACTTCGAAGGATATCTTTCGAACTGACCTGACACAGTTGACAAAGGATGACAGGTTGGTGAAAAAGGTGATGGGTTGGTGAAATCTTTCGGCAGAAAGTATGGTCAGACCATGATTTTCTGCCAAAACCAGATTTGAACAATAAAATATTATTAAAAATCGAAAGACCAACCCAGAAACCGGTCACCGGAGTAAGCCGGAGTTTGGACGGAAATTACCAAACAACTTAAAAACAGATTTTTAAGTTACCCAAACCTTCCTTTAGCACACCCGGTTAGTTTAGAACACGTTTTAACGTCAAGAAATGCGAGAAAATCACAGAAAACGGTTACTAAACCAAATGAGTTTTTGTCCAAAACACTCCAAAATCTTGTATAAAACCCGGTTTTTAACAAGGAAAAGAGCCACGGCTCTGATACCACTTGTAGGTCCCTCGGAGGTTGAGGTTAAACCTATTCCTTGTTATGTCTAACACACTAGCGAGTGCGGAATCCAAGCTAGCATGCAAACCGAGATAGAACAAGCACAAACACAACACGCGATCTTCACCGATTAACACCACTTGTATTAATACGCATGAAAGGTTCGGTTACAAGCTCAATGTTTACAGATGTATTCTATAAACTCTCTAACTTTCGTGTGTGTGTGTTCTGAGCAGAGTTCTCTCTGTGTTCTCTCTATGTCTGTGTATGTGTCTCTAATTGTCTCACTGAGAAGTGAACACATGCATGGGTATATATACCCGAACACAGCATGTCTGGTCGAAGGATCAGATAGACTGATCGAAGGATCATCTATCGACCAGAAACTCATCGAAGGATCCACATGAACCTCGAAGGATGAGATCTTTCGAGGTCCATCCATCGAAGGCTTATCTTTCGAGCTCATCGAAGGATCTAAACAATCCTTCGATGACACATCTTTCGACCCAGACATATTACACCCATTGTTCAAACTGTTTGGCCAAGTCAAACCAGGAGGATGGTTGACTTGGTCAAACTTACAGGACTAACAAAGACATCATTTGGTATACAGACAAAGTACAGACACAAGTGCACCAACAGATAAACTGCACTATTGGATGAAAGTTAGCCAATGAGTGATATGACCACCGTCACATCGGAACTGCCACCATGTGACAAATACTGATTTAGTTTTGGGTAAATATAAACAAATATAAAAACCATTAACACTGTAAAAGTATAACAATATATTTTTATAAAAATGGAATGAACTCGCCAGTATTTATGTATTTATTACTGATAAAATGTTTTCAAAACACGTTTAAGGTACTGTAGAGATAATAGAAGCCAACTATGGAGCACTAAAGGCTTAAATAAAGTGGCTATAAATACCAGAATAAAAAGAAGAAATTTATGTTTTATTTATTTTGGTTTATCCCTATAAAAACATTTGAATGGAATATGGGTTTTAGCCCATTTGTTTAATATTAAAAGTTTGGTGTTTTTAACTCTGAAATTATTTACTAACTACGATCCTGATGAAGAACTTTTCCGCTACGTATTTAATAAACACCGGTACCACTTGACTGGTTTACGGCTCCCACTCCCAGGGTGGGGTTGGGGGTTGTGACACACATAGTCAATCTCTCTCTAGAATGTGCACACACTTGTGAGGAATTCCTAGGGTTTGTGAGAGTTGCACAAAGCTTTTCATAGAGATTTTCACACAGATGCCTAATTCTAACATACACACACACATATATCTATATAGGCTAAAACAAACCCTAGTCCGAACATACCTAAGCGCAGACATAATACAAACCAAACTTGTCAGTACTTAACATCATAAGTAATGACAATTACAAGAAGAATAAATTCCGAATCCTTAGATACAAAACCTATAAATTCGGACAACTCATTGAACATATGTTCTGACAAACACTCATCCTTTCATGATCGGTATGTATTCAAGCAAGTTATTTTATAAAATCTCTACACTTTTTCATCATCCTTTCATATTGTTCATCAAATTATCTGTTTAGGTTTCCCATTGATTACCAACAACTATAATTTATATATCAACTCAAGCTTGATAAAAATTAGTTACCTGGAATATACTAGATGATACACCTTCGTTTGCTGCTGTAGGAGGTACCTTTAATAGGAAAAAAATAAATTATAATAAAGTTATACCCAGCTTATTATTTGGAGCAAATAACATGAAAGCTAGAAAAAGAAGTCAATGGATTGATGCTCTTACAAAGCTATTGTGAAGTTCCAAGGCGCTCTCATCTTGTTCGATAACCTGTTCCACGTCTGGGCGCTTTCCTCTTTGTTTCTTCAAACGAAGATATGTTGTTTCTGAGGAGAGATTGCGTGACTGGGTGTCCATTTGCTTCCGCATATCAGGAAATCTCTACACATCAAAGTGCAAGGGTTTATATAGTAATTAGTTCAAAGTTAGTTAGAAGGTAGTTATAAAGTATGGGGACCAAAGTTGACAATCTAGAAAATGGTAACTTCCACCCCAAATCGACATGTCTCCTTGGAGACACACTTATTCGAACGATGGTTGTGATCAACAATGAACAGACGCGACTCTTGGAAAAGAAGACACAACCTTTCAAGTTCATTCTCATCCACAAGATTCAAAAGACACACCCATTCGTGAAAGGACGTGTCTATTCACTCGCACCCATTAGAAACTATAAATAGGGCTTAGATTTCATTTGTAGAATTCCATTCCATTGTATCACATTCATGTGTTTCGAATTCAAGTTATATATAAGTTCAGTTTATTCGTTTATATTCTAGATATCAAAGATCAAGTCTGGGCAACAATTGGTATTCGCGATCAGGTTTTATTTTTCAATTCCCAAGTTCAATTCTGTTTTTTGTATTCGGTTCAAGGATTATCGAACCAGAGGGTTAGGAATCTAGGGTTTTCGATTCCAGGGTTTAGTGCGAATTAGATTGATTGATTATTACGCGTCGGGTTATACGCGGGTTTAGGATTAGAGGTTTAGCGAAACCAAGAAAATAAAGTTTGTCGAAAAAGTGAAGATTGTTCGGTTAGAAGATATGTCAGGAACAACAACTCCACAAATCGTAATTCAAAAGGAAGGAAGGAAGTTCTCTTTCTCAATTCCAGTGTCCAATTTTGAAACCAACAAACTATATGGTTTGGGCAATTCACATCAAAATGATTTTGGAAGCGAATAGACTTTGGGAAATGATTGAACCGGTAGAAAATACACAAACGGATGTTAAGAAAGATAAGTCGGCAATTGCTTATTTGTTCCAAGTAATACCGGAAGATGTTGTGTTGCAAGTTGCAAATTGCAAGACTGCAAAAGAAATTTGGGAAATTTAAAAACAAGACACGTTGGCATTGATCGGGTGCAAAAGGTTCGCTTGCATACACTAATGTCAGAATTCGAGTTAATGCAAATGAAAGAAGATGACACTGTGGACTCTTTCACCGTGAAGATAAACAGTGTTGTAACACGGGCAAGGGAATTAGGGACAACACTGAGTCAACCGACTTTGGTACGTAAACTCCTAAATGTCGTGCCAGATAAGTTCACTTAGATTGTCGCCTCCATGGAACAATACTCCGATCTAGAAACAATGACGCTAGAAGAAGCAGTCGGAAGGTTAAAGACTTATGAAAAAAGGCTAAGGTTAAAGAAAGGAAGCCCAGGAGATAGCCAAGATAAATTGATGTTTACACATCATGACAACAACTCAGGCAGAGGAAGACAGTTCGGACACTGCGGGCATGGCAGGTTCAACCAACCACATGGAAACTGGCGAGACAATAAAGACAAGCAAAGTACTAAGAATGAAGGATCTTCATACATACCTAGAGGTGGAAATTCTAGAAATTAGAGGAAGTTTGGAAGGAACCAAACAAACACAAGTAAGATCCAGTGTTTCAAGTGTCAAAAGTTCGGACACTTTAAGAAAGACTGTCCCGAGAAAGAAGTCGTGCAAGAACACTCAAATCTCGTCGAGGAAGATGAAGCACCCGTATTGCTAATGGCAATACAAGAAGAAAACATTGTTCAAGAAAGGGTTCTACTAAACGAAGAACGCATAGAACCAGCAAGTTACGCAACAGAAGATGAAAGTCTATTGTACTTAGACAACGGAGCAATCAACCACATGACAGGAGTGCGAAGTCACTTCTGAGAATTAGATGAAAAGGTGACGGGGGCAAGTACGTTTCATTGACGGGTCGCACGTAGAGATTAAAGAGGTAGGTTCAATATTGATGGAATGTTTGAACCAAGAACAGAAGATTGTTTCTTAAGTATATTACATTCCAAGTCTAAAAAGAAACATATTGAGCCACGGACAACTCACAGAAATTGGTTGCAAACTAGTTATGGACGAAGACCTACTGACAGTCCAAGACGGAAATAGAAAGTTACTAATGCGAGTCAGGAGAATGTGGAATAGGTTGTATAAAGTAAAATTGAAGATTGGAATACCAATCTGCCTGCTCTCAAACACAGAAGATTTAGCATGGTTATGGCACGCAAGGTTAGGCCATTTACATTTGATGCTGTCAAAGAAATGACTCGAAAGAACATGGTACATGGAGTTCCTCAAATAAGTCATGCCAGTCAAGTGTGTGACGCATGCTTATTAGGAAAACAAAGTAGGACACCATTCCCAAATCAGGCGAAATTCAGATCTTTAAGACCTCTAGATTTAGTCTATGGAGATTTGTGTGGTCCTATATCTCCATCAACACATGTTGGGAGGAAGTACATATTTCTACTTGTAGACGATTGTACTCGCTACATGTGGGCATATTTACTAACTTCCAAGGATCAAGCATTTGAAACTTTCAAGCAGTTCAAAGAAAAGGTGGAAACAGAAAATCGAACCAAGTTAAAGATGCTAAGGACGGACATAGGAGGAAAATTCATGTCAGCTGAATTCAACAAGTATTTCAAAGACAACGGCATAGCGAGACATCTTACAGCGCCGTATTCCCCACAACAAAATGAAGTAGTGGAAAGAAGGAACAGGATGATGTCGTCAACTACTCGGAGTATGCTAAAGGCAATGAACATGCCACATAAATTTTTGTGGTGAAGTAATAAGACATACATTATATGTATTAAACCGGATTCCAATGAAGGCTTTGGTAAATAAGACCCCGTATAAAGCATTGAAAGGAAGAAAGCCGAATCCGGAGCACCTAAAGGTTTTTGGCTGCACAACATACGCTAAGGTATTACCACTTCAACAGAAGAAGTTAGACGATAGAAGTGCACCCATGGTTTATCTTGGAATAGAAGAAGGATCAAAGACATACAAATTATATGATCCGGCGAAGAACAAGATATGTGCAAGTAGAGATATCAGTAGAGAACTGGAATAGTTATATGAAAATGATAGATTCAGGGAATCCCGAATGGACAAACTTTGTCATTCAAGAAGATGACAACCCACCAGAGTTAGAAGAAAATACACCAAGTAGTCCTGATAGTAGCGGGTCACATCATGAAGATTCAGGAGTAGATCAGACAGAAGAACCAAACTCTATGTAACCCCGCCAGCACATTCGTACAATCAGAACTCATCAGGAAATTCAAGCAGATTATCAAGTAGAGGTCCATCTACATCTGAAAGTACAACGGGGAGTATTAGTGACACTCCAGTAAAACTGAGAAGTCTCGAAGAACTATACGAAGAGACAGAGGAAATTCAGGTAGATCCTCAAGAATTACTACATGCTGAAGAAGAACCAAGGAATTACAAGGAAGCATCTAATGACAGAAAGTGGATTGAAGCAATGAAGGTTGAGTTAGACTCGATAAACAAGAATAACACTTGGAGTTTGACAGAGTTGCCAAGAGATCACAAGGCAATAGGTTTAAAGTGGATATTCAAGACTAAGAAAGATGCAAACGGAAACGTTGTCAGACACAAAGCAAGGTTGGTAGCAAAAGGATATGTTCAGCAACACGGAGTAGACTTTGATGAAGTCTTTACACCAGTAGCACGCATAGAGACAGTTCGACTAATGTTGGCTTTAGCAGCATATCAAGGTTGGGAGGTACATCACTTAGACGTGAAGTCTGCGTTCTTACATGGAGATCTCAAGGAGGAGGTCTATGTCTCACAACTAGAAGGATTTGTAAAGCCAGGAGATGAAGGAAAAGTTTACAAACTATCAAAAGCTCTGTATGGATTGAGTCAAGCACCACGCGCCTGGAATACAAAGTTAGATCAAACCCTAAAGTTACTTATCTTCAAGAAGTGCACTTTAGAACAAGCAATCCATACAAGAACAACTAAGACTTCTACACTGATAGTCAGAGTCTTTGTTGATGATTTGATAGTCACTGGAACATCAAGAAAGGAGATAGATATTTTCAAGTCTCAGATGGAAAACAAGTTTGAAGTGAGCGATCTAGGATTTCTAGCATATTATCTGGGAATAGAAGTTATTCAAGCAGGGGGTGAGATAGCCATCAAACAAATAGGCTATATCAACAAGATACTCAAAGACGCTGAATATGTTAACCTGCAACCACACGAAGATTCCTATTAACCCAGGAACACAGTTAACAAAGACTGAAGAAGTATCTCCTAGATGCAATGCATTACAGAACCCTGATAGGTTATCTCAGGTACTTATTGCATAGAAGGCCAGATCTATGTTACTCAGTCAGTCTGCTTAGCAGATTCATACAAGAACCAAAGGAGCATCACTTGAAAACAGTGAAGCAAGTACTATATTATATCAAAGGAACTAAAGAGCATGGAATCATCTACAAGAAGCAAGGAGGATGTAAGATCACAGGTTATAGTGATAACAGTTATGGTGTTAATACAGAAAAAGGAAAAGGTACAACTGGTCTGGTATTTTACTTTGGAGAATCACCTATAACCTGGTGCACACAGAAGCAACAGACAGTGGCATTATCATCATGTGAATCAGAATTCATGGCAACCATTGTAGCAGCATGCCAAGCACTATGGCTTAAAAGATTGCTAAGTGATGTTACAAGCTGGAAGGAAGAGAAGATAACACTAAGGGTGGATAATGTTTCTACAATAGCACTCATGAGAAATCTAGTCTTTCATGGAAGAAGCAAGCACATTGATACACGCTATCATTTCATAAGAGAATTCGTGGAGAACGAACACATCAATGTGGAACACATAAGTGGAGAACTACAACGGGCAAACATACTAACAAAGGCACTAGCAAGAGTTAAGTTTGTTACAATGCGAGAACTGCTCGGAGTTCAAGATCTACAACAACTCAAGGATGTTCGAGATTAGGGGGTGAATGAAATCACTAATCTCTACACATCAAAGTGCAAGGGTTTATCTATTAATTAGTTCAAAGTTAGTTATAAGGTAGTTATGAAGTATGGGGAACAAAGTTGACAATCTGGAAGTTGGTAAGTTCCACCCCAAATCGATATGTCTCCTTGGAGACACAACTATTCGATCGATGGTTGTGATCAACAATGAAGAGACGCGACTCTTGGATAAGAAGACACAACCTTTCAAGTTCATTCTCATCCACAAGATTCAAAAGAGACACCCGTTCGTGAAAAGACGTGTCTATTCACTCGCACCCATTAGAAACTATAAATAGGGCTTAGATTTCATTTGTAGAATTCTATTCCATTGTATCACATTCATGTATTTCGAATTCAAGTTATATACAAGTTCAGTTTATTCGTTTATGTTCTAGAGATCAAAGATCAAGTCTGGGCAACAAGCTTATTATTTGGAGCAAATAACATGAAAGCTAGAAAAAGAAGTCAATGGATTGATGCTCTTACAAAGCTATGGTGAAGTTCCAAGGCCCTCTCAAGTTTTTTGATAATCCGTTCTACATGTGGGCGCTTTCCTCTTTGTTTCTTCAAACAAAGATATGCTGTTTCTGAGAAGAGTTTGAGTGACTGGGTGTCCATTTGCTTTCGCAGATCAGGATCAATCTTATCATCCAGTCTTTTCTCATCATAGAGTTGTCTGGCCATTTGAGCAAAATACCAATTATCTTTGTCTGGAATAGATGCTTTCATTCCAAACAAGACTTCAAATAGAATGACTCCAAAAGAGAAGACATCTGATTTATGAGTTAAACCCCCGGTGCTTTCGAATGCTGGATCCTTATACTGTAATGTGCCATTATAATTACTACTTATGTAAAGATGGTGTCTTTTAACTTTCACGGCACATCTGAAATCATGTAACTTGGGTTCCCAGTTGTAACCTAGTAAAATTTTGGAACTTTTGATGTTACCATGAATTACACAATCATCACCCTTTAAACCAAAATGAAGGTAACGTAATGCACGCGCAACGCCAACACAAATCTGCAATCTTTGCATCCAAGTGAGGGTTGAACCTCCAAGATGCTTGTCCAGACTTTCATTGGCCTCATACTTTTGTATGGTGAATGCCTGATCCTCCGTGCCAACAAACTTGAAAAGAGAGATGATATTTTCGTGTTTGAGATCTTTATACATCGTATAATCATTGACCAGAACACTTACGTCTGGTTTCAGACATTTGCGTACAACAATATTGATCAACTCTCCAGATTGCAAGAGTTGTCCTTTGTAAACATTTGCATAACTACCTCATGCGATAATATTTTCATCAGCGAAGTTGTTTGTGGCAGATTCGATCTCTTTCAGCGGGATTGTTATGCTATCAATATAGTCGATGAACTTCATATGGGCTGTGTCTTTGGTAGATGAAGGTGCCATATTTAATTATGCTATCGGTTAATCAAATACAAAAATAGAATGGCACGAAAAAAGCAACAAGTTGGTGAGATCAAAGAAGGAAGGATGAAAAACGTTATAACGAGAGTAAAAACGATGGTTCAATCAGGAAAGTAGAAAGGAAAGTGAAGGAATGAATCACGCAATATAGAATCGGATGGTAAACTTCTGGGATGAGTTGGGCATAGCGAATTGAGGTGTTATTAAGAAAACAACTGGGAAAATATATTAAGATTAAAGGCATTCAATAAAAAAGGTTGCAAGCTGGCACATTATTTGCAACAGGACAAAATATATATTTTTTAAACAACCATTATTAGTCCTCACACCTAACAACCAAGTTAGTTGACTTTGTTTCTAATTGCGTTCTCACTGATCCAGACTTACCTTGAAAACATGCATGGAACTTATGTCAATTTCAAATTAACTACTTTAAACATGGAAAAGAAGTCATCATGACGACTTTAAGGATGGTGACGTGCAAGAACATTTGGATAAATTACCTCATTCCTTTTATCTATACTAGTGGACTTTCTTTAGTCAAGATTTATTTATGTTTCAGAAATATGTTAAAGTCTTGCGTTGTTTTATTAATATGATCAACTTTTCTAAATAACATATAGGCGCTTAGTTGGTTTTAAAATTACAACAAGTATATGCAGTATTACATGCTGGAATCATATTTCATAAACTTTAATCTTTCAAAAAAACTTACTAACACTTCCTGTTTGTCTAATTAACCAACCCGAGCTTATGGGCAGTGGGTGCATACCCGAACACATGGCTTGGTCGAGAATATAGGAATTAATTAGAGCAAGTTAATTAGTTTCTATTTATCTATTTGTTTTATTATAGTAGCTAATCTTATAGAGACAAACATGATATATAAATGTGTGATCTTTTGTTTGCCCAAACATCTCCTGTGAACTCTTAGCGCACCCTCATGCAACACCTTTTTTTTTTACAAAAATTCTCGATCTGCGACTTTGGACAATTATATTTTAACTAAAACTTGGTAGCTAGCTGTATTTTTTGTTACATAAGAACACGCGTTGGTCGAGAAGGAGAAACGCACATGGCTGCTCACAAGAAACGCACATGGCTGCTTTATTATAAGTTAGATCCAATCGTAATACTTATTAATATCAAGTAAAAAACTTTTAAAAAGATATTATTCCAGGTTTTGTGGCATAGACAATATCTTGATAGCTGTATATATGTTATTTAAAGGGTCTACATATTTACACACCTTAATGCCTATTTCCACACCCTTCTAGACGTCTTGTATAGGGTTGCTTTTCCCGACCAGTTTCTGCATCTCGTACAATGTCACATCAGTCACATCAGACAGGGAGTCTAGGCCTGTACGAGGGTAATAAGACGTCTCGTATAGGCCTATACGAGGCGTCTTAGAGATTGATTTGACTATGTGTCTGACATGTGACTTAAAGCTATACGGGGTGTCTAGAGCTATACGAGGCGTCTATATCTCACATAAAGTGCAACATGCAGTGGATTCTTGGTCCACCCGAACATTCAACATTTCTTTCATTCTGTTTCTTCTTGTATTTCTTCGAAAGAAACTCTTGTTGTTTGCATTTGTGTTCTAATCATCCCGAAGTGTTGAAATGTCATCATACTGGGACGGCAACTATGTCTTTGGACAGTATTCTAGCGACAACTGGGTGCCCGAAAGCGTTCCGGTAACAGTTATTAGCTTAAATGTTTTAATTAGTTGTTGTTTTAGTTTATTATTTACTAATGATGATACGGTTGTTTATTTTGGAGGAGTCTGGCGTTCCCGATTCTAATGAACAAGAGGAGGTTGTGTCTACTATACAAGGAAAACAAAACAGACCGTTTCTAGATTTGAACAAGCATCCACCTGTTGATGAAACAGCCCCTGTAGAGGGCTCATACCATGCTGGTCAACCAACATACGGGTGTGAATATTCTTACGGAGGAGACGGTGGATACGGAGTAAACGGTGGATACGGAGGAGACGGTGGATACGGAGGAGACGGTGGATACGGAGGAGACAGTGGATATGGTGGATATGGTGGATACGGTAGATATGGTGGATACCGAGGAGACGGTGGTCATCAGCAATTCATTTCCATGGGCACTCCTTACGTTCATCAAAACAATCCGGACGTTGGAGGATATGGTGGATATGGTGGTTATGGTGGATATGGTAGATATGGTGGTGAGGCACCTCCCATCCCGGACAGTCTGTACTTAAAAAAACAGGTATCAATTACTATTTTATTATTATTATTATTATTATTATTATTATTATTATTATTTTTATTATTATTATTATTATTATTATTATTATTATTATTATTATTATTATTATTATTATTATTATTATTATTATTATTATTATTATTATTATTGTCGATGCTACAGGTTTTCAACTCTTTAGATGAACTAAAGAAACGGATACAAGAAATAGCAAAGATGGTTTCGTTATTGTCACCCCTCGATCAAAGAAAATGGGGGGAAGAACCAGGAGGGTATGCCTTGAATGTGATCGTGGTGGTGAGTACCAGACTACAGCAACACTTAGAAAAGCCGGAAGCAAAAAAACCGGTTGCCCGTTTTACCTGCTGGCTGTGCGAAACCACCCGTATGAAACCTGGGAGATAAAAGACGGAAAAATTGAACATAACCACGAACTTTGTGAGGACCTGTCGGCCCACGCGTTTGTGCGAATGTTTACTCCAAGCGAAATGAAACTGATCGAGCAGCTGACAGCTCAAAACATGGAACCGCGCAAAATATTTCAAACGATAAGGAAGCAGGACCCCGACAGGTTTCATGTTTAGAAAGACGTTCAAAACGTTGTGGTGAATATTAGAGCCGAACAAAGACAAGGATTGACTCCCATGCAGTCACTAGAAAACATGCTGATAAACAACGACTTTATTTACGAGACACGGGAGGCACCCGGAACAGAGATCGTAACAGAGATCTTCTTTCTTCATCGGTACTCGAGAGACATGTGGCGTGCATTCCCCCACGTCATGCTGATCGATGCGACGTACAAGACAAACATATACAATAGCCATTTATCCAGATTGTTGGTATGACGCCTACCAACAAATCGTTTATTATCACGCATGTCGTTGTTAGTAAAGAATGGGGTGATAACTTTGTGTGGGTGCTTGAGAGGGTCAAGTCAATGTTGGATGAATCTATGGAGCCACGTGTGATTTTAACGGATAGAGACCTAGCCCTTATGGGCGCGTGTGCAAAAGTATTTCCAGACGCCTCCAGGCTTCTTTGCAGGTGGCACATACAACAGAATGATATGAAGCACTGCAAGGGTGCCTTCACAGATGAAGACTAGGATAAATTTTTGTCATTCTGGGGGACATTGATTGAGTCTCCATCCATACCCATCTACGAGTACCACTTGCGCAACATGCGAAAGCGACTTGTGGAGTGCAAACGTTCTAGTAACTTTTTCTAATAACATACGACTCACCTATGTAAATTTTATTAAATTATTTTTACTTTTTAGGAGTCTTCAATTACGTGTACGATAACTCGCTAAAAGACTATAAGGAGATGTTCGTCTTTGCGTGGACCGATAAAAGGCGCAACTTTGGTAATCGTACCGCAAACAGAGTTGAGAGCCAACACGCCAACTTAAAGAGATACATCCTAGATAGGAGCTCGCTGGACCGTGTAGTTGGTTGTGTCTGGGATATAGTTGAGACACAGTTCGGTGAAATAAGGAAGACTTTTCGAGAAAGCATCGAAAAAAGAAAGCAAAAAAGCCAGATGTTAAAGATTAAAGCGGTGTTGACTCCAAAGAAATCTACCAAGAAACCACCGGTTGTCCAACAAAATACTCGTGGCCAACCAACAACAAAGGTTGGACGAGGCCTCTCGTATAGATGAAGAATTGAGGAGAAGCTCCTTCGGTGTTGCAAACACGTGCTTTGAAGGTTCCCGACAAAGTAAGTACGAAAAACCTCGCCACAGCTCGTATGTTCCGTCACAGGCCTCTCAACAGTCGGTTATAAGGTCCCAAAAACCCAAAGCGAGCCTAAGCCGTTCAAAGAGTTCTAAGAAGAAAGAGACACGAGAT